>CM067842.1:51031134-51638861 GCA_034509565.1 Triticum monococcum
TTTTCAGATTGAAGTTTCTTGACATAAGCATCGCATCCCCAAACTTTTAGAAATGACAGCTTAGGTTTCTTCCCAAACCATAATTCATACGGTGTCGTCTCAACGGATTTCGACGGAGCCCTATTTAAAGTGAATGCGGCAGTCTCTAAAGCATATCCTCAAAATGATAGCGGTAAATCGGTAAGAGACATCATAGATCGCACCATATCTAATAGAGTGCGATTACGACGTTCGGACACACCATTACGCTGAGGTGTTCCAAGCGGTGTGAGTTGTGAAACTATTCCACATTTTCTTAAGTGTGTGCCAAATTCGTGACTCAAGTATTCTCCCCCACGATCTGATCGCAAGAACTTGATTTTCCTGTCACGTTGATTCTCAACCTCACTCTGAAATTCCTTGAACTTTTCAAAGGTCTCAGACTTGTGTTTCATTAAGTAGACATACCCATATCTACTCAAGTCATCAGTGAGGGTGAGAACATAACGATAGCCACCGCGAGCTTCAACACTCATTGGACCGCACACATCAGTATGTATGATTTCCAATAAGTTGGTTGCTCGCTCCATTGTTCCTGAGAACGGAGTCTTGGTCATTTTACCCATGAGGCATGGTTCGCACGTGTCAAATGATTAGTAATCAAGAGACTCTAAAAGTCCATCTGCATGGAGCTTCTTCATGCGTTTGACACCTATGTGACCAAGACGGCAGTGCCACAAGTATGTGGGACTATCATTATCAACCTTACATCTTTTGGTATTCACACTATGAATATGTGTAGCATTATGCTCGAGATTCATTAATAATAAACCATTCACCATCGGAGCATGACCATAAAACATATCTCTCATATAAATAGTGAAGGGGAACGTAGTAATTTCAAAAAAATTCCTACGCACACGCAAGATCATGGTGATGCATAGCAATGAGAGGGGAGAGTGTTGTCTACGTACCAACGCAGACCGACTGCAGAAGCGATCACACAACGTAGAGGAAGTAGTCGTACTTCTTCCCGATACGACCGATCCAAGCACCGTTACTCTGGCACCTCCGAGTTCTTAGCACACGTTCAGCTCGATGACGATCCTCGGGCTCCGATCCAGCAAAGCGTCGAGGAAGAGTTCCGTCAGCACGACAGCGTGGTGACGATCTTGATGTACTACCGACGCAGGGCTTCGCCTAAGCACTGCAACAATATGATCGAGGTGGAATTTGGTGGTAGGGGGCACCGCACACGGCTAAGGAACGATCACCAAGGATCAACTTGTGTGTCTAGAGGTGCCCCTGCCCCTGTATATAAAGGAGCCAAGGGGGAGGGGTGCGCCGGCCAGGGAGAGGGCGCAGGAGGAGTCCTACTCCCACCGGGAGTAGGACTCCCCCCCCCCAATCCTAGTTGGACTAGGTTTCCCAAAGGGGGAAAGAGAGAGAGGGGGGCCGGCCCCTTCTCCTATGGGCTGCCCCTTTTCTCCTTTCCACTAAGGCCCATGAAGGCCCATATGGCTCCCGGGGGGTTCCGGTAACCTCCCGGTAATCCGGTAAAATCCCGATTTCACCCGGAACACTTCCGATATCCAAATATAGGCTTCCAATATATCAATCTTTATGTATCGACCATTTCGAGACTCCTCGTCATGTCCGTGATCACATCCGGGACTCCGAACTACCTTCAGTACATCAAAATGCATAAACTCATAATAACTGTCATCGTAACGTTAAGCGTGCGGACCCTACGGTTCGAGAACAATGTAGACATGACCGAGACACGTCTCCGGTCAATAACCAATAGCGGGACCTGGATGCCCATATTGGCTCCTACATATTCTACAAAGATCTTTATCGGTCAGACCGCATAACAACATACGTTGTTCCCTTTGTCATCGGTATGTTACTTGCCCGAGATTCGATCGTCGGTATCCAATACCTAGTTCAATCTCGTTACTGGCAAGTCTCTTTACTCGTTCCCTAATACATCATCTCACAACGAACATCTTAGTTATAATGCTTGCAAGGCTTATGTGATGTGTATTATCGAGAGGGCCCAGAGATACCTCTCCGACAATCGGAGTGACAAATCCTATTCTCAAAATACGCCAACCCAACATCTACCATTGGAAACACCTGTAGTACTCCTTTATAATCACCCAGTTACGTTGTGATGTTTGGTAGCACCCAAAGTGTTCCTCCGGCAAACGGGAGTTGCATAATCTCATAGTCATAGGAACATGTATAAGTCATGAAGAAAGCAATAGCAACATACTAAACGATCGGGTGCTAAGCTAATGGAATGGGTCATGTCAATCAGATCATTCAACTAATGATGTGACCTCGTTAATCAAATAACAACTCTTTGTTCATGGTTAGGAAACATAACCATCTTTGATTAACGAGCTAGTCAAGTAGAGGCATACTAGTGACACTCTGTTTGTCTATGTATTCACACATGTATTATGTTTCCGGTTAATACAATTCTAGCATGAATAATAAACATTTATCATGATATAAGGAAATAAATAATAACCTTATTATTGCCTCTAGGGCATATTTCCTTCAGTCTCCCACTTGCACTAGAGTCAATAATCTAGATTACACAGTAATGATTCTAACACCCATGGAGCCTTGGTGCTGATCATGTTTTTCTCGTGGAAGAGGCTTAGTCAACGGGTCTGCAACATTCAGATCCGTATGTATCTTGCAAATCTCTGTCTCCCACCTGGACTAGATCCCGGGTGGAGTTGAAGCGTCTCTTGATGTGTTTGGTCCTTTTGTGAAATCTGGATTCCTTTGCTAAGGCAATTGCACCAGTATTGTCACAAAAGATTTTCATTGGACCCGATGCACTAGGTATGACACCTAGATCGGATATGAACTCCTTCATCCAGACTCCTTCGTTCGCTGCTTCCGAAGCAGCTATGTACTCCGCTTCACATGTAGATCCCGCTACGACGCTTTGTTTAGAACTGCACCAACTGACAGCTCCACCGTTTAAAGTAAACATGTATCCGGTTTGCGATTTAGAATCGTCCGGATCAGTGTCAAAGCTTGCATCAACGTAACCTCTTACGGTGAGCTCTTTGTCACCTCCATATACGAGAAACATATCCTTAGTCCTTTTCAGGTATTTCAGGATGTTCTTGACCACTGTCCAGTGATCCACTCCTGGATTACTTTGGTACCTCCCTGCTAAACTTATAGCAAGGCACACATCAGGTCTGGTACACAGCATTGCATGCATGATAGAGCCTATGGCTGAAGCATAGGGAACATCTTTCATTTTCTCTCTATCTTCTGCAGTGGTCGGGCATTGAGTCTGACTCAACTTCACTCCTTGTAACACAGGCAAGAACCCTTTCTTTGCTCGATCCATTTTGAACTTCTTCAAAATCTTGTCAAGGTATGTGCTTTGTGAAAGTCCAATTAAGCGTCTTGATCTATCTCTATAGATCTTTATGCCTAATATGTAAGCAGCTTCCCCGAGGTCTTTCATCGAAAAAATTTTATTCAAGTATCCCTTTATGCTATCCAGAAATTCTATATCATTTCCAATCAGCAATATGTCATCCACATATAATATCAGAAATGCTACAGAGCTCCCACTCACTTTCTTGTAAATACAGGCTTCTCCAAAAGTCTGTATAAAACCAAATGCTTTGATCACACTATCAAAGCGTTTATTCCAACTCCGAGAGGCTAGCACCAGTCCATAAATGGATCGCTGGAGCTTGCACACTTTGTTAGCTCCCTTTGGATCGACAAAACCTTCTGGTTGCATCATATACAACTCTTCTTCCAAAAATACATTCAGGAATGCAGTTTTGACATCCATCTGCCAAATTTCATAATCATAAAATGCGGCAATTGCTAACATGATTCTGACAGACTTAAGCATCGCTACGGGTGAGAAGGTCTCATTGTAGTCAACCCCTTGAACTTGTCGAAAACCTTTTGCGACAAGTCGAGCTTTATAGACAGTAATACCGTCAGCGTCAGTCTTTTTCTTGAAGATCCATTTATTCTCAATTGCTTGCCGATCATCGGGCAAGTCAACCAAAGTCCATACTTTGTTCTCATACATGGATCCCATCTCAGATTTCATGGCTTCAAGCCACTTTGCGGAATCTAGGCTCACCATCGCTTCTTCATAGTTTGTAGGTTCATCATGATCTAGTAGCATGACTTCCAGAATTGGATTACCGTACCACTCTGGTGCGGATCTCACTCTGGTTGATCTACGGGGTTCAGTAGTATCTTGTCCTGAGGTTTCATGATCATCGTCATTAGCTTCCTCACTAATTGGTATAGGTGTCGCAGAAACAGTTTTCTGTGATGTACTATTTTCCAATAAGGGAGCAGGTATAGTTACCTCGTCAAGTTCTACTTTCCTCCCACTCACTTCTTTCGAGAGAAACTCCTTCTCTAGAAATGATCCATTCTTAGCAACGAATGTCTTGCCTTCGGATCTGTGATAGAAGGTGTACCCAACAGTCTCCTTTGGGTATCCTATGTAGACACATTTCTCCGCTTTGGGTTCGAGCTTATCAAGTTGAAGCTTTTTCACATAAGCATCGCAGCCCCAAACTTTAAGAAATGACAACTTTGGTTTCTTGCCAAACCATAGTTCATAAGGCGTCGTCTCAGTGGATTTTGATGGTGTCCTATTTAACGTGAATGTGGCCGTCTCTAAAGCATAACCCCAAAACAATAGCGGTAAATCAGTAAGAGACATCATAGATCGCACCATATCTAGTAAAGTACGATTACGACGTTCGGACACACCATTACGTTGTGGTGTTCCGGGTGGCGTGAGTTGCAAAACTATTCCACAATTTTTCAAATGTACACCAAACTCGTAACTCAAATATTCTCCTGCACGATCAGATCGTAGAAACTTTATTTTCTTGTTACGATGATTTTCAACTTCACTCTGAAATTCTTTGAACTTTTCAAATGTTTCAGACTTGTGTTTCATTAAGTAGATGTATCCATATCTGCTTAAATCATCTGTGAAGGTGAGAAAATCACGATATCTGCCATGAGCCTCAATATTCATCGGACCACATACATCGGTATGTATGATTTCCAACAGATCTGTTGCTCTCTCCATAGTACCGGAGAACGGTGTTTTAGTCATCTTGCCTATGAGGCACGGTTCGCAAGTACCAAGTGATTCATAATCAAGTGGTTCCAAAAGCCCATCAGTATGGAGTTTCTTCATGCGCTTTACACCGATATGACCTAAACGACAGTGCCACAAATAAGTTGCACTATCATTATCAACTCTGCATCTTTTGGTTTCAACATTATGAATATGTGTATCACTACTATCGAGATTCATCAAAAATAGACCACTCTTCGAAGGTGCATGACCATAAAAGATATTACTCATATAAATAGAACAACCATTATTCTCTGATTTAAATGAATAACTGTCTCGCATTAAACAAGATCCAGATATAATGTTCATGCTCAACGCTGGCACCAAATAACAATTATTTAGGTCTAATATAAATCCCGAAGGTAGATGTAGAGGTAGCGTGCCGACCGCGATCACATCGACTTTGGAACCGTTTCCCACGCGCATCGTCACCTCGTCCTTTGCTAGTGTCCGCTTATTCCGTAGTCCCTGTTTCGAGTTGCAAATATTAGCAACAGAACCAGTATCAAATACCCAGGTGCTACTGCGAGCTCTAGTAAGGTACACATCAATAACATGTATATCACATATACCTTTGTTCACCTTGCCATCCTTCTTATCCGCCAAATACTTGGGGCAATTCCGCTTCCAGTGACCAGTCTGCTTGCAGTAGAAGCACTCAGTTTCAGGCTTAGGTCCAGACTTGGGTTTCTTCTCCTGAGCAGCAACTTGCTTGCTGTTCTTCTTGAAGTTCCCCTTCTTCTTCCCTTTGCCCTTTTTCTTGAAACTAGTGGTCTTGTTAACCATCAACACTTGATGCTCCTTCTTGATTTCTACCTCCGCAGCTTTCAGCATTGCGAAGAGCTCGGGAATAGTCTTGTTCATCCCTTGCATATTATAGTTCATCACGAAGCTCTTGTAGCTTGGTGGCAGTGATTGGAGAATTCTGTCAATGACGCAATCATCCGGAAGATTAACTCCCAATTGAATCAAGTGATTATTATACCCAGACATCTTGAGTATATGCTCACTGACAGAACTGTTCTCCTCCATCTTGCAGCTATAGAACTTATTGGAGACTTCATATCTCTCAATCCGGGCATTTGCTTGAAATATTAACTTCAACTCCTGGAACATCTCATATGCTCCATGTCGTTCAAAACGTCGTTGAAGTCCCGATTCTAAGCCATAAAGCATGGCTCACTGAACTATCGAGTAGTCATCAGCTTTGCTCTGCCAGACGTTCATAACATCTGGTGTTGCTCCAGCAGCAGGCCTGGCACCCAGCGGTGCTTCCAGGACGTAATTCTTCTGTGCAGCAATGAGGATAATCCTCAAGTTACGGACCCAGTCCGTGTAATTGCTACCATCATCTTTTAACTTTGCTTTCTCAAGGAACGCATTAAAATTCAACGGAACAACAGCATGAGCCATCTATCTACAATCAACATAAACAAGCAAGATACTATCAGGTACTAAGTTCATGATAAGTTTAAGTTCAGTTAATCAAATTACTTAAGAACTCCCACTTAGATAGACATCCCTCTAATCCTCTAAGTGATCACGTGATCCAAATCAACTAAACCATAACCGATCATCACGTGAGATGGAGTAGTTTTCAATGGTGAACATCGTTATGTTGATCATATCTACTATATGATTCACGCTCGACCTTTCGGTCTCTGTGTTCCGAGGCCATATCTGCATATGCTAGGCTCGTCAAGTTTAACCTGAGTATTCTGCGTGTGCAAAACTGGCTTGCACCCGTTGTAGATGGACGTAGAGCTTATCACACCCGATCATCACGTGGTGTCTGGGCACGACGAACTTTGGCAACGGTGCATACTCAGGGAGAACACTTCTTGATAATTTAGTGAGAGATCATCTTATAATGCTACCGTCAATCAAAGCAAGATAAGATGCATAAAAGGATAAACATCACATGCAATCAATATAAGTGATATGATATGGCCATCATCATCTTGTGCTTGTGATCTCCATCTCCGAAGCACAGTCATGATCACCATCGTCACCGGCACGACACCTTGATCTTCATCGTAGCATCGTTGTCGTCTCGCCAATCTTATGCTTCCACGACTATCACTACCGCTTAGTAATAAAGTAAAGCATTACATCGCGATTGCATTGCATACAATAAAGCGACAACCATATGGCTCCTGCCAGTTGCCGATAACTTGGTTACAAAACATGATCATCTCATACAATAAAATCAGCATCATGCCTTGACCATATCACATCACAACATGCCCTGCAAAAACAAGTTAGACGTCCTCTACTTTGTTGTTGCATGTTTTACGTGGCTGCTACGGGCTTAAGCAAGAACTCATCTCACCTACGCATCAAAACCACAACGATAGTTTGTCAAATAGACTCCGTTTTAACCTTCTCAAGGACCGGGCGTAGCCACACTCGGTTCAACTAAAGTTGGAGAGACAGTCGCCCGCAAGCCATCTATGTGCAAAGCACGTCGAGGGAACCGGTCTCGCGTAAGCGTACGCGTAATGTTGGTCCGGGTCGTCTCGTCCAACAATACCGCTGAACCAAAGTATGACATGCTGGTAGGCAGTATGACTTGTATCACCCACAACTCACTTGTGTTCTACTCGTGCAAATGACATCAAACCATAAAACCTAGGCTCGGATGCCACTGAAAGGGAACGTAGTAATTTCAAAAAAATCCTACGCACACGCAAGATCATGGTGATGCATAGCAACGAGAGGGGAGAGTGTTGTCTACGTACCAACGCAGACCGACTGCAGAAGCGATCACACAACGTAGAGGAAGTAGTCATACGTCTTCCCGATCCGACCGATCCAAGCACCGTTACTCCGGCACCTCCGAGTTCTTGGCACACGTTCAGCTCGATGACGATCCTCGGGCTCCGATCCAGCAAAGCGTCGAGGAAGAGTTCCGTCAGCACGACGGCGTGGTGACGATCTTGATGTACTACCGACGCAGGGCTTCGCCTAAGCACTGCAACAATATGATCGAGGTGGAATTTGGTGGCAGGGGCACCGCACACGGCTAAGGAACGATCACCAAGGATCAACTTGTGTGTCTAGAGGTGCCCCCTGCCCCTGTATATAAAGGAGCCAAGGGGGAGGGGTGCGCCGGCCAGGGAGAGGGCGCAGGAGGAGTCCTACTCCCACCGGGAGTAGGACTCCCCCCCCCCCCCCCGCCAATCCTAGTTGGACTAGGTTTCCCAAAGGGGGAAAGAGAGAGAGAGGGGGCCGGCCCCTTCTCCTAGTCCTAATAGGACTAAGGGAAGGGGGGGCGCGCGGCCACCTATGGGCTGCCCCTTTTCTCCTTTCCACTAAGGCCCATGAAGGCCCATATGGCTCCCGGGGGGTTCCGGTAACCTCACGGTAATCCGGTAAAATCCCAATTTCACCCGAAACACTTCCGATATCCAAATATAGGCTTCCAATATATCAATCTTTATGTCTCAACCATTTCGAGACTCCACGTCATGTCCGTGATCACATCTGGGACTCCGAACTACCTTCGGTACATCAAAATGCATAAACTCATAATAACTGTCATCGTAATGTTAAGCGTGCGGACCCTACGGTTCGAGAACAATGTAGACATGACCGAGACACGTCTCCGGTCAATAACCAATAGCGGGACCTGGATGCCCATATTGGCTCCTACATATTCTACGAAGATCTTTATCGGTCAGACCGCATAACAACATACGTTGTTCCCTTTGTCATCGGTATGTTACTTGCCCGAGATTCGATCGTCGGTATCCAATACCTAGTTCAATCTCGTTACTGGAAAGTCTCTTTACTCGTTCCGTAATACATCATCTCACAACTAACATCTTAGTTATAATGCTTGCAAGGCTTATGTGATGTGTATTACCGAGAGGGCCCAGAGATACCTCTCCGACAATCGGAGTGACAAATCCTATTCTCGAAATACGCCAACCCAACATCTACCATTGGAAACACCTGTAGTACTCCTTTATAATCACCCAGTTACGTTGTGATGTTTGGTAGCACCCAAAGTGTTCCTCCGGCAAATGGGAGTTGCATAATCTCATAGTCATAGGAACATGTATAAGTCATGAAGAAAGCAATAGCAACATACTAAACGATCGGGTGCTAAGCTAATGGAATGGGTCATGTCAATCAGATCATTCAACTAATGATGTGACCTCGTTAATCAAATAACAACTCTTTGTTCATGGTTAGGAAACATAACCATCTTTGACTAACGAGCTAGTCAAGTAGAGGCATACTAGTGACACTCTGTTTGTCTATGTATTCACACATGTATTATGTTTCCGGTTAATACAATTCTAGCATGAATAATAAACATTTATCATGATATAAGGAAATAAATAATAACTTTATTATTGCCTCTAGGGCATATTTCCTTCAAATAGAACAACCATTATTCTCGGATTTAAATGAGTAGCCATCTCGTATTAAACGAGATCCTGATACAATGTTCATGCTCAAAGCTGGCACTAAATAACAATTATTGAGATTTAAAACTAATCTCGTAGGTAAATGTAGAGGTAGCGTGCCGACTGCGATCACATCGACCTTGGAACCATTCCCGACGCGCATTGTCACCTCGTCCTTCGCCAGTCTCCGGTTATTCCGCAGCTCCTGCTTTGAGTTACAAATGTGAGCAACCGCACCGGTATCAAATACCCAGGAGCTACTACGAGTACTGGTAAGGTACACATCAATTACATGTATATCACATATACCTTTCGTGATGCCGGCCTTCTTGTCCGCTAAGTATTTGGGGCAGTTCCGCTTCAAGTGACCACTTCCCTTTCAATAAAAACACTTAGTCTCGGGCTTGGGTCCATTCTTTGGCTTCTTCCCGGCAGCTTGCTTACCGGGCGTGGCAACTCCCTTGCCGTCCTCCTTGAAGTTCTTCTTACCCTTGCCTTTCTTGAACTTAGTGGTTTTATTCACCATCAACACTTGATGTTCCTTTTTGACTTCTACCTCTGCTGATTTCAGCATTGAATATACCTCAGGAATGGTCTTTTCCATCCCCTGCATATTGAACTTCATCACAAAGCTCTTGTAGCTCGGTGGAAGCGACTGAAGGATTCTGTCAATGACCGCGTCATCCGGGAGATTAACTCCCAGCTGAGTCAAGCGGTTATGCAACCCAGACATTTTGAGTATGTGCTCACTGACAGAACTATTTTCCTCCATCTTATAGCTGAAGAACATGTCGGAGACTTCATATCTCTCGACCCGGGCATGAGCTTGAAAAACCATTTTCAGCTCTTCGAACATCTCATATGCTCCGTGTCTCTCAAAACGCTTTTGGAGCCCCGGCTCTAAGCTGTAAAGCATGCCGCACTGAACGAGGGAGTAATCATCAGCACGTGTCTGCCAAGCGTTCATAACGTCTTGGTTCTGTGGGACGGGTGTGTCACCTAGCGGTGCTTCTAGGACATAATCTTTCTTGGCAGCTATGAGGATGATCCTCAGGTTCCGGACCCAGTCTGTATAGTTGCTGCCATTGTCTTCCAGCTTGGTTTTCTCTAGGAACGCGTTGAAGTTGAGGACAATGTGGGCCATTTGATCTACAAGACATATTGTAAAGATTTTAGACTAAGTTCATGATAATTAAGTTCATCTAATCAAATTATTCAATGAACTCCCACTCATATAGACATCCCTCCAGTCATCTAAGTATAACATGATCCGAGTTAACTAGGCCATGTCCGATCATCACGTGAGATGGACTAGTCAACATCAATGAACATCTTCATGGTGATCGTATCTTCTATACGACTCATGCTCGACCTTTCGGTCTTCTATGTTCCGAGGCCATGTCTGTACATGCTAGGCTCATCAAGTCAACCTAAGTGTATTGCGTGTGTAGATCTGGCTTACACCCGTTGTATTCGAACGTTAGAATCTATCACACCCGATCATCACGTGGTGCTTCAAAACAACGAACCTTTGCAACGGTGCACAGTTAGGGGGAACACTTTCTTGAAATTTTTACGAGGGATCATCTTATTTAAGCTATCGTCGTTCTAAGCAAATAAGATGTAAAACATGATAAACATCACATGCAATCAAATAGTGACATGATATGGCCAATATCATTTGCTCCTTTGATCTCCATCTTCGGGGCTCCATGATCATCGTTGTCACCGGCATGACACCATGATCTCCATCATCGTGTCTTCTTGAAGTTGTCTCATCATCTATTACTTCTACTACTATGGCTAACGCTTTAGCAATAAAGTAAAGTAATTACATGACATTTATGTTGACACGCAGGTCATAAATAAATAAAGACAACTCCTATGGCTCCTGCATCGACATGCAAGTCGTGATTCCTATTACAAGAACATGATCATCTCATACATCACATATATCATTCATCACACTCTTTGGCCATATCACATCACAAAACACTTGCTGCAAAAATAAGTTAGACGTCCTCTAATTGTTGTTGCAACTTTTTACGTGGCTGCTATAGGTTTCTAGCAAGAACGTTTCTTACCTACGCCAAAACCACAACGTGAATTGCCAATTTCTATTTACCCTTCATAAGGACCCTGTTCATCGAATCCGATCTGAGTAAAGTGGGAGAGACAGACACCCGCCAGCCACCTTATGCAACTAGTGCATGTCAGTCTGTGGAACCGGTCTCACGTAAGGGTACGTGTAAGGTTGGTCCGGGCCGCTTCATCCCACGATGCTGCCGAATCAAGATAATACTAGTAACGGCAAGCAAATTGACAATATCGACGCCCACAACTACTTTGTGTTCTACTCGTGCATAGTAACTACGCATAGACCTAGCTCTGATACCACTGTTGGGGAATGTAGCAGAATTTTAAAATTTTCTACGCATCACCAAGATGAATTTATGGAGTCATCTAGCAACGAGGGAGAGAGGAGTGCACCTACATACCCTTGTAGATCACGAGCGGAAGCGTTCAAGAGAACGGGGTTGATGGAGTCGTACTCGACGTGATCCAAATCACCGAAGATCCTAGCGCCGAACGGACGGCACCTCCGCGTTCAACACACGTACGGAGCGAGGACGTCTCCCATGCTTTGATCCAGCAAGGAGGAGGGAGAGGTTGAGGAAGAGGGCTCCAACAGCAGCACGACGGCATGGTGGTGATGAAGCTGCAGTACTCCGGCAGGGCTTCGCCAAGCTCTTATGGAGGAGGAGAGGTGTTGGGGAGGGCAGGGGCTGCGCCTTGGATGTCGAATGCAGCCCTCCCATCACCCCTCTATTTATAGGGGAAGGGGTAGGGGGCGGCCCCCTCTAGATGAGATCTATAGGGGGGCGGCGTCCAAGGGGAGGGGGGCTTGCCCCCCAAGCAAGGGGGCGCCCCCCCTTAGGGTTTCCCCCAACCCTAGGCGCATGGGCCCTAGGAGGGTGTGGCGCCCCAGCCCACTTGGGCTGGTTCCCTTCTCCATACAGCCCATAAGGCCCTCCGGAAGAGGTGGCCCCTCCCGGTGGACCCCCGGAACCTTTCCGGCGACCGTATGACAACTTCCCATGTATAAATCTTTACCTCCGGACCATTTCGGAACTCCTCGTGACGTCCGGGATATCATCCGGGACTCCGAACAACATTCGGTAATCACATACAAGTCTTCCTAACAACCCTAGCGTCACCGAACCTTAAGTGTGTAGACCCTACGGGTTCGGGAGACATGCAGACATGACCGAGACGACTCTCCGGTCAATAACCAACAGCGGGATCTGGATACCCATGTTGGCTCCCACATGCTCCACGATGATCTCATCGGATGAACCACGATGCCGAGGATTCAATCAATCCGTATACAATTCCCTTTGTCAATCAGTACGTTACTTGCCCGAGACTCGATCGTCGGTATCCCAATACCTTGTTTAGTCTCGTTACCGGCAAGTCACTTTACTCGTACCGTAATGCATGATCCCGTGATCAACCACTTGATCACATTGAGCTCATTATGATGATGCATTACTGAGTGGGCCCACAGATACCTCTCCGTCATACGGAGTGACAAATCCCAGTCTCGATTCGTGCCAACCCAACAGACACTTTCGGAGATACCTGTAATGTACCTTTATAGTCACCCAGTTACATTGTGACATTTGGCACACCCAAGGCACTCCTACGGTATCCGGGAGTTGCACAATATCATGGTCTAAGGAAATGATACTTGACATTCAGAAAAGCTACAGCAAACGAACTACACGATCTTTGAGCTAAGCTTAGGATTGGGTCTTGTCCATCACATCATTCTCCTAATGATGTGATCCCGTTATCAATGACATCCAATGTCCATAGTCAGGAAACCATGACTATCTTTCGATCAACGAGCTAGTCAACTAGAGGCTCACTAGGGACGTGTTGTGGTCTATGTATTCACACATGTATTACGATTTCTGGATAACACAATTATAGCATGAACAATAGACAATTATCATGAACAAAGAAATATAATAATAACCATTTTATTATTGCCTCTGGGCATATTTCCAACACACACAACTCCTAGTGTTGCCCCCAAGTGCAAATGCCCGTCTTCAATGCAACTACAACTTTATGGTGTTTTGTCGGGGGAGGGGCAATTGCATGTTTATCACTAGGCATGCAACTGTAAGTGTCATTCTCGAGTGCAACTGCATGTCTTCAATGCGACTGTAACTCTGTGGTGAAGAGGGCAGTTTCATGTTTGTGACTAGGCATGCAATTGCAAGTTCATCCCCCGACTACAACTCTGTGTCGTTTGTTGGTGGGGAGGGGGCAGTTGCATGTCATCTTAAAATGTACGCAATTGGAAGTTTTGCCCCATAGTGCTACTGCATGTCTTCGACGCTACTACAAACTCGTGTTGTTTTGTCGGGGAAGGGACCGTTGCATGTCTGTCATTAGAAATGCAACTACAAGTGTCGCCCACGACTGCAACTCTGTGGTGTTTGCCAGTGGGGAGGGACAGTTGTATGTCTGTCACTTGGCACGCAACTGCCAGTGCCGTCCCTGGGTACAAGTGCATGTGTGCAACACGACTACAACTATGCGGTTTGTGGTGTTTTTGTCAATGGTTGGTGGCAGATGCATGTCTACCACAAGGCATGCAACTGCAAGTATCGCCCCGACTACAACTTTGTGGTGTTTATCGGGGGTAGGGCGGCAGTTGCATGTCTGTCACTAGGCACGCAACTGCAAGTGTCGTGCTCGACTGCAACTAGCGCCAAGGGATATTGGCCACTTGCATGTATACCGCTAAACCATCAACTTCATGTGTCACAATCAGCCCGCAAATGCGAGCGGTACAACAAGACTGCAACTGTGAATTTGTTTCCTATTTTTTAACTTCAGTTTTTCTTCTCATACCCCTTTTCCTTTCCACCTTTTTCTATTTTTATCCTTTGTTTTCCATTTTTTATTTTCCTTTCTCTATTTTATTATTTTAATTTTTTTCCGCTTGTTTATCTGGTTAATTTGCTCTTTTCCCCCTTTAATATGATTTTCATTTCCCATTAGTAGAAATATATTTCCTTGTGTGTATATGAATATTTAAAAATACATGTTCAAGTTTTTCTAAAAATAATTAGTGAGCACTTTTCCGATATGCGGTGAACATTTTTTCAATATGTGATGAAACATTTTCTAGAATTATTCATGCAATTCTTAGTAAATGTTCATGTATTTTAAAAAAGTGTTTATATATTTGAAAACATAATTCATATCTATTGTAAACTATCCATAAAATTTAAAACTGTTCACGGTTCTTAAAAAATGTTCATGTAATTTTTTGAAATTGTTCATGTAACAGAAATGATGTATATACTATATATACCTGTGTGTGTTGTCCTTTGTCCTTCTGTACTTTAACAACCGCAGGCAGCAAGTTCATAGCTCGTCAGCAAGCAATAGGAAGCACAAAATTATTATTATTTCTTCAATATCGTTTCTTTGTGTTCAAATCCTTTGTATTTTTCATGAACGAAAAATAACAATAAGTTATATGCCCATCTAAAAAAACACTACAAGCATGCACGGTATTGCATATACAATAATTTTTCCGGGAAAAAATGCTATGATTTGAACAAAAAAAGTTACCTCACTCGTTGAGGTTGTAGCTTTTTTTAGAAACACTAAGGTAGTAGTTGGATAGCAAAACACATATTATATTTGCAGTCGTACAGCCCAAGTACAAGAAGAGGAAAAAATCTGGCAAAAAGCAACAGATCGCAGGGAAAATAAAAAGATGAAATAAAGGCCCAGTAGAAGTACAAAGCCAATCCATAACACCAAAAACACGCAAACAGTCACATAAACAAAGCAGGTCTGGTTTGTATATGTGCTGATGTCATGTACGTATGCTGATATCATCAGTCGACTGAGTCTTCGCGAAGTCTTAGTCAACGGAGACCTAGACAGACCCTACATGCAACTGAGATTTTAATTTTGTTTTAAATTTTTTTAACATGAAAGATCTTTTTTACAATACAAATTGTTTTTCAAAGAATGATAGGAAAAACAAAGAGCGAGCAAGATGATACGGAGAGTAGGAATTATATTTTGTGTTCTTTTTTCCATTTTTGATATGTTATTCTTTGTCATAAAATATATTTTTATACAACTCAAACCCATTTTTAAAAATGATGAGAAAAAATATGCAACAAGTACATAGAGAAGAGAAGGAACATAGATCTAAAAAAAAGAAGAGAAGGAACACAGATCTAAACAAAAGAGAAGGAAAATGGGCCGATCTGCAGGCCCATGCAACGATCGCGAGTGGAGAAACAAGCAGCGATACGTAAAACAAAATCTGGCCTAGTTCCTCTAGGAAAAGTAACAAAACCTGGCTGAAAACAAATGTTGCGCCATAAAAATTATATGCTGACGTCAGCCGACTGAGACTTCACGAAGTCTCAGTCGACTGATTCCTAGCCGGACCCATAGAAAAAATAAAATAAAAAATAAGACATAGAAAAAATAAGAATAAAAATGCACCCATGCTTTGAATGGGCCGAGAAACTTTGATTATAGTTGATATTTTGGTGAGATTTGATTTGATTTAGGTATGAGTCGTGGAAGTAAGGAAAATTCGAATTTAGGTGAGATTTTCTGAAAATTTGATTTGAATAAGTTAATGCATAATGTTATTTTTTTCAAATTCTTGATTTGATTGAATTAATGCACACGTCAATTATGTCAGTATGAAACATCCAATTGTCCAACAGGTTAAAAATTTACACACTTCTTTCAGTCGTATATCAAGCAAACATTGCCATCCATACATACACCTAAAATCGGAAGAAAGTGTCAGAACATAGTAGAATCGCTCACCCCCCCCCCCCCTCGCTCCCTCCATCTCTCCCTTCATAACTAGTACCAATAATTATTCGCAAAAAAACCCAATACCAATAATGAAAGAGATCAAGAAAGTACATCCCATGCTACATACAATAATTGAAAGGAGTGCTTACTTGGATTATTGGCAAGGAGGTGCGGAGAAAAGCAGTGATTGTGCCCCTTCGTTGCTGACCTCCATGCCGGGAATGATATCTTCAAGCAGAGAGGGCTATTCGAGGTTTTCGTCGTTGGCTACTTGGTTGTGCGGCAACCAATGAGGCACGTTGCGGCCAGCCGGACACAGGGAGGTGCAAGGAAGCCAAAGACCTGCGTCATTGGCTTCTTTGAGAAGATGGATGGGGCCGGGCAACGAGATCGACAAAGTGATGCGCAAGTTGAGGAAGGCGGCCGACAACGCTGACTATATCGACAGGATCCGGACGTTAGCGGTTACCAGGTCCAGGTGAGTCAGCGAGGTTAGGCTGTGTGGTGTGGGGAGTAGGGATGTCGCCCACAGCCGGCGGCGAGGATAGAGCGGCGTTCGAGGGAGGGTGGCGGGGTGGTGTGCTAGCGAGATGGTGTGGCGGCCACGTGCGAGAGGAAGGTGGTGGCTGAGGAGGTCATACTGGGGCTTTTTGGCCTCATTGTGCTCGGGACCGCACTCGCCATCGGTGTGGAACACAACCATGGTGCCGGAAATGATGGAGTCGAAATCCACCATGGGATAAGTGAGATTGTGCTGATGTGTGCAAGCAAGGCAGCCGGCATCGCACTAGCAGGGTGTGGGGAGGGTCCAAGGCGATGAAGGAGGACCAGCGGCCAGGAGGCGGACCACCTGTTCGCTTTGCAGGGATGAGACTTCCGCTGGAGAATGGGAAAAGGTACAAATGGTTTGGCGGTAGACATGGAGGAGGCGTCGTGAAGTTTGGTGGAGGGAGGCGTCCCTCCTTTTAGGCAATGCATCGCATCATGCATTCAAAATCAGATCACATATCTATTTTCTAGGAGAAACTTCCTCACAGGAACACGATAGATTCAATGATGATTTTCTCACGGGCAACAGACAGGGATGGACGGAAGTACCAACAAACGACATAGCGACATACCATTACTATCACAGACTCCTTTTACTAGTGAAGATGCCGAGCACAAAATAATAGGTTGGTTATAGAAAAACGGTTGTGCTAATTCTCAGTCGACTGAGAATTACTCAGGTCTCAGTCGACCGAGTTACATGGGATTTGTTCGCTATCTCGGCCCTAACTGCATGATCGATTGTTTGTTTGTATCTTTCCTTCTAGGCTTTTCGTTTCTTCCTGGGCCATCGTTTCATTCATGTACTTGGGCTTCTATCTGATTATTTTTTGTCCCGTGAGCAGTGATGCCATTGCTTTTTTATGTTTTTCCTTTTTGATCGAGAGGGTTGTGTGACCCCTTTTTGGCCTTCTTTTCTTTGTATTATCAACGACTTTTGCAACGTGTAGGTTTGAGTAGTGGTGTAAACTTCACATACCTAGTATTTATTAGCTTTAATTATTTTTTTATTTCCCATTTGTTTTTGTTTAAATTTAGTTATTTTGTTTCTTATTTTATTTATCAACCCATCCGTTTTGTTTTGGCTTTGCTAAATCTTTGTCTACTCGCTGACCATTATATAGATTTTTTGTTCTGCTGTTTTTGTAGAAAAAAAGTATTTCTATTTTTTTTCTTATGTCACTTCTATTTTCTTCTTTTTATTTTTCTTATTTTATTGACACTTTTTTGGAGCACGGCTTAAAATCGTGCATTATGCTCTTTCTGGACGACTATTGGCTAACGCATATCTAAGTCCTTCACACGTCAAATGAAATGTAATAAGTCTCGTGCTTTCTCCCAGTGGGCATTATGGTTTTCTGTGTGGCACGTCTGCTTTGTTCTCGTTTTCGCGTGCATGTGGGTGTCGGTCTGTGGGGTTTCCGAATCATTCCTTTTTGGTTTTTATTTTTTTAGGCCGTAGGCTTTTTGACGTCTATGCAAATTACATGTTGCGGATGTATGTGTGCAATAATATCGTCTTTTCTAGGTTTTTTTAGGGGTGGATGCTCTGATAAATATACGTGTAATAGCTCGTGTCCACAAACCTGGCAACACTAATGGTTGCATTTTTTTGTTATTGTCCCATCGCCTGAAAAACACACAAATATGATTCATTCCACAGGGAATGAATGCATTTTTTGTCCCCAGGAGAAAAATGTCTCTTTTCTGTAGTTGCATGCCTAGCTCTATATATGCAACTGCAAGTGTCCCCCACCCCTGCAACTGCAAATGCATGTCTTAAGCATGCCCACAAGTCTATGGTGTTTTATTAAGGGACGGAAAAGTTGCAGGTTTGTTGCTAAGCATGCAACTTCACATGTCACCCCAACTGCAAGTTCATATCTTCAACGTGACTACATCTCACTGGTTTTTTACTGGAGGTAGGTGTAGTTGCATATATGCCGCTAGCTGCGCAACTGCAAAGTGTCACCTCGGGCTGCAACTTTATATCTTCAACGCTACAACAATTCAGTGGTGTTTGTCAGGGAAGGGGGCAAGTGCATATCTACCACTAGGCATGCAACTACAAGTGTCGCTCCAGTTGCAACAACATGTCTTCAACGTGATTGCAACTCAGTGGTGTTTTGTCTTGGATGGGGTTGTAGCACGTGTGCGCCACTAGCCACACAACTGCAAGTGTCAGCCGTGACTGCGACTACATGTAGTCAACACAAATGCAACACTATGGTGTTTTTATCGAGGGGGGGTAGTTTCATGTTTGCCTCTAGGCATGTAACTGCAAGTGTTGCCCCGAAAAGAAAATATGTCTTTTTTTGTGGAGGAAGGAAAATTCCATGTGACCATGTATGACACTAGGGATGCATGTAACTAAAGTGTCACCCCCGACTACAATTGCTTCTCCATAATGCAACTACAATTCTATGGTGTTTTGTTGGGATGGATTATTGCATGTCTACCACCAATCATGTTATTTTAAGCGTTGCCACCGACTGCAACTCGGTGGTGTTTTTGTTGGGAAAGTGAGGGTGGTTGCATATGTGTCACTAGGCATGCAACTGCAAGTGTCACCCCTTACTGCAACTCTGAGATACTTTCTAGGAATCGAAGTTGCATGTCAATCACTAGGCATGTAACTGCAAGTCTTGCCTCCGACTACAACCATGTGATGTTTTTTCTCAGGGTGAGTGGACAGTTTTTTGCCACTAGGCACGCAACTTCAAGTGCCTCACCTGACTGCAACTCTATGGTATTTTGTCGGGAGGGGCAATTGCATGTCTGCCACTAGGCCTGCAACTACAAGTGTTGCCTCCCACTATAACTTTGTGGTGTTTTTGTCCGAGGGAAGGGGTAGTTGCATATTTGCAACTAGGCACACAACTACTGACTACAACCGCACATTTTCCAACGTGATTTCAACTCAATAGTGGTTCGTCCATGATGGGGGAGAGTTGCATGTCCTACACTAGACACACAACTGCGCGAGACGAACTCCAACTGCATGTCTTCAGCACAACTGCAACTTTGTGTGTGGTGGGGTGGGGGTGGGGGGTAAATGAGGTGGGGGTGTTGTATGCCCTTTTTTATTCAGTTTCATGTTAACCCTCGACACCTAACTTCCCTCGGCGGTGGCTGGTTGCATCTCTTACATGCAAGGGGAACGCTAAAAATCAGTCGACTGAGACTTTACGAAGTCTCGATCAACGAGATTAGCTGCCAAGTTTCATCGACCTGTATTCAGTCGCTGATGTGTTTTCTTTTTCAAAACACATTAGGATTTTCCTATCTGAGAGGCTGGCAGCAGCATAGTATGCCTTCCGCTACGTGGGTTGTGGGTTGTGGCTTGCAGCTTGTTCTCTTGTGCTTTTCTGTTTTTATATTGTCATAGTTGTCCATGTAAATCTTTGTATGTTTTCTTCTTCTTTTTTGCTGGGTTGTGTGCACCGTGTATGTACAGAAAAAGAAAGTTAATGGGGTAGCTGACTCAATGTGTATGTATACAGTATACACGTGTACTTGTCTAGCTTTTTAACTTCCTTTTTTCATTTATTTTTAGTAGATTTTCCTTTTATTTCTTTACTTGTATTTCCATTTTTATTTATTATCTTTCTTGTTTAGGAAATATGGAACATTCAATTTTTTAAGAACCTATATTTTGACACGCATGAACAGTTTTTATTCTCACATGTTGTTGTGATAATTTTTTATTCTGAGTTGTCGTTGCCTTTTCTACATGGACTTTTATTTTATTTGCTTATTTTTATCTTGCCTATATATTTTTTACTTTTTTTCTTTGTGTATTACCCAAAAATAATGTTTTATTGTGTTTATGTGCTATGTTTTTTTTCACGAGCGCACCGTAAAGTTGCATACATAACACTAGGCATGCAACTGCAAGTGTCGCCCTCGACTACAATTGACCTTTGTTCTATCGGAGAACAGTGGAAGAGGGGATGGGTAGTTGCATGTTTGTCACAAGGCATGCAATTGCAAATGTCGCCCTCGACTACAACTGCATGTCTACAAGCGAATGCAATTGACTTTTGTTCTGTCGGTGGGCGACAGGAGAGGGGATAGTTGCATGCCTCAGACTAGGCATGCAACTGCAAGTGTCGTCCTTGACTGCAACTGCATGCCTACCCACCCTATTGCAACTGGTCTTTTTGTTATGCTGGAGGACATCGGGAGGGGGGCATAGTTGCATGTCTGACTGTAGGCACACAACTGCAAGTGTCACCCCCGACTACAATTGCATGTCTACCCATCCGACTACAACGGACCTTTGTTTCGTCGGAGTGTGGCGGGAGAGGGGGAAGTTGCACATCTGACACTAGGCATGCAATTGCAAGTGTCACCCTCGAGTGAAACTGCATGCCGACACATCCAACTGCAACTGGCCTTTGTTTTGTCAGTGGGCGGCGGGAGAGGGGGGGATTGCATGTCTGACGCTAGGCATGCAAATGCAAGTGTCACCCTGAATTGCAATCGACCCTTGTTTTGCTGGAGGGTGGTGGGAGAGTGTGTGTGGGCGGAGTGAGGTAGTTGCATGTCGGACACTAGGCATGCAACTGCAAGTGTTGCTCCAGAATGCAACTGCATGTCTACCCAAACAACTGCAATTGACCTTTTTTGTCGGAGCATGACAGGAGGGGGTAGTTGCATATCTGACAGTAGGCATGCAAATGCAAATGTCGCCCTCGACTCTATGGTGTTTGTCGGTGGGAGGGGCAATTGCATGTCTACCATTAAACACACTGTTGGGGAACGTAGCAGAATTTTAAAATTTTCTATGCATCACCAAGATCAATCTATGGAGTCATCTAGCAACAAGGGATAGAGGAGTGCATCTACATACCGTTGTAGATCACGAGCGGAAGCGTTCAAGAGAACGGGGTTGATGGAGTCATACTCGACGTGATCCAAATCACCGAAGATCCTAGCGTCGAACGGACGGCACCTCCGCATTCAACACACGTACAGAGCGAGGACGTCTCCCGCGCCTTGATCCAGCAAGGAGGAGGAAGAGGTTGAGGAAGAGGGCTCCAACAGCAGCACGACGGCGTGGTGGTGACGAAGCTGCAGTACTCCGGCAGGTCTTCGCCAAGCTCTTATGGAGGAGGAGAGGTGTTTGGGAGGGGAGGGGCTGCGCCTTGGATGTCGTATGCAGCCCTCCCATCACCCCTCTATTTATAGGGGAAGGGGGAGGGGCGGCCCCCTCTAGATGAGATCTATAGGGGGGCGGCGGCCAAGGGGAGGGGGGCTTGCCCCCCAAGCAAGGGGGAGCCCCCCCTTAGCATTTCCCCCAACCCTAGGCGCATGGGCCCTACGGGGGTGTGGCGCCCCAGCCGCCTTGGGCTGGTTCCCTTCTCCATACAGCCCATAAGGCCCTCCGGAAGAGGTGGCCCCTCCCGGTGGACCCCCGGAACCCCCCGGTGGCCCCGGTACAATACCGATATGCCCCCGAACCGTTCCGGCGACCGTATGACAACTTCCCATATATAAATCTTTACCTCCGGACCATTCCGGAACTCCTCGTGACATCCGGGATCTCATCCGGGACTTCGAACAACATTCGATAATCACATACAAGTCTTCCTAACAACCCTAGCGTCCCCGAACCTTAAGTGTGTAGACCGTACGGGTTCGGGAGACAAGCAGACATGACCGAGACGACTCTCCGTTCAATAACCAACAGCGGGATCTGGATACCCATGTTGGCTCCCACATGATCCACGATGATCTCATCGGATGAACCACGATGTCAAGGATTCAATCAATCTGTATACATTTCCCTTTGTCAATCGGTACGTTACTTGCCCGAGACTCGATCATCGGTATCCCAATACCTTGTTCAGTCTCATTACCGGCAAGTCACTTTACTCGTACCGTAATGCATGATCCTGTGATCAACCACTTGATCACATTGAGCTCATTATGATGATGCATTACTGAGTGGGCCCAGAGATACCTCTCCGTCATACGGAGTGA
Source organism: Triticum monococcum (assembly GCA_034509565.1). Lineage (NCBI taxonomy): Eukaryota > Viridiplantae > Streptophyta > Magnoliopsida > Poales > Poaceae > Triticum > Triticum monococcum. Next base: position 51,054,124 of record CM067842.1, read on the forward strand.
CAAATCCCAGTCTCGATTCGTGCCAACCCAACAGACACTTTCGGAGATACCTGTAATGTACCTTTATAGTCACCCAGTTACATTGTGACGTTTGGCACACCCAAGGCACTCCTACGGTATCCGGGAGTTGCACAATATCATGGTCTAAGGAAATGATACTTGACATTCAGAAAAGCTACAGCAAACGAACTACACGATCTTTGAGCTAAGCTTAGGATTGGGTCTTGTCCATCACATCATTCTCCTAATGATGTGATCCCGTTATCAATGACATCCAATGTCCATAGTCAGGAAACCATGACTATCGTTTGATCAACGAGCTAGTCAACTAGAGGCTCACTAGGGACGTGTTGTGGTCTATGTATTCACACATGTATTACGATTTCCGGATAACACAATTACAGCATGAACAATAGAAAATTATCATGAACAAAGAAATATAATAATAACCATTTTATTATTGCCTCTAGGGCATATTTCCAACAGTCTCCCACTTGCACTAGAGTCAATATTCTAGTTACATTGTGATGAATCGAACACCCATGCAGTTCTGGTGTCGATCATGTTTTGCTCTAGGGAGAGGTTTAGTCAACGGATCTGCTACATTCAGGTCTGTATGTACTTTACAAATCTCTATGTCTCCATTTTGAACACTTTCACGAATGGAGTTGAAGCGACGCTTGATATGCCTGGTCTTCCTGTGAAACCTGTGCTCCTTGGCAAGGGCAATAGCTCCAGTATTGTCACAGAAGAGAGTCATCGGGCCCGACGCATTGGGTATGACTCCTAGGTCGGTAATGAACTCCTTCACCCAGACTGATTCTTGTGCTGCCTCCGAGGCTGCCATGTACTCCGCTTCACATGTAGATCCCGCCACAACGCTTTGCTTGCAACTGCACCAGCTTACTGCCCCACCATTCAAAATATACATGTATCTGGTTTGTGACTTAGAGTCATCCAGATCTGTGTCGAAGCTAGCATCGACGTAACCCTTTACGACGAGCTCTTCGTCACCTCCATAAACGAGAAACATTTCCTTGGTCCTTTTCAGGTACTTCAGGATATTCTTGACCATTGTCCAGTGTTCTATGCCGGGATTACTTTGGTACCTTCCTACCAAACTTACGGCAAGGTTTACATCAGGTCTGGTACACAGCATAGCATACATGATAGACCCTATGGCCGAGGCATAGGGGATGACACTCATCTTTTCTCTATCTTCTGCCGTGGTCGAGCATTGAGACGTGCTCAATCTCGTACCTTGCAATACAGGCAAGAACCCCTTCTTTGACTGATCAATTTTTAACTTCTTCAATATCTTGTCAAGGTACGTACTCTGTGAAAGACCAATGAGGCATCTCGATCTATCTCTATAGATCTTGATGCCTAATATATAAGCAGCTTCTCCAAGGTCCTTCATTGAAAAACACTTGTTCAAGTAGGCCTTTATGCTTTCCAAGAATTCTATATCATTTCCCATCAACAGTATGTCATCCACATACAATATGAGAAATGCTACAGAGCTCCCACTCACTTTCTTGTAAAATGCAGGCTTCTCCAAAAGTCTGCATAAACCCAAACGCTTTGATCATCTCATAAAAACGAATGTTCCAACTCCGAGATGCTTGCACCAGCCCATAAATCGAGCGTTGGAGCTTGCACACCTTGTTAGCATTCTTATGATCGACAAAACCATTCGGCTGCATCATATACAATTCTTCCTTAAGGAAACCATTAAGGAATGCCATTTTGACGTCCATTTGCCATATCTCATAATCATAGAATGCGGCAATTGCTAACATGATTCGGACGGACTTCAGCTTCGCTACGGGTGAGAAAGTATCATCGTAGTCAACCCCTTGAACTTGTCGATAACCCTTAGCGACAAGCCGAGCTTTATAGATGGTCACATTACCATCCGCGTATGTCTTCTTCTTAAAGATCCATTTATTTTTTATGGCTCGCCGATCAACGGGCAAGTCAGTCAAAGTCCATACTCCATTTTCATACATGGATCCTATCTCGGATTTCATGGCCTCCAGCCATTTGTCGGAATCCAGGCCCGCCATCACTTCTTCATAGTTTGAAGGTTCACCGTTGTCTAACAACATGATTTCCAAGACAGGGTTGCCGTACCACTCTGGTGCGGAACGTGTCCTTGTGGACCTACGAAGTTCAGTAGCAACTTGATCTGAAGTTTCATGATCATCATCATCAACTTCCTCTCTAGTCGGTGCAGGCACATCAGGAACATTTTCTTGAGCTGCGCCACTTACCGGTTCAAGAGGTAATACTTCATCAAGTTCTACCTTCCTCCCACTTATTTCTTTCGAGAGAAACTCTTTCTCTAGAAAGGACCCATTCTTGGCAACGAAGATCTTGCCTTTGGATCTGAGGTAGAAGGTATACCCAACAGTTTCTTTAGGGTATCCTATGAAGACGCATTTTTCTGATTTGGGTTCGAGCTTTTCAGATTGAAGTTTCTTGACATAAGCATCGCATCCCCAAACTTTTAGAAACGACAGCTTAGGTTTCTTCCCAAACCATAATTCATACGGTGTCGTCTCAACGGATTTCAACGGAGCCCTATTTAAAGTGAATGCGGCAGTCTCTAAAGCATAGCCTCAAAATGATAGCGGTAAATCGGTAAGAGACATCATAGATCGCACCATATCTAATAGAGTGCGATTACGACGTTCGGACACACCATTACGCTGAGGTGTTCCAAGCGGTGTGAGTTGTGAAACTATTCCACATTTTCTTAAGTGTGTGCCAAATTCGTGACTCAAGTATTCTCCCCCACGATCTAATCGCAAGAACTTGATTTTCCTGTCACGGTTATTCTCAACCTCACTCTGAAATTCCTTGAACTTTTCAAAGGTCTCAGACTTGTGTTTCATTAAGTAGACATACCCATATCTACTCAAGTCATCAGTGAGGGTGAGACCATAACGATAGCCACCGCGAGCCTCAACACTCATTGGACCGCACACATCAGTATGTATGATTTCCAATAAGTTGGTTGCTCGCTCCATTGTTCCTGAGAACGGAGTCTTGGTCATTTTACCCATGAGGCATGGTTCGCACGTGTCAAATGATTAGTAATCAAGAGACTCTAAAAGTCCATCTGCATGGAGCTTCTTCATGCGTTTGACACCTATGTGACCAAGACGGCAGTGCCACAAGTATGTGGGACTATCATTATCAACCTTACATCTTTTGGTATTCACACTATGAATATGTGTAGCATTATGCTCGAGATTCATTAAGAATAAACCATTCACCATCGGAGCATGACCATAAAACATATCTCTCATATAAATAGTGAAGGGGAACGTAGTAATTTCAAAAAAATTCCTACGCACACGCAAGATCATGGTGATGCATAGCAACGAGAGGGGAGAGTGTTGTCTACGTACCAACGCAGACCGACTGCAGAAGCGATCACACAACGTAGAGGAAGTAGTCGTACGTCTTCCCGATCCGACCGATCCAAGCACCGTTACTCCGGCACCTCCGAGTTCTTAGCACACGTTCAACTCGATGACGATCCTCGGGCTCCGATCCAGCAAAGCGTCGAGGAAGAGTTCCGTCAGCACGACAGCGTGGTGACGATCTTGATGTACTACCGACGCAGGGCTTCGCCTAAGCACTGCAACAATATGATCGAGGTGGAATTTGGTGGCAGGGGGCACCGCACACGGCTAAGGAACGATCACCAAGGATCAACTTGTGTGTCTAGAGGTGCCCCCTGCCCCTGTATATAAAGGAGCCAAGGGGGAGGGGTGCGCCGGCCAGGGAGAGGGCGCAGGAGGAGTCCTACTCCCACCGGGAGTAGGACTCCCCCCCCCCAATCCTAGTTGGACTAGGTTTCCCAAAGGGGGAAAGAGAGAGAGGGGGGCCGGCCCCTTCTCCTATGGGCTGCCCCTTTTCTCCTTTCCACTAAGGCCCATGAAGGCCCATATGGCTCCCGGGGGGTTCCGGTAACCTCCCGGTAATCCGGTAAAATCCCGATTTCACCCGGAACACTTCCGATATCCAAATATAGGCTTCCAATATATCAATCTTTATGTATCGACCATTTCGAGACTCCTCGTCATGTCCGTGATCACATCCGGGACTCCGAACTACCTTCGGTACATCAAAATGCATAAACTCATAATAACTGTCATCGTAACGTTAAGCGTGCGGACCCTACGGTTCGAGAACAATGTAGACATGACCGAGACACGTCTCCGGTCAATAACCAATAGCGGGACTTGGATGCCCATATTGGCTCCTACATATTCTACAAAGATCTTTATCGGTCAGACCGCATAACAACATACGTTGTTCCCTTTTTCATCGGTATGTTACTTGCCCGAGATTCGATCGTCGGTATCCAATACCTAGTTCAATCTCGTTACTGGCAAGTCTCTTTACTCGTTCCGTAATACATCATCTCACAACTAACATCTTAGTTATAATTCTTGCAAGGCTTATGTGATGTGTATTACCGAGAGGGCTCAGAGATACCTCTCCGACAATCGGAGTGACAAATCCTATTCTCGAAATATGCCAACCCAACATCTACCATTGGAAACACATGTAGTACTCCTTTATAATCACCCAGTTACGTTGTGACGTTTGGTAGCACCCAAAGTGTTCCTCCGGCAAACGGGAGTTGCATAATCTCATAGTCATAGGAACATGTATAAGTCATGAAGAAAGCAATAGCAACATACTAAACGATCGGGTGCTAAGCTAATGGAATGGGTCATGTCAATCAGATCATTCAACTAATGATGTGACCTCGTTAATCAAATAACAACTCTTTTTTCATTGTTAGGAAACATAACCATCTTTGATTAACGAGCTAGTCAAGTAGAGGCATACTAGTGACACTCTGTTTGTCTATGTATTCACACATGTATTATGTTTCCGGTTAATACAATTCTAGCATGAATAATAAACATTTATCATGATATAAGGAAATAAATAATAACCTTATTATTGCCTCTAGGGCATATTTCCTTCAGTCTCCCACTTGCACTAGAGTCAATAATCTAGATTACACAGTAATGATTCTAACACCCATGGAGCCTTGGTGCTGATCATGTTTTGCTCGTGGAAGAGGCTTAGTCAACGGGTCTGCAACATTCAGATCCGTATGTATCTTGCAAATCTCTATGTCTCCCACCTGGACTAGATCCCGGATGGAGTTGAAGCGTCTGTTGATGTGTTTGGTCCTTTTGTGAAATCTGGATTCCTTTGCTAAGGCAATTGCACCAGTATTGTCACAAAAGATTTTCATTGGACCCGATGCACTAGGTATGACACCTAGATCGGATATGAACTCCTTCATCCAGACTCCTTCGTTCGCTGCTTCCGAAGCAGCTATGTACTCCGCTTCACATGTAGATCCCGCTACGACGCTTTGTTTAGAACTGCACCAACTGACAGCTCCACCGTTTAAAGTAAACATGTATCCGGTTTGCGATTTAGAATCGTCCGGATCAGTGTCAAAGCTTGCATCAACGTAACCTCTTACGGTGAGCTCTTTGTCACCTCCATATATGAGAAACATATCCTTAGTCCTTTTCAGGTATTTCAGGATGTTCTTGACCACTGTCCAGTGATCCACTCCTGGATTACTTTGGTACCTCCCTGCTAAACTTATAGCAAGGCACACATCAGGTCTGGTACACAGCATTGCATGCATGATAGAGCCTATGGCTGAAGCATAGGGAACATCTTTCATTTTCTCTCTATCTTCTGCAGTGGTCGGGCATTGAGTCTGACTCAACTTCACTCCTTGTAACACAGGCAAGAACCCTTTCTTTGCTTGATCCATTTTGAACTTCTTCAAAATCTTGTCAAGGTATGTGCTTTGTGAAAGTCCAATTAAGCGTCTTGATCTATCTCTATAGATCTTTATGCCTAATATGTAAGTAGCTTCCCCGAGGTCTTTCATCGAAAAACTTTTATTCAAGTATCCCTTTATGCTATCCAGAAATTCTATATCATTTCCAATCAGCAATATGTCATCCACATATAATATCAGAAATGCTACAGAGCTCCCACTCACTTTCTTGTAAATACAGGCTTCTCCAAAAGTCTGTATAAAACCAAATGCTTTGATCACACTATCAAAGCGTTTATTCCAACTCCGAGAGGCTAGCACCAGTCCATAAATGGATCGCTGGAGCTTGCACACTTTGTTAGCTCCCTTTGGATCGACAAAACCTTCTGGTTGCATCATATACAACTATTCTTCCAGAAATCCATTCAGGAATGCAGTTTTGACATCCATCTGCCAAATTTCATAATCATAAAATGCGGCAATTGCTAACATGATTCTGACAGACTTAAGCATCGCTACGGGTGATAAGGTCTCATCGTAGTCAACCCCTTGAACTTGTCAAAAACCTTTTGCGACAAGTCGAGCTTTATAGACAGTAATATTACCGTCAGCGTCAGTCTTTTTCTTGAAGATCCATTTATTCTCAATTGCTTGCCGATCATCGGGCAAGTCAACCAAAGTCCATACTTTGTTCTCATACATGGATCCCATCTCAGATTTCATGGCTTCAAGCCACTTTGCGGAATCTGGGCTCACCATCGCTTCTTCATAGTTCGTAGGTTCATCATGATCTAGTAGCATGACTTCCAGAATTGGATTACCGTACCACTCTGGTGCGGATCTCACTCTGGTTGATCTACGGGGTTCAGTAGTATCTTGTCCTGAGGTTTCATGATCATCGTCATTAGCTTCCTCACTAATTGGTATAGGTGTCGCAGAAACAGTTTTCTATGATGTACTATTTTCCAATAAGGGAGCAGGTATAGTTACCTCGTCAAGTTCTACTTTCCTCCCACTCACTTCTTTCGAGAGAAACTCCTTCTCTAGAAATGATCCATTCTTAGCAACGAATGTCTTGCCTTCGGATCTGTGATAGAAGGTGTACCCAACAGTCTCCTTTGGGTATCCTATGCAGACACATTTCTCCGCTTTGGGTTCGAGCTTATCAGGTTGAAGCTTTTTCACATAAGCATCGCAGCCCCAAACTTTAAGAAATGACAACTTTGGTTTCTTGCCAAACCATAGTTCATAAGGCGTCGTCTCAACGGATTTTGATGGTGTCCTATTTAACGTGAATGCGGCCGTCTCTAAAGCATAACCCCAAAACGATAGCGGTAAATCAGTAAGAGACATCATAGATCGCACCATATCTAGTAAAGTATGATTACGACGTTCGGACACGCCATTACGTTGTGGTGTTCCGGGTGGCGTGAGTTGCGAAACTATTCCACAATTTTTCAAATGTACACCAAACTCGTAACTCAAATATTCTCCTGCACGATCAGATCGTAGAAACTTTATTTTCTTGTTACGATGATTTTCAACTTCACTCTGAAATTCTTTGAACTTTTCAAATGTTTCAGACTTGTGTTTCATTAAGTAGATATATCCATATCTGCTTAAATCATCTGTGAAGGTGAGAAAATAACGATATCCGCCATGAGCCTCAATATTCATCGGACCACATACATCGGTATGTATGATTTCCAACAGATCTGTTGCTCTCTCCATAGTACCGGAGAACGGTGTGTTTGTCATCTTGCCTATGAGGCACGGTTCGCAAGTACCAAGTGATTCATAATCAAGTGGTTCCAAAAGCCCATCAGTATGGAGTTTCTTCATGCGCTTTACACCGATATGACCTAAACGACAGTGCCACAAATAAGTTGCACTATCATTATCAACTCTGCATCTTTTGGTTTCAACATTATGAATATGTGTATCACTACTATCGAGATTCATCAAAAATAGAGCACTCTTCAAAGGTGCATGACCATAAAATATATTACTCATATAAATAGAACAACCATTATTCTCTGATTTAATTGAATAACCGTCTCGCATTAAACAAGATCCAGATATAATGTTCATGCTCAACGCTGGCACCAAATAACAATTATTTAGGTCTAATATTAATCCCGAAGGTAGATGTAGAGGTAGCGTGCCGACCGCGATCACATCGACTTTGGAACCGTTTCCCACGCGCATCGTCACCTCGTCCTTTGCTAGTGTCCGCTTATTCCGTAGTCCCTGTTTCGAGTTGCAAATATTAGCAACAGAACCAGTATCAAATACCCAGGTGCTACTGCGAGCTCTAGTAAGGTACACATCAATAACATGTATATCACATATACCTTTGTTCACCTTGCCATCCTTCTTATCCGCCAAATACTTGGGGCAGTTCCGCTTCCAGTGACCAGTCTGCTTGCAGTAGAAGCACTCAGTTTCAGGCTTAGGTCCAGACTTGGGTTTCTTCTCCTGAGAAGCAACTTGCTTGCTGTTCTTCTTGAAGTTCCCCTTCTTCTTCCCTTTGCCCTTTTTCTTGAAACTAGTGGTCTTGTTAACCATCAACACTTGATGCTCCTTCTTGATTTCTACCTCCGGAGCTTTCAGCATTGCGAAGAGCTCGGGAATAGTCTTGTTCATCCCTTGCATATTATAGTTCATCACGAAGCTCTTGTAGCTTGGTGGCAGTGATTGGAGAATTCTGTCAATGACGCAATCATCCGGAAGATTAACTCCCAAATGAATCAAGTGATTATTATACCCAGACATCTTGAGTATATGCTCACTGACAGAACTGTTCTCCTCCATCTTGCAGCTATAGAACTTATTGGAGACTTCATATCTCTCAATCCGGGCATTTGCTTGAAATATTAACTTCAACTCCTGGAACATCTCATATGCTCCATGTCGTTCAAAACGTCGTTGAAGTCCCGATTCTAAGCCGTAAAGCATGGCACACTGAACTATCGAGTAGTCATCAGCTTTGCTCTGCCAGACGTTCATAACATCTGGTGTTGCTCCAGCAGCAGGCCTGGCACCCAGCGGTGCTTCCAGGACGTAATTCTTCTGTGCAGCAATGAGGATAATCCTCAAGTTACGGACCCAGTCCGTGTAATTGCTACCATCATCTTTCAACTTTGCTTTCTCAAGGAACGCATTAAAATTCAACGGAACAACAGCACGAGCCATCTATCTACAATCAACATAAACAAGCAAGATACTATCAGGTACTAAGTTCATGATAAGTTTAAGTTCAGTTAATCAAATTACTTAAGAACTCCCACTTAGATAGACATCCCTCTAATCCTCTAAGTGATCACGTGATCCAAATCAACTAAACCATAACCGATCATCACGTGAGATGGAGTAGTTTTCAATGGTGAACATCGTTATGTTGATCATATCTACTATATGATTCACGCTCGACCTTTCGGTCTCTGTGTTCCGAGGCCATATCTGCATATGCTAGGCTCGTCAAGTTTAACCTGAGTATTCTGCGTGTGCAAAACTGGCTTGCACCCGTTGTAGATGGACGTAGAGCTTATCACACCCGATCATCACGTGGTGTCTGGGCACGACGAACTTTGGCAACGGTGCATACTCAGGGAGAACACTTCTTGATAATTTAGTGAGAGATCATCTTATAATGCTACCGTCAATCAAAGCAAGATAAGATGCATAAAAGGATAAACATCACATGCAATCAATATAAGTGATATGATATGGCCATCATCATCTTGTGCTTGTGATCTCCATCTCCGAAGCACAGTCATGATCACCATCGTCACCGGCACGACACCTTGATCTTCATCGTAGCATCGTTGTCGTCTCGCCAATCTTATGCTTCCACGACTATCACTACCGCTTAGTAATAAAGTAAAGCATTACATCGCGATTGCATTGCATACAATAAAGCGACAACCATATGGCTCCTGCCAGTTGCCGATAACTTGGTTACAAAACATGATCATCTCATACAATAAAATCAGCATCATGCCTTGACCATATCACATCACAACATGCCCTGCAAAAACAAGTTAGACGTCCTCTACTTTGTTGTTGCATGTTTTACGTGGCTGCTACGGGCTTAAGCAAGAACTCATCTCACCTACGCATCAAAACCACAAGATAGTTTGTCAAATAGACTCCGTTTTAACCTTCTCAAGGACCGGGCGTAGCCACACTCGGTTCAACTAAAGTTGGAGAGACAGTCGCCTGCAAGCCATCTATGTGCAAAGCACGTCGAGGGAACCGGTCTCACGTAAGCGTACGCGTAATGTTGGTCCGGGTCGTCTCGTCCAACAATACCGCTGAACCAAAGTATGACATGCTGGTAGGCAGTATGACTTGTATCACCCACAACTCACTTGTGTTCTACTCGTGCAAATAACATCAAACCATAAATACTAGGCTCGGATGCCACTGAAGGGGAACGTAGTAATTTCAAAAAAAATCCTACGCACACGCAAGATCATGGTGATGCATAGCAACGAGAGGGGAGAGTGTTGTCTACGTACCAACGCAGACCGACTGCAGAAGCGATCACACAACGTAGAGGAAGTAGTCATACGTCTTCCCGATCCGACCGATCCAAGCACCGTTACTCCGGCACCTCCGAGTTCTTAGCACACGTTCAGCTCGATGACGATCCTCGGGCTCCGATCCAGCAAAGCGTCGAGGAAGAGTTCCGTCAGCACGACGGCGTGGTGACGATCTTGATGTACTACCGACGCAGGGCTTCGCCTAAGCACTGCAACAATATGATCGAGGTGGAATTTGGTGGCAGGGGGCACCGCACACGGCTAAGGAACGATCACCAAGGATCAACTTGTGTGTCTAGAGGTGCCCCCTGCCCCTGTATATAAAGGAGCCAAGGGGGAGGGGTGCGCCGGCCAGGGAGAGGGCGCAGGAGGAGTCCTACTCCCACCGGGAGTAGGACTCCCCCCCCCCCCCCACCAATCCTAGTTGGACTAGGTTTCCCAAAGGGGGAAAGAGAGAGAGGGGGGCCGGCCCCTTCTCCTAGTCCTAATAGGACTAAGGGAAGGGGGGCGCGCGGCCACCTATGGGCTTCCCCTTTTCTCCTTTCCACTAAGGCCCATGAAGGCCCATATGCCTCCCGGGGGGTTCCGGTAACCTCCCGGTAATCCGGTAAAATCCCGATTTCACCCGAAACACTTCCGATATCCAAATATAGGCTTCCAATATATCAATCTTTATGTCTCGACCATTTCGAGACTCCACGTCATGTCCGTGATCACATCTGGGACTCCGAACTACCTTCGGTACATCAAAATGCATAAACTCATAATAACTGTCATCGTAACGTTAAGCGTGCGGACCCTACGGTTCGAGAACAATGTAGACATGACCGAGACACGTCTCCGGTCAATAACCAATAGCGGGACCTAGATGCCCATATTGGCTCCTACATATTCTACGAAGATCTTTATCGGTCAGACCGCATAACAACATACGTTGTTCCCTTTGTCATCGGTATGTTACTTGCCCGAGATTCGATCGTCGGTATCCAATACCTAGTTCAATCTCGTTACTGGAAAGTCTCTTTACTCGTTCCGTAATACATCATCTCACAACTAACATCTTAGTTATAATGCTTGCAAGGCTTATGTGATGTGTATTACCGAGAGGGCCAGAGATACCTTTCCGACAATCGGAGTGACAAATCCTATTCTCGAAATACGCCAACCCAACATCTACCATTGGAAACACCTGTAGTACTCCTTTATAATCACCCAGTTACGTTGTGATGTTTGGTAGCACCCAAAGTGTTCCTCCGGCAAATGGGAGTTGCATAATCTCATAGTCATAGGAACATGTATAAGTCATGAAGAAAGCAATAGCAACATACTAAACAATCGGGTGCTAAGCTAATGGAATGGGTCATGTCAATCAGATCATTCAACTAATGATGTGACCTCGTTAATCAAATAACAACTCTTTGTTCATGGTTAGGAAACATAACCATCTTTGACTAACGAGCTAGTCAAGTAGAGGCATACTAGTGACACTCTGTTTGTCTATGTATTCACACATGTATTATGTTTCCGGTTAATACGATTCTAGCATGAATAATAAACATTTATCATGATATAAGGAAATAAATAATAACTTTATTATTGCCTCTAGGGCATATTTCCTTCAAATAGAACAACCATTATTCTCGGATTTAAATGAGTAGCCATCTCGTATTAAACGAGATCCTGATACAATGTTCATGCTCAAAGCTGGCACTAAATAACAATTATTGAGATTTAAAACTAATCTCGTAGGTAAATGTAGAGGTAGCGTGCCGACTGCGATCACATCGACCTTGGAACCATTCCCGACGCGCATTGTCACCTCGTCCTTCGCCAGTCTTCGGTTATTCCGCAGCTCCTGCTTTGAGTTACAAATGTGAGCAACCGCACCGGTATCAAATACCCAGGAGCTACTACGAGTACTGGTAAGGTACACATCAATTACATGTATATCACATATACCTTTCGTGATGCCGGCCTTCTTGTCCGCTAAGTATTTGGGGCAGTTCCGCTTCAAGTGACCACTTCCCTTTCAATAAAAACACTTAGTCTCGGGCTTGGGTCCATTCTTTGGCTTCTTCCCGGCAGCTTGCTTACCGGGCGTGGCAACTCCCTTGCCGTCCTCCTTGAAGTTCTTCTTACCCTTGCCTTTCTTGAACTTAGTGGTTTTATTCACCATCAACACTTGATGTTCCTTTTTGACTTCTACCTCTGCTGATTTCAGCATTGAATATACCTCAGGAATGGTCTTTTCCATCCCCTGCATATTGAACTTCATCACAAAGCTCTTGTAGCTCGGTGGAAGCGACTGAAGGATTCTGTCAATGACCGCGTCATCCGGGAGATTAACTCCCAGCTGAGTCAAGCGGTTATGCAACCCAGACATTTTGAGTATGTGCTCACTGACAGAACTATTTTCCTCCATCTTACAGCTGAAGAACATGTCGGCGACTTCATATCTCTCGACCCGGGCATGAGCTTGAAAAACCATTTTCAGCTCTTCGAACATCTCATATGCTCCGTGTCTCTCAAAACGCTTTTGGAGCCCCGGCTCTAAGCTGTAAAGCATGCCGCACTGAACGAGGGAGTAATCATCAGCACGTGTCTGCCAAGCGTTCATAACGTCTTGGTTCTGTGGGACGGGTGTGTCACCTAGCGGTGCTTCTAGGACATAATCTTTCTTGGTAGCTATGAGGATGATCCTCAGGTTCCGGACCCAGTCTGTATAGTTGCTGCCATTGTCTTCTAGCTTGGTTTTCTCTAGGAATGCGTTGAAGTTGAGGACAATGTGGGCCATTTGATCTACAAGACATATTGTAAAGATTTTAGACTAAGTTCATGATAATTAAGTTCATCTAATCAAATTATTCAATGAACTCCCACTCATATAGACATCCCTCCAGTCATCTAAGTATAACATGATCCGAGTTAACTAGTCCATGTCCGATCATCACGTGAGATGGACTAGTCAACATCAGTGAACATCTTCATGTTGATCGTATCTTCTATACGACTCATGCTCGACCTTTCGGTCTTCTGTGTTCCGAGGCCATGTCTGTACATGCTAGGCTCATCAAGTCAACCTAAGTGTATTGCGTGTGTAGATCTGGCTTACACCCGTTGTATTCGAACGTTAGAATCTATCACACCCGATCATCACGTGGTGCTTCAAAACAACGAACCTTTGCAACGGTGCACAGTTAGGGGGAACACTTTCTTGAAATTTTTACGAGGGATCATCTTATTTAAGCTATCGTCGTTCTAAGCAAATAAGATGTAAAACATGATAAACATCACATGCAATCAAATAGTGACATGATATGGCCAATATCATTTGCTCCTTTGATCTCCATCTTCGGGGCTCCATGATCATCGTTGTCACCGGCATGACACCATGATCTCCATCATCGTGTCTTCTTGAAGTTGTCTCATCATCTATTACTTCTACTACTATGGCTAACGCTTTAGCAATAAAGTAAAGTAATTACATGACATTTATGTTGACACGCAGGTCATAAATAAATAAAGACAACTCCTATGGCTCCTGCCGGTTGTCATACTCATCGACATGCAAGTCGTGATTCCTATTACAAGAACATGATCATCTCATACATCACATATATCATTCATCACATCCTTTGGCCATATCACATCACAAAACACTTGCTGCAAAAACAAGTTAGACGTCCTCTAATTGTTGTTGCAAGTTTTTACGTGGCTGCTATAGGTTTCTAGCAAGAACGTTTCTTACCTACGCCAAAACCACAACGTGAATTGCCAATTTCTATTTACCCTTCATAAGGACCCTGTTCATCGAATCCGATCTGAGTAAAGTGGGAGAGACAGACACCCGCCAGCCACCTTATGCAACTAGTGCATGTCAGTCTGTGGAACCGGTCTCACGTAAGGGTACGTGTAAGGTTGGTCCGGGCCGCTTCATCCCACGATGCCGCCGAATCAAGATAATACTAGTAACGGCAAGCAAATTGACAATATCGACGCCCACAACTACTTTGTGTTCTACTCGTGCATAGTAACTACGCATAGACCTAGCTCTGATACCACTGTTGGGGAACGTAGTAGAATTTTAAAATTTTCTACGCATCACCAAGATGAATTTATGGAGTCATCTAGCAACGAGGGAGAGAGGAGTGCACCTACATACCCTTGTAGATCACGAGCGGAAGCGTTCAAGAGAACGGGGTTGATGGAGTCGTACTCGACGTGATCCAAATCACCGAAGATCCTAGCGCCGAACGGACGGCACCTCCGCATTCAACACACGTACGGAGCGAGGACGTCTCCCATGCTTTGATCCAGCAAGGAGGAGGGAGAGGTTGAGGAAGAGGGCTCCAACAGCAGCACGACGGCATGGTGGTGATGAAGCTGCAGTACTCCGGCAGGGCTTCGCCAAGCTCTTATGGAGGAGGAGAGGTGTTGGGGAGGGCAGGGGCTGCGCCTTGGATGTCGAATGCAGCCCTCCCATCACCCCTCTATTTATAGGGGAAGGGGGAGGGGGCGGCCCCCTCTAGATGAGATCTATAGGGGGGCGGCGGCCAAGGGGAGGGGGGCTTGCCCCCCAAGCAAGGGGGCGCCCCCCCTTAGGGTTTCCCCCAACCCTAGGCGCATGGGCCCTAGGAGGGTGTGGCGCCCCAGCCCACTTGGGCTGGTTCCCTTCTCCATACAGCCCATAAGGCCCTCCGGAAGAGGTGGCCCCTCCCGGTGGACCCCCGGAACCTTTTCGGCGACCGTATGACAACTTCCCATATATAAATCTTTACCTCCGGACCATTTCGGAACTCCTCGTGACATCCGGGATATCATCCGGGACTCCGAACAACATTCGGTAATCACATACAAGTCTTCCTAACAACCCTAGCGTCACCAAACCTTAAGTGTGTAGACCCTACGGGTTCGGGAGACATGCAGACATGACCGAGACGACTCTCCGGTCAATAACCAACAGCAGGATCTGGATACCCATGTTGGCTCCCACATGCTCCACGATGATCTCATCGGATGAACCACGATGCCGAGGATTCAATCAATCCGTATACAATTCCCTTTGTCAATCGGTACGTTACTTGCCCGAGACTCGATCGTCGGTATCCCAATACCTTGTTTAGTCTCGTTACCGGCAAGTCACTTTACTCGTACCGTAATGCATGATCCCGTGATCAACCACTTGATCACATTGAGCTCATTATGATGATGCATTACTGAGTGGGCCCAGAGATACCTCTCCGTCATACGGAGTGACAAATCCCAGTCTCGATTCGTGCCAACCCAACAGACACTTTCGGAGATACCTGTAATGTACCTTTATAGTCACCCAGTTACATTGTGACATTTGGCACACCCAAGGCACTCCTACGGTATCCGGGAGTTGCACAATATCATGGTCTAAGGAAATGATACTTGACATTCAGAAAAGCTACAGCAAACGAACTACACGATCTTTGAGCTAAGCTTAGGATTGGGTCTTGTCCATCACATCATTCTCCTAATGATGTGATCCCGTTATCAATGACATCCAATGTCCATAGTCAGGAAACCATGACTATCTTTCGATCAACGAGCTAGTCAACTAGAGGCTCACTAGGGACGTGTTGTGGTCTATGTATTCACACATGTATTACGATTTCTGGATAACACAATTATAGCATGAACAATAGACAATTATCATGAACAAAGAAATATAATAATAACCATTTTATTATTGCCTCTGGGCATATTTCCAACACACACAACTCCTAGTGTTGCCCCCAAGTGCAAATGCCCGTCTTCAATGCAACTACAACTTTATGGTGTTTTGTCGGGGGAGGGGCAATTGCATGTTTATCACTAGGCATGCAACTGTAAGTGTCATTCTCGAGTGCAACTGCATGTCTTCAATGCGACTGTAACTCTGTGGTGAAGAGGGCAGTTTCATGTTTGTGACTAGGCATGCAATTGCAAGTTCATCCCCCGACTACAACTCTGTGTCGTTTGTTGGTGGGGAGGGGGCAGTTGCATGTCATCTTAAAATGTACGCAATTGGAAGTTTTGCCCCATAGTGCTACTGCATGTCTTCGACGCTACTACAAACTCGTGTTGTTTTGTCGGGGAAGGGACCGTTGCATGTCTGTCATTAGAAATGCAACTACAAGTGTCGCCCACGACTGCAACTCTGTGGTGTTTGCCAGTGGGGAGGGACAGTTGTATGTCTGTCACTTGGCACGCAACTGCCAGTGCCGTCCCTGGGTACAAGTGCATGTGTGCAACACGACTACAACTATGCGGTTTGTGGTGTTTTTGTCAATGGTTGGTGGCAGATGCATGTCTACCACAAGGCATGCAACTGCAAGTATCGCCCCGACTACAACTTTGTGGTGTTTATCGGGGGTAGGGCGGCAGTTGCATGTCTGTCACTAGGCACGCAACTGCAAGTGTCGTGCTCGACTGCAACTAGCGCCAAGGGATATTGGCCACTTGCATGTATACCGCTAAACCATCAACTTCATGTGTCACAATCAGCCCGCAAATGCGAGCGGTACAACAAGACTGCAACTGTGAATTTGTTTCCTATTTTTTAACTTCAGTTTTTCTTCTCATACCCCTTTTCCTTTCCACCTTTTTCTATTTTTATCCTTTGTTTTCCATTTTTTATTTTCCTTTCTCTATTTTATTATTTTAATTTTTTCCGCTTGTTTATCTGGTTAATTTGCTCTTTTCCCCCTTTAATATGATTTTCATTTCCAATTAGTAGAAATATATTTCCTTGTGTGTATATGAATATTTAAAAATACATGTTCAAGTTTTTCTAAAGATAATTAGTGAGCACTTTTCCGATATGCGGTGAACATTTTTTCAATATGTGATGAAACATTTTCTAGAATTGTTCATGCAATTCTTAGTAAATGTTCATATATTTTAAAAAAGTGTTTATATATTCGAAAACATAATTCATATCTATTGTAAACTGTCCATAAAATTTAAAACTGTTCACGGTTCTTAAAAAATGTTCATGTAATTTTTTGAAATTGTTCATGTAACAGAAATGATGTATATACTATATATACATGTGTGTGTTGTCCTTTGTCCTTCTGTACTTTAACAACCGCAGGCAGCAAGTTCATAGCTCGTCAGCAAGCAATAGGAAGCACAAAATTATTATTATTTCTTCAATATCGTTTCTTTGTGTTCAAATCCTTTGTATTTTTCATGAACGAAAAATAACAATAAGTTATATGCCCATCTAAAAAAACACTACAAGCATGCACGGTATTGCATATACAATAATTTTTCCGGAAAAAAATGCTATGATTTGAACAAAAAAAGTTACCTCACTCGTTGAGGTTGTAGCTTTTTTTAGAAACACTAAGGTAGTAGCTGGATAGCAAAACACATATTATATTTGCAGTCGTACAGCCCAAGTACAAGAAGAGGAAAAAATCCGGCAAAAAGCAACATATCGCAGGGAAAAGAAAAGGATGAAATAAAGGCCCAGTAGAAGTACAAAGCCAACCCATAACAGCAAAAACACGCAAACAGTCACATAAACGAAGCAGGTCTGGTTTGTACATGTGCTGATGTCATGTATGTATGCTGATATCATCAGTCGACTGAGTCTTCGCGAAGTCTCAGTCAACGGAGACCTAGACAGACCCTACATGCAACTGAGATTTTAATTTTGTTTTAAATTTTTTTAACATGAAAGATCTTTTTTACAATACAAATTGTTTTTCGAAGAATGATAGGAAAAACAAAGAGCGAGCAAGATGATATGGAGAGTAGGAATTATATTTTGTGTTCTTTTTTCCATTTTTGATATTTTACTTCTTTGTCATAAAATATATTTTTATACAACTCAAACCCATTTTAAAAAATGATGAGAAAAAATATGCAACAAGTATACAGAGAAGAGAAGGAACATAGATCTAAAAAAAGAAGAGAAGGAACACAGATCTAAACAAAAGAGAAGGAAAATGGGCCGATCTGCAGGCCCATGCAACGATCGCGAGTGGAGAAACAAGCAGCGATACGTAGAACAAAATCTGGCTTAGTTCCTCTAGGAAAAGTAACAAAACCTGGCTGAAAACAAATGTTGCGCCATAAAAATTGTATGCTGACGTCAGCCGACTGAGACTTCACGAAGTCTCAGTCGACTGATTACTAGCCGGACCCATAAAAAAATAAGACATAGAAAAAATAAGAATAAAAATGCACCCATGCTTTGAATGGGCCGAGAAACTTTGATTATAGTTGATATTTTGGTGAGATTTGATTTGATTTAGGTATGAGTCGTGGAAGTAAGGAAAATTCGAATTTAGGTGAGATTTTCTAAAAATTTGATTTGAATAAGTTAATGCATAATGTTATTTTTTCAAATTCTTGATTTGATTGAATTAATGCACACGTCAATTATGTCAGTATGAAACATCCAATTGTCCAATAGGTTAAAAATTTACACACTTCTTTCAGTCGTATATCAAGCAAACATTGCCATCCATACATACACCTAAAATCGGAAGAAAGTGTCAGAACATAGTAGAATCGCTCACCCCCCCCCCCCCCTTGCTCCCTCCATCTCTCCCTTCATAACTAATACCAATAATTATTCGCAAAAAAACCCAATACCAATAATAAAAGAGATCAAGAAAGTACATCCCAGGCTACATACAATAATTGAAAGGAGTGCTTACTTGGATTATTGGCAAGGAGGTGCGGAGAAAAGCAGTGATTGTGCCCCTTCGTTGCTGACCTCCATGCCGGGAATGATATCTTCAAGCAGAGAGGGCTATTCAAGGTTTTCGTCGTTGGCTACTTGGTTGTGCGGCAACCAATGAGGCACGTTGCGGCCAGCCGGACACAGGGAGGTGCAAGGAAGCCAAAGACCTGCGTCATTGGCTTCTTTGAGAAGATGGATGTGGCCAGGCAACGGGATCGACAAAGTGATGCGCAAGTTGAGGAAGGCGGCCGACAACGCTGACTATATCGACAGGATCCGAACGTCAGCGGTTACCAGGTCCAGGTGAGTCAGCGAGGTTAGGTTGTGTGGTGTGGGGAGTAGGGATGTTGCCTACAGCCGGCGGCGAGGATAGAGCAGCGTTCGAGGGAGGGTGGCGTGGTGGTGTGCTAGCGAGATGGTGTGGCGGCCACGTGCGAGAGGAAGGTGGTGGCTGAGGAGGTCATACTGGGGCTTTTCGGCCACATTGTGCTCGGGACCGCACTCGCCATCGGTGTGGAACACAACCATGGTGCCGGAAATGATGGAGTCGAAATCCACCATGGGATAAGTGAGATTGATGCTGACTTGTGCAAGCAAGGCAGCCGGCGTCGCACTAGCAGGGTGTGGGGAGGGTCCAAGGCGATGAAGGAGGACCAGCGGCCAGGAGGCGGACCACCTGTTCGCTTTGCAGGGATGAGACTTCTGCTGGAGAATGGCAAAAGGTACAAATCGGTTTGGCGGTAGACATGGAGGAGGCGTCATGAAGTTTGGTGGGGGAGGCGGCCCTCCTTTTAGGCAATGCATCGCATCATGCATTCAAAATCAGATCACATATCTATTTTCTAGGAGAAACTTCCTCACGGGGACACGATAGATTGAATGATGATTTTCTCACGGGCAACAGACAGGGATGGACGGAAGTACCAACAAACGACATAGCGACGTATCATCACTATCACAGACTCCTTTTACTAGTGAAGATGCCGAGCACAAAATAATAGGTTGGTCATAGAAAAAATAAAAACAGAAAAAATAAAATAAGAAAACAAGACATAGAAAAAATAAGAATAAAAATGCACGCACGCTTTAAATGGGCCGGGAAACTTTGATTATAGTTGATGTTTTGGTGATATTTGATTTGATTTAGGTATGAGTCGTGGAAGTAAGGAAAATTCAAATTTAGGTGAGATTTTCTGAAAATTTGATTTGAATAAGTTAATGCACAATGTTATTTTTTTTTCAAATTCTCGATTTGATTGAATTAATGCACACGTCAAATGGGCCGGTCCAAATTGGCTGCACTTGAGCGAAAAATCGTCTGTAAGACGCTCATGAGCGTAATATAGTCTTTGTCTAGGAGTTGGTGGGAGTGAGGCGAGATTACCAACTCCCCCTTTAGGAGTAGAGATATAACTTGAGCATTCATTATCATTTTGCTTTGCATGATCATGGAGCTGACATGATATTTATGGAGCCACCATTCATAAGTGATATATATGTTACGATAGAATTATTGCACATCCTGATACACTGCCAGAGACATTCATTTATAGTCATTATTTTTCATTTCAAAGTTATAAGTAAATAAAGTGTGATGCATTCTTGGGTGTGCCCCTACCTGTGAGGAATAATAAAAATAGGCAAAAAAGAGCCCATCAAAAAATGAGAGAAAAATATAGTAGGGCACGCTACTATCCTTTCTCATACTTGTGCTTTAAAGTAGCATCATGTTTGAGACTTTTCCAAACAATAGCATTGAATCGGGAATAAATTTGGTCCTTTTACACTAAAAGTCACTCCCTGCACCACGGACCATGCATTGCGCATTTGATTCAGCAGAGCTGTGTGACTAAAAGGTCGAGTAGTATGTTCCTGAAACAACCCCAACCATCTAACATCCTTAATCAGCTTCTCCACCTCGGCAGAGAAATCGAGGTCATCTTCCTCCTGGCCATGTAGTTTCATACCTGCGAATTGATCTTCTAGTTCCGGTTTGGGGCCTTAGTAGTCCGAGAATTCTTCCTCATGCATCTTTGATTACTTCCACCATTATCCGCCCTTCCATCCTTCTCCTCCCCCTCCCTAGACGGGCGAACGGCCCTTGCTTCCGCCGCCTTGCTCCCCTCTGGTACCTCCAAGCCCACCTTCTCCTGCTCCCTGCTATTCATCTCCGCAACCCTAGCCTCCAACTCCCCGTCCACCAGTGACGACGGATCCTGTAAGATCACCAACCGCCGGAGGAACACCGGCCGCTGGTGAGAGTTTATGTGGACTCTGATGTAATCGCCAGAGGAAAGGTTGCAACCCTAGATCGTCTAGGGGAAAAAACTTCGTTTGTCGCTCACCTCTAGAGAGCTTTTTCTAGAAAGAAAAACAAAGAGTTTCTTCTTCTAGAGCACGGTAATAGCATTTCCGAACTAGATGGAGTGACTACAGCTGGGCCAGTCGCAAGCTGCTTCATGGCTCATATGACCAACTGTCAGTCAGCAGAAAAACGTACTTCAGCCCGGGAGAGAAGGCAGGAGCGGGACAGTTGTTTGCCACACTACTTCACGAATTTTATATTTTACATGTAAAAGGCTACAATGCATATATACGTGTATATATGGAGATATATACCATATTTTGGCAATTCTTTCCGGATATGCGACCCTTTAATAATTCTAGCCCGCCCCTGGTTGCATTCCATCTACATCCAAGTGATGTATCGCTCAAAAAAGAAAACATCCAAGTGATGTAGAATGCATGGAGACAATCATTTTCTCAACAAAATATGATCCCGTGACATGAACTGCCACTATGTGAATATTGACTGTAAGTTTGTAAATTACGTACTAACAGAAAAATCTTGACATATTTTGGCAATTTAAGAAAGTGAAAATTTATCAGGACATTGTAACTTGGCACATGGTTGCCAAGCTAATAAAATTCATGTAAAAAGTGCTCAATTTATATCGCATTTTCTCTTGTTCGTGCAAAAAATGTAATTAATGAATAGTGCACATGTTCAAAAAAGGACAGGTTTCAGGGAGCTTGTCTTTCAAAAAATGATCAAAATACATTTAAAAGTTTCAAAAAATATCATTGTTTTCTACAAATACATATGGATGGTCTTCAAGTACGATGTAAAGTTTCATTAACGAATGCGATTATTTATAGGCTACACAAGGAAGACAAATATCTAGGCCAAATGCAACAAATAAAAGCCCCTGTGTACATCATGTATGGACATATATCTCTACTTTTTATAAAAAACATAGTTGATGTTAATGGTGTGTCTGTCATCCTGTAATATAGACCGTTCGATTTATATCTGACGAATAGGAAGGAAACTATGGCAATTTTACAAAGAGATACCCACACCTCTCTCCACATTTGCAAATAAGGTCTTCTCTTGTTCATCTTTTTCTTTCACAAGATAAACTACTCATATAAATGCATCTTGATGTTTCCGTGCAACTCATGGGCATCTTGCTAGTGTTCAAGAAGTTTTGTACGTGTATGCTACAAATACGTGCTTATATGTATACTTTGCCAGATTTTCTAAAGGTCTGTATAAAATAGCATTTTCGCTAAAAAAAAACATGGAGCTCGGCCACCGTAATATTCTTCACGTATACATTGTGATCTATACGTGCGGTGTCTGTTTGGTGAAAATGGACAAAAATGGCCATTATCTGAAACTTCAAAACAAAATGATCCCAATCTGAAAATATTTTATGAAATAGCCCCTTCTGCATGACGCCTGGAGCTAGGGCACCATGCTACCATGCTAGATAGCATGACGCCCCGGGCTAGGGCGTCATGCTATTTGACATGCCGCCCTAGGCCGGAGCGTAATGCTACATGTCGCTATCATGGCGCCCTAGCTCGGGGCATCATGCTCTCTAGCATGACACCTCTAACCGCGGGCGTCATGTAAAAGAGGACCATTTCGTAAAATATTTTTAGACTAGGGTCATTTTGTGTTGAAGTTTTAAATAAGGATCAGTTTTGTTCATTTTCACGTCTGGTTATATCTGAACACCGAGACATCGAACACCTACTGCCATCTGGTTTCAGTGGATGATAGTTACTCCATCGTACCAGCCGTCCAGCCCTGCCAACAATCTGCCATGGGATGCTACAAGGCGGATTTGCTGAGACGCGCCATCACCATGTGCCGGGGATGGAATGCCTTGTTGCCTGTGTCTCCTCCCCGGCAATCAAGTGGCGTGCAGCCTTCTTATCTCCTGCATTATGCGCGCTCCCCGACCCTTCCTTTTCACTGAGAATAGCCGTGCGTACGCCTCATCGTTCCATCAATCGGCAAGCTACGCACATGCGCGCGGACTACGCAGGCCCGAACCCGCCGGGGTTAGTTGGCCGACGGCCAGCCCGGACGATCCCGTGTGCAGTGCAGTGCACTGTTCCGCGGCACCCCTACCTAGCTCTGCTTTCAGAGCATCTCCAACAGCCGCGCTAAAAGACACATACGTAGTAAATTGGCTTTTTAACATGCACGGGGAGTTTTCACGCGCTCCAACGATGACGCGAAACTAGAGCGCGGGAAACGATTGCGCGCATGGAAAAAGGCGGCCGCTCGCGCGCTACATTTGGCACGCCGCGTTCGGGACGCCTATAAATTGCAGCGCCTCCGCCGCTCTCTCCATCTCTCCATCGCCCTTTGCCGCTCTCTTTATCTCTCCATCACCCCCTGCCGCGCTCTGCCGCCGACACGCCACCACCGCGCCACGATGCCGCCTCGCCGCCGGGGAGGTACGGGCTACCGCGGCGTTCGTGTGCGTCCGTCCGGCACCTACTCCGCCGAGATTCGGTCGGGCGGCGGCATGCGGCTCCGTCTCGGAACCTTTGACACCGCCCAGGAGGACGCCCACGCGTACGACGCTGCGGCGTGGCGCCTCCTGCGGTCCCGTCAGGACATGAACTTCGCCGACGTGGCGACGCGGGAGCGCGTACAGGAGTTGGCGCCTTTCCCGCGGTTTCTCACTGACGAGGATCATCGCAAGCACCGGAGGCGGGAGCATCGTCTCAGGATGGCCGAGATGGACGAGCAAGCCATGGCATTGTGGAGCCATCGCTTCCTGGAAGACACCAACGAAGAACAGTTCTTCGCCCAGAGGAGGGCGAAGAGGGCGAAGAGGAGGGAGGAGCGAGCCGACTATTGTGAGGACAAGCGAACGCGGAAGGCGGTCGCTAAATACAACCAAGCGCTAGGAGATGCGTCCTCATGGAACTCCGGCGACGAGCGGTTCCTTGACGCCTACGCTCCGACGTCGGAGGAGGACATTACTGAGACAGAGTCCGAGTCGGACGAGTAGTAGTAGCAGAAGAACTATCTACGATACCAAATATGTAGTAGGAGAACTATGTACGAAACCAAATATATAGTAGGAGAACTATCTACAAAACCAAATACTCCCTCCATTCCAAAATATAGTGCGTCCACGTTTTCCGAGGTTCAACTTTGACCATAAATTTAACCAATGAGACCAGCTGCGGCGGGAGAAAAAATATATAATTGAAAACTTCTTTCGAATACGAATTCACTGATATAATTTTTGTTCCCGCCGTAATCGGTCTTGGTAGTTAAATTTACGATCAAAGTTGAAGCACGGGGATAGAGGAAGCACTACATTGTGAAATAAAGGAAGTATGTAATAGAAAAACCTGAAATATAGCGCGCCTGTTGGAGCGGCGTGGGCCTTTTTTAATTTGCGACGGCCGCTGAAGCCAACGCACCGCTGCGCGTAAAAGCTGACTAATCCGACACTGTATCACGACTTTTAGCGCGTGACTGTTGGAGATCCTCTCATGATGGGCTAAAGCTGAATCGAAACCAGCTGCGTCCTGTCCTGCAGACTGGTCTCGACGATGAAGAGTGGAGTGGAATTCCGTGGTCAGCTAGCTAGTAGCTGTCGGTTCGGCGACTTGGTACGCGCAGAAATTCATTGCGAAATGCCGCTCCAATAAATGCTCGTGTGATGGCGCACTGCGCCACAGTCCACAGCTCGCTCAGTGCCTGCCCTGCACTGTATTCACAGGATATTTATACTAGTGCTGGTTCCTCGTAGGCTCGGGAGGGGACGGTGCGTCGCGTACGGAGATCGCACATCAATGCGTTTGCATGCATGCGTACCTACGTCGTATGGCCGACCCGACCCAGCAGGTGCTTTTACGCGTACGCATAACCAAAAACAATGCGTTGCACTTGCGCGTACTACGTGTACGCTGTATCATTTTATGTGCGCCGTGAGAATCGACGAGAGAGACGCTGGGCACACGCACCGACGCACCGGCGTACTACGTACATCCACAACCAGACCAGCAGCACGTCCATGTCTTGCCATCATTTTCGAGTTTTACATCTACTCCAGTTGCTTAACGCACGTAAGTACGTAGTACTCTCCAACAGACGAATGACGGGGGCCACCACGTCCACATGCACGATGTACTACTGGTAACATGCAAGTGCAACTAGCCGCGTCCGCGTATGCATGCATGCATGCACGCGCGCGGTCTGCTGGTTGGTTGGGCAGACGGGAGCGTAAATGCTCCCACCGGCACGGCCAACCAGAACCAAACGAGACGCTCCTTCTCCGGGCAGATACGTCGCCATCGCTCCCACCCAAGCACTCCACCGTCAACTCACACCGGCGAGGCAATCCGCGGCGCCCCTACACCCTGTCACCCACCCACTGCCCTGCCATACGCACTGCTCCCTCATGCCACCGTGTTCCTCGCCGATCGATCGTCGCCGCGTCGCGCCATCGTGCTCGCTCCTGCGTGCCCACCGATCGACCTCAGCTCGCAGATTGGGGATCGAGTCGAGAACCAGCCAGCCAGCGCGCCAACTAACCACATTTACTCCACTCCGAAGCTAGAGTGCTAGACGAGCTGCACCGGCCTCGGCCTACCTTGAGCCTCGCTATATAAGGCTCTGCACGGCCTCGCTCCAGCTTCAGAACACAGCAGAGCATCAGTCCCCAGCGAGCTTTGAGTGGAGCATAGCTAGCTGAGCTACAATGGGGAGGCGCGTGCAGGGTGTGGCGCTCGCGGCGCTGGCCGTGGTGTTGGCCCTCGGAGTGGCCGCCGAGGCGCGTCGCTTGGAGAAGGACGGCTTGTTGGGCGGTGGTGGCGGTTTTGGCGGAGGAGGCGGCTTTGGCGGCGGGATCGGTCACGGTGGTGGCGTCGGGATTGGGTTCGGAGGTGGTAAAGGTGGCGGCCTTGGCGGAGGGGGTGGCCTTGGAGGAGGCGGTGGTGCTGGGGGTGGGCTTGGCGGAGGGCTCGGCCATGGTGGGGGCGTTGGAATTGGGTTTGGTGGCGGGAAAGGTGGAGGTTTAGGCGGGGGAGGTGGCCTTGGAGGAGGAGGCGGAGCTGGTGGTGGCGGCGGGCTTGGAGGTGGCATTGGCAAGGGTGGTGGTTTGGGAGGTGGCTTTGGCAAGGGTGGTGGTCTCGGTGGAGGAATTGGGCATGGCGGTGGCCTCGGAGGTGGCATTGGGAAAGGTGGTGGCCTTGGTGGAGGAGGAGGCGCCGGTGGAGGTGGTGGTCTCGGTGGAGGTGCCGGAGGTGGTGCAGGCAGCGGTGCCGGTGCAGGTGGTGGTCTTGGTGGAGGCGCAGGAAGCGGTGCCGGTGGTGGCCTTGGAGGTGGTTCAGGCGGAGGAGGACTCGGTGGTGGTGCCGGAGGAGGTTCAGGTGGTGGCCTTGGAGGAGGTGCTGGTTCCGGTGGTGGACTTGGAGGTGGCGCCGGAGGAGGTGCCGGTTCAGGTGGTGGGCTCGGTGGTGGCGCAGGAGGAGGTTCAGGCGGTGGCCTTGGAGGAGGTGCCGGTTCAGGGGGCGGTCTGGGTGGTGGTGCGGGAGGAGGTTCAGGCGGTGGCCTTGGAGGAGGTGCCGGATCAGGTGGTGGACTCGGTGGTGGCGCGGGAGGAGGTTCAGGTGGTGGCCTTGGAGGAGGTGCCGGTTCAGGCGGTGGCCTCGGTGGTGGCGCGGGAGGAGGCTCCGGTGGTGGTCTGGGAGGCGGTGCAGGTGGAGGTGCCGGTTCAGGCGGTGGTCTCGGTGGAGGCTCAGGCGGTGGCTTTGGAGGCGGCGCGGGTGGAGGTGCGGGAGGAGGTGGTGGGCTCGGCGGTGGAGCCGGTGGAGGCGGAGGTGCCGGAGCCGGCGGCGGTTTCGGAGGAGGCAAGGGCGGCGGCTTCGGCGGTGGCCTAGGAGGAGGAGGCGGCAAGGGCGGAGGCTTCGGTGGCGGAGTCGGTGGTGGCGCCGGCGGTGGCTTCGGAGGAGGCGCGGGAGGCGGAGCAGGAGGAGGCTTCGGCCATGGTGGAGGCGCAGGTTTCGGCGGTGGAGCGGGTGGCGGAGGTGGCGCCGGTGGCGGAGGCGGATTCGGCGGAGGCGGAGGCGCAGGCGGCGGCGGCGACATCGGGGACGGGCAGTGATGCTCGCGCAGGGAACGGGCGGGCGCACGTACGTCGCGTTCGCCTCCGTCCATGCAGCAAGACGCGCGCGCCATGAGGAGCAAGCAAGCAAGCAATCTTGGTAGTACGACTCTACGTACGTATATGCGAATAATTTGTTGGGTGGTGAGCGATGATGAGTGCTCTACATGACATTCCTTTTCCTTGTGTATCCATGAAAGCATTACTGTGACGCGTGTATTATTTTGGAAGCCAATATATGTTTCCACTTGTACCAAAGATATATAAACAGATTAAAGATTATATTACGCAGAGAGTGAGAGTGATGCCCACTATACCATGTGTAACAACAGTGCAAGCCTTGTGTTGTGTGGACTGTGAAAGCATCTTTGTAGAGTGCTCCCTCCGGTCCTTTTTACTCTGCATATTAGGTTTGTCTAAAGTTAATCTCATCTAACTTTGATCAAGTTTATATAAAAAATTATAGACATTCACATAACAACACCAATATCATTAGATTCATCTTGGAATATATTTTCATATTATATTTATTAGATATTATAGATGCTAATAATTTCTAATATAAATTTGATCAAACTTAGTAAACTTTAACTTTCGGCAAATTCAATGTGCAAAGTAAAAAGGACAGGAGGGAGTACAAGTCAGAGAGAGACAGAGATCGACAATGCAAAGTGATCGGCTGGGATCCCGTTTGCGGGGCCAAAAATGCTTCCAGTTTAAACCAAGCGCAACGGCAACGCCACGTTTGTGCCGCTCCTCGTCTGCCTCCTTTTCGAGCTAGCATTCCTCCTCCTTTTTTTTGTAGGGAAAATCACACTCACTGGGTTGGTGTAAAATGTTCAAGGCTGCACAAGCAGTTCCTACGACAAGTCTGTGGTCAGGGGGTAAACGGTGTTGGGTCCACTCTAAATTGGGTCGGTTGGTCCTGCACTTTTGTTGTGGTTGGATCGAGGATTTAGTTAGCAGCAGATTCACCAGTTTGTTTTTTAAAAAAAAACTTTCTTTAATTTTTACTATTAAAAAAGGACCGAACGTCGTGATGGTTCGACCACCTTCTTCCCACCTACCACGACCATCTTCCCCCTCGCACAATCCTTCACGTGAAAAAAATCTAGGGGGAAAAACCCATCGACCGAAAAACTCTCCCGTCACGCGCGCGAGGGCCATGATCGCACCACACCAAAAAAAGGCAGCTCAGCCCACGTGCGAGATTCATCCAACAGCCGACCCACTCGCGCACGTCCCACACCCCTATCTCCCCCAACCCCCTCTCGATCCCATCTCTCTCCCAAATTTTTTTGGCAACGCCGGCCTCCTCTTTCATCTCCCATGGCGACCATAGGAAAGGGTAGGTAGATCCATCTCGCCCACTTCTTCCTGCCGTCGTCATCGTCCTCCAGTCGACCATGCTAGCTTCCGCGGCCCGTCGTACTCATCGCAGGTGGCGGCGGCCATGGCAAGGGCTCGTTTGGAAGAGCAGGTGGCGTACAAGGTCGCGTCGAGATCCAACGACTGGAATATCGGCTCCGCAGAGAAAGCCGTCACAGGTGCGTCGATCTCAATCTTCTCCATTGCCGTTGTCTTCATTACCTGTGCGCGTAGCAGGTGTGCTCTCACACTCACGAATTTTCAGTATGCGATGGGTTCTTTCTAATTCAGATCTTGCTGCCTTATCGTGATATCTTCTTTGCCATGGTAAGCACACTAGCACAGCATGGTTCGTTCACCCTCATAACTTTTGTTATGACATTATTAATGTTGTTCAGAAAGCAGTTTTAGTGAAGATCGAATGGTTTTTAGATTAAGTAGAAAATACAAGAGTACTCTTCTGTAGTGTATTGTTGTTCAACTGAGACATATGCAGTGGGTTTGATGGCCGCAGGATAATTAAAGCCAAGGTAAAGACTATACATTCACAATTCCTATAGTTATAAACAAGAAAAAAAAAGATATAGGCAAGTACTATTGTTTTAGATGCCGGTAAAATGGACTAGAATTTCATGAGCTGTTTAGTCAGCATGCTACCGCTCATCGGTGGCGGAGGACCAAATTTTTTTGAGGTAGGGCAGCCGATACTACAACACGTGAGACTTCCTCGCTGCTGGCCTCTAGCGCCAGGGCATGCGCCTCCACCGTCCAGTTTGGCATCCGGTACCAGCACTCCTGCTGCCTGCTGCTAGCCGCTAGCCCGCCGGGGTTCGTGCGTGGCATGTGCTTGAGCTCGTGGTTTGTGTTCTGCTGTTCCTGTTCGTACCTTCGTGATGACTGGTCCGGTACATCGTGTGTGTGTGTCGTATGTGCAGCTATCAGGCAAGGGCATGACCCAAGTCACGGCCCAACATCAAAGAGAACTCTTCCTTTCAGTTACTTATTGCACCTGTCATCTGTCGATCGAGCGTGTTTGCCAGAAATAAAGGTTCCGCCGGTGCTACCACTAATATCCTTGTACTGTAGTAGCTTCAGTATTTCTCCCACTTTTTCTGCTACATGTGTAAATGTAGTTACAATTGAGAAAGCAAGAAATATTTGTTTTGTGAAAAAAAATTGACATATCTTTGTTATCTGGATATCAAATTTATTGCAAATTATTGCTGAATGCATCTTCATTTGAGAAAATGTGGACGGCCACAGGAGAAACATAAACTTTGTCATATAAAGTTGGAAGTGTTTAACTGCTCAAACTTTCTACATTGCAAACAAATAAAGTGATGCAAGGTATTCAGATGTCTACGGTTGATGAGAATTTACATTGAGTTCAGCATTAAAGTATTTAATTGTTGCTTTTGTGATTGCTACTGTTTCATGGTTTCAGAAACATGTCTATTGTGGACTGTTTCATAGCTTATCTTTTCCAATCTGTTATCTACATATATCTACCTCATGTTAATGCACTATCAAAATTGTCTCATTAATTCTTGTCACTTTCTCAAGTAAAAATTATCCTTTGCCTGGCTTGCCCCTAATTATATAAACCCTGTCAGAATTCTAAATCTTATTTCATATGCAGAACTCGAAGAATTTCAAGAAAGATCATTGCTTCAAGGTGGCAGCGGCCACAACATAATTGACATCAAAACTAGATCTGGGTCCTACATATCCGGTCTTGCTCGGTTATATTTCTTTTTTCCATTCCGTTATATACCTACGTATATGATTGGTTTGCTACATGAGGTAGCGACGAAATCACCTGATACAAGGTCAAACTAAGTTTCTATTCCTACAATACTAGCTACTAGCCAACAATATGTGTTTATGACTCTCATCAAGAGTGATTAATCATAGTAAATTATGTGCCAGCTTATGTGAGTCCAATCGATCTATCTTTTACTGGCATTACCCATTGTGTAGATTGGGATTATCTGCACCAACCTTCATAGACTCCCAAAACTATCCTAGGATTATCAGTTTCTCAAACAATTGAAGTTGCAGCCTATGTGAAATCTTTATTGCCTGATATGGTAGCACTAACTATTTTTCTTTATTTTATGAATCACAGTCTAAAGGCTCAGAAGCAGTTGACCATTACCTGTCACAGTATACAAGACACCTATCTAATATTGGGGAAAATGTATGTATTTTCTCAAGCAGCTATGTGGATATAGGTCTTGCTGAAAATTTGTAACTGATCTTGTAATCTTGACAATTGTTGTGGAACAGTCAGCTGATATGTTCATATGTGAATCATACACCCAATTAGCTACAATGCTTTCCAAGGCCAGTACCATACCAACATTGGAGCCAAAAGAGCATGTGGTAACATCAAATGGTATCACCTTTCACATGACATTTTTTTTCATTCGAGTATGATTATCTGTGGATCTAGATTGGTTAAGTATGTGCTTGGTAGATTGGTCATTATTGAAACTACATAACATTGTTTTGTGCCTTTGCATTGCCCTTACTCTTGGAATGGCCTGAATTGATATTACCATTCTACTACTTTGCTTGTATTGTTGTCTTGTGTTCTCGTATTCTATAACATGGTCTTAAGAAGAGGAAGAGATTATGTTGCCAGAAAAAAAAATCAATTTTCTTAATATGTAAAACCACATACAAAGCCAGAAATTGTTTCAAGAACTTCCCTACATTTGTAAGATGCTTCCAATAGTCACCGTTGATGATATAACCGCAAACTGCTACGGGAATCTGGTATCATACTGAGGTTGGATGATATTTAAATGACCATTTTTTCCTTCTATATTGTTGATGATCTCTTAATGCACAATATCAGGATTTTATTTTTCGCCATCTTCACCTATTTCCTATTGTTTCTATTCAATGTACGTTAATGCAAATTAATTCGAAGTAAATTATTCTTTGTAGCCAAATTGGACACATACATACGGTATGAAAATTTACGCAGAAGAGAAGGGCCCATCACTCCAGAGTCTAGGAAAGTTGGGTAAATGTGATCTTTTTATGGCACGTGATTTGATCTGGATCAAGTCTTACAGTATTAAACGTGGAATTTTGATTCAGTTTTAGAACTTTTTTTGTGTTTGAAAATAATTAAATAGGAATTGAAAATAAGCATCATTTGCTTAGGCACTTAATAATATTATTTTGCTAGCAAGGTATTCATTTCCATCTTTATATATTCGGTTGTCATGTTTTTTTCCTATTTATGCTGAACTGGACAACAGAATATATAAAGATGGAAAATATTGTGCTTCCCTATAGTTTTGTGTAGCAACGCAGTATGCGCGTGTTGGACTGTCCTATGGTGCCAATGGAGTCCCGCCGATGTTGTTCTTTACTTGGTGCACTTATAAAATGTTCTCCGAGCCTGACTTGAACAGTCCTGATATCATAATGGTGTTCCTTTGGTCTTTACAATTGGCTGATATTGTCTGCAAAGATTGAATGTAAATGAAGTTCTGATGTTGTGGTTTTGTTTGTAAGGATTATGCATAAAACAAGGGGCAAAGAAAACAAAATATATGTTGTTTAAAATTATTAATTGTTATCCATTTAAGTCTATAGTCTATCTGATAGCTTGGTTAAAAAGCATAAAAATGAGCAGTTGGTATTTTCACAACCATGGTTATGCTTGTTTGTATGCATTGAGCTGACCCAGAGTGCTCATACTATCATGGATGTTCTTGTGGAGCACTGGCAACTTGAAAAGTTCCAAACTTATGTTTCACCCTTAAAAGATGAAGGATATTCATCTATCCAAGTTTGACATGCTACTGTAAAAAAATGCCAAAACAATCAGTCTACCATATTTAGCTCATACTTCTTCGTACTTATTTCAGGAAAAATGCAAAACCAGTCAGCCATCAACCCTAACAAAGGGGCTAGCGCTCTTTATCTCTAATGTATAATCCTTTTATTTGGCGTTGTTGCCATGCCGCTATAGCTGGTGTTTTGCTGTTCTCCTTTTCCTGTAACCAGTTGTACTTGGTTTTCTCTATCCTCATATCAATGAAAATGCAGCGTTGATTATGTTTCATCAAGAAAATGTACTCCCTCCGTTCTGAGCGCTTCAAGTAGATCTTAGTTAATACTCCCTCCGATCTATAAGAAGGTTTGAACTAAAAGCACGACACTTATTATGGATCATAGGGAGTACAAGATAATCAGATAGATACATGTCCTATGCGTATGCCATGTCCAACTATATTATTCTATAAGTACATTTGAAGCGAAATCAAATTTATTGTTTTTGGAATATTACATGTCTATATTTCATATATATGTGTGATCTTTGACATGCCTTATGTCTACACTATATGAGATGACGAAAAGCATAAGGAGCCGTGGCAACGCACGGGCAGTCAACTAGTTCATAATAATTGCTCTTAGTTCAATTATTATGGATCCGAGTGAGTACAAAAATTGGCAAGTTCCTCGTTCCTCGTCAGAGGGGTCAACCGGTCAGCTAAAACTTTGTCAGTTTTATAAGGACATTGACTCATGTTTCTGCCAAGTTTGAGACCTTTGGACCCTGTCTGTTTTGGATAGCGAGTTGGGAACTTATCGACGTATACAGGTCTACCACCAAATTTCATCGCAATCTGTGTCAGTGGTTCAAGGGTAGTTATCTGATCACTCAAGAAGGGCAGATTACATTCACTCGGTTTTAGTTGCAAGTTTTAGTCTTGCCGGTTTTCGCTTTGGTGTTGTTGCTATTGTTGACGTGATGATCCTTTGGCTTTTCGGTGGTTGTCCTTTTGCCAGCCTTGTGTATAGACAGGGAGACATGGAATGAGCTTGGTACTTCACCTTGACACGTCCCCTCTTAGTAGTGCAAAGATTCCTATTAACTCAAACAATAACAGAACTTTCAAGTGGGAACACTAAATAGTACTCCCTCTGTACCTTAATATAAGTCGGTTTGGTAGGCTACCAACCCGACTTATATTAAGGTGCAGAGGAAGTATGTGCCTGAATAAGAATTGACACTTCATGAAAATTGTCTACTATGAAATTTGTTGTTGGTACATGCAAGCACAAGTCATGCAAATAGAAACCAAGTACTCTAGTATTTTTGTTCCATACGATCCACGAATGGATCATGTTCCACTACCAGCAAAGATAACAGAACAAAAGAGTGGCCCGAAAGGGTATGCAAAAAGGAAAGTAAAAAAAATCCTACAAAAAAATCTGTAGGTTGGTACCGCATAGAGCTAACAGTAATAGCGAAATGAATAAACCATGCCCAGTAGTGTATAAACGAGCATGCATAACAAATGAACCCAGTAAAATATTGAACCTTTTCCCCCTCAAAATATGATCCATTACACAATTTTTAGATACGGTGAACACAACGTTCCTAGGCTTCGATCACTAGTTACGTGTGTGGGTGCTACTTGTGATGGGAAGGTAGATTTTGGAACGACGCGCACATGCTTGGTTTCTATTTTTCCACTATTCCGCTGCAAAATATGTTTGGAGTATTATCGGCAGATGTTTTGGAGCCAGTAGTAGACCTGGCTGTCTTTTCAATATTTTTTGGTGGATCCTCAGGTTCTTGCCCGGTAGCATAAAGTTGCACATTGCGGGTTTGGCTGTTGTATGCCGGGCTTCCGATACTCTTATTCGGGCACACAATTGAACCATTCCAAGTACTCCTACGTACAGTACTTGCAAAGCAATGGAAGTTGGTTAAGTCCTTCCCTGCCCTGCGTGCGTCGGTGGGGATCGCTGGGCGATGGCATCAGGAGGGCGTGTGGAGTGTTGGCTGGCAGACGCCGCGGCTTTTTTTTTTAGGGGAGGAGACGCCGCGGCTAGCAAGTCAATGGCAGCTACTCCCTCCGTCTCAAATTACTTGTCGCATAAATAGATGTATTTAGAACTAAGAGCAACTTCAACGGGCCAACCCGAACGAACGACGATTGCGTCCGCTTTTTGTCCGTTTGGGTCGGTCAAACGGACACAAATGCCCACTTCGGCATTTAGGTCGGCGCCTGCGCCCAACGTTGGTCGATACCTATTTTGACGGCGCCAAAAAAAAAATGAACGAATGCATATTAAAAAAAGAGAAACAACATTAATTAAACATTAAAGCCGGCCACGAAGGCCGGCGAAAGTCCACGCGTCCACACATTTGCATTTGAAAAAACAGCCTAAACTACGAGGCGGCGCGCTGCCCTTGGCATCGTCGTCGTCGTCCTCGGGGTCCGTGAGGTCGATGAGCGTCGGCGCCGGCCCGGCCCAGGCGAACGCCGTGTTCCAGAGCGCTGCCATGTCGGGTTGTGCCGGCGCAAGCAGTGCCGGGACAGGGGGGTGTGCGGCCGCCTGTGCAGCCGAGGCCTAGCGCGCCTCCTCCTCGGCCTCGCGCTGCTCCTCCTCGAGGTTGCGCTCAAGCATCTCCTCGTACTCGCCGCGACTGCTCCTCTGCCAGCCGACACTGGCGCCACATCTCGAGGTACGCCTGCTCCTGCGTCGGCGTCGCCCCCAGCCAAACCGGTGCCGCGGACACCCACTCGCGCACCACTCCATTCCAGGAGTAGCGCGCGATGGGCTCGGGCTCGGGCTCCGGCTCCGGCTTGATGGGGGACGGCGGGGCCATCGGCGGCACCACGCTGTCGCCCGTCGCGGAGAGGGCAAGGGCCTGCGCCATTGTCGCCTCGTAGCGGGCCTCCTCTTCCGCCTCCGCTCTGCGCCGCTCGTCCTCCTCGCTCTCTCGATAGACGACCGCAAGGGCCGCCTGGTAGGCGTCCTCCGCCGCCTGGTCCTCCTCGCGGACGACGAGCGGCGTTGGCCTCCGGTCGACCTCGCGCACGCCCCGTCGCCTCGCCTCCTCGTGCTCGAAGGCGAACCACATCGCCCAGTTGGGCGAGTCGGTTGCGTAGGCCTTGTCGAGGCGCTGCTCCGGCGTCAGCAGCGTCCGCCGGCGCCGCACGTCCTCCGCATGAGCGCGAGCCGTCCGCAGCGCCGCCGGCACTGGGATCCTATCTGGATCCAGATGCCAGTTGTGCGGCAGCGTCACGTCCGGATACGGCAGAGGCTGGGGGTTCTGCCAGTGCCACTCTGCCTGGTGCACTGGCACGCTGACGCGCTGCCTCTGCCAGCGAGGCGCCGGCGGAGGTGGGAGGAACTCGGAGGGGAAAGGGGTGGCGGGGGACTTGCCCTTGGCCTTGCTGCCGCTACCGCCGGAGAAGAGGCCCATCTCGCTGTGGTTGTCGTGGCTAGGGTTTGCCGGCGACGAGGGAGCAAAGGTGGGAAGATGTGGACGACGAGTATGGATGAGGACAGCCCCGCCGCACAGTCGGCTTAAAAAAGACGACCACCATCGCTGACGCGTGGACTCGTCATCATAAATTAAGCTGACCACGTGGGCAGCGGGTAGTTGGACGGCTGCCATGTGGGGACGCGGCGGATAGCGAGAAGGCGCGCGAAGCGTCCATTCGGCGTCCGCACCGACGCATTTGGGGCGCAAATTGAGGCCACAAATGCGTCGGCGCGGACGCGACACGGATGTGATTTAGGTTTGGGTCGGCGCATTGGGCCGCCACTTTTGTCCGCGCCGTCCCAAACGGACGCGGGCGGACGAAATAGGCCGGCCCTTTGGAGTTGCTCTAAAATACATCTAGATACATCTATACCTGCAACAAGTAATTCGGAACGAAGGGAGTACGTCGAAGGAACATGCGGAGGGAGGAGAGGGTCGGTGTTGGGGATCGTGGGTTCCATACGATTAGTTTTTTGTGCCGCGTACGGGGTCAGGGGGGCGAAGAGAAAAAAAACATTATGTGTGACGGACAGAGAAATAGGAGGAGATGGAAACGGCGAACGGAAATAAACTGGTGGATGACAGAAAAACATTCTTTTATATTTTTACTATTTATTTGTTTATATTGCTTTGAATCTTTTATTTATATTTTTTAGGTGAAAATCTTTTGTTTATACGCAGACACAGGGGTAAATGGGTCGGCCTATGATCCTGTTGCACTAATGCAGGCCCTGAGAAGATGGGCCACAAACTTAATCACTCTGGCTCAGCAACAAGTAATTCGGAACGAAGGAAGTACGTCGAAGGAACATGCGGAGGGAGGAGAGGGTCGGTGTTGGGGATCGTGGGTTCCATACGATTAGTTTTTTCTGCTGCGTACGGGGTCAGGGGGGCGAAGAGAAAAAAAGCATTGTGTGTGATGGACAGAGAAATAGGAGATGGAAACGGCGAACAAAAATAAACTGGTGGATGACAGAAAAACATTTGTTTATATTTTTACTATTTATTTATTTATATTGCTTTGAATCTTTTATTTATATTTTTTTTAGGTGAAAATCTTTTGTTTATACGCACACAGGGGTAAATGGGTCGGCCTATGATCCTGTTGCACTAATGCAGGCCCTGAGAAGATGGGCCACAAACTTAATCACTCTGGCCCAGCAACAAGTAATTCGGAACGAAGGGAGTACGTCGAAGGAACATGCGGAGGGAGGAGAGGGTCGGTGTTGGGGATCGTGGGTTCCATACGATTAGTTTTTTCTGCCGCGTACGGGGTCAGGGGGGCGAAGAGAAAAAAAGCATTGTGTGTGACGGACAGAGAAATAGGAGATGGAAACGGCGAACGAAAATAAACTGGTGGATGACAGAAAAACATTCTTTTATATTTTTACTATTTATTTATTTATATTGCTTTGAATCTTTTATTTATATATTTTTAGGTGAAAATCTTTTGTTTATACGCAGACACAGGGGTAAATGGGTTGGCCTATGATCCTGTTGCACTAATGCAGGCCCTGAGAAGATGGGCTATAAACTTAATCACTCTGGCCCAGCTATAATGAAAAATCCATTATGATGAAAATTCTTTTATATTTTTACTATTTATTTATTTATATTGCTTTGAATCTTTTATTTATATATTTTTAGGTGAAAATCTTTTGTTTATACGCAGACACAGGGGTAAATGGGTTGGCCTATGATCCTGTTGCACTAATGCAGGCCCTGAGAAGATGGGCTATAAACTTAATCACTCTGGCCCAGCTATAATGAAAAATCCATTATGATGAAAATTCTTTTATATTTTTACTATTTATTTATTTATATTGCTTTGAATCTTTTATTTATATTTTTTTAGGTGAAAATCTTTTGTTTATACGCAGACACAGGGGTAAATGGGTCGGCCTATGATCCTGTTGCACTAATGCAGGCCCTGAGAAGATGGGCCATAAACTTAATCACTCTGGCCCAGCTATAATGAAAAATCCATTATGATGAAAATTATAAAGGGGAAATCGTTTTAGAAAGACAAAAAAGAACAATTTTGTTGAGAGTGGGATTCGAACCCACGCCCTTTCGGAACACACCCTCGATGTGCCGCCTTAGACCAACTTGGCCATCCCAACAATTGTTAACAGCACTATATTGCATTAAATAAATAATTTAATAACGACTATTAGGACTAAACAAAGCGCATCCTGCCTACACACTGGAAAACTGTAAATATAAACTGGGATGGCCGCAAAGCCTGAAAGCTATCGGCCAGATTTTTATCCAGAGACAATGTCTACCTCACCCTCACAGTTGGCGAACGCCCCACTAAGCACCAGCTCCTCTCTAAAAGAAACTAGCAGTTGAGTATGTTTGGCTTTACATCTATTTTTGTATTTTACTACAAAAAAAAGGAACCAAAGATATTCTGCCTAACTCGAGATAGATGGCTGTAGAAATGCAAACAAAGCAGAATTTCTTTCATCAGGAGGTTTCTGTTTTCAGCAGTCTCGACCACCTGGGCGCCTCCTCCCGGATCAAACTTCATGCAAAAACCAACAGGGTCCTCCCTTTTAACAGCACGGATCAGGTTAAATTTGTGCTGGTATGGAACCGATCATAAACCAACCCGTGGTTGGGTTCCGAATTAAGCTTGACTTCAGTCTACTTGTGATCTGCTGAAGAAATGATCATAAATATTTGCCCCAACCCAAACAACGTCTAAGCCTCCTTTTCCTGGTTGCCCAAGTAGATTTGCTTTATTAACTGAAACTCTCTGTTAACTTTCTCCAACTTCTACAGCAAAAGCACCATGCGTCCCTTGATCATGCAAATAGGAGGTTTCGCCCAAACTTGCGAAGTATAGTAGGTGCTACTTACGGGTTACGGGTCGGCATCGTAGGGAGCACAGCTACCTTGCTGCAATGGAACAAGCAGGATTGGCTTTCCGCGCTTCTTGAACTCAAACACTGCAGGAAAGATGTCACTCGACAATTGCAGGTTGCCCATCAGGTCTAGTCGCGTCAAGTTACCTACAAAATACCCACTGGTTATTGGCTGCTCTCCTTGGTGCATGCCCGTTAGGGTAGAGGCCTTGAACATAGTTGAGGAAAATACAAAGATGCGTGCTTCTTACATGTTGTTTGCTTCAATGCATTACAAATCACTTCCAATGATTCAGGAGGTAGAAGGTTAGATCCTGCATCGACTGATACAAGGTTTGGCGCTTGCAGTATCAGCCTGGAGATGAAGTGCGCAGTTCCTGTCCCACCGCGGTTCTTACTGCAAAATAAAATTGGAAGTGGCTAAGGGAACTGGCACACCAAGCATGCATCGTTATGACTCACGCAGAGTTTATTTCTACCTGATGTTGATGTGGGAGAGTTTTACTTTCCTTGGCAATGATTCCTCAAGTATTTGGAAGCCTATAGGTCCTAGGCCGATGTCTTCAACATTTAGCTCCCTTACATGTGAACCCAGGAATTTCGCTAATTTAGCTGCCACAGAACTGTAAATTCATCATAGTTCAAAATGTGAACCAAGCTAAGAAACAACAGAAACTCTGCACTGGGAGAAAGGACTTACCTCCCAAGATGATTATCTGCTATAGACAGCATATCAAGTGGTTTATTAATCGATGTGAGGCACTCAAGAAGTTTAGTCACACCAAAACTGGACAAATCGCAGTTCTCTGCTCTTAATATCCGAAGTGGATTCCCCCTTTGAAGAGACAATTCAAGGAAAGGAATAAGGTATCTGCAATGTTTATATGTAACTCCTTAGTGCTTACTGATAGAACATAACAGAGTCTACAAGTAAAAATTGTCTTGAAGTTGACCACAGGCATAAAGAACTATTATGCGCTCATGAGTCATGATTGATGCAAATCTAGAGAAAACTGAAGACAAACAGACAAACTGAAGACTACCTGATACCCTCATCAGTGATTGGATTGTCGCTTATATCTAAACTTCTCAAATTAGACATCTTTGCTAGAATATTGCATACAACTTCCATGTCCCCCTCCTGCAAATTGTTTCCCCTGGCATGACAAGTATTATGATATGTTTTAATACACAAGCCATGCCAACTTCAAAAGGGAAGTGGTGACAAAGGTTTCTAATTATGACGACTTGCCGGGTGCTGAAAGGGAACAGGTAATACCTTAGGTTAAGAACAGTCAAGGAGTTCAAGGATGTATTTGACTTCAGTGCTGATGAGAAACTTGTAGAACTTCTGTCTACAGTAGAACGCCAGCCTGCAAGCTATAAAAGAGAAATTATTTGGGTCCAAAAGACAGATATCAAAGAAGAAATATGTTCTTGTGTGAACCCACATTGTTTTCTGACAAGTCAAGCGTTTGTAAACCAGAGGAAGATTCAAGGAGAGTATGAATAATCATCTTAGCAAATGATGGCTGCATCTTAGCATCGTTAAATGACAGCAACTGCAGCGACCTGAACAATAGTTATAAGAATAAAACAGTGTTAATGTGCACCCAATCTTTTTGGCAACCAGTTTGCTGCATATACCAATCTTAAATCCCAAACAACCGAATAGGTTGGAGATGCAGGCATGAGATTGCGAGGACAAAACTTCCTTTGAATGACAGGATGAATATAGGTGATTTTTTTTCACTTCTACATGTCGTTGCTCGCTTATCCTTACCTTTCTTTTTTTACATTCTAGTCTGTTCTACTGCTCTCTGCTTTAAGATGAATGAACTGCCTTGTATTGTCCCATGTGTGACATGATACTCTGAATAAAATAATGCAAACTGATTTTTCATGTAAAATAGGTAAAGTTCAACATGACTGAATCTGGCACTGCTTTTCATTTTCCGGTTAAACCCAGTCATATCAGGTTTTTGAACAGGACCTTGAACGGCCAAACTAGCAGTGCCTCCTATTCCACACAACCCTCAAAATGGTGTTAAATCTTCCCAGTGTTAGGAGAGAGTTTTTACTTCAATAATGTATGTGAAGCATAAACTAACCAATACAACATGTGAACAATAGTAAATTATTGCTCTGTTGCAACGCACGGTTGCTCAAGCTTTGGAGGGGCGTGGATGGGTTTCTGACATCGAGGGTGCTCTTACTGTGCAAGTCTTAATTGAATGTATCTCCATTTATGGGACCTGGTAGATGGTTTTACTCTGCAGCAGTATAGTCCTGATCAACACATTTGGAGGTTTACTCGGTCAGGTCATTATACAAGCAAATCAGGATACGAGCTATTTTTTTTCCTTGGCTCTATTAAGTTTGCACCATGCAAAAGAATTTGGAAACCCTGGGCTCCCCTACACTGCATTTTTTTTTGTGGCCTGCCATTAACAATCACTACTGGACTGCGGATCGGCTCTCTAAGCATGGGCATCCACACCCGGGTGCCTGCCCCTTGTGTGATCAAGCTGAAGAGACAATTCAACACCTGTTTGTCTCATGTGTCTTTGCTCGGCAAATCTGGGCACTCATCCTCCAAATGATTGACTTGCTCTATCCGGCCGCAAGATTCGATCGCGCGCCATTGTGGCAAACCTTTCTATGAGCTGCTTCTCCAACTGGTGGTACAGAACTCCAGAGGGTGTTTGCTAAGGAGCGCAGAGAAGGGCTTAATTCTAATATTGGTTGCTTTGTGCATCTGGAAACACAGGAATGACTGTCTTTAGGTGCACAACCAAGGATTCCCGTAGTGCTACTTGAAGTTGCCAGTGAGAGTGTCCTTTGGTGCTTGGATGGGGCTGCTGCGCTCCAGGCTTTGCTCCTAAGGCCGCTTACACTGGATATGTAGTCCGTTTTGTGTGAGTCGGCAGTTGTATCTAAAGTGTCGCAGGCGTTTGCGGGGCACCCTGGTCGTGTGTGGGTGTGTTTGGGGTGGAGATTGGATTTATTCCCTACCCTCCCTTTTGCACTCCTTAATGAAATGACCCAGCTCTCCTACGCGTTCGAGGAAAAAAATCCTTTTGAAAGTTAAAGATGATGATATATAATCTCTTAGTCGTAAACTGAAAGTTTTTCAGTATGTTTTGCAATTCCTGTAAATTATTTGAAATGTTGTCCCGAGTAGGAACAATCTGCAGATTTTTATGCTGTTGTGAACTTCTATGTTTTATATTTTTACAAATTTGAACACCCATTCTTTATGTTCTGGGCCTGCTCCTGTATATTCTCGTGACAAATGCATAAAATGGCTTGATACATTTTTCCACCCTAAATTAGATTATGAAATGATGCCATAAAATGGCTGGAAAAAATTAACCGAGCATCTAGTTAGAGTGACATTGTATAGAATAATGCAACAAGAATTGCTGAAAAAAAGAATAATAAAGGAAGAAAAGGTTGGATTCCTCAAGCTATTCCCCAACATCTGTTTGAAAATAAAACCAAGGCAGAATAAGAGGGCATGCAACTTACTTTGCATATGACAGAAAATTTAGTAGACCAGCAGAGGTGGTTACAGACTTGCTTTCATCAATGCGAGATGATTTAATACTAAAGGACTGGATCTTGTAGTTTTGAGATCCTGGCTGGCAAAGACTACTGCAAACTTTATCCATGGCTGCAGGATAAAGCTGGCAGTGGATAAATTCAAGAGATAATAGTGTCTTTGCATGGCAGCTCAGAAGCAGGCATACACCATTAACCTGTCAGTAGAAATTGAGAAGGGGCTTAAAATTGGAATATTCCTCGTTTGCTATCAGTTGACAAAACAGAGCAAAGCAACAATATGGGACATCATGCAGAAAAGGATACAACAAGTGTGTAGCTTATACGCTGCAAAACTCTCTTTTCTAGTCAGTTCTTTGTCATGCTTCTTAATAATGCTGCCTCCAACCTTAACTATCCCTATTTCTCTTATGGTACAGTTTACGAGACATAGAAACTTGAACTATTGAACATGATGTTACTTTTAACTGAGTTGCAGCCCATGGCTCTGCATTTTTGTTTTCCTAAAGCTATTGCATGCACCAACAAACATAACCTCGCAGGCATAATATTACCTCAAGCTCTGATATGACTCTTACGAACACCAAAGTTTCTAGCCTGCTATGTTGCAACATGTCCTGAAAAACAACAGATTTCAAGCAGTCAATCATAACTGTCTTAAGTCTGAACTTTAAACGATGAATTCACAATACATATGCAAACATATATAGCACAAACAACAACTTATTCTGGAATCTGACTATCTGAGTGCACATTTATTGTTGTATGGATGGAGAGATACACAAATAACAAAATACCAACAAAATAACAGCAATACAGATGCACAATTGAAACAACACATGCTACGGACCGTAGATAATTAATCATAGACAGTGGAAAAATGAAGGAACAAGGTACTGCTTGAGCACTTACACAAACTTCGGCCGTGCAAAGCACATTTTGAAATCTCAAGCACCTGAAAATGAGGAAAATTTACTATAGTAAGAATTAAGAAAATCCAATTTCTGCATAGCTCTTGAGGGATGCTAGAAGCAACCTGATCTAACCTAGGTTCATGTTGTAACTAAACTGGGAAAACTAACATTGCATAACCAGATTAGAGATCCCCATGAGATTATTATCGATTTCTAACTACTGACGAGTGAGGGTTTCTTTAATTGAATATAAATCACTAGCACCAGGCAGTTCTCCATGAAAAGGTAAAATATGAGTTAAAGAGGAACTGGGTATATGACAAACAAATGACATATGATCGCACCTTGCATAAGATCCAAGTATGGTCCAATGATATGACAGTCTGGAATACTGTTGGGCTATGTTCTCACCGAGGTAAACGGAACTCATGATTTTATCTGCATAGATTATAGTTAGACTTGAAGATAATTTCAATCGCTACAACTAACTACAAGCATAACATAAAACTGTTCTTGGCTAGAAAACAAATCAGCCCATTGCTCATGTTGTTAAGATAGTTGTTTACTGTGATGAGTAAATAACCAAACAATGTCAAGCATAACAAATATTCCCTCCGATCAAAAATAAGTGTCGTGGTCGACCACGACACTTATTTTGGATTGGAGGGAGTACTTAAGGAGGAAGAGGTTTTATATATTCACCTGACATACTTAGCTCACCAATACTCCCACGAAATAAAGGAAGCAACGCAGCCTCGGCAGCTTCATCCAGGCACCTGTGGAAAGGTAAAAAGAAGTGACGAAGTCAGCCCAGAATGGATTAATTGACGATTAACCCATATGTAATTGTTTGATAACATACTCTTGCAAATGCTTTTCCCAGTATTGCTGCTGCCAATCTACAGTGACCAAGTCATCATGTCCAGTGTTATCATGGAGGGGCCAGCGAAATTCGAACAATGCCTGCCATGCAGTGTTGAAGTCCTCACACCTGCGAGCACCAACATTGTCAAATACTTGAAGAGTATTCTCTTGACCGATGTCTTGTACTTAACAAATACAACAACTGACTTATCAGTGTATAAATGAGTGTCACCTTGAACGTTTATTCCCACGTCTATTGCCGTCGGCCTTTCCGAATCGATCCGTAAGGGAAGTAGAAGAGCAGCATCTAGGATGGGCAATTAGAAATGCAAGAGGAGTTATTAGCCAATTTCTCTTTGGAAATGTAAGAAAATGCTATAAGGAGTAGAATACACTACACTGTACTGCATATATGGAAGAAGATAGACTGCATCAATGGTAGTACTGTACATGGGAGGAGGGAAGGATAGGGAGAGGGTTAGGGTA
Organism: Triticum monococcum; assembly: GCA_034509565.1. Classification (NCBI taxonomy): domain Eukaryota; kingdom Viridiplantae; phylum Streptophyta; class Magnoliopsida; order Poales; family Poaceae; genus Triticum; species Triticum monococcum. Next base: position 51,099,030 of record CM067842.1, read on the forward strand.
CCGGGCATGGGCGCCGTGATGGAGCAGTTCGAGAGCGAACGGCGGCAGAGAAGACGCCAGCTGGTGGAGAAGCTCCCAAGGCAGCGCCTCCGCGACCTGCTCCGGCGCGAGGTGGCCGCCACCCCCCTCCTCCTCGTGCTCCTGGACGAACCCGTCGAAATGAGCGCTGCACCCACCAGATCTACCCGCGCCGGCTGCGTCGGCGGTGAGATGCGCGGCGACCGCCTGCAAGCACAGCGACAGCAGAGTGGGCGGCGCCGCCTTCGCGCGGACAGCAGCCATCTCTGTCCCCTGTCCCGCGCTGCTTATAGTTCGCAAATTGGAGCTCAATCTATAATCTGAGCTTCCATCCTCGGCTCCTGGCCTTCAGGGAATCCGGCGACGGCGAGTCGCCAGCGAGGCGAGGCCGGCGGCTGGTGGCAGAGGTCAGAACCGCAAAGGGGAATCGCAGAAGTTGGGCACTCGACTCGCCGGTTTTCTTTTTTCTTTTTTTGAGGGGAGGCACTACATTGCTGGGCTTTTCTTTTCGTTTCGGCCCACCTCTTATTACGAACTGAGCCAAAATCGAAGCGTGGGCCAAGACCCACCCTGTCCACTACAACTGCCAGCTGGCGAAAGGTTGCCGAGTATCTTTTTCTATTTCACCTTTTCTACGAATTTTAAAAAAGGGTTTAAACAATACTCCCGAATATGAAAAATATTCAACATTTAGAGAAAATTTTATAAACCTGAAAATAAATGGGAATTTACAAAATGTTCACAAATTAAAAATATTCTCTTGATCCTAAAAAATATTAATTTCTGCCTTTTGCTTATACTTCTAGATATTGAAAAAATATATATTACAAAAAACACTTCACATAAAATACTTCCAATTTTTTAATCAGCATTAGTAAAATGATAGATGTCTATAGAAAAGATATTTATCATATATAAAAAAGGCAATGTGTATAAAAACTTGATCATGTACTTAAAAATATTAATCAACCATCCAAAAAATGGTTAATCATTTATTTTAAAAAGATTAAATATGTATAAAAAATGCTCCTGATGTATATAAGAGAAATGTAGAACATGTATTAAAACAATTGAACATAAAATCATAAATTTTAAACAATGTTGATCGTGTATCAAAAAAATGTTAATCATATATTTCAAAAACGTTAACTGCTCATATAAAATGTTCCTGGTATATACCAAAAAAGTAGTCATGAAACATAAATATATGAAAATGGTATGGACAAAGTAGTCATGACAAAAAATATGAAAAATGATAATCATCTACTTCACAAATGTTAAACATGTAAAAAAATGTTTCAGATGTATATCAAAAAAATGTAGAACCTGTCTTACAAAAATTGAACATGATAACATAAATTCAGAATAAATTCTCAAAGTACATAAATAAATTTAATCATACATTTAGAATATATTAAAAATTGTTCATGATATATAGAGAAAATGTAAAATGTGTGCGAAAAAATTATTCATCAAACATAACTTTTTAAATATTAATCATGTTTTTGCAAAATGTTAAACTTGTATAAAAAATATTCTTAATATTTCCTTAAATGCACAAATGTGTATGAAAATAGTAGATTGTGTTGAAGAGAAAAATATGAAGAGAAGCATTGAAAACCGAAGAAGCGAAAGAAAGAAACAAAAGAAACACCTCAGAAAAGAAGAAAAATAGATAACCCGAAGAAAACCATGAAAATTCATGAGGAAACTAAGAGAAACCAAGAAAAAAATAGAAACCAAGATAAACGAATAAAACTGATGAAAATCAGAAACAAGAAAGCTGAAGAAAAAAAGTGAAAATAAAAAGAAAAACCAAGAGAACGAAATAAAACCGAAAAGCAAAAGACAACAAGAAAATCGGTGAATAAATACAAAAACCAAGGAAAATGCAAACCAAATCCAAAAAAAGATCGGGCCCCAAAAGTGAAAACCGAAGAAGAAATCTACACAAAAAAGACAGAAGAAAACATAAACGAAACTAGCTAACGGAAACCCAACGAACTGTCGAATGAAAAATTTAGTGGGCTCCTAGCGAGTGGCCAGCAAGCGGCTGTGTCTCGTCGCCGACGCGGTTTTGAGCCTCTGCTCGGACGTTGTTGTCTCACATTGTCCTTTTTATTAAAAAATCAGTAGGGACTTCTCTCCTTGGTAGTCTAGTTTTTTTTCCTGTCGAACGAAATCGAGCCAATGAAATAAAAAGATATAAATAGGCCGGCCCAATAGCTACTGTGCAGAGACAAAGCTTCGGGCGAGACGAGCGCCAGATATAGCTCTCGCGGTCTCGGTTTAGTGAGGCAAGCTCCCCTCACCTACAACGATGTTTACTAGGTTAGAACATCTCTAGCAAATCCCATAAAAGCGGTCAAACCTTCGTATTTAAGGTACAGGCCGGAAAAAAAACTCCTGAATAGTTTATGTAAAATAGCATATCCCCTAAAAAAAATTACAGGCTCCCGAATATTAGAGCTCCCATTCGTCATATATGGAGGATTCGAGCCCTTTTTTGAGGATCCTGTAAAGTCGGTTAAAGTCAGAGCAGGGGGGCCTCGCGATGCCACGCATGAGTAGCGAGCAGGCGGAGGAGAGCTTGCCGGTTGCCAACTGGAGCACACGGCGGACCGGAGCATCGCTGGAGCAAGCAGCGGGCTAGAGCGTCACCGGAGCATCGTCGGAGCATCACCGAAGCATTCTAGCCGATCGAAGTTCGAGTTGATCCATGCGTGTGTATCGGGGAAGAAGAAGCGCGAGGAGATAATGAAGAAAAAAAACAAAGTACGGGTTTACGGGATCTATTCCGTCCGATGTCTCGCGGTACCGTATATTCGTTTTAGGGAGCTCATGTACTGTTTTTTAACGGTAGTGCTTTACGGGATTTGCTAGAGATGCTCTTAGCCCATGCGAAGGAAGACATGAGCGTACCCCTAGCCTGGCACACATGCACATGTTTTCGTCCTCACATACTTTTTTCATTTTCGCATTACTTTTAGAAATGTGGTAAAAATGTATAATTAATAAAAAAACTTATTCTAAATGTCCGATGTGTATTTAGAATTTCGTTCATGCAGCCAGTGGCGGAGCTACACAAGATTGGTTGGGGGGGCAAGAGAGAAAATGTCCAATTCTAAAGGGGTAAAAGCTGTATTTTTTTCCAATCTGCACCTCCATATAAAAAATTTCTTCACAAAATTTACCAAACCTGGGGGCCATGGCACGTGCAGGGTTGCATGTAGCTCCGCCAGTGCATGCAGCTTTAAAAAGTGTCCGCACATAAAGTTCATACATTTATAGAAGTGTTTGTACCATTCAATTAAAACATTTACACATTTAAAAAATTGTCCATTGCATTTGAAAAATGCCGCAAAATATAAAAAGACCTGTACAAATTTGGCAAGAAATATTCATGATATATAAAGAAAATGCTACCATTTAAAATTTTGCTCATATCACTTAACAAGTTAACATGTCTACGTTTTGTCATGAAATGTAACTTCATTTACGCAATTCTATAAAAATATTAATGAAATATAAAATACATACACTCCTTTTTTTTACATAAAAACATGAAAGAAAAACTTATAAAAAGTAAAAGATGATAGGAATAGAAAAGAGGAAGGAAAAATGAACGGCATTGAGTGTGACCCCAATTCATCACAGGAAGTTGATCATACAGTCATCACACCCAACAACGTATTATCACTGGGGCCTCATCCCTCGATCAGATACTCTGCTTGATCCTTGCTCTCTGAAGGAAGATTTCATTGCTGCGTACATGGTCCAGGGCTGGCGATACTGTTTAGGTTTACATTGCTCACAGCTACCAAGCGGAAGCCGGTGGAAGGGTTACTTGGAAACCTATTGAAGATGGGGAGGCAAACAAAAAAAGGGTAAAATGTCTACATGAACAGCGTCCAAGTTGGTTTCTGCTGTGAATTCTGATGTCAGCTGGGTGCAAACCACCCAAGTTACCTGCACTGTATAGTTGATCCTCTCAGTAGTATGTGATGTTACATTTTGCAAGCAGAGCAGCCCTTGCCACTGAACAATTCTTTTTGTGTAACTGATAACTACCCGACTCCGAATTGCCTTGATCTGATGGGGTGTTACTGAATAATAATAAACTGCAAAGTGAAAAACCAGTTGAAACCTGTATGTGGTCTTGTTTCTGGTGCAGAGGTGGATGATGTTTTGTACGTATTTGGTATTGATGATGATGATGGTGATGGTGATACTGTTTAGCATGATGGTATTTTGTTGTTGTGTACATGGTCCAGGGTTTGGCCCGTTCAGGTGAGAGGAGATGCATTTGGTCCAGGCCATCATGGCCTTGGCTCGTAGGTGTATGTGTGCCGTCATAGTATTTGCGTCACGCCTGCTGACCCAGCCTAGCTATTGGGATCATTCTATTTTTGAGATCCGAAGTTTGCGCATCATAGACAAGAGACCCACCCTGCAAACTCCAGAAAATTCGGCTGCACGTTCTCTGACTTTACTGAATCAGCTGCCAAGTTTGTGCATGTGTTCTTAAATTCAGTTACTGCCAAGTCTGTGGATATGCCGTTAAATCGAAGGGAAAAAAGCGTGTAGATATGTTTGCCATGGAAAAGGGAACAGCGAGAGCGATACGGCAGAGGTGAAAGCGGGAATTCACTCACGTTGTGTGCACATGGTCGTTGTCGCATGGTGGTGGTGGCACAGGGCCGGGCAGCCACGGCCACGGCGGGCGGCGTCGCGGTCACCGACAGCGGAACAGAATCATCGGCAGCTTTTGGCGTGGCGAGTAACATGCACGGCCACTAGCTATTCCATCCATCGGTGGCCTGGCCCGGAGCCATCTCACTCAGCTGCGCACATGCGCTGAGCAGCCCACCACGTCCGGCTGATCCCGACGCGCCCCCTCGCCCGCGCCACACGAGCTCACGAACGCAGCTAGGGCAGCACATCACTGCACAGGGGAAGCCGGTCGACGAACCGCGGCGCGCACGCTCCCTCGATCAGCCTGGCAGGGCGCGCCCGGTTACACACCGCACGTACCGGCCAGCGCGCGCCGAGGCCATGCCCACGCATGCTGTGCTCGGGACGCGTGAGTGACGCGTACGTGGGCGCGTGCATGCAGCCAAAGCATACGTGATGGCAACCCGGGCGAGAGCGCGCACGCGGCCGGCAGGTCTCGCTCGCGCTCGCACGCACGGAGCAACAGGACAGAGCTCGACGACGACGCGGCCGGGCCGGTGCATATGCGTCCGAGGGAGCATGCACGGAGTGGAGCGGAGAAACCCGGTACTGCTGCACACGCGTCCCTTGCGCGCACCAGCCGGCAGTGCCCGCCGGTGGCGCGGAGCGGCACTCGCGGCGCGTGCAGCCGAAGCATACGTGATGGCAACCGGCGCGCGAACACGCACGCGGCCGGCAGGCCTCTCGCTCGCACGGACAAGCAGGACACGACTCGCGCGCGTACGTCCGCGGCCCTGCCATGCCATGCCGTACGTGGCGCGGCCGCGGAGCGGCGCGACGGCCCGACAGGCACACGGGCGCGTGCCGCGCCGAACAAACACGTACGTGCAGCAGCGTAAATGCACGCTCGTACGTACTCCATTGGCGATTTACGTGCTCGCGTACTGATCTGGCCGGCGAAGGTCCCCGGTCGGGCGACGGGCGACGGCGCATTAGCTTGACGCGCGTGGCAAGTCGACCGTGGTGGATCCATGATCACGGACGGACGCGTGAGTGCGTGCACGGAGCGAGCGTACCGTTGGTGGTACGCTGCCGCGGCTGCCTGCACGTACAGATTTATGTGCCCTAGCTAGCTTTAGCCTCCCTCATTAGCTGCGCGGCATCTGCATGTTCCGGTAGTCCAAGTACAGGATTTATGTGCACTTTGTCTCGACGCCGATCCACCTGCCCTCGTCCGCTAGCCGCTACTATAACTAGCTAGCTCAGCTCAGCTCCATGCATGGACGGCCCCAAACCAACTCGTGCGGTGCATAACTCGCTGCCTGTACGTACATAGATAGATATAAAAATGGAGTTAAATACGTTGGAGGCGCCTGAACTTGTCCTCCGCCGTCAATTTAATGCCTAAAGTTGTAAAATACATGAAATGGATGCCCTACCTTGTCCGAACATGCAAATATGATGCCTTCACTCGTATCCAAAACTCGCTGTAAATTTGTGTTCTTGTCTACCTCTTCGAAGTACACAATAATGAGAATGGAAAAAAGATTTAAATAAAAAATATTTGCACATTGATAATTGTATTTTTCATATGTGAAATTTTACGTGGTATGAAGCTAAACATGAACTTGAAAAAAGTAAAAGAAAATTGCAGAGTGATACGTGGATTGTATTTACATGGCTTTCTAGCTAAGAGTTGAATTCGAAGCATAGTTCGGGTGGCTGGGCGGATCGTGCCGTCGTTGAACATGATGTGCCAAGTTCAATGCCCCCGGAGTTCTTTTTCATATTATTTCTCGCTATCATACGGTGTTTTCTTTTTTGACGTGAAACATGAGAGTTTTATTGCATGAAAGAAATTCGGTTACACTCAGCCCTAAGGCTGCTTACAATGAAGGATGGACAGTTATTCATCCAACACTCGGATACCGCTAAGGAAGTAGCATGTTTGGCACAAAGGTCGGCCGTGCCGTTGGCATCCCTACTAACATGTTGCACCGAAAAAGAAGCAAAATTTGCAGCTCTCTCCCTGATTTCCTCGAAGATAGGCGTCACAATAGATCTTGTATTATGACACGAAAGCCATAGGTTAACCACCTCTAAACAGTCGACCTCCATCACCACATGCGAGAAGCCCCTTGATTGGGCAAATATAACTCCCTCACGTAGCGCAAGCACTTCGGCGATGAAAGGGTCAGTGATACCAGGTAGAGGTTTGCTCCATACGCCCAAAACGGAGGGGGGGGGGGGGGGGGAGGGAGGGGTTGTATAAAAATTCTCACTTGCAGGCCACCCAGCGCCTCTTAGCCATTGACAGGTGGGCCACTGTCACATTTGTACCACGCGGGCTGGTCGTACGCCCGGATAAAATGGGGGCACATTATTTGCACGGTCGGACAAGTTCGAGCATCAATTTCACATATTTTACAACGGGATTGCTAAATCTCAGTCGATTAAGACTTAACCAAGTCTCAGTCGATGTTATATCCGCATGGTCTTACGTGGAGATTTGTGCATTTTATTTTCTTTCATACATGCTATGTCATTTGACTTAGACTTGGTTAAGTCTCAGTCATCTGAGATGTAGCCACACACATTTTGCAACTTTAGACACTAAACTGACCGTGCAAGACAAGTTGAGACACCTTCGGTGTATTTAACTCATAAAGATGTATACTGAATTCCTATCATGAACCCGAAAGCATACCGTCACCCCTTCTTCCATTGACAAGGTGCTAAATACATAGAGTGTGGATAGAACGGGTTGTTTCTCCCAGTGCAGATGAAGAGGGCGGTACAACTACAATGGCAATGCCAGAAGGCTGGTGAAAATTGCCGGTGACCTGCAGAAAAAGTAAGTTGCTTCCCGCAAAATAAACGCGCGGAAAAGATCCTTTCCGGTTTTGGATGTTGTTCTTCGTCTGTCATGATCGGGACCGCGCGCTCCGGGAGCGTCTGCCCCGGCCGCGCGTCTACGCCGGCCGGGCGATGTGATATGCAAGAAAAGATGCGTGCACCGTAGTCGCACAAAACCATCACGATTATTGGTCCTGATCGATCAGCCCCACGATCAAGTCTCACGCCTCCGTCGAGATTGCGATCGCGATGAATCCGGGCACATGCACGAAAGACGAAACACGAGGCCATAGCTATGCTAGGCCGGTCCTCAACGTTAACACCATCATAGTCACGTACTGCTGGCTGCTGCTACAACTTGGCCAGTACGTGCGTGCCTGCGTGCGTGCGTGGTAACATGAGTGATCGTACTCTTCTTCTTAGTAATAACATTTTGTTTTGCTCCGTACGACTGATGGGTACGGCTAGTGAAAATTGCCGATGACCTGCATGCTTACATGGAGCATGGATAGAACAGGTTGTTTCTCTCAGTGCAAATGAAGAGGGCGATGCTGATGCAATTGCAATGCAAGAAGGGCGGTGAAAATTGCCGTGACCTGCATGCTGCGAAATATATGGAGTGTGGATAGAACAGGTTCTTTCTTCCGGTGCGGATGAAGAGGGCGGTGCAACTGCAATTGCTATACAAGAAGGCCGGTGAAAATTGCTTGTGAGGTGACCTGCAGAAAATAAATAATGAAAGCTGGTTCTCGCAAAATAAATGCACGGAAAAGATCCCTCTTGGATGGTGCTCTTGGTCTGTCATGGTCGGGACCGCGAGCGCCTACGCCGGCCGGGCGTCTGACCGGGCGATCCGGCGATGTAATGTGTAAGAAAGAACGATGCGTGTACCGTTGTCGCACAAAGGCATCATGATCATCGGTCCTGGTCGACGATCAGCCCCACGGTCAAGCGACACGCCGGGTACATACGTACGCCTCCGTAGAGATTGCGATCGCGATGAACCCGGGCACATGCAAGAAAGATGGAACACGAGGCCGTAGCTTAGGCTTGGCTAGGCCGGTCCACGACGTTGACACCATCCTAGTCGCGTACCGCTACAACTTGGCCAGTACGATCACTCCTGTTACCACGCACGCACGCACGTCCAACGGAGCGGGCAGTTAGCCAGTCACACTTCACCCATCTACTACAACGAATCGCGCGGTGTGCGTGTGATACGGAGCGAGTGGTCGACCGGAGACGGTGTCCCGGAGTAAATGTTGAACGGTCACTTGTGTATGTAATGTTAAGTCTGTAAATTAGGAGATATTAGGATCTAGCAACGCTCGTGGCCTGCGTGCCACTTTTCCAGAAGCGCTCGCTCTCTCCCTGCGGGGTATATGTATACACGTTGTAACCTTATTGATTCAGTGAATACATAAACAATCTCTCCAACTTGGTATCAGTTACCAGGCGCCGATGGCCGCGACTCATTCCTCCACCGCCGCCGCCACGAGCTCTGCCACCTCCCCCGGCGATCTCTCGTCCTCTTCGACGGCGCCTGCCGCGGCCTCCTCCACTGCTTCCTCCCCGCCGTTCGTTTTCGGCACCTCCCCCTCTCTCCTCAACGGCACCACCCCCGCAGCTGGCACCCAGTTTGCCCCTCTGTTCAACGCCGGCGTTCCCCCCGCTCCCGCGGCGCCCGCTCCCCGCCTTCCCATATTCCAGGACCATATCACCAATCACATCAAGTTTCTCCTCAACCCCGCCGATCACAACTATCACAAATAGAAGACCTTTTTCCTCATGGTCCTCGTCCGCTACGGCGTCTCCTATCTCATCGACCATCCGCCGCCACCAAATGCTTCCGCCACCTACCTCGAGCTCGATGCTCATGTCGCTCTCTGGATCTACGCCACCCTTTCGGACACCATGTGTGACCACGTTGTCGGCGCCACGACCACCTTCGCCATCTGGACCAAGATCCGCGACTACTTCCTCGCCAATCGCGCCGCTCGCTTCATGATCCTCAATTGCAAGTACCGCAACCTCAAGCAGTGCGACCTGTCCGTCTCCGAGTACGCTCGCCAGATGAAGCTCCTCACCGACGCCCTCGCCGACATCGACCGCGCCGTCGCCGAGGTGGATCTCACCACCCAATTCCTCCACGGCCTCGACAAGCGGCTTGAAACGATCCGGGTCGTTCTTGGTGACCAGGACCTGCCCTTCGACACCGTCCTCTCTCGGGTCGTCCTGGCCGAGGAATCCCAGGAGCATCGCGCAGCTGAAGAGAGCGCCTCCGCGTTCGCGCTGACAGGTGGCAGCGCCTCTGGTGCCGGCTCCAGCACAGGCGGCCGTGGCTCCAGCACAGGTGCCCCGCCGGATCGCTCCTCCACTGGTGCTCCGGTCGCCCCTCCCCAGGCGCTCCCGCACTCTGGCCGTGGACGCGGTGACTGCGACGGTGGTGACCGTGGTGGCCGTGGCCGCAGTCGTGGACGAGGCGACCACACTGGACGCGGCCACGCCGCGCCTCCCCTGGCGTCGCCCTTCACCGGCTACTTCGCGCCCTACGGGATGGCGATCCCCTACCCGCGCTCCGGCTGGATCCCGTCGAATGCCGCCGGCGTCCTCGGCCCGCGCCCGGGCTCTCATGCGAGGCTTATCCTCTCCTTCCCGCCCCGCCGGCGCCCACCGCTCCGCTCCACCAGCACCATCCCTCGTCCTGGGAACACGCGGCCATGCTCAACGCCGCCTACAGCAATGGTGGTTTCCCCTCTGCTCCTGCCCCCGAGTGGTATTTCGACAGCGGCTTGTCCTCTCACGTCACCTGCAACCAAGGTAACCTAACCCGGTCTAGTTGTTCTTTAAAGCACGTTCCTTCTAGCTTCTTGGTTGGTAATGGGCACCACTTACCTGTCACGGCTACCGGCTCCACCTCTCTTCCTCCCAATAACTTTCGCCTTACCGATGTTCTCATTTCTCCTCATGTTGTCACTAGCTTAATTTCTATCCGTCGCTTTACTAAAGACAATTCTTGCTCAGTTGAATTTTACCCTTGCGGGTTTCTTGTGAAGGATCTTCGAACTCGGAGGGTTCTCATGATCTCCGTTAGCAACGGTTACCTATACCAATTCTACGGCAATAACTCTGCTCCACCATCGGCGTTCACCGTCTCCATGTCGGATCTGTGGCACCGTCGACTTGGGCACCCCGGCGTGCACTCCATGTCTACCATAGCCCACGACTTCCTTAGCTCATGTAATAAGAGTGCTCACTCTCCATGTAATGCCTGTCAACTAGGCCATCAAGCGCGTCTCCCTTTCATCTCTTCTTTTAGCCAAACTTATGCACCGTTTGATCTAATACATTGTGATTTGTGGACCTCTCCCGTTGTAAGCTTCTCTGGCTTTCAATATTATCTTGTTGTGCTCGACGATTTTACACATTACTCTTGGACATTTCCCTTGCGCAACAAATCGGACACATCCACCACACTACAACGATTTTTCACCTTCATTCACACCCAATACAATGTCATTATCAAGGCCATGCAATGTGACAATGGAGGGGAGTTCATTAACTCCTCCCTTCGTTCCTTCTTCTCTGCCAATGGAATCGTGTACCGTTTTTCTTGTCCACATACCTCTCCCCAAAATGGCAAGGCTGAGCGTCTCATCCACACTACCAACGACGTCGTTCGCTCCCTCCTCATCCAGGCCAACCTCACTCCCCCCTTCTGGGTCGAAGCCCTCCACACAGCCACCTACCTTCTCAACCGTCGCCCTTCTCGCGCCATTCACGATCATACGCCATATTATCTTCTCCACGGTGCTCATCCCTCCTATGATCATCTACGCGTCTTTGGGTGCCTATGTTTTCCCAACACTTCTGCTACAATGACTCACAAACTTTCCCCCCGCTCGACTCGGTGCATCTTCTTAGGGTATCCTCTCGAACACAAGGGCTACAGGTGCTACGACTTATCCACCCGGCGCGTTATTGTGTCACGGCACGTCATTTTTTATGAACATTCATTCCCTTATACCCCGCCCACACCACCGGCTCCAGCGCCACCGTCCGCACCCGATCCGCTCGCCTGCACCAGACCCTCAGCAAATCTCTCGGATCAGCCGCCCTCAACAACCTCGTACGGTCCCCACACCCCACCATGTTGGAAATATGCCCTAGAGGCAATAATAAATTGGTTATTATTATATTTCCTTGTTCATGATAATCGTTTATTATCCATGCTAGAATTGTATTGATAGGAAACGCAGATACATGTGTGGATACATAGACAACACCGTGTCCCTAGTAAGCCTCTAGTTGACTAGCTCGTTGATCAATAGATGGTTACGATTTCCTGACCATGGACATTGGATGTCGTTGATAACGGGATCACATCATTAGGAGAATGATGTGATGGACGAGACCCAATCCTAAGCCTAGCGCAAGGTCATGTAGTTCGTATGCTAAAGCTTTTCTAATGTCAAGTATCATTTCCTTAGACCATGAGATTGTGCTGAAGGAAATATGCCCTAGAGGCAATAATAATGTTATTATTTTATTTCCTTATATCATGATAAATGTTTATTGTTCATGCTATAACTGTATTATCCGGAAACATAATACTTGTGTGAATACATAGACAAACCAAACGTCACTAGTGTGCCTCTACTTGACTAGCTCGTTGATCAAAGATGGTTATGTTTCCTAGCCATAGACATGTGTTGTCATTTGATTAATGGGATCACATCATTAGGAGAATGATGTGATTGACATGACCCATTCCATTAGCTTAGCACCCGATCGTTTAGTATGTTGCTATTGCTTTCTTCATGACTTATACATGTTCCTATGACTATGAGATTATGCAACTCCCGTTTACCGGAGGAACACTTTGTGTGCTACCAAACGTCACAACGTAACTGGGTGATTATAAAGGAGCTCTACAGGTGTCTCCAAAGGTAAATGTTGGGTTGGCGTATTTCGAGAATAGGATTTGTCACTCCGATTGTCGGAGAGGTATCTCTGGGCCCTCTCGGTAATGCACATCACATAAGCCTTGCAACTAATGAAGTTAGTTGCGAGATGATGTATTACGAAATGAGTAAAGAGACTTGCCGGTAACGAGATTGAACTAGGTATTGAGATACCGACGATCGAATCTCGGGCAAGTAACATACCGATGACAAAGGGAACAAAGTATGTTGTTATACTTTCTGACCGATAAAGATCTTCGTAGAATATGTGGGAGCCAATATGAGCATCCAGGTTCCGCTATTGGTTATTGACCGGAGAAGTGTCTCGGTCATGTCTACATTGTTCTCGAACCCGTAGGGTCCGCACGCTTAAGGTTTTGATGACAGTTATATTATGAGTTTACTTATTTTGATGTACCGAAGTTTGTTCGGAGTCCCGGATGTGATCACGGACATGACGAGGAGTCTCGAAATGGTCGAGACATAAAGATTGATATATTGGAAGCCTATATTTGGATATCGGAAGTGTTCCGGGTGAAATCGGGATTTTACCGGAGTGCCAGGAGGTTACCAGAACCCCCCGGGAGGTATATGGGCCTTAGTGGGCTTTAGTGAAAGAGAGGAGAGGTGGCCAGGGCTGGGCCGCGCGCCCCTCCCCCCTAGTCCTAATAGGACAAGGAGAGGGGGGCGGCGCCCCCCTTCCGTCTCTCTCTCCTCTTTCCCCCTTCCCGAATCCTATTCCAACTAGGAAAGGGGGGGGGGAATCCTACTCCCGGTGGGAGTAGGACTCCTCCTGGCGCGCCCTCCTCCTGGCCGGCCGCACCTCCCCCTTGTTCCTTTATATACGAAGGCAGGGGGCACTCCTATACACACAAGTTGATCCACGTGATCATATTCTTAGCCGTGTGCGGTGCCCCTTCCACCATAATCCTCGATAATATTGTAGCGGTGCTTAGGCGAAGCCCTGCGATGGTAGTACGTCAAGATCGTCACAATGCCGTCATGCTGACGGAACTCTTCCCCGACACTTTGCTGGATCGGAGTCCGGGGATCGTCATCGAGCTGAACGTGTGCTAGAACTCGGAGGTGCCGTAGTTTCGGTGCTTGATCGGTCGGGCCGTGAAGATGTACGAGTACATCAACCGCGTTGTGCTAACGCTTCCGCTGTCGGTCTACAAGGGTACGTAGATCACACTCTCTCCTCTCGTTGCTATGCATCACCATGATCTTGCGTGTGCGTAGGATTTTTTTTGAAATTACTACGTTACCCAACAGTGGCATCCGAGCCCAGGTTTTATGTGTTGATGTTATATAAACGAGTATAACACAAGTGAGTTGTGGGCGATATAAGTCATACTGCTTACGAGCATGTCATACTTTGGTTCGGCGGTATTGTTGGACGAAGTGGCCCGGACTGACATTACGCGTACACTTACGCGAGACCGGTTCTCCCGACGTGCTTTGCACATAGGTGGCTTGCGGGTGACAGTTTCTCCAACTTTAGTTGAACCGAGTGTGGCTACGCCCGGTCCTTGCGAAGGTTAAAACAGCACCAACTTGACAAAACTATCGTTGTGGTTTTGATGCGTAGGTAAGATTAGTTCTTGCTTAAGCCCGTAGCAGCCACGTAAAACTTGCAACAACAAAGTAGAGGACGTCTAACTTGTTTTTGCAGGGCATGTTGTGATGTGATATGGTCAAGACATGATGCTAAGTTTTATTGTATGAGATGATCATGTTTTGTAACCGAGTTATCGGCAACTGGCAGGAGTCATATGGTTGTCGCTTTATTCTATGCAATGCAATCGCGCTGTAATGCTTTACTTTATCACTAAGCGGTAGCGATAGTCGTGGAAGCATAAGATTGGCGAGACGACAATGATGCTACGATGGAGATCAAGGTGTCGCACCGGTGACGATGGTGATCACGACGGTGCTTCGAAGATGGAGATCACAAGCACAAGATGATGATGGCCATATCATATCACTTATATTTGATTGTATGTGATGTTTATCTTTTATGCATCTTATCTTGCTTTGATTGATGGTAGCATTGTAAGATGATCTCTCACTAATTATCAAGAAGTGTTCTCACTGAGTATGCACCATTGCGAAAGTTCTTCGTGCGGAGATACCACGTGATGATCGGGTGTGATAGGCTCTACGTTCAAATACAACCGGTGCAAAACAGTTGCACACGCGGAATACTCAGGTTATACTTGACGAGCCAAGCATATACAGATACGGCCTCGGAACACGGAGACCGAAAGGTCGAGCGTGAATCATATAGTAGATATGATCAACATAGTGATGTTCACCAATGAAACTACTCCATCTCACGTGATGATCAGACATGGTTTAGTTGATTTGGATCACGTGATCACTTAGATGATTAGAGGGATGTCTATCTAAGTGGGAGTTCTTAAGTAATATGATTAAATGAACTTAAATTTATCATGAACTTAGTCCTGGTAGTATTTTGTAAATCATATTGTAGATCAATAGCTCGCGTTGTTGCTTCCCTGTGTTTATTTTGATATGTTCCTAGAGAAAATTGTATTGAAAGATGTTAGTAGCAATGATGCGGATTGGATCCGTGATCTGAGGTTTATCCTCATTGCTGCATAAAAGAATTATGTCCTTGATGCACCGCTAGGTGACAGACCTATTGCAGGAGCAGATGCAGACGTTATGAACGTTTGGCTAGCTCAATATGATGACTACTTGATAGTTTAGTGCGCCATGCTTAATGGCTTAGAATCGGGACATCAAAGACGTTTTGAACGTCATGGACCATATGAGATGTTCCAGGAGTTGAAGTTAATATTTCAAGAAAATACCCGAGTTGAGAGATATGAAGTCTCCAACAAGTTCTATAGCTAAAAGATGGAGGAGAATCGCTCAACTAGTGAGCATGTGCTCAGATTGTCTGGGTACTACAATCACTTAAATCAAGTGGGAGTTAATCTTCCAGATAAAATAGTGATTGACAGAATTCTCTAGTCACCATCACCAAGTTAGTAGAACTTCGTGATGAACTATGATATGCAAGGGATAACGGAAACGATTCCCAAGCTCTTCGTAATGCTGAAATTGACGAAGGTAGAAATCGAGAAAAACATCAAGTGTTGATGGTAGACAAGACCACAAGTTTCAAGAAAAGGGCAGAGGGAAGAAGGGGAACTTCAAGAAGAACAACAAGCAAGTTGCTGCTCAAGTGAAGAAGCCCAAGTCTGGTCCTAAGCCTAAGACTAAGTGCTTCTACTGCAAAGGATCTGGTCACTGGAAGCGGAACTACCCCAAGTGATTGGCGGATAAGAAGGATGGCAAAGTGAACATAAAGTATATTTGATATACATGTTATTGGTGTGTACTTTACTAGTGTTTATAGCAACCCCTCAGTATTTGATACTAGTTCAGTTGCTAAGATTAGTAACTCGAAACGGGAGTTGCAGAATAAACAGAGACTAGTTAAGGGTGAAGTGACGATGTGTGTTGGAAGTGGTTCCAAGATTGATATGATCATCATCGCACACTCGCTATAATTTCGGGATTAGTGTTGAACCTAAATAAGTGTTATTTGGTGTTTGCGTTGAGCATGAATATGATTTGTTCATGTTTATTGTAATACGGTTATTCATTTAAGTAAGAGAATAAATTGTTGTTCTGTTTACATGAATAAAACCTTATATGGTTACACACCCAATGAAAATAGTTCGTTGGATCTCGATCGTAGTGATACACATAATCATAATATTGAAACCAAAATATGCAAAGTTAATAATGATAGTGCAACTTATTTGTGGCACTGCCGTTTAGGTCATATTGGTGTAAAGCGCATGAAGAAACTCCATGTTGATGGGCTTTTGGAATCACTTAATTATGAATCAGTTGATGCTTGCGAACCATGCCTCATGGGCATGCAAGATGACTAAGACTTTGTTCTTCAGAACAATGGAGCGAGCAACAGATTTGTTGGAAATCATACATACTGATGTATGTGGTCTGATGAATATTGAGGCTCGCGACAAGAATCATTATTTTCTGATCTTCACAGATGATTTGAGCAGATATGAGTATATCTACTTGATGAAACACAAGTCTGAAACATTTGAATAGTTCAAAGAATTTCAGAGTGAAGTGGAAAATCATCGTAACAAGAAAATAAAGTTTCTACGATCTGATCGTAGAGAAGAGTATTTGAGTTACGAGTTTGGCCTTCAGTTAAAAACAATGTGAAATAGTTTCAGTACTCACTCCACGTGAAACACCACAATGTAATGGTGTGTCCGAACGTCATAACCGTACTTTATTAGATATGGTGCGATCTATGATGTCTCTTACCGAACTACCACTATCGTTTTGGGGTTATGCATTAGAGACAGCTGCATTCACGTTAAATAGGGCACCATCTAAAATCCGTTGAGACGACGCCTTATGAACTGTGGTTTGGCAAGAAATCAAAGTTGTCGTTTCTGAAAGTTTGGGGCTGCGATGCTTATGTGAAAAAGCTTCAACCTGATAAGCTCGAACCCAAATCGGAGAAATGTGTCTTCATAGGATATCCAAAGGAATGTTTTGGATACACCTTCTATCACAGATTCGAAGGCAAGACTTTTGTTGCTAAATTCGGAAACTTTCTAGAAAAGGAGTTTCTCTCGAAAGAAGTGAGTGGGAGGAAAGTAGAACTTGATGAGGTAGCTGTACCTGCTCCCTTATTGGAAAGTAGTTCATCATAGAAATCTGTTCCTTTGACTACTAGACCGATTAGTGAGGAAGCTAATGATGATGATCATGTAACTTCAGATCAAGTTACTGCCGAACCTCGTAGGTAAAAACAGAGTGAGATCCGCACCAGAGTGGTACGGTAATCCAGTTTTGGAGGTTATGTTACTTGACCATGACGAGCCTACGAACTATGAGGAAGCGATGATGAGCCCAGATTCCGCGAAATGGCTTGAGGCCATGAAATCTGAGATGAGACCCATGTATGAGAACAAAGTATGGACTTTGGTTGACTTGCCCGATGTTCGGCAAGTCATTGAGATTAAATGGATCTTCAAGAGGAAGACGGACGCTGATAGTAGTGTTACTATCTACAAAGCTAGAATTGTCGCAAAAAGTTTTCGACAAGTTCAAGGTGTTGACTATGATAAGAGTTTCTCAATCGTATCTATGCTTAAGTCTGTCCAAATCATGATTAGCAATTGCCGCATTTTTATGAAATCTGGCAAATGGATAAACAAAACTACATTCCTTAATGGATTTAAAAAAGAGTTGTATATGATGCAACCTTTAGGTTTTGTCAATCCTTAAGGTGCTAACAAAATATGCAAGCTCCAGCGATCCATCTATGGACTGGTGCAAGCATCTCAGAGTTGGAATATACGCTTTGATAAGTTGATCAAAGTATATAGTTTTATACAGACTTGTGGTGAAGTCTGTATTTACAAGAAAGTGAGTGGGAGCACTGCAGCATTTCTGACAAGTATATGTGAATGACATATTATTGATCGGAAATAATGTAGAATTATTCTGCAAAGCATAAAGGAGTGTTTGAAAGAAGTTTTTCAAAGAAAGACCTCGGCGAAGCTGCCTACATATTAAGCATCAAGATCTATAGAGATAGATCAAGATGCTTGATAAGTTTTTTCAATAAGTACATATCTTGACAAGATTTTGAAGTAGTTCAAAATGGAACAATCAAAGAAAGAGTTCTTGACTGTGTTACAAGGTGTGAAATTGAGTAAGACTCAAAGCCCGACCACGGCAGAAGATAGAAAAAGAATGAAAGTCATTCCCTATGCCTCAGCCATAGGTTCTATAAAGTATGCCATGCTATGTACCAGATCTATTGTATACCCTACACTGATTTTGGCAAGGGAGTACAATAGTGATCTAGGAGTAGATCACTGGACAGCGGTCAAAATTATCCTTAGTGGAATAAGGATATGTTTCTCAATTATGGAGGTGACAAAAGGTTCGTCGTAAAAGGGTTACGTCGATACAAGTTTTGGCACTGATTCGGATGATTCTAAGTCTTCATCTGGATACATATTGAAAGTGGGAGCAATTAGCTAAAGTAGCTCCGTGCAGAGCATTGTAGACATAGAAATTCGCAAAATACTTACGGATCTGTATGTGACAGACCCGTTGACTAAGATTATCTCACAAGCAAAACATGATCACACCTTAGTACTCATTGGGTGTTAATCACATAAGCGATGTGAACTAGATTACTGACTCTAGTAAACCCTTTGGATGTTGGTCACATATCGATGTGAACTATGGGTGTTAACCACATAAAGATGTGAACTATTGATGTTAGATCACATGGCGATGTGAACTAGATTATTGACTCTAGTGCAAGTGGGAGATTGAAGGAAATATGCCCTAGAGGCAATAATAATGTTATTATTTTATTTCCTTATATCATGATAAATGTTTATTGTTCATGCTAGAATTGTATTATCCGGAAACATAATACTTGTGTGAATACATAGACAAACCAAACGTCACTAGTGTGCCTCTACTTGACTAACTCGTTGATCAAAGATGGTTATGTTTCCTAGCCATAGACATGTGTTGTCATTTGATTAATGAGATCACATCATTAGGAGAATGATGTGATTGACATGACCCATTCCATTAGCTTAGCACCCGATCGTTTAGTATGTTGCTATTGCTTTCTTCATGACTTATACATGTTCCTATGACTATGAGATTATGCAACTCCCATTTACCGGAGGAACACTTTGTGTGCTACCAAACATCACAACGTAACTGGGTGATTATAAAGGAGCTCGACAGGTGTCTCCAAAGGTAAATGTTGTGTTGGCGTATTTCGAGATTAGGATTTGTCACTCCGATTGTCGGAGAGGTATCTCTGGGCCCTCTCGGTAATGCACATCACATAAGCCTTGCAAGCATTGCAACTAATGAAGTTAGTTGCGAGATGATGTATTACAAAACGAGTAAAGAGACTTGCCGGTAACGAGATTGAACTAGGTATTGAGATACCGACGATCAAATCTCGGGCAAGTAACATACCGATGACAAAGGGAACAAAGTATGTTGTTATGCGGTCTGACCGATAAAGATCTTCGTAGAATATGTGGGAGCCAATATGAGCATCCAGGTTTCGCTATTGGTTATTGACCGGAGACGTGTCTCGGTCATGTCTACATTGTTCTCGAACCCGTAGGGTCCGCACGCTTAAGGTTTTGATGACAGTTATATTATGAGTTTATGTATTTTGATGTACCGAAGTTTGTTCGGAGTCCCGGATGTGATCACGGACATGACGAGGAGTCTCGAAATGGTCGAGACATAAATATTGATATACTCGAAGCCTATATTTGGATATCGAAAGTGTTCCGGGTGAAATCGGCATTTTACCGGAGTATCGGGAGGTTACCGGAACCCCCCGGGAGGTATATGGGCCTTAGTGGGCTTTAGTGGAAGAGAGGAGAGGTGGCCAGGGCTGGGCCGCGCACCCCTCCCCCCTAGTCCGAATAGGACAAGGAGAGGAGGGCGGCGCCCCCCTTCCTTCTCTCTCTCCTCTTTCCCCCTTCCCGAATCCTATTCCAACTAGGAAGGGGGGGGGTCCTACTACCGGTGGGAGTAGGACTCCTCCTAGCGCGCCCTCCTCCTGGCCGGCCGCACCTCCCCCTTGTTCCTTTATATACGAAGGCAGGGGGCACCCCTATACACACAAGTTGATCCACGTGATCATGTTCTTAGCCGTGTGCGGTGCCCCTTCCACCATAATCCTCGATAATATTGTAGCGGTGCTTAGGCGAAGCCCTGCGACGGTAGTACATCAAGATCGTCACCACGCCATCGTATTGACGGAACTCTTCCCCGACACTTTGCTGGATCGGAGTCCAGGGATCGTCATCGAGCTGAACGTGTGCTAGAACTCGGAGGTGCCGTAGTTTCGGTGCTTGATCGGTCGGGCTGTGAAGACATACGACTACATCAACCGTGTTGTGCTAACGCTTCCGCTGTCGGTCTACAAGGGTACGTAGATCACACTCTCTCCTCTCGTTTCTATGCATCACCATGATCTTGCGTGTGCGTAGGAATTTTTTTGAAATTACTACGTTACCCAACATGTGCAACTCCCGGATGCCGTAGGAGTGCTTTGGGTGTGCCAAACATCACAACGTAACTGGGTGGCTATAAAGGTACACTACAGGTATCTTCGAAAGTGTCTATTGGGTTGGGACGAATCGAGACTGGGATTTGTCACTCCGTGTAAACGGAGAGGTATCTCTGGGACCACTTGGTAGGACATCATCATAATGTGCACAATGTGATCAAGGAGTTGATCACGGGATGATGTGTTACGGAACGAGTAAAGAGACTTGCCGATAACGAGATTGAACAAGGTATCGGGATACCGACGATCGAATCTCGGGCAAGTATCGTACCGCTAGACAAAGGGAATTGTATACGGGATTGATTGAATCCTCGACATCATGGTTCATCCGATGAGATCATCATGGAACATGTGAGAGCCAACATGGGTATCCAGATCCCGCTGTTGGTTATTGGCCGGAGAGTTATCTCGGCCATGTCTGCATGACTCCCGAACCCGTAGGGTCTACACACTTAAGGTTCGATGACGCTAGGGTTATAGGGAACAGATATACATGGTTACCGAATGTTGTTCGGAGTCCCGGATGAGATCCCGGACGTCACGAGGAGTTCCGAAATGGTCCGGAGGTAAAGATTAATATATAGGAAGTATGGTTTTGGCTACCGGAAGTGTTCCGGGCATCACCGGTAGTGTACCGGGACCACCGGAGGGGTCCAGGGGTCCACCAGGTGGGGCCACCAGCCCCGGAGGCCTACATGGGCCAATAGTGGGAAGGGACCAGCCCCTAAGTGGGCTGGGGCACCTCCCCACCAAGGCCCATGCGCCTAAGGGGAAGAGGGGGCAAACCCTAAGGGCAGATGGGCCTTAAGGCCCATGCCTGGTGCGCCTCCCTCCCCCCTCCACTTGGCCGCCACCCTAGATGGGATTGGGGCTGGCCGCCGCCCCTAGTGTGGAACCCTATGTGGGGCGCACCCCTCCCTCTCCCCTATATATACTTGAGGACTTGGGGCTGCCAACACACGAGTTCCTCTCCTTCTTGGCGCAGCCCTACCCCTGTCCCTCCTCGTCTCTTGCGGTGGTTGGCGAAGCTCTGCTGGAGTACCACGCTCCTCCACCACCACCACGCCATCGTGCTGCTGCTGGATGGAGTCTTCCCCAACCTCTCCTTCTCCCCTTGCTGGATCAAGGCGTAGGAGGCGTCACCGGGCTGTACGTGTGTTGAACACGGAGGTGCCGTCCGTTCGGCACTAGGATCATCGGTGATTTGGATCACGACGAGTACGACTCCATCAACCCCGTTCACTTGAACGCTTCCGCGTAGCGATCTACAAGGGTATGTAGATGCACTCTCCTTCCCTCGTTGGTAAACTTCTCCATAGATTGATCTTGGTGATGCGTAGAAAATTTTGAATTTCTGCTACGTTCCCCAACACACCATCCCCGCCACCCCACCAACCCCTCGCCCCCGCTTCCACCCGCAGCCAATCCACTGCCGACCCCACCTCCACTCCCAATTCCTCGGCGCGCACCTCCTTGTCCGGATCTGCCTCGCCTGCTGCGCCCCATTCCCCACCAACCGCCCACGCCGCATCCACCTCGCCCCCCGTGCCTGTCGGCTCTGCCTCACCTGCCGCCTCATTGCCCACGCCTGCCGGCTGCCCCACCGCATCTTCCTCGGGATCTGAGGCATGCACAGCCACTCCCTCTCCGCCACGTCTACCACACCATGCACAACCAGCCCAGCCCCCACGTAATTCCCATACGATGACAACCCGGGCCAAACGCGGCTACTGTATGCCTCGCCGCCTCTTTCTTGCTGATGCCTCTACCACACCACTCTCACCTATACCTCCAACGTACAAATCAGCCCTCAAGGATCCCAATTGGCGCCAAGCTATGCAAGAAGAGTATCATGCTTTAATTAATAACTTCACTTGGTCTTTGGTGCCTAAGCCTGCAGGTGTCAACATTGTGACGGGGAAGTGGATTTTTCGTCATAAGTTTCACACGGATGGATCTTTGGCTCGTTACAAAGCCCGGTGGGTCGTCCGGGGGTTCACTCAACAAGAGGGCGTGGACTATGATGAGACCTTCAGTCCGGTCGTCAAACCGGCCACTATCCGTGTGGTGCTCAGTATTGCCACCTCTCACTCGTGGCCAATCCACCAACTGGACGTCAAAAATGCATTTCTACATGGTGATCTCAAGGAGACTGTCTACTGCTCTCAACCAGCTGGTTTTGCTGACCTCATCTCACCCGGATCATGTGTGCCTCCCCAACAAGTCTCTCTATGGCTTGAAACAAGCCCCTCAGACATGGTTTCTTCGGTTCAAGGCATTCTTGTTGTCCATTGGATTTTGTGCTTCCAAGAGTGACTCGTCGTTATTCATCCATCACCATGGCCACACCATTGCATATCTTCTGGTTTATGTGGATGATATCATCCTCACCGCCAACACTGCCGCCACACTTCACTCCATCATCGCCTCTCTCAAGAAGGAATTCTCCATGTCGGACCTTGGTGAGTTACATCATTTCCTTGCCATCAATGTTACTCCCAATTCCTCCGCTTTGTTCCTCTGCCAACAACAGTATACACTTGAGATTTTTCACCGAGCTAACATGCTACATTGCAAACCTGTGTCCACACCTGTTGACACCTCCTCCAAATTATCCATCCACGCTGGTACACCGCTTTCCAACCCCACATACTACCGCAGCTTGGCCGGCGCATTGCAATACCTCACCCTCACTCGCCCAGACATTTCCTATGTAGTTCAACAGGTTTGCTTGTTCATGCATGAGCCACGCGACACTCATATGCAGCTAGTGAAACGCATCCTGCGGTATCTTCAAGGCACCTCTCATTACGGTATTCAGCTCTACAAATCACCCACACATGATCTCATTGCCTATACAGACGCTGATTGGGCCGGGTGCCCTGATACTCGCAAGTCCACTTCTGGTTTCTGCGTTTTTCTCGGCAACAACATCATTTCTTGGTCTTCGAAGCGCCAGCCCACTGTCTCCAGATCCAGTGCCGAAGCGGAGTACATGGGTGTTGCAAATTGTGTTGCTGAGTCCTGCTGGCTACGCCAACTCTTGCATGATCTCAAGTGTCCCCCAACAAGAGCAACCGTGGTCTATTGTGATAATGTCAGCGCTACCTACCTCGCCTCCAACCCAGTCCAACATCAACGAACGAAGCACATTGAGATTTGTCTTCATTTCGTCCGGGATCGTGTGGCTCTGGGTGAAGCTCGTGTTCTCCATCTTCCATCCAGTTCACAGTTCGCTGACCTGTTCACCAAAGGACTGCCCTCTCAAGTGTTTCATGAGTTTCGTGCCAGCCTGAACGTCCTACCAAATGGAGTTCCGGATGAGGGGGGGGTGTTGAACGGTCACTTGTGTATGTAACGTTAAGTCTATAAACTGAGTCCTCTCCTAGATATCAGGATCTAGCAACGCTCGTGGCCTGCATGCCACTTTTCCAGGAGCGCTCGCTCTCTCCCTGCGGGGTATATGTATACACGCTGTAACCTCATTGATTCAGTGAATACAGAAACAATCTCTCCAGCTGTAAAACGCGCCAATTCTCAACAACAACAACAACAACAACAACAAAAGGCACCGGAGGCCCTAATTGTTTCTGGTACGTGCTTCACATACAGTATGTCTCAAGTCAAACTATAAAGCTACCACATGGAACTCATGGGAAGCAATCCAAACTTGATGGTGAAAAAAGCAGTAAAGCTTTTGAAAAGAAGAACCGCAAAGTCGAGATCGTCACCAAGCGTCATCGTCATCACTCCTCCATGAGCCAGCGACCCAATCCGACTTCACCATCGACTTTCGCCAACGAAACCCTCGTCGCCACAGACGCCGAAACCCATGCCGGCCAATGCCAAACAGTCGACTGCCGGTGCGGCTCCTAGACAGTTGCGACTGAGAAGACCACCAAAAGGCAAAAAAAATGGACGGAGTTGGCGTCAACCAACACCTCCTCGAAGACCACCAGCCACTTGTCATCGTCACCACCTAGCATCCAGGGCAGCTTCGACTCCGCGACGGCATGGCGAGCCGTAGAAGAGACTTGTCGAGCACGTCGGGGGAGAACGGACAACCGAAGCCTTGCTCCGCCTCTGCACCGCTGATCACTGGGGCTGTATATATGTAGCACCTGGGTTCACGTAATGTAAATTTGCAGAGTTAGAGCAACTCCAACGGACTGACCCAAATGGATGGCGATTTCGTCCTCTTTTTGTCTGTTTGGGTCGGCCGCCCGCCCGGCGTCCATCCTGTTTTTCATATGGGTCGGCAGCGTGCCCAATGCGCTGACCCATATGTGCAGGCGTGGCCGGCTGGCCGCCCAATTTTGCATTGCATTCTCACATATGGTGAAATAAAAATTTAACAAACAAAATAGTCCGCCCAAATAAATAGTATATTTACAGGCCAAATAAAAATACAAATGTTTCACATAGTTTTGCAAAACGAATAATAAAGATACATCTATTGATTGCCAACATGAGTCCACATATGCTCAACCAAATCATTTTACAGTTGCACGCGAGTTTCCCAATCACGCATGTCTTCATGAAACTGAGTGAACTGCTCAAATGTTGCCGCTACTCCATGCTCAGGCACAACATTCTCACCCTGAAACTGAAACCCTTGATCGTACAGACGTTCCGGGCGCTCGTCTTCTACGATCATGTTGTGCATGATCACACAAGCAGTCATCACCTCCCATAGTTTCTGCGTGCTCCAAGTATTAGCAAGATACCGAACGATGCCCCATCGAGATTGCAAAACACCAAAGGCACGCTCGACATCCTTTCTAGCACTTTCTTGCTCTTGGGCAAATCTTTTCCTTTTCTCTCCGACAGGATTGGGTATTGTCTTGACAATAGTGGTCCACCGAGGATAGATACCGTCACCCAGATAATACCCTTTGTCGTAGGTGTGGCCGTTGACAGTAAAGTTCACCGGTGGGCTGTTGCCTTTGGCAAGCCTAGCAAACACCAGCGAGCGTTGAAGCACGTTGATATCATTGTGTGATCCAGCCATGCTAAAGAAAGAGTGCCAGATCCAGAGATCTTGAGACGCCACGACCTCTAGTATGACAGTGCAAGCCCTGACATGTCCCTTATACTGCCCTTGCCAAGCAGAAGGGCAGTTCTTCCACTCCCAGTGCATGCAGTCTATGCTGCCAAGCATCCCCGGGAAGCCCCTGCTAGCATTCATCGCCAACAAAGGGCTGTATCTTCAGTTGTCGGCTCTCTCAAGTACTCAGGGCCAAACACAGCAATCACAGCCTTGCAAAACTTATACAGGGACTCTAGGCATGTAGACTCGCTCATACGGACGTACTCGTCAATGAGATCACGGGGCACTCCGTATGCAAGCATTCGGATGGCGGCAGTGCATTTCTGATAAAAGGAGAAACCAATCCTGCCGACGGCATCCTCTTTGTACTCGAAGTAGTCATCATAGCCGACCACTCCCTCTCTAATACGGTTGAAAACATGCCTACTCATACGGAACCGGCGGCGGAATTTCTGATGTTTGAACAACGGGTTTGTTGTATCAAAGTAGTCCTTCCAGAGAAGGAAATGTCCGCTCTCCCGGTTACGATTCAACGCCAGAAGGTGGCCCGAAATGGAGCCACGGAAAAATGGCCGCTGGTTGTTGAGGTAGTGATGGACCAACACAACAGCCAATATCTCCTCCTCGTCGTCGGACGAATCGTCGGAGTCGCAAAGGAAATTGTGGAAAAAGAACTCGTCGGCGGAGTCCATTTTCGTACCTTGGCAAACTGTCGAACAGCTTGCGGGCGTCGAAGAAGGAGACGGCCGGCGAGGGGAGACGCGACACCCACAGACCAGCTAGCTGCCCGGCCGGCGTCCGACGAGGGTGATGGCGTCCGACGAGCGCGTCGGTCGTCTGTGGCTGGGGCGGCGAGGCGTCTTTTTGGTCACGGGGCGGCTGGGCGTGGGGGAAACAACGGCGGGGAACCAGTTTGCTCCCCGGAGGCAAAACGGCGGCGGCGGGCGACTGGGGGCAGGGGCGGCGTTGCTGGGCGGATGTGGAGGCGGCGGCAGCTGGAAGAGTCGCCGGCAAAATGGGCGGCGGCGTCGGTGACGAAGGAGGCAGGGGCGAGGGTTGCTTGTTGGCTGGAAGGAGGGAAGGCCAATGTGCCACAGACGAGCGGGCCCGGGAACAGGAGTAGGCGAGCAAGCGTGCGTCCGTCTCGTGTCCGCGCCGACGCAAATCAGGCTCAAAAATGGAACGGGAATAGATCGCCCGCGGACGAAAAACGGACACGCGTCCGTTTGGGTCGGCGTGTTGGGCCGTCTTTTCTGTCCGCGCTAACCCAAACGGACGGCCATGAACGAAATGGGTCGCTCCATTAAAATTACTCTTAGCCGCACGAAAACAGCATGATTAGGGTCGTGATCATCGCCCCATGATCAAGTGTCACGCTCATCCGTTCCCCGCGCATGTACGTACGGCCTCAAGATTGCACACTGCGAAACACGAGCCGCTGGTCCACGCCAGCAGTGTATTTCAAGCTGCACGACAAAATAAAATGTGATGATTTCGCTTCCTGGAGACTGGAGTACGAAATAAACAGCATCGTAATTTGGGGTGCAGTACACTGTACACGTACTGGTACTCCAACCACAACCGATGGAGTGGTGTCGCTTCCCGGCAGCATCCATCAGCAGTAACCCCGTCAGTACCCATATACAGTGTAGCAAATTGGTACGGTACGATAACTCGTACTACCACGCTTGTCCAGATCTCCGTTCAACCTTGTCACGTCGCCCTCGCGCACGTAATAAATACTACTCCATCGTTCTTAAATGTAAGGTTTTTTATAGATTTCAATATGAATTAGTACATACGAAGCAAAATAAATGAATCTATATTTTAAAATACGTTTCTATACATTCGTATGTAATGCCTATTGAAATCTTTAAAAAAACTTATATTTACAAATGGCGCGAGTACTTCCTTCTATGTATATTAGGTTAGGTGTCGTTGATTTATTAGTTTATGGATCAAAGAGAGTATAAGATAACATGCGCGTACCACCTGTCTATAAGAAAAGCTCTTCTTCTCCCGTCGGCGCCGCCGCTAATCCACCCCATCTTCGATGGCCTCTAGGCCATGGAGGTGCGTAGGATCTCCCCCCCCCCCCCCCCCCCCCCCCCCAGCGGCGGGAGGGATCCCGATCTCATTCTTGTTAGATTCAGCGTCTTGGTTAGAGCTGTGTAGCGGCGGCGCTGTCCCTTAGTAGGAATAATATTTCCCACGTTCTATCCCTGTCCCGATGGTGCGTCTAGCATCGCCGGAGGGCGTGTGGTGGTTTGTCTCCGTCGGATCTCACGGGATTCGGTCGGTGCTGGTCTTCAGTGGATCCGTTTGGATCCGGTCTTTGTTTGGATTTTTACAGGTTTGACCCTTTTGATCTACGACCTTCTTCATCGGTGATGATTTTTTACTCTGGTGCGTACTACAATAAGGTTTGTCCGGCTTCGGTGATGGAGGGACAATGATGGCGGCGCGCCTTCGGCTTGCTCCAGTGCTTGTAGTCGTCGCTAGGTGATCCACGGACATGGTTGTCATATTTTTACATCTGTTATTCTTTGTACTGTCATGATTGAAGGTGAATAGATTGAAAGATTCTTAAAAAGAAAAACAAGTGAGGAGGTGAAGCCATTCATCCTCACACGACGTTTTTCTTTTGTTGCGAAAGGGTGTAAATAATTGACCGACGTAATGAGCCACCTAATCAAGGAGAAACTAACTAAGGTGTGGATATACATGGCCAGATTCCTACCGGCTCACCTCATGTAGCTTAACCACTACTAAGACTTGCACTTTCCTGCTAGCTACACGAACGAGCACGGATCATGGCACCGGCGAGGGAGGGAGCGTGCGTGCACCGCACCGGCCGGTTTGTCCGTGTTTCGGGTGGTGCGACGGGAGGCCACGTACGTCGGCCGGCGGCAAAGCAGCGTGCGTTTCCAGCCGGGGTCGTTATCGGCGCACGTTGTGGGCTCTACTGCCGCTGCATGCATGCATGCATGCCTCTTGACTTTCCTTCCCGCCCGTCCTCTTCCGCCTTCCGTTTTGTCATGGAGACGAACGAACATCCTCAGGCGACGGCACGGGCCCCGGCCCCGCACGTCAGCGAGAGCGGGAGCGGCAAGGAGTAAAGGCAAGGGACAATGCCACGCCGACGGACCTGGGCATAGAAGGTAGTAACGGAAAGAGAGGAGCGACACGACATGCCCTGCCCCTAGCCTGGACTGGAGCCCATGCATGTGGGCGTTCCACATGCATGGGTACGTACCACCATCTTGGACGAAATTTGTAAATTTTTTAAAGAGTTAAAAGCACTGGGAGTCCTATAACTTGTTCTCAATGTGATGTTTTAGTCCTAAAACTTGCATTTTGACTCTATCCAGTCCTAGAACTTGCATCAAATGTGCAAATTTAGTCCTGACGAATCACAGAGCGACAAGAGAACGCCTGGGTCCCGACCCGGTCAGTGCGCGGCATTTTGCAAAGAGGCCCCTGCCTTTGGTTCGAATCAACTCATAGGACACGAAAACACCTGAATTAAAGAATGCAACTTGGGCATAGCCATCGTCGACGCCATCACCGTCGACGCCGCCGCCCACGACTCCTCCTCCTCCATCCACCTCGCCTCCGCCTCCGCCGCCAGCAGCGCCTACCCGTCCCCGTCCCCCTCCCTGCCGGCGCCCTCCGCGTCCGGCTCGGGATTCCGGGAGCGCAAGGTGGCCGACGTCGCGCTCGTCTGGAAGGAGCTCGGCGTCTCCGTCCGGGACGGACGGCGCCGCGTCGTCAGGGGCTCCAACGGCTACGCCCTGCCCGGCACCCTCACCGTCGTCATGGGCCCCGCCCGCTCCGGCAAATCCACCCTCCTCCGAGCCATCGCAGGTTACAGATTCTTGCCTCGCCCTCACTCCACTGCTCCACTCTGCTGCTTTGACTGAATTTGAGCTTCTGTTACTGACTCATGTCACACTCCACTCCACTCCACTAGTAACTGAATTTGAGCTCACTAACTGATGCCACTAGCTGCTCTCAGGGAGGCTGCGCGGCGCCGAGCGGATGTATGGCGAGGTCTTTGTCAATGGCGTCAAGTCACCATTACCATATGGATCATATGTAAGCTCTTTCTTCCCCACACAAAATGCACAATCCTGTTGAGAAATGTATGCTCTGTTAAATCAAGCATCTTCAGACTGCTGTCAACTTCTGCCTCGTATTTGTCAGATTTCATTGCTTTGATGGCCATTTACAGCTTCCACTTATCACATTCATTACTACTCCACTTAGCCGGGTGTCACTTATCAATCTGATCATGTCACACCGAACAACTGAATTATCTATGATATGACCAATTGCTTCTTGTTCTATCTAGCCGATCTTCCGTCAGTGCATATGCTTACGTTGCTAAAATGTTGATTTGCTGCTGATGCTAGCACTGCATGCCATGGATTGTTTATGTCCTGTTCCTTGGAGCGCTTGTAGGGGTATGCTGACCGGGACGATGTGCTAATCGAATCTCTCACAGTACGGGAGATGCTGTACTACTCGGCGCTCTTGCAGCTCCCGGGCGTCTTCTCTTCGAAGAAGTCATTTGTGGAAGATGCTATCGCGGCCATGTCATTGGGTGACTATGCTGACAAACTCATTGGTGGACACTGCTTCACAAAGAGGCTTCTGACTGGCGAGAGGAGGCGGGTCAGCATTGCAAGAGAGCTTGTGATGAGGCCAAATGTTCTGTTCATCGATGAGCCTCTGTATCACCTTGACAGGTTGTTTCTCTTCTCCATAATTACCTTTTTCTGACGAAAAGCGGCCAGTGCTGATTTCATTTAGTAAGAGGAAGAGCCAAGAGTGGCAGTAGCAGTTACAAGTGTGTAAGCAAAATAGAGAGCAAGAAAGGAAAGAAAGACCATAATTACATTTTGCTTGTTTGTTTTCCTTTAGTAAAAATAGCACCTGTTATGTATGCGTGTGGTTGTGTCCTGCATTCTGAGGAAAACGCCAGTCTAAGCTTTTTCAGTCTGCTAAGAACGAGAGTGTTGTGTTTTATGAAGGATGGGTGTTAACACGATTGGTGCACTCTTGCTTCATAGCTTGTATCTTTGCACGTTGTAGTATAACTGCAGATTAAATTACACCGTGTAACTTCTCTTCTTTTGATGCAGTGTTTCTCCACTCCTCTTGATGGTAACACTGAAGAAACTTGCTAGCACTGGGTGCACAGTCATCTTCACAATGTATCAAAGTAGCACGGAGGTTTTTGGACTTTTCGATCGGATTTGCTTGCTTTCAAATGGGAATACCCTCTTCTTTGGGGAAACATTGGCTTGCCTGCAGGTGAATAAGTGTTTCTCTGTAGTTTTGTTTATTGACTCTGCCAAGGACATTTTACATGCATTATCAATTTAAATTTACCACGAGTGAAACGGTGGTATCCAGTAATGGGACAGAACTAACTTTTTATATATTTTTTAGACTAGATACAGGGCTGTTAATCGAGTGGGATGCTATTTGCTTGATCCACTTAATCACCGATGGCTATGCCCAAGTTGCATTGTTAGGAAAGAAACAAACCCGCGCGATATAGATCACATACATCGGTCGGGGGGGGGGGGGGGGGGGGGGGGGGGGGAGACCATGGTCTCCTAAAAAATTAATTCAGGTGTTTTCGTGTCTTGTGGGTTGATTCAAACCAAAGGCAGGGGCCTTTTCGCAAAATGTCGTGCGCTGACCGGGTCAGGACCCAGGCGTCCGCTTGTCGCTCTGTGATTCATCAGGACCAACTTTACATATTTGATGTAAGTTTTGGGACTGGATAGAATCAAAATGCAAGTTCTAGAACTAAAACATCACATTGAGAGTAAGTTGCAGGACTTCCAGTACTTTAAACTTTTTTTTTGGAGTCATGCAGCAAAGGCGGCATGGCCTATGGGCCATCTTTCACTCATGTTGCGTTGCATGTTTCATGGTTTGAGGCTCTCAAGCCAGGCACGTCGACAGTAGAAATCTTGCAAAGCTACATCACGCACTGGAGCGTCCCAGCATGTGTGGAGCATATGTACGTACAACTGCCCTTGCAGGAGCAGTTTGCGTGGACGAACGAAATCTTGGAGGCGAGAACAGTTTCCTTTGTGAGGGGAGCTACTGCTGGGCGGCAGCCTACTATATGTGAGCGTTCTTCCATCTTGCTTGCTGTTCAAACTTTCCACCACTTGTATGATGTTGTCTGAGATAAAACCATGCCTTCTTCTATGGGTAAAATCTTTTTTTCTTAGTGAAAACGCAGAGAACTTACGTCTCGATGAAATATGGATGAAAAATTGCCCATTGCCATTGTCGGGCGCGGCCTTGCATTGGCAATGTTGGGTTTTCAAAGAAGAAAAATGCCGGGTCCTCCGATGTCGACTGAAGTGCATAGTAGGTCCCTGAACTATTTAAGGGGGTGTCACATAGGTCCCCAAACTATGGCAATCGTTATCCAGGTCCTCGATGGTGTGTTTGGTTGAAGGGATAGATATGAGTGGGTCAGGACCACCCAGATTTTATGAATGGGATGGTTCAGTTTTGGTGTTTGGTTAAGATGAGTGGGATCAACCCATTTTCTGTTTTGTTGATGGGATAAAGGTGGTTTGAATGTGGTCCTCACATAAAATAATCACAAGACGCAGAGACATCATGACATAAATAAAATAATCATGCGAGGAGCCAAACAGGACCGGGCCGCATGGATCGACCGTTTCTATGATGGGATGGTTCAATATCTTGAAAGCATATTCCTATTTTTGATTGAAACCATTTGAGTGCTTTATAACCAAACAACTATTTTTTTTCCAGGAATCGTCACAGCCCATCCTGAATGACCCCTTCAACCAAACCAGGCCTGACCAGCTCAACACTAGAATAATTCGACGGTCTATATTTTGCCTAGTATGATACACTTGTTACACTTCAAGCACCTTGACACCACTAAAATAGTTCAGGGACCAACTTGCTTCACTCCTCAATGTCGAAGATGGTCGTGTTATGGTGCTTTTGATCCACCATGTTGTGGACACGAACACTGTTGTGGTGCCCTTCTCTTCACTGGAAGAGGATGGCATGGTGCCGCCACTCGACGAACTCTTCTTCGACTACCAAAGGTTGTGTGGCGGACCGGTTCCACGTGAGCACCTCATACCATTAAATACGTGATAAAGGGCAACCTGCCATGATCGGCGTGTGGATCATGTACCTCCTCATATTTTTTTCAAGAACACCCAAAAGAATTGGGTGCCTTATATATTAATAGGGGAAGAGAATACAAGACGATGTACAAGCGGCTCTGCGAACATGTCATGTACCTCATCATGACATCTGTTCATATTCCCTCCATTTTTATTTACTCTGCATATTAAAGTTGACTGAAGTCAAACTTCATAAAATTTGACCAAGTTTATAGAAAACAATATAGACATTTATCATAATAAATCTATACGATGTAAAAGTACATTTAATAATAAATCTAATGTTGTTGATTTGTTATTGTATATCTTGGACTGTGCTAACGACCAGTCGACTGGTAGTTAGCGACAGATCCGCACGACTAGTTCCTACGTGATCGCTACCTTTCCACGCTCGCTTTCCACTGATATTTTTCCTTCTCTCAAAAACCGTAGTAAATCGCTAGTGGTTTTTTCTGGTTTTTCACCGCATAATATGAAAATAAAATAAAAGTGCTTGAAAGAGGATTCAAACCTAGGTCTATGCAATACATATTGAGCCTAATAACCAACTAAGCCACCTTTTGTTGTTGTCTATTGTAGATAAACAATGTTATTTGAACCTTTCTTATTTCTGCCATATCAGAAAAAGTAAAGTTTGTCTTGGTAACTTTGGCATGACCAGCGTGATAACTATGGTATGAGCAACATGATAACTATATCATGATAAGGCTAATAACTACAGTACGAGAAGGTTAAGGCATGAGGAAGTATGGTAATTTAACACATAAATTACCGATGAAAATGTTTAAAAAACTTTTTTCCCTTGGATGAAAGATACCATGGTGTTTAAAACGTAAGATATTAGTTATCAAATCTGTGATGTATACATTATCATGCTTTTTACATAGAAATTACCGGTTGTATATTTTTCAACAAAAAAATAAAAAATTATAATGGCGTTTATATGTGAGTTATCAGCTTAGTATGTGTCTACTAATAAGCTATTTACATATAAATTACCGGGGTTGCCCCCCCCCCCCTGCCACAGTCGCAACATTTACCAGGGTCGGGTACATAAATTATCAAGTCTGCGATGTGTGAGTTATCATGTTATTTGCATAAGAGTTATCGTGGTATGATTCAACAACTCCTCCCACCCTACCCCCGCCGATAAAGTTATCAGGAATGGGTACATAATTTATCATTTCTACGATGTGTGACTTATCATGTTATTTGCATAGAAGTTACCGTGGTATGTTTCAATGACTCCCCCCCCCCCAACCCCAACCCCGCTGACAAAGTTACCAGGACTGGGTACATAATTTAATGTCTATGATGTGTGAGTTATCATATTATTTGCATAGAAGTTATCATGGTATGTTTCAACGACTCCCCCACTCCGGCCCCTCCGATAAAGTTACCAGGACTGGTACATAATTTATCATGTTTACGATGTGTGAGTTATCATGTTATTTTCGTAGAAATTACCATCGTACGTTTCAACGACACCCCCACCCCGACCCCTCCTACAAAGTTATCAGGTTTACCATGTATGAGTTATCATGTTATTTGCACAGAAGTGACCATGGCATGTTTCAGCGACTTGCCCCACCCCCACCCTCGCCGACCAAGCTATCAGGACCAGGGTACATAAGTTATCAGATCCGTCATGTTTGAGTTATCATGTTATTTGCACAGAAGTGACCATGGCATGTTTCAGCAACTTGCCCCACCCCCACCCTCGCCGACCAAGCTATCAAGACCGGGGTACATAAGTTATCAGGTCCGCCATGTTTGAGTTATCATGTTATTTGCACAGAAGTGACCATGGCATGTTTCAGCGACTTGGCCCACCCCCACCCTCGCCGACCAAGCTATCAGGACCGGGGTACATAAGTTATTAGGTCCGCCATGTTTGAGTTATCATGTTATTTGCACAGAAGTTACCGTGGTATGTTTCAACAACTCCCCCACCCCCACCCTCACCGACAAAGTTTTTAGGACCGGGGTACATAAGTTATCAGGTCTATGAAGTTTGAGTTACCATGTTATTCACACGAAAGTTAACAGAGGATATTTCACCCCCCCCGGTCGATAAAGTTAGCAGGAACGGGGTACCTAAGCGCGGAAAAAATCGAACACTAAATTAACTCGTTTTTATGCATACGTAGTAGAGGAGACATGTTAAATAGCCCATTTACTTTCTTTTGTTTAAAAAAGGGATCTAGGTCAGGTCGTAGGCTAATTGAGTTGGCTCACTAGTGGTGCAAGGATCGAATCCTCTTTTGTTCACACCAATTTTTGCGTGAAAAAATCTCGAACGAAAAAAGATCTGAAGAGGGAAAAATGGATCAGGAGGAGAGCAAGAAAATCGAATCTGGAGCGGATCGTGCGTGCATGCAACAGAGAAAAAAAGGAAACTGTGGCACTAAAAATGCACATAGAAAAAAAGTACTAGCATTGGCACTTGATGAGGTTGAAAAAAATTGTTGGCATTAAATGGGATGGCTGCATGGACAATCAAATGGAAGAAGCGCATGGCTTGAAATTAATTTCGTGAATCAACGCATAGGAACGAGCAAAATAATAGTGTCTTAATTATGCTGACGTGGCTCTGTGGGGTCAAGTATGACGACTATCATTCACCAAACAAAAAGATATGTAGTGGCGTGGTGGTAGGCTGTTGTAGGTCATCTATTGGAGACCTTACACTGGTATAAAAAGAGCCTATAGTCCCGCTTCGTAAGGGCCTTTAGTCCCGGTTCCCGAACCGGGACTAAAGTGTCGGTACTAATGCCCCGACCCTTTAGTCCCGGTTCAATCCAGAACCGGGACTGATGGGCCTCCACGTGGGCAGTGCGCAGAGCCCAGACAGGAGACCCTTTGGTCCCGGTTGGTGGCACCAACCGGGACAAATAGGCATCCACGTGTCAGTATTTCTGTGGCTGGGGTTTTTGTTTTTTTTTGAAAGGGGGGCGGGGGTTGGGGGTTTTGGGGGGTTAATTTAGGTGTTTCATATATTGTGTTAGCTAGCTATAATTTATAGAGAGAAGTGTCATCTCTTATGTCCGTGCTTGGTCGACGCTACGTACTATACATACGTATAGAGAGGACTAGACACGCTAGCTAGCTAGTAAGCAAACGAAGGAAACAGAAGATCGTCATGAACATATATGCATACAGAGAGAAGTGATACTCGACCACCTCTCCTTCTCCGAGAGATTGGTCGAACAACAAGTTCTCGTATATCTATCTGACACTACCGGCTACATATATACAATAATTATCTCTTACAAATATAATCATACAGATTCAGGGTCCACATAGAATTCTCCTTCTTCAGGGATCACGTGGTCAAGAAAGAATCCTGCCAATTCCTCTTGAATTGCTCGCATGCGAGCTGGTGCTAGGAGTCCATCCCGCTTCCGAAACATCTAATTTAAAGAAGGGGGTCAATACATATATATATGAATGAATGAAACTCAACACAAATGATGGTAATAAAATAAAATTGTGAATGTTGTTATTTACGTACTTCATATTGTTCGTCAGTGTAGCCCCGCTCACAGGTCGTGTGGCGGATGGACTCGTAAACGTAGTATCCACAGAAATCATTCCCTTATTCCTGCTACAACCACTTTTCAAGAAATAGAGGTTAATCAAACTGATAAGCAAGAATGCCAAATGGTATTGATGAAACTAGCGCTTGAATGACTAGTAGATGCGCTTAAAATGCTACTATAGTACTTACTTTCGGGTGTCTAAATTGTAGCTTCTTCGGCAGTCCCGGAGCTTTTCTGGTGAATTTTCTCCAAACCCTGCCGGACAAAGAAAACAATTACTTGATATATCAGGAAATGAATAAAGTTGCTGATATGGTGGATAATGATCGATTTAACTTACTTCTCGAGTATTTGAGTCATGTCTGCATAGTCCTGGGGATCTTTTCATCTTGAGTCTAAGACGGTTACTAGTCCCTGCTCAAGCTTAATCTCTAGAAGAATATAGTGGAAACTGCACACGCATGCATAACTCATCAATTACATTACTATAACCTTGACTAATATATAAGGGAAACCGAATACGCACAAGACAATAACACTCACTTGAAGTTGTAAGGAAAGAGTATTATATCTTTGTTTTCATTTATCACCAACGACCGTAGCAAGTTGGCCTCGGTAGCTGCGGCATGAAATTTAACCTGAGTTGCATCTATGAGATATGTGTTAATGAACCCAATATCACCGACTTGTCTTTTCTTCAATTCGGCGATCTTCAATCTGCATAATATAGTGAGGATGATTATAAATACATGCAATGAAAGAGCTAAGCTATATAGAGAAACTTAATGACAGAAGTAGTACTACTTACAGACAGTAGCAGGCGACCGTTGTTTTATCGAGGGCCAATTGATTGAAAAACTGATAGAACTCCTCAAATGGAACAAGCAACAGTTCAATTCCAACGAGGTCATGCTCCTTTTTAACTTTCACATACAAAGTACTCCTCCCCCCAGAGTCTCTGCAGATTTTCAAGTACCAATCATGCAATCTTCGCATCATCGTTGATAGAGATCTTTCATATTTGACGAGAGGCTTCCCGTACTCGTATCTTTGTATCTGCATGTCCATGGGTTCATAATGTACATCATCGGGCAGGTAATCTGCAAGATTGCTATAATCGGACACCATACTCGGATCATTAGCGACGTTGTGGCTAGGCACCTTGAGCGGGGGGCACGATTGCTTCGCTTGTTCGCCGAGCTGGGCAATTTGTTTCCCAGCTCGTCGTCCTTTTAGCCTTTGATCACTACAGTACTTCCCGACCGCTCCACTTCGGCAAATTCCTTTCCAATAATGCGCTCATAGTTTCCTTTCGGCGGAGACTTCGGTGGTTTTGTCAGGGCAGCCAGAGTGCTCTTCACTTTCAGTGGATCTACCTTCTCCTCCGGAGGTGGATGTCTCTTTGCTCTCAACCCTTGAAATCAGTCATCCACTTCGGTTCGCGTGATCTTGGTGTTCTCCTCCGGGGTCCTCTCATATGGTAACTTCTCTGGAGTCTTCAGAGAAGGACCGAATCTGTATGTCCTCTCGCCTCTGGTTGTACTGCTAGACGCCGACCGAGCAGATGGAGCGGTTGTCTTCTTTACTTTCTTAAGAGGCGGAGGAGAAGGACTACGACGCGCCGGAGCAGCTGGAGCGGCGGTAGGTCTCTTCCCCCCTTGCTGACGAGGCGGAGAAGGAGGAGGCTGGCTGCTCGGGCGCGTCGGCGCAGGCGGAGAAGGAGGCAGAGTGCCGCCACGCGCCGGAGAAGGAGCCAGCCGAGGGCCCTGATCATCACTTGCCGGAGGAGGAGGCGGTGGAGGAGGCGGAGTGATCTGACTTGCCGGCGGAGGAGGAGGCGGAGTGATCTGACTTGCCGGAGGAGGAGGAGGCGGAGGCTCCAGTTTGGAAGGTTGATGAGCTCCTTCCGCCATAGGCATGGAGTCTTCAGAGCAGACCCCAGCCGAGTCTCCCCTTCACCGGTAGGGTGGTCAAGCTAGAGGTCCTCAAATCCCTCCGTTATTTCATCCACCATCACCCTAGCATATCCTTCTGGAATCGGCCGACAGTGAAAAGTTGCGCCGGGTTCAGTAGGATAAACAGAGCCAACAGCCGCCTTGACCTTCAAATTCATCCACTGCGTCATAAGGTGGCAATTTTGAGACTCCATTATAGCATCCACGGGATAGCTGGCCAGAGCCATCAGGGCATGCTCCGGCTGAAGCAGCTCGGTGGAAGCCACGCTGCTTCTGCGCTGAGATGGCAGGGTAGCTTCGGCAGTACATTTGTTGCGATTTGCTTCTTGTTCCTCTATCGCGTCTACCCTTGCTTGCAGCGCCTGCATTTGGCTGTGCTGCACTTTTTTCCTCCTCACATGGGATTTGTAACCTCCTGCGTCCGGAAACCCAACCTTCCACGGAATGGAGCCTGGCGTGCCTCGTGTCCGTCCAAGGTGCTCAGGATTCCCGAGGGCCACTGTGAGCTCGTCGTTCTCTTTGTCTGGAAAGAACTTCCCTTGCTGCTTCGATATACTGCTTAAGCTTCCTGACTGGTATGTCCATTTGATCGTTCTTCCAAATGCACTTCCCTGTTACAGGGTCCAAGGTTCCACCAGCCCCGAAGAACCAAGTCCAGCAACGGTCTGGCCAACTAATTTTCTCTGGTTCGATCCCTTTAGCAACCAGATCATTCTCAGTCTTGGCCTACTTAGGCCGGGCTACGAGGTAGCCACCTGACCCCGTGCGATGGTGAAGCATCTTCTTCGCAGCATTTTGCTTGTTTGTCGCCGACATCTTCTTACTCTTTTCCGATGTCTTGTGGGCCACAAATGTGGGCCAATGATCTCTGATCTTCTCATATCTGCCCTTGAATTCTGGTGTCTCTTTTTATCGACAAACCTATTCAGCTCTTTCTTCCACCTCCTGAATAGATCTGCCATCTTCTTAAGAGCAAAAGACTTGATTAATTGCTCTTTAACTGGCTTCTCCGGATCATCCTCTGGGGGTAGGGTGAAATTTGACTTCAGCTCAGTCCAAAGATCAATTTTCTGCATATCATTGACATAAGACACCTCAGGGTCTTCTGTAGCCGGCTTAAACCATTGCTGGATGCTTATCGGGATCTTGTCCCTAACCAGAACCCCGCACTGAGCAACAAATGCGCTTTTTGCCCGGAGGGGTTCAATCGGTTGGCCGTCGGGCGCGATTGCTATGATCTCTAACTTTTCATCCGAGCTCAACTTTTTCTTCGGGCCTCGTCTCTTTACCGAAGTTGTGCTCGATCCGGAGGGCTAGAAAAAAGAACAAAGACTTAATTAATATGTGTACATACCAAAACAATGAATGCATCAATCAGCTAGTCAGCACAGGCTTAACTAATATATATACCTGGCCGGACTCGGTTCGGTCACCGGAGCCGTCATCACGGTCTCCTTCTTGCACCGGCATTTGGTCACCGGAGCCGTCCTCATGTTCTTCTTCTTGCACCGGCATTAGGTCACCGTAGCCAGCTTGTTCACCCTCTCCTTTCAGACCATCGGTGTCGTTGAGAAACAACAAGACGGCATCACTTCCTTCAGCGATTATGTCCCTCAACAACGCTTCTTTTGCTTCGTCTCGGGCGGTGTCCATAGTTTCTATAAATATTTACAACATGGCAATTATTATTGAAACATGACAGATGGATATATTAGTGCCAAACATAGAACTAGCTACCTAATCATAGTAAGCTATCGGGAGGGGGTATATATCGACAACGACGACACTACATCTATGTCCCTCGATGACCCTCGTTCCCGATAAAAAAAAGAGGAAGAAGAAGAAAAAAAAGAGGAGAAGAAAGAATAGAGGAGTTTTCTCCTCTATTCTTTCTTCTCCTCTTTTTTTCTTCTTCCTCTTCTTTTTTTATCCTCTTCTTCCTCTCATGTTCGAGAGCATCGCCGAGGGGTCGGGAGGTTGCGTAGTGTCAAAGGATTCAACAAAACCATGTCTTCATCATTAGGCGAAAGTAACATGTGCATTATGGTATGAAGCTCTTCAAAGTTGTTCTGGAACGAAGTCCCAGATAGGATAATTCACTTTTTGGTACAAAGTTTAGCAAGAGCCTTCCGAATATCGCTATTTGGAAGGCCTTTGCTGAATTCGTACCAAAAGGCGGATTATCCTATCCGGGACTCCATTCCAGAACAACTTTGCAGAACTTCGTACCAACATGCCCTGGTTACTTCTGGCTAATGATGAAGGCATGGATTTCTTCAATACTTTGACACTAGAAAACCTCTCTCGACCCCTCGGCGATCCTCAACCCCTCGAACCCTCGACGACCCTGGAACCCTCGACCCCTAGACGACCCTGGAACCCTCGACCCTCGACCCTATAGAACCCTCGACCCTGAAACCCTCGACCCTTGACCCCTCGAACCCTCGACCCTGAAATCCTAGAGGAGAAGATCGAAGAAAAAAAGAAGAAAAAAAAGAGGAGAAGAAGAAAGGAATAGTGGAGAAGAAGAGAAAATAGAATATATTCTATTTTCTCTTCTTCTCCACTATTCCTTTCTTCTTCTCCTCTTCTTTTTTTTATTTTTTCTTCTTCTTATTTATTTCTCCTCTTCTTCCTCTCCTCTTCTTCTTCTTATTTAGTTCTCTCGACCCCTCGTCCCTCTCTCGACCCCTCGACGACCCTCGTCCCTGATAACATTTTTTTCTCCCCTCGACACCTCTCGACCTCTCGTCCCACTCTCGACCCCTCATCATCATCTATCACCCCCCCTCGTTTTCTTTAGCATATATCCATGAAGAAAAAAGAAGTCTTCCTCTTCTTATTTTCCTTTTTCCACTCCTTCCTTTTCTTCTTCTTCTTCTTCCTTCTTCCTTCTTCCTCTTTTCTTCCTTTTCCTTATTTTACTTTTTCCTCTACACTAACCTAAAATCGATATCTACTAATTAACAACCTAAATTAAAAAATGAATACATATATGAAAAAAAAACATCATATGAAAAAACATTTAGCATTTCATCAAACACCTTCTATATGGACAAAAAAATTCAGAAGCTCCTCTATTCCTTCTTCTTCTCCTCTTTTTTCTTCTTCTTCCTCTTCTTCCTCTCCTCGTCTTCTCCTTCTTCTTCTCCTTCTTTCTCTACTTATTTTCCTTTTCCTTATTTTACTTTTTCCTCTCCACTAACATAAAATGCACTAACCTAAAATGAAACAAACATAAAATGCACTAAATCGATCAATTAACCTAAAATCAGTGTAAAATGCACTAACCTAAAATCGATATCTACTAACAACTTAAAAAAATTAATACATATATGAAAAAAATGCATATATGAAAAAAACATCATCATATCATCAACAGAAAAAATAGTATTTTTTTCTGAAAAGCTATCTTTTGCATATATACATCAACATATATATACACTAACCTAAAATGCACAAAAATGCTATTGAAGAGGGGGTATATCGACCCCCCTCATGTATCCACATACATACATCTATACATACATACATTTCTCATATATACATACATACATTTCTCATACATACATACATACATTTCTCATATATAAGTTTTTCTTCTTCTTCCTTTCTTCCTTCTTCCTAGCTAGATATATAAATTTTTGCATATATAAACAGAGCCTCGACGACGACGGCTCACAACGGGGGCGGCCGGCGAGGGCGACAGCGGCGGCGGCGATGGCGTCGGCGACGACCACGACGTTGGCGGGGGCGGGCGGCGTCAGGGCAGCGCCTGGCGGCGATGGGGCAGGGGCGACGAGGACAGCGGGCTCGGGGTAGCGCGGGGCTCGGGCGACGGCGGGGGCGGCGACGACGTCGGGGCGGCGCGGGCGACGACGGGGCGCCGCGGGGCGCGGGCGACGACGGGGGCTGCGATGACGTGCGCGGGCGACGACGACGAGGAGCAGGGCGTCGGGGCAGAGGGCGGCGTCGGCGGCGGGGAGGAGGAACTGAATGAAATTTTTGACAAGTGCTGTATATATAGCAAGAGCATTGGTCCCGGTTCGTGGCACAAACCGGGACTAATGCCCCCTTTAGTCCCGGTTGGTGCCACCAACCGGGACCAAAGGCCAATTTTCTTTGGTCCCGGTTGGTGGCACCAACCGGGACTAAAGGGGGCATTGGTCACGGTTGGTGGCCACCCCGGTCGGTGGCACCAACCGGGACTAAAGGGGGCATTGGTCACGGTTGGTGCCACGAACCGTGACCAGTGCCCCCTTTAGTCCCGGTTGGTGCCACCAACCGGGACCAAAGGCCTGTGCTGCCCCGAACCCAAATATTTAGTCCCACCTCGCTAGTTGAGAGGGAGGCGCACCTGTTTATAAGGTGCGGTGCGCCTTCCCTCTTGAGCTCCTCTCTAAAGCAGGCTTTCGGGCCTAACACTGCAATCTGTGCCTGTGGGCCTACTGGGCCTCCCGCGGGTCTGAATCCTGACCCATGGTAGGGGTTCTAGTCGTATTCAGGCAGTGGGGGCCCAGTAGGTGGTTGTTTTTTTGTTTCTACTTAGAACTAAATACTTATAGTTTTGTAGTGATTTCTTTTTTATTTTAGGTCACAAAAATTATAAACTTTCTATTAGTGCCATTAGTTTTAAAATTTGAATAGTTTAAATTTGATTTTTTTTAAAATTTGTGTGAATCACTAGTTTATGAATAACTTTACTATAAAAATTGATTTTTGAGTCAATCTTTTTCCTGCTATTTAATATTACTATGTTTTATCATTATACTCAATTTGGTAATTTTAGTTAGTCATAACAAATATTATAGGTGTGAGCCCTATTTTTTTCCAGTTTTTTTGTTTTGTTTTCTACATTATTTATTTCCTTTTGTTTTTTGCTTTATTTTTTAATTCTTTTTTGCTTTTAGTTTTAGAAAAATTATAAACTTTCTGTTAGTGCCATTAGTTTTCAAATTTGAAAACACTTTTTTAGTTATTTTGTTTTCTTTGTTGCTTTATTCATTTTATTTTCTGATTAACTTTACTATAAAAATAGTTTTTCCCTATTTTTTGATTTGTTTTTTGCATTATTTATTTTCTTTTGTTTTTTGCTCTAATTTGTAATTCTGTTTGCTTTTAGGTTAGCAAAATTATAAACTTTCTGTTAGTGCCATTAGTTTTAGAAAAATTATAAACTTTTTGTTAGTGCCATTAGTTTTCAAATTTGAAAACACTTTTTTAGTTATTTTGTTTTCTTAGTTGCTTTATTTATTTTATTTTCTGATTAATTTTACTATAAAAATAGTTTTTTCCTGTTTTTGATTTGTTTTTTGCATTATTTATTTTCTTTTGTTTTTTGCTTTAATTTTTAATTCTGTTTGCTTTTAGGTTAGCAAAATTATAAACTTTTTGTTAGTGCCATTAGATCAGAGAAATTCAACCTAAATTCCTAGTAAATTTATAAACTTTTTTGATTAAATTACTAAAAAAAATGAGAATAGATGCGCTTATAGAGAAAATTCAACCTAAATTCCTAGTAAATTTGTATGAATTTTAGA
Organism: Triticum monococcum; assembly: GCA_034509565.1. Taxonomy (NCBI): domain Eukaryota; kingdom Viridiplantae; phylum Streptophyta; class Magnoliopsida; order Poales; family Poaceae; genus Triticum; species Triticum monococcum. The sequence goes on from CM067842.1 coordinate 51,142,998, forward strand.
GAAATTCACTATGAATTTAGGTTAAACTTTTCTCTATTAGGGCATCTATTTTCACTTTGAGAGGAGCTCAACAAGGCAGGGAGGGAAGGGCTTATAAACCGGTGTGAGCCCCCTTCGGTTGGCGAGGTGGGACTAAACTCTGCCCGCAACAAGGACCAACCCTTTAGTCTCGGTTTGTGGCACAAACCGGGACTAATGGTCATGGGCCAGGGGCGAGGAGCAAAATTATAAACTTTCTGTTAGTGCCATTAGTTTTAGAAAGTTGAAAGTTGAAAGTTGGCATGGGCCAGGGACTAATGGTCATGGTATTACGAGGGCCGAACCATAAGACATGAAAGCATTTCAAATGAACTCTGAAAAAGTTGAAAGTTGGGATGGTATCATAATTTCACCCACATAGCATGTGTATGTACAAAACGGACAATGGTAGCATGTTCGTGTGTTACAAAGTTGCGGGAGAAAGTCTTCAATTTTTCTTCGCTTGTGTCATTTGCTTATTGCGCCGTAACCATGAATAATCTTCGTTGTTTATCAGGATGCTTGGGTCAGCCTTGACATTGAAGGGAGGAATTTCATGAAACTTTTCATAATCTTCAGACATGTCTGTCTCGCCGTCCACTCCCAGGATGTCCCTTTTTCCTGAAAGAACTATGTGGCGCTTTGACTCATCATATGATGTATTCGCTTCCTTATCTTTTCTTTTTCTCGGTTTGGTAGATATGTCCTTCACATAGATAACCTGTGCCACATCATTGGCTACACTAGTAGAAAAAGGGTCAAACGTGAAGCACATTAGTGCCGGTTTAAATTAGAGCCGGCACTAATGTGTACATTAGTGCCGGTTCGTGGCGGCGATCAATAGTACCGGTTCATGGTGAACCTTTAGTACCGGTTCATGCCACGAACCGGTACTAAAGAGGCTGTGTCAGCCTGCGGTCAGGCTATGGCCCAACCATCACCATTTAGTGCCGGTTCGTACCACGAACCGGTACTAATGAGGTTATGGCAAGCTGTTTTTAGTCCCACCTCGCCAAGAGAGAGGCAGTATGAGGGGTTTATAAGCCGTGAGTGCACAGACAATGACGAAGAGTTGCAATGCTCACCTACATGTTGATTAGCTTCAAGCCACACTGGTAGAAAAAGGGCCTATAGTCCCAGTTCGTAAGGGCCTTTAGTCCCGGTTCCTGAACCGGGACTAAAGTGTCGGTACTAATACCTCCCCCCTTTAGTCTTGGTTCAATCCAGAACCAGGACTAAAGCCCTCCACGTGGGCAGTGCGCAGAGCCCAGGCAGGAGACCCTTTGGTCCCGGTTGGTGGCACCCACCGGGACCAATAGGCATCCACGCGTCAGCATTTCTATGGTTGGGGTTTTAGTTTTTTTGAAGGGGGAGGGGGGTTTGGGGGGTTAATTTAGGTGTTTCATATATTGTGTTAGCTAGCTATAATTAATAGAGAGAAGTGTCCTCCCTTATGTCCGTGCTTGGTCGACGCTACGTACTATACATACGTATAGAGAGGACTAGACACGCTGGCTAGCTAGTAAGCAAACGAAGGAAACAGAAGATCGTCATGAACATATATGCATACAGGAGGCTTCGGCAGTACGTTTGCTGCGATTTGCTTCTCGTTCCTCTATCGCGTCTACCCTTGCTTGCAGCGCCTGCATTTGGGTCTGCTGCACTTTTTTCCTCCTCTCATGGGATTTGTAACCGCCTGCGTCCGGAAACCCAACCTTCCACGGAATGGAGCCTGGCGTGCCTCATGTCCGTCCAGGGTGCTTAGGATTCCCGAGGGCCATTGTGAGCTCGTCGTTCTCTCTGTCTGGAAAGAACGTCCCTTCCTGCGCTGCTTCGATATACTGCTTAAGCTTACTGATTGGTATGTCCATTTGTTCATTCGTCCAAATGCACTTCCCTGTTTCAGGGTCCAAGGTTCCTCCAGCCCCGAAGAACCAAGTCCGGCAACGGTCTGGCCAGTTATTTGTCTCTGGTTCGATCCCTTTAAGAACCAGATCATTCTCAATCTTGGACCACTTAGGCCGGGCTACGAGGTAGCCACCTGACCCGTGCGATGGTGAAGCTTCTTCTTCGCGGCATTTTGCTTGTTTGTCGCCGACATCTTCTTACTCTTTTCCAATGTCTTGTGGGCCACAAATGCGGGCCAGTGATCTCTGATCTTCTCATATCTGCCCTTGAATTCTGGTGTCTCATTATTTTCGACAAACTTATTATCCAGCTCTTTCTTCCACCTCCTGAATAGTTCTGCCATCCTCTTCAGAGCAAAAGACTTGATTAATTTCTTTTTAATTGGGTTCTCTGGATTATCCTCTGGCGGTAGGGTGAAATTTGACTTCAGCTCAGTCCAAAGATCATTTTTCTGCATATCATTGACATAAGACACCTCAGGGTCTTCTGTAGCCGGCTTAAACCATTGCTGGATGCTTATCGGGATCTTGTCCCTAACCAGAACCCCGCACTGAGCAACAAATGCGCTCTTTGTCCGGAGGGGTTCAATAGGTTGGCCGTCGGGCGCGATTGCTGTGATCTCAAGCTTTTCATCCGAGCTCAACTTTTTCTTCGGGCCTCGTCTCTTTACCGAAGTTGTGCTCGATCCGGAGGGCTAGAAAAAAGAACAAAGACTTAATTAATATGTGTACATACCAAAACAATTAATGCATCAATCAGCTAGTCAGCATCGGCTTAACTAATATATATACCTGGCCGGACTCGGTTCGGTCACCGGAGCCGTCATCACGGTCTCCTTCTTGCACCGGTATTGGGTCACCGGAGCCGTCCTCATGTTCTTCTTCTTGCACCGGCATAAGGTCACCGTAGCCAGCTTGTTCACCCTCTCCTTTCAGACCATCGGTTTCGTTGAGAAAGTACGAGACGGCATCACTTCCTTCTGCGATTATCTCCCTCAACAACGCTTCTTTTGCTGCTTCGTCTAGGGCGGTGTCTATAGTTTCTACAAATATTTACAACATGGCAATTATTATTCAAACATGACAGATGGATATATTAGTGCCAAACGTAGAACTAGCTACCTAATCATAGTAAGCTATCGGGAGGGGGTATATATCGACAACGACGACACTACATCTATGTCCCTCGACGACCCTCGTTCCCGATAAAAAAAAGAGGAAGAAGAAGAAAAAAAAGAGGAGAAGAAATAATAGAGGAGAAGAACTCCTCTATTCTTTCTTCTCCTCTCTTTTTTTCTTCTTCCTCTTCTTTTTTTATCCTCTTCTTCCTATCATGTTCGAGAGGATCGCCGAGGGGTCGGGAGGTTGCCTAGTGTCAAAGGATTCAACAAAACCATGTCTTCATCATTAGGCGAAAGTAACATGTGCATGATGGTACGAAGCTCTTCAAAGTTGTTCTGGAACGGAGTCCCAGATAGGATAATTCGCTTTTTGGTACAAAGTTCAGAAAGAGCCTTCCGAATATTGCTATTTGGAAGGCCTTTGCTGAATTCGTACCAAAAGGCGGATTATTCTATCCGGGACTCCATTCTAGAACAATTTTGCAGATCTTCATACCAACATGCCCTGGTTACTTCCGGCTAATGATGAAGGCATGGATTTCTTCAATACTTTGACACTAGGAAACCTCTCTCTTCTTCTCCACTATTTCTTTCTTCTTCTCCTCTTCTTTTTCTTCTTTTTTCTTCTTCTTATTTATTTCTCCTCTTCTTTTCGGTAGAGGAAACCCTAAATAGCAGTATCGTGGATGTGAGATATATGTGGCCGTCGGTGTGGGACACTACATCCACGTCCCACAAGTGACGTGGGCGTCGAAGCCCGCGCCACTTGTGGGATGTGGATGTAGTGTCCGACACCGACGGTACATGTATCTCACAACGACGATACTTTCTATTTAGGGTTTTTCCTCTACCGCTCGGCGACCCTCGACGACCCTCGTTCCCGATAAAATAAAGAGGAAGAAGAAGAAGAAAAAAGAAGAAAAGAAAGAATAGAGGAGAAGACTTCCTCTTCTTCCTCTCCTCTTCTTCTCCCTCTTCTTCCCCTTCTTCCTCGCCTCTCTCATGAATGTCCGATGTTCTCGACCCCCCCATGTGTCGAAGAAAAAAGGAAGAAAAAAAAGAAGAGAAGAAGAAAGGAATAGAGGAGAAAAGAGACCCCCCCCATATATATATTCTAATTTTCTCTTCTTCTCCTCTATTCTTTTCTTCTTCTCCTGTTCCTTTTCTTCCTCTCCTCGTCTTCTCCTTCTTCTTCTCCTTCTTTCTCTACTTATTTTCCTTTTCCTTATTTTACTTTTTCCTCTCCACTAACATCATCATATATATGAAAAAATGCATATATGAAAAAAAACATCATCATATGTATCATCAACAGAGAAAAACATCATCATATCATCAACAGAAAAAAACATCATCATATCATCAACACGAAAAAAAACATCATCAACATCATCATATCATCAACAGGAAAAAAACATCATAAAACATCATCATCTTATTTAGTTCTCTCGAACCCTCGTCCCTCTCTCATGTTGTCGGGGAGGGGCTATATCGACCTCTCCGCTCATGTTGAAATTATCGGGGAGGGGGAATAGCTAGAGGAGAAGAAGAATAATTCTATTTTTTCTTCTTCTCCACTATTCCTTTCTTCTTCTCCTCTTCTTTTTCTTCTTTTTTCTTCTTCTTATTCATTTCTGCTCTTCTTCCTCTCCTCTTCTTCTTCTTATTTAGTTCTCTCGACCCCTCGTCCCTCTCTCGACCCCTCGATGACCCTCGTCCCTGATAACATATTTTTTTCTCCCCTCGACACCTCTCGACCTCTCGTCCCACTCTCAACCCCTCATCATCATCTATCACCCCCTCGTTTTCTTTAGCATATATCCATGAACAAAATAGAGGAGAAGATCAAAGAAAAAAAAGAAGTCTTCCTCTTCTTATTTCCCTTTTTCCACTCCTTCCTTTTCTTCTTCTTCTTCTTCTTCTTCTTCCTTCTTCCTCTTTTCTTCCTTTTCCTTATTTTACTTTTTCCTCTACACTAACCTAAAATCGATATCTACTAATTAACAACCTAAATAAAAAAATGAATACATATATGAAAAAAACATCATATAAAAAAACATTTTTGACATATTTAGCATATTCTGATCCATAGTTCAAAATTTTCAAATTTCATTCAAATGAAATTTGAATCGGATTCAAATAACTTGTTGAAAACCTATTCTAAACCTCTCCAAAAATTCTGAAATTTTGCCATCGCCTTTGTCTTGCATCAGTACCTCACCACAATTTTTTTTAAATTCCAAAAATGCCCAAAGCCATCTAGCATTTCATCAAACACCTTCTATATGGACAAAAAAATTCCTCCTATTCCAAAAAATTCAGAAAAGTGGACAGCGCATTGCTGCTGCTCCACTTCTCCTCTCCTCTACTTCTCCTCTCCTTCTACTCTTGAATGCATCGGGGCTGGCGGCGACCATGGAGCAGGGGCGGAGCAAGGGCGCTCGGGCGCAAGAGTGGCACTCGAGAGGGGGGCTCACTTTGAGGGGGGCGGCGACGGCTGGAATCCGGCGATGAGGACGGCGGGCTCGGGGCGGCACGCGGTGACGGGGACGGCAGCCTCGGGCCGGGCGGCACGCGGTGACGGCCAGGGACAAGGAGGCGGGCTCGGGGAGGCACACGGCAACGGGGACGAGGGCGGCGGGCTCAGGGATGCCGGTGACGAGGACGGCGCGGGCTCACGGAGGGCTCGGCGGCGACGAGGACGAGGAGCAGCCTGGCGGCGGCGTCGGAGGAGAGGACGAGGAGATCAATCGAACTGAATCGAGAATTTCACAAGTGTTGGCTTATATAGCCAGAGCATTGGTCCCGGTTCGTGAAACCAACCGTGACCAATGCCCCCTTTAGTCCCGGTTGGTGCCACCAACAGGGACCAAAGGCCAATTTTCAGCAGCCCAAAGGGCGGGAAGCGGCGGCTTTTGGTCCCGGCTGGTGGCACCAACCGGGACTAAAGGGGGGCATTGGTCACGGTTGGTGCCACGAACCGTGACCAATGCCCCCTTTAGTCCCGGTTGGTGCCACCAACCGGGACCAATGCCCTTGTGCTGCCCGCGCCCAAAAGTTTAGTCCCACATCGCTAGCTGAAGGGCGCCGGCAGTTGCTTATAAGCGCTGCTGTGCCTCCCCATTCGAGCTCCTCTCTAATGCAGGCTTTTGGTCCTAAACTTGATACTGCCTGTGGGCCTATTGGGCCTCTGTGGGCCTGAATCCTGGCCCATGTAGGGTTTCTAGTCGTATTCAGGCAGTGGAGGCCCAGTAGGTGGCATTTTTTTGGTTTTTTCTTTTTTATTTCTACATTTTTTTGGTTTTTTATTTTTTTATTTCTACTTAAAAGTAAATACTTATATTTTTTAGTAATTTCTTTTTGCTTTTAGGTCACAAAAATTATAAACTTTCTGTTAGTGCCATTAGTTTTAAATTTTGAATAGTTTAAATTTGAATTTTTAAAAAATTGTGTGAATCACTAGTTTATGAATAACTTTACTATAAAAATAGAATTTTTTTTCTATTTATTTTTTATTTATACTTACAACTAAATACTTATAGTTTTTTAGTGATTTCTTTTTGCTTTTAGGTCACAAAAATTATAAACTTTCTGTTAGTGCCATTAGTTTTAAAATTTTGACAAATATTATAGGCATTTTTGCTATTTATTTTGACAAATATTATAGGCATTATAAACTTTCTGTTAATTTCTTTTAACAAATATTATAGGAATTTTTTTCCTTTTTGCTATTTATTTTTTCATTTCTACTTAGAACTAAATACTTATAGTTTTTTAGTGATTTCTTTTTTTCTTTTAGGTCACAAAAAATAAAAACTTCTCTGTTAGTGAACATAGATGCACTTATAGAGAAAATTAAACATAAATTCATAATTAATTTCTATTTATGAATTTAGGTCCAATTTCCTCTATAGGTGCATCTATTTTCACTTTGAGAGGAGGTCAACAACGCAGAGAGGGACGGGCTTATAAACAGGTGTGGCGCCCATTCGGTTGGCGAGGTGGGACTAAACTCTGGGCAAACCCTTTAGTCCCGGTTCGTGGCATGAACGGGGACTAAAGGGGAGCCTTTGGTCCCGGTTCATGCCACGAACCGGGACCAATGGTGGTGGGCCAGGAGCGAGGCCCATTGGTCCCGGTTCGTCCCACCAACCGGGACCAAAAGGTCCAGACGAACCGGGACCAATGGCCCACATGGCCCGGCCGGCCCCCTGGGCTCACGAACCGGGATCAATGGACCATTGTCCCGGTTCTAGACTGAACCGGGACTAATGGGCTGAGGCGGCCTGGACCATAGCCCCTTTTTCTACTAGTGCCATTCGGAATAGTCTAGACTGCACTGCAGCATAGATTGCACTGAGCTATGTGCAGTGCAGTGTACACTATTCAAAATGGCTTGAAGCAAATTAACCAGCATTGCACCTCTTTTTTATTTTTCATAACTTATTTAAACTCCAGACTTCTTTTGTGTTCAGTATGCAGCATTTAAAGCGATGTCATCAATTTCCAACATGTTCTGACATCATTTGTTGTTTTTGGTCATTTACCTAATTGTTCAGTATGCAGCATTCAATTTCCAGAAAAAATAAATAAAAGACAATAAATAATGCAGAAAATAAAAAAAACTATACAAAAAAATTACTCAAAAATAAATAGAAGAAAAGAAATGATGCAGAAAAGAAAAAACTATATAAAAACTACTCAAAAATAAATAGAAGAAAATAAGTAATGCAGAAAAGAAAAAACTATACAAAAACTGGACGCACTTCATGTACAAACTGGACAAACTCTTTCCGAGTATCAGGGTTTCGGAGTCCGGAGTGGATACTAATTTACAACTTTCACCGAAGCCCAGAGTGGGTACTAATGTGCATCCCACCAATCAGGAAGAATCACACAGATCGTGTGTTTCTTTCTAGCTCTTGCGAGTCGTTGGATCAAGGGTGTGTTTCTTCCTAGCTCATGTGAGTCATTGGATCGAAACTACCACAATCACTTTGTGAGCCAGACGACCCTATATATAGCCCACCTCTCGCCTTCCCTGCATAAGTCTTTCAGTTCATCGACTACATGCATCTACCAGTTCATCGACTGCATATATCTACCAGTTCATCGACTGAATACAAATCATTCGGCTTCGTCATCATACGTGCAACCGTGCATTTGATATGCATATATATATGCATCACGAGCCACGGTAGGGCTGTATGATGGCGATACCGATTGGTTTGTTCTAGATCCGACATAAAAGGTTTGATACAACTTATTTTTTATGACATAAGAGCTGTCTCTCCTCCTACCTATTTTAGTTACACAACTACCTATTTGTGCCAAATTTTCACTTTTGCTGTTGCTCTTGCATCATAAGCATCCATGTTAACTGGACTTACAAGTAATGTAATTTAATCAAACTATCTTGTGATCTTCGCCAAGAGAGAGGCAGTATGAGCGGTTTATAAGCCGTGAGTGCACAGATAATTACGAAGAGTTGCAATGCTCACCTACATGTTGATTAGCTTCAAGCCTTGTGGAATAGCATAGATTGCACTGAGCTATGTGCAGTGCAGTCTACACTATTCCGAATGGCTTGAAGCAAATTAACCAGCATTGCACCTCTTTTTTATTTTTAATAATTTATTTAAACTCCGGACTTCTTTTGTGTTCAGTATGCAGCATTTAAAGCGACGTCATCAATTTCTAACATGTTCTGACATCATTTGTTATTTTTTGGTCATTTACCTAATTGTTTAGAGAGCTAAATGACCGTGAAATTGAAAATCACTATAAAATGAATCCTGAAAAATTTGAAACTTGGCATGGTATGCGGCATTCAATTTCCAGAAGAAAATAAATAATGCAGAAAATAAAAAAACTATACAAAAAAATTACTCAAAAAATAGAAGAAAATAAATAATGCAGAAAAGAAAAAAACTATATAAAAAACTATATAGAGGAGTTCGAAGAGGTAGCCGCGGCTGGGTTTTATAAACCAGTGCGGCTGCCCTTCGCCGAGCGAGGTGGGACTAAACTTTGGGGTGGCAGCGCAAGGCCTTTAGTACCGGTTGAATATAATGATAAAACACACTAATATTAAACATAAGAAAATAGAATCACTGAAAAATCTATTTTCGAAGTTAAGTTATTCACAAAAATAAATAAAGCAAAAAAATAAGAAAAAAAAGCCCACCTACTGGGCCACAACGGCCTGCATACGACTAGAAACACAAATTCAAGTTGGGCCAGGATGCCGGCCCGCTAGCCCAGTAGGCCCAACAGGGCATCGCAGAAGAGGTAGGCCCAGAAGGCCTGCTTAAGAGAGGAGCTCGAGACAGCAGCGACGGCGGGGCTTATAAGCAGGTGCGAGTGCCCCTCGGCTAGCGAGGTGGGACTAAACTTTTGTGCACCGCGGGTGGCAGCGCACAACCTTTAGCACCGGTTGGTGGCTCCAACCGGTACTAAAGGAGGGTCTTTAGTACCGGTTCGTGGCACGAACCGGTACTAAAGGGGTCGTTTCCCGCCCCTTGGCCTGGCGAAAATTGGCCTTTAGTACCGGTTGGTGGCTCCAACCGGTACTAAAGGCCTCTCCTATATATATAGCACTTACGAAAATTTCAGTTACATCTCACCACTTCTTCGCGTCTCCAACCTCTCGCGCCGCTTCCGTCGTCGCCGCCCGTTGCCCGTCGTCGTCGTCGTCCCCGCCGCCGCCCCGAACGCCGCGCGCCGCCGTCCGTCGTCGTCCCACCCCGCGGTCCCGTATATGTATGTATCTCGCTCTCCTCGCGTACCCGCCGCGCCGCGCGCCGTCCGTCGACGTCTCGTCGCGCGCACCCGGCCCGCCGGCCCGTACGCCGGCGCCCCCGCCCCGTACGCCGCTGCACACACACACACACATACCACACACGCATACACACACACATACGTACACACATAATATATGTATATATACACACACACATACACACACACACACATTTTTTTACTTATTTTCTGTTTTTTAGAAAAGTTAATTAGATGATCGAATGTTAGATTAATGTCGAATGTTAGATGAATTAGCTAGCTAGATAGAAAAATTGTCGAACTAGAGATTAGAACTATAGTTGAATAATTAATATAACTAGTTTATTTTTAGTTAGAAAATTGTCGAACTAGTTTATTTAGGTATATGAGATTTGAACTAGTTCAATAATTAATACAACTAGTTTATTTTTAGTAAGAAAATTTAGGTATCTGAGATTTGATGATCTAATTAAAATATTATTTATTAATGAGTTTTTCTGTTTATTTAATTTTTTATATATTTTGAGTTTATATAAATGTTAGATTAATGTTAAATGTTAGATGAATTAGATATAATAGTTAAATATATAGTAATGTCAATTGTTAGAGATGAATATAGTTAGATATATTAATGCCAAATGTTAGATGAATATATATTTGGCTAGATATAGGTGTTTAATGTTTCACCTATATGAACATAGGAAATGTCATCTGACGACGAAAAAGATTTCATTATGTGCGAACACTGTGAAGACCAGCGCAGCCTGTGCGACCAAAATTTCCTTGTTGATGGTAGGCGCTTCAGCATCAAGCTGGATGAGACATTCGAAGTTGATACAGTAAGTCACTTTATCAATTATTATTTGAATGCAAAACTTATGCTTCATTTGCTTCAACTTATAATTTTAAATTTTCACTATTCTACTAGCGCATCACTTGCCATGCAAGAATTTTTGTCTTGGATAAGATAGGTTTTAGTGCTATAGATGATATGGAGGTAAAGAGAGTTTATTTGAAGACGGAGCATGTGTATACTTTCAACGTCAAATTATATAATGGAGACACATACACCCATTTTGAATGCAAAACTTGGCAAGCACTATGCAAGGCTTATGCATTTCAGCCTGATATGGTTATCACCTTTGATATTCGTCCGGAAGATGATATTGAAGGTAATATAGACATCTGGGTCGATGTGCAAACGCCTCCAGTTCTACCATTTGGTGAGTTTTTCTCAACCATGCATGCATATGTTTATGTCTTTGATACAGTTTATTCAAAAATAGTTGACAACTAATTTGTATTGTCAGCTTATTTCGGTTCAAGTAAACATGTCCGGCGCTTGGTAGACAGGACCTACTACTGCCCTGGGGCTCAACTAAACTGCGAAGAGATAAGTCATTATGTTTCATGGCTTGAGGATCTTAATACTGTCAAGACAATTTCTTTTCCTAAACTTAGAAATGTTACTACTCAAAACGTGCGACCAATGGTGATCGTATTGAACTACGGTCACATCTATAATCGAAAGATGGTAAGATTTAAATATTTGTCCTTAATTAGTGCATCTTTTGCATACATTATTTCTGAAGCTAAAATTTCATTGCTTAGTATATTAATTACTATACGATGTTCTTCAACAGGGACTTCCGATGACAGTTGTGCCTCAGTGGATCGAGACAAAAGGTCGCATGTCAATGGTTAGCTTATGTAAGTGCATCTAGTGCCACCCCTAGTTGGTTTTGGAGTATTGACGACAAACCTAGTTGAGGGACTAATGTGTTTGTGAGAATTGCAGGATAACACAGGTAGAAGTCCCTCATTGATTCGGTTTTACTACCAGAGATGACCCCAAAAAATGTACAAAGACATTGAAGACAATGGTGGTATTTGAAGATATTCACATTGAAGACTATGACAAGAGAAGACACCACATGAAGCCTATGGAACTCGAAGACATAGATTCTTCGTAGTTTTATTTCATTTGTGTTGAGTCATAGGAACCACCGTACTGTTAAGTGGGGTCCAAGAGAACCAGTCAGAATGACTGAAGTGATGCCTAATTCAAAACCTATATCTTCGAGCGAAGACTATGAGAGCAAATCTTGTCCAGAATCGGACAAGTCAGCTTTACTTGTAGCCCAAGTAAAGTTGCCGTGTGAGTTTGAAATCTGACCGTTGGTACACGTGTCAGTTCCTTAGTGACCCAGGGTCATTTCGGACAAATCAGGTCGGGTTGCCCAGTGGCTATAAATAGTCCATCCCCTACAACCATAAACGTTGGCTGCTCAGATTTCAGTGCATGGCTTTTGTCGTTTGAGAGCAACCCACCTCGAAGCTTTTGAGAGAAAATTCCTAGCGAGGAGAAAAGCCCTAACCACCCAGAACCAGAGTAAATTGGGCATCACTTAAGTCTTCTTGTCTGAGTGATCTGAAGACTTATTACACTTGAGGAATGTGCATCCTCCAGCCGGTTAGGCGTCGCGTTCTGAGCATCCAAGAGAAATTGTGGATTGCCGGTGAACGAAGTGTGTGAAGGTTTGGGAGTCTACCTTGAAGACTTACCAGAGTGATTGGGCGAGGTCTGTGTGACCTTAGCTCAAGGAGCAAACGGTGAGGACTGGGTGTCCTGAGCTGCGTGTTCAGGAGTGGGTGTCCGGGACTGTGTGTCCTTTGGTTTAAATACCTAGCCGCTCCAACCAGACATACAGTTGTCACAGCAACTGGAACTGGTCCAACAAATCATTGTCTTCAGCGTGTCACTGGTTTCATCTTCACTTCCTTTTACTTACTGTTACACATTGTGAAGCCATTGCATGCTTGATGTATCTTCTGTTTTCACATCATAACTATATGATTTGTTTGGTTTCGTAACTTCGTCCTACCTGATCCTTATTACACTGCAGCTACTTGTCTTGTGCTTTCACTCTATTGAATACTTGACCATGGCTTGCCTAGTGTAATCTAACTTCCACTGCTTAAGTGATTGGCATATCTGTATTGTTTGTCTTCATAACTTTCACGTTTTGAAGACTTTCATAAAAATCGCCTATTCACCCCCTCTAGTCGATATAACGCACTTTCAATTGGTATCAGAGCAAGGTGCTCCCTTGTTCTGTGTGATTTGGTTTAACCACCTGGAGTTTTAGCTATGTCGACTGCAGGGATAATTAAAGTCTCCGCTGCGTGCCCCGTCTTCGATGGAACTGAATATCCCTAATGGAAGAATAAGATGCGCATGCATCTTGAAGCCATTGACGTCGACCTATGGTATGTCGTCGAAAACGGCACTCCCAAGGCTGGAGAAGGTGTCACTGCTGCTGATGTCAAGAAGTTCACTCAACTGGACTCTACTGCCGAGAATATCATCTGTGGTCATCTGACCAAGAGACAGTACGGCCGTGTGAGTGCCTTGAAGACATCCAAGCTAGTCTGGGACTGGCTCTCCAAAGTCAATGAAGGCATCTCAACCCAGAGAGATCAGAGAATCAGTGTTCTTCGCAATCTCTTCAACCGCTTCAAGCGAAATGACAATGAGAATGTCCAGCACACATTTGACCGGCTCACTGACATCACAAATGAGCTTCAAGCTCTCGGCGCCACTGAGATCACCAAACGTGAAATCGTCAAGACGCTGCTGAGATCACTTGACAGTTTGTTTGACATCCTAGCCCTGATGATTCAAGAACGTCCAGACTTCAAGACACTCGATCCGTCTGACATACTTGAGAGGGTCAACACACATGAGTTTCAGCTTTCTGAGAAAAGAGATATCTACGGTCCAAACTATGGGCGAACTCGTGCCTTGAAGGCAAAAGCTGTGTCCTCATCTGAAGAAGAATCTGACAGCAGTTCTGATGATCCTGAAGACATTGGAAGGGAACTCGCAATGTTTGTGAAGAAGTTCCAGAAATTCACCAAGAAGAAAGGCTTCAGAAAGTCTTCACGATCAAGCTCAAGGAATGATGAAGCTTCTGCTCATGACTACAAGAAGAAAACATGTCACAAGTGCAAGAAAACTGGACACTTCATCTCTGAGTGTCCACAATGGGACAATGAGAACAAAAAGAAGAAGAAGAGCAAGGAATATGACTCTGACGACAAGAAGAAGAAGAAATACTCAAAGTCTTCTTCCAAGTCTTCCTCAAAGTCTTCATCACACAAGAAGAGCTCAACTGGCAAGGCTCGTGCGTTTGTTGGCAAGGAAATGGATTCAGAGGAGGAATCCGCTTCTGAGGAGGCAGAGGTGGAGTCTGAGGAGGAATCTGATTCTGGCATTGCGAGTCTGGCTACAGCTTACGTCGCCAAGTCCATCTTCAACACTGAAGACAATGACTTCATCACCAACACCGATGCAAATGACAAGGACGACTCCACTCCTACCTACTGCTTCATGGCACGCGGTGCCAAGGTAAACACACGCACTACTCACTATCAAACATCCAGTGATGATGATTCTGATTGTGATTCAAAACCCAGCTACAAAACACTTGCTAAAATTGCAACTGAACAACAGAAAGCCATGGAACATATTCAAAAACTGTTAGACAGAAGCGATGATCTGTTGGGTGTTGAAATGACTCGGTCTGAATCCTTAATTGAAGACATAAAAAATCTTCATGTTAAGTATCAGGAACTTGATCGTCATGATACTTTCTCAACAACTCATGAAAAGCTCTCCTATGATTATCTTCAAAGGAAGCAAGATCTTGAGAAATTGAGAGCGGCTCATGAAGATCTTCAAAAGGAAAACGAGTCGCTTCGCGCCGAACAGATCAGTTCCGCTCAGGAAGGATTTGAACCACCATGCCTTAAATGCATTGAGCGTGATAATGCTACTTCTGTTGCTGAATGTTCCACTGCTACTGATGTTGCAATATCTTCAACTGTTGAAGTGGTAACTAACCCCTCTGCTGAGGATACCATTGCTATTGCTGATGAGAATGCTAGGTTGAAGACATTGCTTGAAACAGGGATGTACAAAAGTCTCAAAGGACATCAGACATTATGTGATGTCCTCAAGAAGCAGATTCTGAACCGAAACCCTAGGAAAGAGGGTGTTGGGTTCGTGAGGAAAATTAATGCAGATGGCTCTTACTGGAAACCTGAGCAGTACCCCAAAACCACATGGGTTGCGGCAAAGGAATCCTCAGCAGATCCATCCAATCTATCTGGCTTCACTTGTGCTAATCCCATTATCATTGATGAATCATTTGATGCAAACTATAAACTGTTTAAGAATCAGAATGGTGAAGTATTTGCCAGGTATATTGGTACTAACTGCAGGAATGGACCGCCTATGAAGAAGATCTGGGTTCCAAAAACGTGTCCGGAGAATCTTCCTGTGAATGTCCTCATGACACCTCACATGAAGAAGACAAACCTCAGACCAAAGGCTTCATATGGTCCAAAGGCTTCATACAGACAGAGGATTCACCTGAGTCGCACTAACGCAAATGTTTTGCAGGGAAACCATGCTTAGGCATATGAGAGCGGTTCTTCAAACCGTCATGTTCATATGACCAAGAACTATTCTGCCTATTCTTATGAGTACTATTGCCCGCCTGCTAGACTGTTTGCTAGGGCTCCAAAGCCAAAATTCTCAGATGCTGCACTTAGACTTATTGCTTCTAAGCCACCCTTGAAGATGTGGGTGGTTAAGAAAGCTTAACTCTCTTTTGCAGGAAAAGGTCTCCAGCAGAAAACCAAAATCTTCTGACGCTATTGCTGGGGACCTTAAAAATCTTGTGGGGCGCAAGATCAAATGCCCGAATGGCATCACTATGTATTTCGTACCTGAATCGCATGCTACTCTTCCTATTAGTCCTAACCTGGATCTAAGTTTTCATAACCCACTGGTTCGTCAAATGTTTTTGCTTCACAATTCTCTTCGTGAAGCCTATCCCCCTAACTGCACTGTAGGGTACGACACCAACGCTTTCAGAGTCTTCAGAATGGATTATTGACAGTGGGTGTACAAATCACATGACTGGCAAAAGAAGTCTTTTCATGGACTCAACCTTACGTCCATCCGACAAGAGCCACATCACATTTGCTGACACTGGTAAAAGTAAGGTATTGGGTCTAGGTAGAGTTGCAATCTCAATGGATCAACACATGGATAAAGTCATGTTTGTTGAATCCCTTGGCTTCAACTTAATGTCTGTCTCAATGCTTTGCGATTTGAACATGATTGTAATTTTTGGAAAATATCGTTGCCTACTACTAATGGAATCTGACAAGTCTCTAGTGTTTGAAGGGTATCGGAAAGATGATTTGTACGTGGTAGATTTCTTAGCAAGGCCACAGCTTGCAGTATGTCTTCTGGCAAAGGATTCAGAATGCTGGCTTTGGCATCGGAGGCTTGGGCATGCTGGCATGAGGAACCTCCACACCCTTGCAAAGAAGAAGCATGTCATAGGCATCGAGGGCGTCAAGTTCAAGAAAGATCACTTATGCGGTGCCTGTGAAGCAGGGAAGATGACAAGGGAAAAACATCCTTCGAAGACAATCATGACCACTACTCGACCCTTCGAACTGCTTCACATGGATCTTTTTGGTCCCACTCACTACTCAACTTTTTCCACTACTGCTTGCCTCTATGGCTTTGTCGTTGTTGATGATTACTCTAGATATACTTGGGTGCACATAATCCTTTACAAGACTGAAGTGCAGGATGTCTTCAGACGCTTCGCAAATCGGGCCATGAATAATTATGGTGCCAAGATAAAGCACATCAGAAGTGACAATGGCACTGAATTCAAGAACACTGGCCTTGATATATATATCTGGACACATTGGGCATCACACATGAATTCTCAGCTCCGTACACGCCACAGCAGAACGGAGTCGTCGAACGCAAGAATAGAACACTCATTGAGATGGCCAGAACAATGCTAGATGAGTACAAGACTCCAAGAAAATTCTGGCCTGAAGCCATTGACACTGCATGCCATACAATCAACCGTGTTTATCTTCACAAGCTTCTGAACAAGACATCTTATGAACTTCTAACTGGCAAGAAGCCAAATGTCAGTTACTTTAGAGTATTTGGCGCAAGATGCTGGATCAAGGACCCACACCACACCTCAAAATTTGCACCAAAAGCACATGAGGGTTTTATGCTTGGATATGGAAAGGATTAGCACTCCTACAGAGTCTTCAATCTCTTTCACTACAAAGTGGTTGAAACAGTGGATGTGCAGTTCGATGAGACCAATGGTTCACAAAGAGAGCAACTGCCAGATGTGCTAGATGAAGTTCCAGCCAGTGAATCAATCAAGCTAATGGGAACTAGAGAAATTGTACCTTCTGAAGCTCACCTTAAGAAGAACTTATCATCTCAGCACCTAATCCACATGAAGACAATGCTCAGCCTGAAGACATTCCTCCCCACGACAACATAGATCAGCAAGAGCAAAGTCTTCGACCTATACATCCTTGTGTTGCCAATGAAATGCAGATTGACAGAATAATTGACAGCATCAATGCACCTGGTCCACTGACTCGTTCAAGGGCAACTCAACTGGCAAATTTCTGCACACACTTCGCATTCGTTTCAATCACAGAACCCAAGAAAGTTGAAGAAGCTTTTATGGAACCAGAATGAATTCAAGCAATGCAAGAAGAGCTTCATCAGTTTGAGCTGAACAATGTATGGGAATTGGTTAAGCGTCCTGATCCACGGAAGCATAACATAATAGGCACCAAATGGATATACCGCAACAAGCAAGATGAGCATGGTCAAGTTGTCAGAAACAAAGCTCGTCTCGTTGCTCAAGGATATACTCAAGTGGAAGGCATTGACTTTGATGAAACATTTGCTCCTATGGCCAGACTTGAAGCCATCCGTATACTGCTGGCCTATGCAAATCATCATAACATACTTTTATATCAAATGGATGTGAAGAGTGCCTTTCTCAATGGCAAGATTGAAGAAGTGTATGTTGCATAACCACCTGGGTTTGAAGATCCAAAACATCCTGACATGGTTTACAAGCTCAATAAGGCACTATATGGCCTCAAACAAGCCCCTAGGGCCTGGTATGACACACTCAAATACTTCCTGAAGAGCAAAGGCTTCATACCTGGCTCCCTAGATCCCACTCTCTTCACGAAGACATATGATGGTGAACTGTTTGTGTGCCAAATATATCTGGATGACATTATCTTCGGCTGCACCAATCAGAAGTACAGTGAGGAGTTTGGATATATGATGCAAGAGCAATATCAGATGTCTATGATGGGGGAGCTGAAATTCTTCCTCGGTCTTCAGATACGGCAACAACGCAATGGCATCTTCATATCTCAAGAGAAGTATCTCAAAGATTGCCTGAAGAAGTTCCGTATGCAAGACTGCAAAGGCTTCACAACACCAATGCCAGCCAAACATCATCTGGGTCCTGACGACAATGGTAAAGAGTTCGATCAAAAGGTATACCGCTCCATGATTGGTTCTTTGCTTTATTTGTGTGCATCTAGGCCAGATATTATGCTTAGTGTTTGCATGTGTGCTCGATTTCAAGCGGCACCAAGGGAGTCGCATCACTTAGCAGTGAAGCGAATTCTTCGATATTTGGCTCACACCCCAACTCTAGGATTGTGGTATCCAAAGGGCTCAGAGTTTGATCTGGTTGGATTCTCGGATGCTGATTATGCTGGTGACAAGGTTGATCGGAAGTCTACATCAGGCACATGTCACTTTCTGGGACGATCACTTCTATGTTGGTCTTCAAAGAAGCAGAACTGTGTATCCCTCTCCACTGCTGAATCTGAATACATTGCTGCTGGATCTTGCTGCGCTCAGCTTCTGTGGATGAAGCAAACCCTCAAGGACTATGGCATTCAACTGAAGCAAGTGCCTCTTTACTGCGACAACGAAAGCGCCATCAAGATCGCCAACAACCCAGTTCAGCACTCGAAGACAAAGGACATTGAAATTCGTCATCACTTTATCAGAGATCATGTTGCAAAGGAAGATATTGATATCATACAC
The DNA here is from genome assembly GCA_034509565.1 of Triticum monococcum. Classification (NCBI taxonomy): domain Eukaryota; kingdom Viridiplantae; phylum Streptophyta; class Magnoliopsida; order Poales; family Poaceae; genus Triticum; species Triticum monococcum. Next base: position 51,161,819 of record CM067842.1, read on the forward strand.
GTCAATACTGAAGAGCAATTGGCAGATATCTTCACCAAGCCCTTGGATGAGAAGAGATTTTGCAAGTTACGGTGTGAGCTAAATATCTTGGAATCCTCAAATGTCCTGTGATCAAGCACACATCCTAACAATTATGCATATTGATGACTTAGATGTACAACACACAAAGTAACGTATATCTTCAATCAATGAAGACATACATTCTAAGTTTGAATACATTAATGTGGAAATTGACTTCGGAGCGCCACGATAATTATGCGCCGTGTCTGAGTCCAATACTTCCTAAACGGTAGGTAACGCCACCACCAAACGTTCTATTTTTGAAGTACTTCACTCATGGCGTTACCTTGCAATGTCTTCACATTTGGTTTGGCTTCAATCTCTACATGTCTTCATGATTATCTTCACTATGTGGATTATATAGATATATATATATACTAGTGTTCTGTCCTCAACAGCATTCACTTATAGCTATGTCTTCTTGTTCTGAATCTTTTGAACTAAGTGAATGTGATCGGACCCTAATCTCTCTGTGCTTTCTATCTCAAATTCTATCTCTCCAAGTCATATGCATCCTATTGAAACTGTCGAATGTATTCTCTGCGTCCTTGTCAGCAGAAGACACAGAGACAAACTTTAAAACCGTTTTCAATGCTCAATTATCCACAAGAAATCCGGAGAAGTAGGAACGACCACCCGACAATCCAGGCGTGCGTGGGATGTGGAACTGCCCCCGAGACTCCGCATGATGGCCACGTGCTGTTCAGATGCGAATCGCCAGGGGCACCTGTGTAATAGCGCAGTGCAACCCTTGTGACTATAAATACACACTCACCACGGTCATTATATCCTTCTCCTTCTTCCTCCCTCGCACGAACCCTAGCGCCACCGCTAGCTCTCGACGACGCCGGCGACGAAGCGCTTCACTGCCGCAACCTCTCCGATGCCGTTTTCACGCCGACCGCGGACATCACTCTCTCCGCCGTCGCCGTAGGTGCCTTCCGTCGCCAAGTTAGGGCACGGAGGATCGAACTGCTCGGCCTCATCTCCCACTCCGTCTAGCAGTTCCAAGTGTGGTAAATAAAACCTCTTTTTACAGCCTCTTTTGATCCTATAGTTCGGTCACTTTCTGCCATAAGAAGTTTCTATTCACACAAGTTAGATCTGTCTCAGTCTGCATCTCATAACCTGCCTAGTATATTCACTTGTGCTTCATGAAGTAGTTAGATTCCTCACTTGTACTGATCTATGGGTTCGTACAAATCTGGAACCAACTTCTTTTCTATAAGTGAATGTCTTCACACGATGAGGTCAATATCTTCTAAACTGATTTATCTTCAAAATCTTCTGAGAATGCATATGACCTCTTCCCCTTCCATCGCACCTTAATGCTGTCACAGGTACATGTCCGTGGGAGAATCTTTTGGTTCTCATAGTCTGCATTCATTTGCAGAGTTCTTACAGCATCACATCAATTCTCCGGAAGCCAGTTCCTGTTGGTCCAGCAAAAAAAAAGCCTTTGAAGCCTTTGAACGTCTTGAAGCCTTCCAAGTTAAGCTTCATGGCTGCAGAAAAACCAGCAAGGAAGGATGGTAGGAAGCGTCGAGGGGAAACATCAAGAGATCTGCCCGATGACCTCTTAGAACTGTACAATACAGATCCTGAAGCGGATTACAATCAGCGCAAGACACGAATCCAATGGATTCGACGCTATTGGGCGGAGCAATGGTTCCAATACCGCTTCGTCACCAAGGAGTAAGCTGAGAAAAGCGCCATCAAGAGACCATGGGGAGACGTGCTATACAAAAATCTCGTGCCCAGGTCCAGAGACAAAGCCATTGCTCAAGGCTTCTATCCATGCATGGTCAGAGGACCGCAGCCTGCTGATGCTCATCCGTCGTCACTACTCTGGTGTCGTGACGACAATCTGTTCAAGCGCAACTTCCAGTTTGCCCAGAGGTCAGCGAAGCACAACAAGAAGAAATTGGGCTTAGACTTCAACCCTGGTCCCTCCGCACCAAGGGCAGATGGCACACGTGAGGCCGACCCCAATATCATCGGTCCATATGCAAATCTTGAGGGCCTCATCACCCGCATCTTAGTCCAAGAGACTGCCGCCAATGACCCTCCTGCTGACTCTGAATCTGATGATGCGCCTGCTGCACCAAAGCCAAAGCAGGCAAAGAAGCCAAAAGCTTGAAAGCAGACCCCTTCACCCAAAATCTCAAGGGCGAAGCCATTGGCAACTGCACCTCCTGAAGCCAGTGCACAGTCTGAAGACTTATCTCGAGTCTCCAAGCCCGAGGAAGCCAAGAAGCCTCAGCCACACACAGGCAAAGAGCTTACAGCTGCTGCCATACTGCACAGCGAAACCATTGATCTGTCCAGAGACGAAGATCTTGGAGATGACGCTCTTGAGCAGCTCATCAAGAGCAAGGAGGAGGTTGAAATCTTCAACAATCTGCCTCTGTTTGATGTAGCAATCATCCACAACTTCATCGATGAGTGGTTTACTACACCAAATATAAGCTTCGATGATCTGCAGCTGCCCATTGGCCTCAGCGTCGCCTTCCAAGGCGCTATTGCTTCAGAAGTTGCAATTGTCCAGAGCATTGTTGAACTGAAGCAGAAAATTGATTTTGAAAAGGCTCAGTTCAAGCAGCATATGGCCAAGCTCAGCATGCAAGAAGTGAAGAACTTCAAGATCATGTTGCACGAACTAAAGGAGAACTTTCTGAAGAAGCGTGCTGAAGCTCAAGGTTCGCGGGAGCGAATGAAGACTCTGGCTGATCGCTGTGTGCAGGCCTACAATGAGCCCGAAAAGCGCAAGGCACTTGGGCGTCCCGGCATCGACCCCAGGATGGCCGCGAAGAAGAAGAAGAAGCCTGCTGTGCCTGAACCAGAGGCACCAAGACAAGAAGCTGCTCCGATTGTCTTCCCCACTGCTACAACTGGCTCAAAGCCAAAGAGCCGGTCAACCGCTTCAGAGCTCAAGAAGACACGGACAGCCGAAGCTGAAGCAAGGAAGAGGAAACACTCTAAAGCCTCTCCTTCTGACCCCACTAAGAAGAAGCGCAAGATCAAGAAAGCTCGGGCTGCTCCCACAGAGCCCTTGATAGTTGAACCCCTATCTGTCATCTATCCTGACGCAGATCGTCAGCTGACAGTTCATGAGCCTGCTCCCACAGAGGCTCCTGAAGCTGAAGATATTCCAGCAGCCGACCCCATCGCTGCTGAAGACATTGGTCATCAGGACAATGTACAAGATGATGTAGCCCTTCCTCAGCTTGAGACAAGCAAACTGATCAGCATTGGTCGTCCTGTGACGCCAATCGCACAAGCTGCATCATGGGCCGATCACCCACAAGACAAAGAATCTGAGGCCCAGCCCACTCCAACTCCACAGGCGTCGTCTGCATTCCGCAAGCTTCGCAAAGGACCACGGCCTCAAGATTCGGCTGAAGACATTCCGGCTGCATCAGCCGAAGATACTGAAGAAGTACCACCAGAACCCACTCCCCCGCTCCATCAAGAACCAGTTCTCCAGGAGAACGTGCCTACGTCTGACCCTCCAGCTAGTCAAGTGGAGGCGGAAAATATGGAGGCTGCCACCACCAACCTTGAAGCCAATGTGGAGCCCTCCCCAACAACAGCTTCCGAAGACACTGAAGCTACTGCTCCTGACACTTCTGCACCTGAGTCTGCTGCCGGTCCACAATTCAACTATCATGTTGCGCACAGGCCTCAGGTTCAGAAGCCGATCCCACGACTGTCAAGGTTCCCAGGTCTTGCATCAGCTCCTGGCTCCTTTAATGTCAATAGCTTCAGGGCAGACAACACGTTCTTCAACAGCTCCAAGAACCCTTACTCAAGGGAACGGATTGTATCAGATAGGTTCTGGAGCTATCCACAACGCAGCTATTACTCATGCATCCTATACAACCAAGGTCGCATCTTCCCGCACAAGCGCCTTGAGGTTGAAGCTGTTGCTGGTCTGCCCGGCCTGGAAGAAGCACTTGATTGCTTCAAACAAGTGGGTTTGCTGCCATTTATCACAGATGAAGAGCACTGGAATGAAGAGCTTCTGCTTCAATTCTATGCCACTCTTCATATCAAAGGCTACAACAGAGATCTGAAGACTTGGGTCCTGGAGTGGATGACCGGAAATGTCCATCATGAAGCCAATGCATTCAATATCATTGAGCTTACCGGCCTGCCCACTCCTGGCAAATTCTTCGAAGAAGGCTGCTAACTACATGCTGAAGCAATTGAGAGCATATCCCAGAGGCCTGAAACAAATATGAGTCAGATGCTCTCAATGATGAAGCCATTGCCCCATGATGCACCCTATCCAACTGAGTTCTTCATTGAAGACTTAGAGTACCTGCCCAGAACCATATATCACATCATCAGGCGGACTCTCTGGCCCATCAAGGGACACTCTCCATATGCCAAGGTTGAGGGTGCAATGAAGACTCTCATATTCTACATCCTTCATGGCAAATGCTTCAATGCGCAGGACTTCTTCATACGCCAGCTTGCGGCATCCGGCTCAGATTTATTAGGCTTGAAGTTTTATGCTCCTTGGGTTATGCGGCTGATCAAGCTTCATTCTGCGATTTCATATCAGCCCTCAGCCCGCAACCATCGTATCTTCTTGCCAGATGTGGACACCTCTGCTGAAGCTATATATCCTGAGCCTGCCAAGCAACCATTAAGTCTTCAGAATGCAGAACACCAAAGCTTCACTCAAAATGATGAAGGTGTTGCAGCCATCTCTAGAGTGTATCCGTTGGCTGGCACCACACGTGCACCTGCATCTACTGCAGCCACTGACAGCCCAACTGATTAGCGACCCAAGAAGCGCGCTCGTGCCCTCAATGACTGAGAGCTTCTTGTGGCTCTTCACCGAAAGCAGGACAGGCATCACGACTGGCTCAAGAGGCAGATGAAAAGCATCATGGAGGACGTCAATCGTATCCGAAATCTTGCAACCAAGAATGCATTTATTGCACACGAAACCTGTCGCCGCACTTGGAAAGGACTCATGATGATGTGTCCTGAAGCTAAACTTCAAGAGGATGGCTTCACAGAGCGCTTCAAGTTTGACTCCATGCCTCCTAGAAGGGCAATGCTTCGCAGAACTCCCTCACTTGAAGATTCGGAGTTCTCTTCCTCTGCTGCCACCGTAACTGCCAAGATCATCGAAGAAGAAGACGACGCTACATCACCTCCACCTCCTTCAGCGCGCGTCGAATCTGCACCAAGCTCGTCTGCACCGCCAAACGCCTCCATCGACCCTGCTGCGCCTGGGAACGCGTAGAAAACTCTATGTCTTTAAACCTTTTTGGTCATCACTGACAAAAGGGGGAGAAGCATATGATGTTTATAGTCTTCAAGCGGGTCACTATGGGCGGGTGCCTTTATATTTTGCTACATTTTGCTTCGTGCTTACAACTCTCATTTTGCTACACTTGGTTCTTTGAGTTGTAACACTTAAACTCGATGGTCGTCTGCTACTTGTTTGCCACTATGTTTTTGCGAAGATAAATTCCGCATGTACGACGATAAATTCCGCACTTATATCATTCCGCAGACGTCCATTTTTCATTATGCATGTCATTCTCTTCATATACTTTTACATGCATAGTGGATTGTCATCATATGTTGACGTGGATCTCCACAAGTACAACCTGCCATGTGCATTTGCGTTCCAGAAGCAAATTACTTATATGCACATCTTTAGGGGGAGCCCTTGCAGCTTATGAAGACAATTGCTTTACAATTTCACAAATTATATTCCCCGTTGAAAACTTCAACTAGTTTGTCATCAATCACCAAAAAGGGGGAGATTGTAAGTGCATCTACTGCCACCCCTAGTTGGTTTTGGAGTATTGACGACAAACCTAGTTGAGGGACTAATGTGTTTGTGAGAATTGCAGGATAACACAGGTAGAAGTCCCTCATTGATTCGGTTTTATACCAGAGATGACCCCAAAAAAATGTACAAAGACATTGAAGACAATGGTGGTATTTGAAGATATTCACATTGAAGACTATGACAAGAGAAGACACCACGTGAAGCCTATGGAACTCGAAGACGTAGATTCTTCGTAGTTTTATTTCATTTGTGTTGAGTCATAGGAACCACCGTACTGTTAAGTGGGGTCCAAGAGAACCAGTCAGAATGACTGAAGTGATGCCTAATTCAAAACCTATATCTTCGAGCGAAGACTATGAGAGCAAATCTTGTCCAGAATCGGACAAGTCAGCTTTACTTGTAGCCCAAGTAAAGTTGCCGTGTGAGTTTGAAATCTGACCATTGGTACACGTGTCAGTTCCTTAGTGACCCAGGGTCATTTTGGACAAATCAGGTCGGGTTGCCCAGTGGCTATAAATAGTCCATCCCCCTACAACCATAAACATTGGCTGCTCAGATTTCAGTGCATGGCTTTTGTCGTTTGAGAGCAACCCACCTCGAAGCCTTTAAGAGAAAATTCCTAGCGAAGAGAAAAGCCCTAACCACCCAGAGCCAGAGTAAATTGGGCATCACTTAAGTCTTCTTGTCTGCGTGATCTGAAGACTTATTACACTTGAGGACTGTGCATCCTCCAGCCGGTTACGCGTCGCGTTCTGAGCATCCAAGAGAAATTGTGGATTGCCGGTGAACGAAGTCTGTGAAGGTTTGGGAGTCTACCTTGAAGACTTACCAGAATGATTGGGCGAGGTCTGTGTGATCTTAGCTCAAGGAGAAAACGGTGAGGACTGGGTGTCCTGAGCTGCGTGTTCAGGACTGGGTGTCCGGGACTGTGTGTCCTTTGGTTTAAATACCTAGCCGCTCCAACCAGACGTACAGTTGTCACAGCAACTGGAACTGGTCCAACAAATCATTGTCTTTAGCGTGTCACTGGTTTCATCTTCACTTCCTTTTACTTACTGTTACACATTGTGAAGCCATTGCATGCTTGCTGTATCTTCTGTTTTCACATCATAACTGTATGATTTGTCTGGCTTCATAACTTCTTCCTACCTGATCCTTATTACACTTCAGCTACTTGTCTTGTGCTTTCACTCTATTGAATACTTGACCATGGCTTGCCTAGTATAATCTAACTTTCGCTGCTTAAGTGATAGGCATATTTGTACTGTTTGTCTCCATAACTTTCATGTTTTGAAGACTTTCATAAAAATCGCCTATTCACCCCCCCCCCCCTCTAGTCGATATAACGCACTTTCAGCTTACGACCAAGATTTCGTACATTGCACATGAGTGCATTCAGGACTTCTGAAAGCGAAGAATGCTTAATAGTGAAAGATTGGAGCAAAATTGTTAACGATCGCAGAGAAGTACTAGGGGGCAGCAAGGAGAAGCGCAACCCAAGATTAGGAGATAGATTCATCTGCATGCTCCAGTATGATGAATCAGGAGAGCTATACATGTTCTATGCTATTCTACCTGAGAGGGAGCAGCAGGATCAGTAGCTACTAGTTCATGCTCTTAATTAGTACTTGTCTCATGTCCGTGTCCTGAACTTCGATGTTGGTGATGATTATATTGAACTTGATGATATCTTTGCTTCTGTTACAAAGTGAATGTTTCCTCTTTAAGCTAGCCAGCGTTGATGATGATTAGATAGCTAGCGGTAATGACTATGATGATTAAATAGCGGTAATTAGATGACTATGATGATTTTTAGCTAGCTAGCTAGAGTTTATTTATTTATTAATATGCGATGATGATGATGATGATGATGACGACTACAACTCATTATAACGTAAAACAATCCTAAATTAAATTGATAACACAAATTTAATTGAAAAATACAAAATAAAACAAAAACCCACAACCATTTAGTACCGGTTGGTGTTACCAACCGGTACTAAAGGGCTCCCGGCCCCCGGAGCTGGCTCGTGCCACATGGTTCCCCTTTAGCACCGGTTCGTGCTGAACCGGTACTAAAGGGGGGGGCTTTAGTGCCGAAACTTTAGTGTCGGTTCCTAAACCAGCACTAAAGGGCTTTACGAACCGGTGCTATTGCCCGGTTCTGCACTAGTGCTAGGACGAACGGTTCGTCAGTGTACCCAAGATTTTTCAGATCCACTGTTGTCATTCCGTATTGTGGGTCTACCTGTACCCCGCCGCCTAACAGATTGACCCATTTGCACTTAAACAAAGGGACCTTAAAATCAGGTCCGTAGTCAAGTTCCCATATGTCCACTATGTAACCATAATATGTGTCCTTTCCGCTCTCGGTTGCTGCATCAAAGCGGACACCGCTGTTTTGGTTGGTGCTCTTTTGATCTTGGGCGATCGTGTAAAATGTATTCCCATTTATCTCGTATCCTTTGTAAGTCAATACAGTCAAAGATGGTCCCCTGGACAACAAGTACAACTCATCACAAACAGTGTTGTCACCTCTAAGACGTGTTTCCAACCAACTGCTGAAAGTCCTGATGTGTTCACATGTAATCCAGTCGTCGCACTGCTCCGGGTGTTTGGAGCGCAGACTGTTCTTGTGTTCATCGATATACGGGGTCACCAAGGTAGAGTTCTGTAGAATTGTGTAGTGTGCTTCAGACCAAGAATATCCGTCCCTGCATATTATTGAGTCTCTTCCAAGAATGCCTTTTCCAGTCAGTCTCCCCTCATACCGCGATTTAGGGAGACCTATCTTGTTAAGGCCAGGAATGAAGTCAACACAAAACCCGATAACATCCTCTGTTTGATGGCCCATGGAGATGCTTCCTTCTGGCCTAGCGCGATTACGGACATATTTCTTTAGGACTCCCATGAACCTCTCAAAGGGGAACATATTGTGTAGAAATACAGGTCCTAGGATGACAATATCGTTGACTAGATGAACTAGGACGTGCGTCATGATATTGAAGAAGGATGGTGGGAACATCAGCTCGAAACTGACAAGACATTGCACCACATCACTCCTTAGCCTCGGTACGATTTCTGGATCGATCACCTTCTGAGAGATTGCATTGAGCAATGCACATAGCTTCACAATGACTAATTAGACGTTTTCCGGTAGAAGCCCCCTCAATGCAACCGGAAGCAGTTGCGTCATAATCACGTGGGAGTTATGAGACTTTAGGTTCTGAAACTTTTTCTCTGGCATATTTATTATTCCCTTTATATTCGACGAGAAGCCAGTCGTGACCTTCATACTGAGCAGGCATTCAAAGAAGATTTCTTTCTCTTCTTTCGTAAGAGCGTAGCTGGCAGGACCTTTATACTGCTTCGTAGGCATGCTGTCTTTTTCGTGCAAACGTTGCAGGTCCTCCCGTGCCTCAGGTGTATCTTTTGTCTTCCCATACACGCCCAAGAAGCCTAGCAGGTTCACGCAAAGGTTCTTCGTCACGTGCATCACGTCGATTGAGGAGCGGACCTCTAGGTCTTTCCAGTAGGGTAGGTCCCAAAATATAGATTTCTTCTTCCACATGGGTGCGTGTCCCTCAGCGTCATTCGGAACAGCTAGTCCACCAGGACCCTTTCCAAAGATTACGTAGTGTAAATCATTGACCATAGCAAGCATGTGATCACCGGTGCGCATGGCGGGCTTCTTTCGGTGATCTGCCTCGCCTTTGAAATGCTTGCCTTTCTTTCGACATTGATAGTTGGTCGGAAGAAATCGATGATGGCCCAGGTACACATTCTTCCTGCATTTGTCCAGGTATATATTTTTAATGTCATCTAAACAGTGCGTGCATGCGTGGTATCCTTTGTTTATCTGTCCTGAAAGGTTACTGAGAGCGGGCCAATCGTTGATGGTCACGAACATCAACGCCTTAAGGTTAAATTCCTCATGTCTGTGCTCATCCCACGTACGTACACCATTTTCATTCCACAGCTGTAAAAGTTCTTTAACTAATGGCCTTAGATACACATCAATTTCGTTGCCGGGTTGCTTAGGGCCTTGGATAAGAACTGGCATCATAATGAACTTCCGCTTCATGCACATCCAAGGAGGAAGGTTATACATACATAGAGTCACGGGCCAGGTGCTGTGATTGCTGCTCTGCTCCCCAAAAGGATTAATGCCATCCGCGCTTAAAGCAAACCATACATTCCTTGGGTCCTTTGCAAACTCATCCCAGTACTTTCTCTTGCTTTTTCTCCACTGCGACCCGTCAGCGGGTGCTTTCAACTTCCCATCTTTATTTCGGTTTTCACTGTGCCATCGCATCAACTTGGCATGCTCTTCATTTTTGAACAGGCGCTTCAACCGTGGTATTATAGGAGCATACCACATCACCTTCGCAGAAACCCTCTTCCTGGGGGGGGGGGCTCGCCGTCAACATCACCAAGGTCATCTCGTCTGATCTTATACCGCAATGCACCGCATACCGGGCATGCGTTCAGATCCTTGTATGCACCGCGGTAGAGGATGCAGTCATTAGGGCATGCATGTATCTTCTCCACCTCCAATCCTAGAGGGCATACGACCTTCTTTGCTGCGTATGTACTGTCGGGCAATTCGTTATCCTTTGGAAGCTTCTTCTTCAATATTTTCAGTAGCTTCTCAAATCCTTTGTCAGCCATAGCATTATTTGCCTTCCACTGCAGCAATTCCAGTACGGTACCGAGCTTTGTGTTGCCATCTTCGCAATTGGGGTATAACCCTTTTTTGTGATCCTCTAACATGCAATCGAACTTCAGCTTCTCCTTTTGACTAATGCATTGCGTCCTTGCATCGACAATGACCCGGCGGAGATCATCATCATCGGGCACATCGTCTAGTTCCTCTTGATCTTCAACAGCTTCACCCGTTGCAGCATCATTGGGCACATCGTCTGGTTCCTCTTGATCTTCACCAGCTCCCCCCGTTGCAGCATCACCGTATTCAGGGGGCACAGAGTTGTCATCGTAGTCTTCTTCTTCGCCGTCTTCCATCATAACCCCTATTTCTCCGTGCCTCGTCCAAACATTATAGTGTGGCATGAAACCCTTGTAAAGCAGGTGGGAGTGAAGGATTTTCCGGTTAGAGTAAGACCTCGTATTCCCATATTCAGTGCATGGACAACACATAAAACCATTCTGCTTGTTTGCCTCAGCCGCATCAAGAAACTCATACACGCCCTTAATGTACTCACGGGTGTGTCTGTCACCGTACATCCATTGCCGGTTCATCTGCGTGCATTATATATAATTAAGTGTCCAAATTAATAAAAGTTCATCATCACATTAAAACCAAAGTGCATACATAGTTCTCATCTAACAACATATAGCTCTCCGGAGCATCTAATTAATTAAACCATACATTGAAACTATGTAAAACATTTCAATGCGAAAACAAATGCGATCATAATCGCAACCAAGGTAACAATTGATCCAACGGCATAATGATACCAAGCCTCGGTATGAATGGCATATTTTCTAATCTTTCTAATCTTCAAGCGCATTGCATCCATCTTGATCTTATGATTATCGACGACATCCGCAACATGCAACTCCAATATCATTTTCTCCTCCTCAATTTTTTTTATTTTTTCCTTCAACAAATTGTTTTCTTCTTTAACTAAATTTAACCTCTCGACAATAGGGTCGGTTGGCATTTCCGATTCACATACATCCTAGATAAATAAAATCTATGTCACGTTGGTCGGCATAATTTTCATAAACAATAAATGAACCAATAGTTATAAAGATAATATACATACCACATCCGAATCATAGACAGGACGAGGGCCGATGGGGGCGGATACCAAAACCATCGCACTATATAAGATGCAATAATAAATGTAAGAAAATGATATAAGCATCTATCTAAACATACAAGTAAAAATATTTTTCCTTTCAGAAAGAAGATAAGAACAAGAGGCTCACCACGGTGGTGTCGGTGATGAGATCGGCGCGGGTGATCGACGGCGGTGAAGACGGGGACGGGGCGTGACGGACCGCTAAATCTAGACAAATCTCGAAGAAAATGGAGCTTGGAGGTCGAGCTTCGAGAGGAGAAAGCTTAAGTAGTGTGGCTCGGGCATTCCATCGAACACCTCATGTGCATAGGAGGTGAGCTAGAGCACCACAAAGCCCTCTCCCCCTCGGCCAGAAAAAACAGAGCACTGTGCTCTGCTCTTGTGCGAGGGGGTATATATAGGCACCTCATTGGTCCCGGTTGGTGACATGAGCCAGGACTAAAAGGGGGCCTTTGGTCCCGGTTCAAGCCACCAACCGGGACCAATGGTGGTGGGCCAGGAGCGAGGCCCATTGGTCCCGGTTCATCCCACCAACCGGGACCAAAAGGTCCAGATGAACCGGAACCAATGGCCCACGTGGCCCGGCCGGCCCCCTGGGCTCACGAACCGGGACCAATGCCCACATTGGTCCCGGTTCTAGACTGAACCGGGACTAATGGGCTGACCCGGCCTTAACCAAAGCCCTGTTTTCTACTAGTGTTAGTTCGATTCCAGGCCGCAGCAATTTTTTTTTTTGCCCACGGTGGCAGTTTTGCGGAAGAAAAACGAAGAATCGAGAGTGATCCAGTCGTTCGTGCCTGTTGCAAACGATCCGTCGACGTTAGATTTCTCGTAATATTTTTGTATATAAACTTGGTAAAATTTGTAAAGCTTTACTTTGACTAAATCTAATATGCGAACTAAATAAAAACGGGGGAGTAATAGCTGCACTATTTGCTTCGGCATGAGAGGATGAATAGATAGTTTGCCGGAATTGTTATTTTTGCCATGTTGGCACTTGGATTGTGGAAGGAAGATTAAGATGGAAAGCTAGCTACTATAGCTAGGCAGCAAAAACGGTCTGGACGGTAGTTGCTGGTCGCTGTCGTTCGTCACACACGCTTTCGAATTGCGCGTACGTGTGCCGATCGAGGCATAGAGCTTCAAGAAATACGACGTGACGACTGCTCACTCCGGCGACCGGAGACCGGTGACGACTGCTCACTCCGGCGACCGAAGACCGGAATCTCCGTCGAAATAACTCGGGAGGGAGCCAGGCAGCTGCATGAACCGTACGTACGTGTTGAACGAGTCGCGACACATATCCATCATCTCTCACGCGTAGCCGCACCACACCGACGCCAGAACTAGTAAAAGTTAGCGGTAATAGTAACTGGTAAATAAAACTAGCCAGTGATAACCTTGCCTGAACAAACCGTGCGCTAGGCGCGGATCCTTAGGACGAGTAGGTTTCAAAAACATGCATCCACCCATCACCCATGTGTAGTGCTCCGTACGTACGACTAGTTGACAAACACGCGATGGGCGATCTACATCTGTGCGTCTCTCTTGTCACGCAAGTACGCGGTGAGCATGCCAGACGTACGCGGCCGCACTGTGGCGCGCACACGGCCTGTCGCGCATGGCATGCACGCGGCCCGCTCTCGGCGGGAAGCTAGCCAGGCCAGGCCAGCCATGTCGTCGTATGCGCCCGCCAATCACATGGCAGTGACAGAAAGAGCGGCAAGAAATAAAGGCAAGAGACAATGGCCCTGTTTGGATACTCTAACTCAGTTAGAGTAACTCAGTTAGAGGTTAGAGTCAGATTTTAACTCTAAACTAACCCTAAACTAATTCTAACCAAAGAGGTGTTTGGATAGCAAGGTTAGATGGAGCACGGATACGGCGAGGCGCCTTCATGAAAGGTGTGAGAGGAAGGGAGGAAGAGGACGAGAAGCTTCAAGAAAGTGAAGAGGGATCTGCTACGGGAAGAGCGAGAGAAAAATGTGTTTTTTAGTGGTTCCGAGAAGAACTAACCCAAATAAACACCTTTTGGGTGGGTTAGTTTTTTTGAATGGGTTAGATGCATCTAACCCAAATTAATTCTCCTGTTTGAATACTTTTGAGTTAATTGAGTTCAAACAAACCTAAATTAACTATAAACCATGGATCCAAACAGAGCCAATGCCACCCCGGCGGACCTGGGCAGGGAAGGTAACGGAAAGAGAGGAGCGACACGACATGCCCTGCCCTGCCCTGGACCCATGCATGTGGGCATTCCATATGCATGGGGTACGTACCACCTTGGGCCAATTTCTAAATTTTTTGTAGGCGGCAAAGGCAACATGGGCCATCTTTCACTCACGTTGCGTTGGATGTTGCTTGGTTTGACTCTCTGAAAGCTAGGCACGTCGACGGTAGAAACCTTGCAAAGCTACACCACGCACTAGAGCGTCCGAGCATGTGGAGCATGTATGTACAACTGCCTTTGCAGGAGCAGTTTGCGTGGAGGAACGAAATCTTGGAGGTGAGAACAGTTTCGTTTTGTGAGCGGAACTACTGGTCGGCGGCAGCCTCCTGTACATGAGCGTTCTTCCATCTTGTTACTTTGTTAGCTAGCTGTTCAAACTTTTCACCGAGAGTAAAAACCTTTTTTCTGAGAAAACGCAAAACCCTTCTGTCTCGGGCCTTTGCATTGACAATGTCGGGTTTTTCAAAGAAGAAAAATGTCCTCCCCCCTCCCCATCTTGTTATTTGTGTGCAGGTGCTGTTTACGTAGTGTTGCTTAATTCTCCTACTGGTTCAATAATCTTGGTCTCATCACTGAGGAAAATACCTACCGTTGTTGTGATACATCATTCCTTCCTCTTTGGAGAAATACCGACATAGATCTAACAGACATCAATACTCCAATGCCACCACAAGTATCCGCGGGTTTGATTATACGATACGCATCACACAATTTTAGATTCATCTATTCAAACCAACACAAAGAACTTTAAAGAGTGCCCCAAAGTTTCTACCGAAAAGTCAAGACAAAAATGTGTGCCAACCCATATGCATAAGTTCACAAGGTCACAGAACCCGTAAGTTGATCACCAAAACATACATCAAGTAGATCACGTGAATATCCAATTGTCGCCACAGATAAACACATGCAAGACATACATAAAGTATTCTCAAATCATTAAAGACTCAATCCGACAAGATAACTTTAAAGGAAAAATTCATCCATTACAAGAAGGTAGTGGGGGAGAAACATAATATGATTCAACTATAATCAAAGCTCGTGGTACATCAAGATCGTGTCAAATCAAGAACACGAGAGAGAGAGAGAAAGAGAGAGAGAGAGAGAGAGAGATCAAACACATAGCTACTGGTACATACCCTCAACTCCGAGGATGAACTACTCCCTCCTCGCCATGGAGAGCGCCGGAATGATGAAGATGCCACCGATGATGGTTTCCTCCTCCGGCAGGGTGCCAGAACGGGCTCTCGATTGGTTTTTCATGGCTACAGAGGCTTGCGGCGGCGAAACTCCCGATCTAGGTTTCTTTTCGAGGGTTTCTGTATTTATAGGAATTTTTTACATCGGTTTCACGTCAAGGGGGTCCATGAGTCAACGACAAGGGTGGAGGACCCACCCGGGGGGATAGGGCGGGCCCTCCACCCTTCTGGTTTGCTCGGGACTCTCCTAGCCAAACTCTTTTGCTTCGGGGGCTTCTTGTAGTCCATAAAAAATCACCGTAAATTTTCAGCTCATTTGGACTCCATTTGATATTCCTTTTCCACAAAACTCAAAAATAAGGAAAAAAACATAAACTGACACTAGGCTCTAGGTTAATAGGTTAGTCCCAAAAATTATATAAAATAGTATATAAATGCATATAAAACATTCAAGATGGATAATATAATATCATGAAACAATCAAAAATTATAGATACATTGGAGACGTATCAGCCACTCTTCCCTTCATTTAATTAGCCTCTATTTCCTTTCCTTATTTCTCGTGCAGTTAGCTTCTCTTTCCTTTCTTTCTCATTTCTTTTTTTTATTTCCGTTGCAATTAGCATCTCTTTCCTTGTACATAATTGGCCTCTATTTTCTTTCTCGTTTCTTCTTATAATTTCTCATGCAATTAGCCTCCTTTTCAGGGGCCAAATTAGCGTCGCCCTTCCTTTCTTTTTTGTTCTTTATTTCTTTCATTTGCAGGATTTCCATTCATTTGTTTTCCTAGGGACCCGCATGTCTACCTAATATTAAAGGAGAAAAGGTGTAGATCAGGCCCAACTCAGCCCAATGAACAGATGATCTAGCTAACATGTCCGCCTGGCCCAAGCTTCGGGAAAGAAATATAAAAAGGTATCTTTCTTGGGAGCAACTAGTTGAGGATAGCTCCTTCGGGAGCCTCACAATGATCAGCACCACTTGGTGCGCTCTTAGTCGGCCGCCACGTGTCGTGCTCTAGACGCAACCTCTGAATTTTGTTTTTTTATTTTTTTTGCACGTGTTTTGGGCTTTTAAAACAATTTTTCCGGTTGTTTTCGACGTTTCGGTTTCCACAGGTCTACCTTAGCTTTTGGTTAAAAAAAATCGAATTTTTTTTACGCGAAAAACGCGTTTTCTTTTTTCTTTCTTTCACGAGAGTCACATTTCTGCTTCCGCAAGAGGCAAGATTTTGATTTTGCCAGAGTCACGGCCATGCCTCTCGGAAACGGAAAAAGAAAACACATTTTTTGGTGTTTTCTTCCGCGAGAGGCACGGCCGTGCCTCTCGAAAACGGAAAAAAACCACGTTTTCTATTTTTTTTTCCGCTAGAGGCACAATTGTGCTTTCGCGAGAGTCATGCTCGTGCCTCTCGAAAACGAAAAAAAACGTGTTTTTTGATTTTTTCCTTCTTTGAGAGGAATGGGCGTGCTTTCACGAGAGGCACGACCGGGCCTCTCGGAAACAAAAAAACATGTTTTCTGTTTTTTTTTTACCATGAGAGGCATGGTTGTGCATTCAGGTGAGTCACGATCGTGCCACTGGGAAACAAAAAAAACGTGTTTTCTATTTATTTTCCTCCCGCGAGAGGCACGGCTGTGCCTCTCGAAAACGAAAAAAAACGTGTTTTTTTGTTTTTTTTTCTTCCACGAGAGGCACGGTTGTGCTTTCGCGATAGTCACGGCCATACCTCTCGGAACGAAAAAATGTGTTTTCAGTTTTTTTTTCCTTAAGCGTGAGGTATGGTTTTGCTTCCGCAAGAGGCACGGTTGTGCTTTCGAGAGAGTCACAGCCATGCCTCTCGAAAACGAAAAAAATATGTTTTCTATATTTTTTCTTAAGCGAGAGGCACAGTTGTGCTTTTGTGACGTGCCTCTCGGAAATGAAAAAAACGATTTTTTTTGTTTTTTTCCTTCCGCAAGAGGCACGGTGTAAAACACTCGATGCGACTATATCTCCCACATGTCGAGGCACGACTTAGAGGCATAATCGCATTGAAGGCATATGTCGCAAATGAGGTAATCTTCACACAACCCATGTAATATAATAATGAATAAGAGATACATAGTTGGCTTACAATCGCCACTTCACACAATTACATGAATAAAGCATTACATCAACCAAATACACTCATGGTACGACTACGGAACCAAAATAAAAGAAGAACCCCAAATGCGACAAAGGTCCCCGATCGACCCCAACTGGGCTCCACTACTGATCAACTAGAACGAAACAACACAAATGAACAAGGTCTTCAACGAGCTCCTCCTGAGCTGGGTTGCGTCATCTGCACGGACTCAACGGCACCTGCAAGCTGGTTTTGGAAGTATCTGTGAGCCACAGAGACTCAGCAATCTCGCACCCTCGCGATCAAGACTATTTAAGCTTATGGGTAAGGTAAAGGTATGAGGTGGAGCTGCAGCAAGCGACTAGCATATATGGTGGCTAACATACGCAAATGAGAGCGGGAAGAGAAAGCAAAGCACGGTCGATAAAAGTATGGTCAAGAAGTGATCCTGGACTACGTACGTCAAGCATAACTCCAACAACCGTGTTCACTTCCCGGACTCCGCCGGAAAGAGACCATCACGGTTACACACGCGGTTGATTCATTTTAATTAAGGTCGACTTCAGGTTTTCTACAACCGGACATTAACAAATTTCCATCTGCCCATAACCGCGGGCACGGCTTTCGAAAGTTCAAATCCCTGCAGGGTATCCCAACTTAGCCCATGACAAGCTCTCACTGTCAACGAAGGAATAGACCTCTACCCGAGACATTCCGATCAGACTCAGTATCCCGGTACAACAAGACATTTCGACAGGGTAAAATTAAACCAGCAACACCACCCAGATGTGCCGACAAATCCCGATAGGAGCTGCACATATCTCGTTCTCAGGGCACACCGGATGAGCAAGACGTCGGGTAAGCCAGCCCAGAGTTGCCCCTGGTAGCCTCGGACATCGCTCAGTTGGACCAACACTCAGAGGAGCACAGGCCCCGGGGGGTAAAATAATGATGACCCTTGAGTCTGCAGAACCCAAGGGAAAGAAAAGGCTAGGTGGGAAATGGTAAAACCAATGTTGGGCATTGCTGGAGAAGCTTTACTTAAGGCGAACTGTCAAGGGGTTCCCATAATAGCCCAACCGCGTAAGGAACGCAAAATCCGGGAACATAACACCGATATGACGGAAACTAGGGCGGCAAGAGTGGAACAAAACACCAGGCATAAGGCCGAGCCTTCCACCCTTTACCAAGTATATAGATGCATTAATTAAATACGATATATAGTGATATCCCACCAAGTAAACATGTTCCAACAAGGAACGGTATCTCCATGTTCCAACAAGGAACAAACTTCAATCTTCACCTGCAACTAACAACGCTATAAGAGGGGCTGAGCAAAGCGGCAACATAGCCAATCAACGGTTTGCTAGGACAATGGTGGGTTAGGGGCTGAACGTGGCAATTTGGGAGGCTGGCAAGCAAGTGGTAGGCATCATAGCAATGGCATAGCAAAAGAGCGAGCAAACTAGCATAGCAAAGATAGTAGTGATTTCGAGGGTATGATCATCTTGCCTGAAATCCCGCAAGGAAGAAGAACGAGTCCATGAAGAAGACAAGCGGACGTAGACGAACGGGTCCTCACAAACTCGACGTTAACGGAACCAACCCGAAGAAGCAACACCGGAAAAGAAGCACACAACATAGTAAATAACCAACACATAATCATGGCATGATGCACAATCGAGTATGATGCATGTCCGGTTTAATGAAGCATGGCATGGCAAAATGCACAAACAATCCTACAAATTAAGTGGAGCTCAATATGCATCGGGCTGCATATTGACAAAACACCACTTCAATCATTTAGTTCTCTCTCGTTTATGTACCCAACAATATTAAATGTTGATTAACATGGCAAGAGGGTGAAGCAAATGTAAACTACCTATCTAGTCAAGGTTAAATGAGGCCGGAAACAACGAACAACAATTCCGGAAAATCCTCATATGCATAATTTAAGGTTTGGTACTGTTCTGCCCTAAACATAATTTTAGAGTTGTTTAACATGCAAAGTAAGGCCACCATGATAAACTAGGCAAAATTCTACCCCATCTACATATAAAGTTTATTAAATTCGAAGTTACGGTTATTAAGTTATGAATTAAATCATTTTAACATGGCATAGGGGCAAATTTAACCAAACATCAATTTAAACATTTTAAACATGGATGAAAATGACATATTATGAAACTAGATGCAATTCTAAGCACTTTTCATATTAAGTTTGTTTTAAACCGATGCACGGTTGATTAGGTATTATATGCATGAAGACTAGGGGCTTTGCTGGAAAACTGGCACTCTCTGGAAAATGCTAAAATAGGAGACGCTGAAAAAAAAACACTACTGGGCTGAAACTGAGACAAGCCCACTCAGAACAAAAAAATCAAAAGGCGGGGCGCTGTGGGTGGCGGCTCACCCATGGGCCTGGCCCAGTCGGAGGGAGAGGAAGCAGGCTGAGGCGGGGCGCTGCGCTGGAGATGGGCCTGGGATCTGGGCCGAAAGCGGAGGCGGCACGCTGGGCCTGGGAGGCCACGGCGGGGCCCAAGAGCGGGGACGCGGTCAACGCAGACGAATCGGGGCTCCTCCCGATCCTCTCCGGCGGCGGCGCGCTGGGAACTCCGGCGACGGGGACGACAGGAACCGAGGCGGCCGCGCCGGATCTTGGGGCGTTGCGGAGGAAGATGGCCACAGGCGCGGCTGCTCCGGTGGTTGAGCTGCGGCAGCGCGGGGCGGATCCCGAGCAGGAGCCGCGGTGGCGTGCGGGCTCGGCCGCGATGGTCGACGCCGGCGACGAGGATCGGAGAGGCGGCGGCGCAGCGCTCCGGCGAAGGCAGCGGCAGTGCACGACGAAGCAGGCGCGGGGAGATGGGAGCCTCAGGCGGCGGCGATGAGATGGGCTCGCACGGGCCCGATCTGGGTCCCGCGGGCCGGCGGCGAAGTGGGGAGGCTGGTCGGACATGTGTCGCAGTGGGATTGGAGGAGGGAGGCGGTGGTGACGACGTGGCATGCTCTGATTGGTCAAAGTGACGAGGCAGCGGCGGCGGACACGTCCAGCGGCGGGACGGACAAGTCCGGCGGCGTGGGAAGGAGTGGATCTAGGGTTCATCCGCGAAATGATCCGAAATTTCGGGGAGGGGTGCTCTTTTATAGGTAGAGGGAGCTAGGAGAGTCCAAATGAGGTGCGGTTTTCGGCCACGCGATCGTGATCGAACGACCGAGATGATGGAGCAGAGTTTGGTGGGTTCTAGGCCAAATTGGAGGGGTGTTGGGCTGCAACAAACACGAGGCCTTTTCGGTCCCTCGGTTAACCGTTGGAGTATCAAACGAAGTCCAAATGACCCGAAACTTGACAGGCGGTCTACCGGTAGTAAACCAAGGCCGCATGAAAAATCTCGGTCCAATCCGGAAATGCTTAATCCCCACACATGGAAGAAAGGTAGAAATGACCACCGGAGGAGAACGGAACGCCGGATTGCAAAACGGACAACGGGGAAAATGCTCAGATGCATGAGACGAACACGTATGCAAATGAAATGTGCATGATGACATGATATGCAATGCATGACACGCAAGCAATGACAAGGCAACAACAGCGAATAACGGAACGACACCTGGCACATCGGTCTCGGGGCGTTACAACACTCCACCACTACGAGAGGATCTCGTCCCGAGATCTAGAATGGCACTGGAGGGACAAATGGAAGAGAAAGAGAAGAGGTAAAACTAATTGCTTCTTTGACAAACGAGTGAAACCAAGAACCTTGAGAGGTTGAATACATTCGAGACAGAATTCAACGAAGGTGAACAAGGTCAAAAACAGCCATTTAGAAAAGGAGAAGAAAGAACATTGCGAAAAACCTTGAGGTTGAAGGGAAGATATATATTGAAAACACTCCAGTTAAGGAAGGGGATCAAGGAAGACCAAATTCGGGCAGCACTCCGGTTGGAAAGAAAAAGAATTGAATAAGGTCTTGATAAGATGAGAAGATACTTGAAGAAATCACAAAACACTGCCTCCAGAACAAAAGTAAGAATGGAATGGAGTGAACGAAGGAAAACAATATCTTGAGAGAGCACGGTTACAACAGAAGCTAGAACGGAGTTGTTGGAAAACCCACAACGAAAATAATAAGCTTGATATGGTCTTATGGGATACCTCTCAAATTAAGAGATGAAAAACCTGCCACTCACGGGAAAAGAATTGGATTGATAAGAACAAAGAGACGAGAAACTTATTTCACCGGGAGGATAAATGAAGAACTTGGATCATTTATAAACACCATAGATAGCAACAAACCTTAGGGAAGGCTTTAGGTGAAATATAACCCAAGGTAACTCCAATGACGAGATTGATGGATTTAAAATATCTCATTCTTAATAGCATGTGAATCATGAAACATGAACTCAAATTATCAAGAATGGCATAATACCACCTCCAAAGATACGGTAGAAAGAAATGCACTCCGGATTGCAAGATGAAGAAAACTTGAGCTTCTTAAAAGAATCTCGATGAAAACTTTGAGAAGGAATTAAATCCTTGATGAACCATCATGTAGAACCTTCATAAGAACTCCAGTAGACAAAAGAATGAACAAACGGAAAGAAAGGGTAGTTGAAAATACGAGGTGAAACCTTGTAATGATTTAGATGGATCTCCGCGATGAAATAGTTGAGAGAACTTGGCACTCCGGGAAAGAAAAGATAAGATGAACAATTGAGATCAAGAATCTTGATGAACCTCCGGAATAGGGAAATAATTATTGGGATGAAACAAGAATAAGAATTACATTATGCTTATCCTTCACCAATTTAAATTGATGACAATCAACGGATTTTGCATATTACTTATTCTCGTAGAAAATATTAAGATAGATATTGCAAAAATTTGAAGAGGTCTTTAATGATCCACCGGTAGGATTGAAATAACGAACAAATTGATAAGTAAGAGAAATCTTGAACGAACCACCGTTAGAATTGAAAAGGAACGAAGAGAAGATTAAGAAACTCCGGAAAGAATTAGCACATGAATGAAGATGCTTGAGAGAATTTAGATACAAGAGAACGAAAAGATCACGAGTCGATTAAAGATCACTTGAACGAAGCACCGGTAAAATTGAAGAACGAGAGCTGAAAGCTGAGAATGAATAAATCTTAGATGATGGACTCCGGATAACAACTGAGAAGACTCTTAAATTTCTCCGGAAGGGTGAAAAGAATTCTCATGATGAAAACAGTTACGAGAGGATGGCAACAAGTTAGAATCACGAATCTTGAAGAGAATGGATCAAAAATGAGAGAAACTCTTCTTCGGTCTTCAAATGATGAGAATGACAACGAGAAACACCACCATCAATTATTTAGACACTCCAGAATGAAAAATGGAAACGTTGAGCCAACGATGGAAAGAATTTGGAAGATCTTG
Source organism: Triticum monococcum (assembly GCA_034509565.1). NCBI lineage: Eukaryota > Viridiplantae > Streptophyta > Magnoliopsida > Poales > Poaceae > Triticum > Triticum monococcum. The sequence goes on from CM067842.1 coordinate 51,184,480, forward strand.
GAGAAAAACATAAGACTGATGACAATCATTCTTACGTCAAACTTCAAAAGAATTTAGGATAGCTCTGGGAAAATTAGAAGAGTCAGGTAAGATCCTGGAAAAAGACCTGTGGGTTAGGGCCCACTCAAAAGAAACACCGTTGGAATGATTAAAAAGAGGGGTTGCACCGGTTGAATTAAATGACTTGAATGATATAACATCCTCGAAATAGGTTGAACAGATCTTGAATGACAAGATGAGCCTTTTGAGGAAGCTTTAGCACGCCGGAACAAAAGAATAGTGAGAAGTGAATTATTATGAGGTGCACCGGTATAAGAAGGTGTTGAAATGAGGAAAAGGATATGATCCACAACGCTTGACTTGAATCCACCGGAGAAGAAAGAGGACGAACAATGATGAACCTGAGGCTCCGTTAGAATCTTCGTGAGAATCACCGGATAAGAATATGAAGAAAAAGAATGGAGAGACTTCACAAGAATAAAGGATACTTGATTAAGACATCGGATTCCTTGAAGAAAAAAAGGATGGGTGGGCGGGAAAACAAAGGCAACTTGGAGACGGATGAAACAAACACCGTTGAGAAGAAGTGATAATTGATCTTGCGAATATTGAAGTGATCGGGTCCACTTGAAGAGACAACACGCGAGTGAGAAGAAATTCAAATGACAAACTCAATGATCGAGGAGGATTAGTATTCACATAGGAATATGAGAACACCACCTAGGGAAGGTATGGAATCACAATTTGACTTCGAAGCAACTCGAATACCACAACTCAAAACAAAACAAAGGATTGGCTTGCAAAATAAGCCGGAACAAACATATGATAGAGATTTCGTCCGAAGTTTTCGTGGTGGGACCTACACGGGCTCGATCGTACAGCACCATCATGTGTAAGGCAGTGCACATGACATACGAAGCGTCCCCGAGTCAGCATAGCCAAGGACTCTTTAAGACACAACGAGACCACTGTAAAATCGACCGTGAATAGGCGAACCACTAGACGTCGAACCCCAATTTCATATCATACATCTGTCGGAAAGATATCCTAAGAGCTACTTGAATTCCCACCTATGAAACTCCCGAAACTTTCCGGTTATGCAATCACGTGTTGGGGATACAGGAGAAGCATAATATCTCACCCAAACTAGCAAATCCTACATCTAGCTATATCCATCCTTCAACACATAACCAAGAAACCTTCGGAAATCATCTACCTCAACCTTCGAAAAGCATCCGTTATACAAGTTATGGCGATACTCCCGAACTCCCGCCCCAGTACTGGGTGGCGTCGAGGTTATCTCACCAACGAACTGCATAAAGGAGATTTTCGATGTCGACGAACATATCTCAAGTATACCAGAATTGCAACGATAAAATTATGATAACAACACCTCAGAGCTCAACTCCCCGGGACACTTCCACTAAACCCCTGACAGGAGGCACTGAGACAATGTTCTCATCATAAAACCATCGGAACGATTCCAAGATACCCGCGTGATCCTAAAAAAAATTTAGTGAAATTTGAGAAGAGAAGAGTCAAAACTCTACGTCAGGATGCCTTACCAGAGCGATGAGGAGACTGGGAAGTAAAAAGAATTTCTAAGCTCTCCGATATATAATTCCTAGATGACTCAAAACATTTTTCTAGACACAACTCGGCCGCTAAAAACGATCAAGCAATGGGGCTCCTAAGGTCGGGGAAGGCTCTGATTACCAACTTGTAACACCCTCAATGCGACTATATCTCCCACGTGTCGAGGCACGACTTAGAGGCATAATCGCATTGAAGGCATATATCGCAAGTGAGGTAATCTTCACACAACCCATGTAATATAATAATGAATAAGAGATACATAGTTGGCTTACAATCGCCACTTCACACAATTACATGAATAAAGCATTACATCAACCAAATACACTCATGGTCCGACTACGGAACCAAAATAAAAGAAGAACCCCAAATGCGACAAAGGTCCTCGATCGACCCCAACTGGGCTCCACTACTGATCAACTAGAACGAAACAACACAAATGAACAAGGTCTTCAACGAGCTCCTCCTGAGCTGGGTTGCATCATCTGCACGGACTCAACGGCACCTGCAAGCTGGTTTTGGAAGTACCTGTGAGCCATAGAGACTCAGCAATCTCGCACCCTCGCGATCAAGACTATTTAAGCTTATGGGTAAGGTAAAGGTATGAGGTGGAGCTGCAGCAAGCGACTAGCATATATGGTGGCTAGACTACGCAAATGAGAGCGAGAAGAGAAAGCAAAGCACGGTCGATAAAAGTATGATCAAGAAGTGATCCTGGACTACCTATGTCAAGCATAACTCCAACAACCGTGTTCACTTCCCGGACTCTGCCGAAAAGAGACCATCACGCTTACACACGCGGTTGATTCATTTTAATTAAGGTCGACTTCAGGTTTTCTACAACTGGACATTAACAAATTCCCATCTGCCCATAACCGCGGGCACGGCTTTCGAAAGTTCAAATCCCTGCAGGGTATCCCAACTTAGCCCATGACAAGCTCTCACTGTCAACGAAGGAATAGACCTCCACCCGAGACATTCCGATCAGACTCAGTATCCCGGTACAACAAGACATTTCGACAGGGTAAAACTAAACCAGCAACACCACCCAGATGTGCCGACAAATCCTGATAGGAGCTGCACATATCTCGTTCTCAGGGCACACCGGATGAGCAAGACGTCGGGTAAGCCAGCCCAGAGTTGCCCCTGGTAGCCTCGGACATCGCTCAGTTGGACCAACACTCAGAGGAGCACTGGCCCGGGGGGGTAAAATAATGATGACCCTTGAGTTTGCAGAACCCAAGGGAAAGAAAAGGCTAGGTGGCAAATGGTAAAACCAATGTTGGGCATTGCTGGAGAAGCTTTACTTAAGGCGAACTGTCAAGGGGTTCCCATAATAGCCCAACCGCGTAAGGAACGCAAAATCCGGGAACATAACACCGATATGACGGAAACTAGGGCGGCAAGAGTGGAACAAAACACCAGGCATAAGGCCGAGCTCCACCCTTTACCAAGTATATAGATGCATTAATTAAATACGATATATAGTGATATCCCAACAAGTAAACATGTTCCAACAAGGAACGGTATCTCTATGTTCCAATAAGGAACAAACTTCAATCTTCACCTGCAACTAACAACGCTATAAGAGGGGCTGAGCAAAGTGGTAACATAGCCAATCAACGGTTTGCTAGGACAATGGTGGGTTAGGGGCTGAACGTGGCAATTTGGGAGGCTGACAAAAAAGTGGTAGGCATCGTAGCAATGGCATAGCAAAAGAGCGAGCAAACTAGCATAGCAAAGATAGTAGTGATTTCGAGGGTATGATCATCTTGCCTGAAATCCCGCAAGGAAGAAGAACGAGTCCATGAAGAAGACAAGCGGACGTAGACGAACGGGTCCTCACAAACTCGACGTTAACGGAACCAACCCGAAGAAGCAACACCGGAAAAGAAGCACACAACATAGTAAATAACCAACACATAATCATGGCATGATGCACAATCGAGTATGATGCATGTCCGGTTTAATGAAGCATGGCATGGCAAAATGCACAAACAATCCTACAAATTAAGTGGAGCTCAATATGCATCGGGATGCATATTGACAAAACACCACTTCAATCATTTAGTTCTCTCTCGTTTATGTGCCCAACAATATTAAATGTTGATTAACATGGCAAGAGGGTGAAGCAAATGTAAACTACCTATCTAGTCAAGGTTAAATGAGGCCGGAAACAACGAACAACAATTCCGGAAAATCCTCATATGCATAATTTAAGGTTTGGTACTGTTCTGCCCTAAACATAATTTTAGAGTTGTTTAACATGCAAAGTAAGGCCACCATGATAAATTAGGCAAAATTCTACCCCATCTACATATAAAGTTTATTAAATTCGAAGTTACGGTTATTAAGTTATGAATTAAATCATTTTAACATGGCATAGGGGCAAATTTAACCAAACATCAATTTAAATATTTCAAACATGGATGAAAATGACATATTATGAAACTAGATGCAATTCTAAGCACTTTTCATATTAAGTTTGTTTTAAACCGATGCACGGTTGATTAGGTATTATATGCATGAAGACTAGGGGCTTTGCTGGAAAACTGGCACTCTCTGGAAAATGCTAAAATCGGAGACGCTGAAAAAAAAAACACTGCTGGGCTGAAACTGAGACAAGCCCACTCAGAACAAAAAAAAACAAAAGGCGGGGCGCTGTGGGTGGCGGCTCACCCATGGGCCTGGCCCAGTCGGAGGGAGAGGAAGCAGGCTGAGGCGGGGGTTGCGCTGGAGATGGGCCTGGGATCTGGGCCGAAAGCGGAGGCGGCACGCTGGGCCTGGGAGGCCACGGCGGGGACGCGGTCAACGCAGACGGATCGGGGCTCCTCCCGATCCTCTCCGGCGGCGGCGCGCTGGGAACTCCAGCGACGGGGACGGCAGGAACCGAGGCCGCGGCGCTGGATCTTGGGGCGTTGCGGAGGAAGATGGCCGCGGGCGCGGTTGCTCCGGTGGTTGAGCTCCGGCAGCGCGGGGCGGATCCCGAGCAGGAGCCGCGGTTGCGTGCGGGCTCGGCCGCGATGTTCGGCGCCGGCGACGAGGATCGGAGAGGCGGCGGCGCGGTGCTCCGGCGAAGGCAGCGGTGGTGCACCACGAAGTAGGCGCGGGGAGACGGGAGCCTCAGGCGGCGGCGACGAGATGCGCTCGCGCGGGCCCGATCTGGGTCCTGCGGGCCGGCGGCGAAGTGGGGAGGCTGGTCGGACATGTGTCGCAGTGGGATTGGAGGAGGGAGGCGGTGGTGACGACGTGGCATGCTCTGATTGGTCGGAGTGACGAGGCAGCGGCAGCGGACACGTCCAGCGGCGGGACGGACAAGTCCGGCGGTGTGGGAAGGAGTGGATCTAGGGTTCATCCGCGAAATGATCCGAAATTTCGGGGAGGGGTGCTCTTTTATAGGTAGAGGGAGCTAGGAGAGTCCAAATGAGGTGCGGTTTTCAGCCACGCGATCGTGATCGAACGACCGAGATGATGGAGCAGAGTTTGGTGGGTTTTGGGCCAAATTAGAGGGGTGTTGGGCTGCAACAAACACGAGGCCTTTTCGGTCCCTCGGTTAACCGTTGGAGTATCAAACGAAGTCCAAATGACCCGAAACTTGACAGGCGGTCTACCGGTAGTAAACCAAGGCCGCATGACAAATCTCGGTCCAATCCGGAAATGCTTAATCCCCACACATGGAAGAAAGGTAGAAATGACCACCGGAGGAGAACGGAACGCCGGATTGCAAAACGGACAACGGGGAAAATGCTCGGATACATGAGACGAACACGTATGCAAATGAAATGCGCACGATGACATAATATGCAATGCATGACACGCAAGCAATGACAAGGCAACAACAGCGAATAACTGAACGACACCTGGCACATCGGTCTCGGGGCGTTACACACGGTTTTGCTTCTGCAAAGCACGGTTGTGATTTCTCAATATGCATGGGTGCGTCTCTTTCGGAAAGGGAGAAAATCCGTGCTCCCAGTTTGATTTTTTCATCAGGTTTTTTTCGTGAAAAAAATTTCGTTAAACCTATCAACATGGGATCTAGTTTGGAAGATCTCGACGCGAGGAATCCAACAGTAAAAACGGTTCGAGAATTGGACGCATGATTTAAGAGATAAAATATTTTGAATAAACAGATCTACAAAAAAGAGAAAACTCACATGTTGCGACGAGTGGGTGGAAGTGATCTTTATATGAGTAATACTCAACTAGTGATTTCGATCTTTCTTTCCTTATTCAACGGCAAGTTTTCTAGGCGGAGTGGTATGTTCGGTGTGGAGTCCCATATATAACACAATTTATTTTTTAGGCAAAACGGCATGAGATCTTTTTATGTATACAACGCAAAAAGGTATGAAAACGGACTACAGACAAAAAACCCCAATTCGATCAGAAAAATTGAAGATTTTTTTTAATATCAATACAGACTACAACGTGCGAATGCGTCCCTCGTCGTCCATGAGCTTCTTCAGTTTCAGACCGACGGCTGACACGATGATTCGCTCCATGAAGCAGTTAATCCTTGCGTTCCTAGCACTAGCAGGAGATGAAACTCGCATGAAACACCGGCACCACATTGGCGTATCATCGATCCAGCTTCCGCCGAACACAGTACTCCCTCCATTTCAAATTATAGTGCGTCCGCATTTCCCGAGGTCGAACTTTGACCATATATTTAACGTACGAGACCGACTGCGATGGACGAAAAAATTACATAATTAAAAATTTCTTTCAAATACGAATTTACTGATATAATTTTTGCTCCGCCGTAATTGGTTTTGGTAGTTAAATTTACGGTCAAAATTGAAGCACGAATATAGAAAAAATACTACATTGCGGAATGGAGGAAGTACCATATTGCTGTGCTGGTCCATTGGTTGTTGGGCGATGCATTGGATATGGATCCACCATACATACACATCACAGTTGACATGCATGCAACCAAAACGCCTGGTCCAAATCATAGTAAGATACCTGACAGACCCACTGACTGCCTGATTGATTCAGCCACTAGTATAATCCCAGCAGCATCGCAGATGTAGTGTAGTGGCCTGCATGTGTACGTACGAACGAACGAACGACGCGCGCCTATCTGCTCTGCTCTTGACTTTTGCCGCGCCAAATGTCACGCCCAACTTATATGGAAAATGTTTAAATTAAGCCGACTGATTTTCCATGCCGTGGAAACCGTCTGGAACGCACGACACGTGTCAGCCTCACGCGTCGCTTGCAACCGCCCCAGCCTTATCTTCTTCACGTCCACACGTTCGTTCCCCCTCCTTTCCACCCCCCTTGATGTCAAACGCGGGAGAGGAGGCATGGCGCTGCAGCATGAAGGAGGAGGCCGGAGCCTGGCGCCGCTTGCCGGAGGCAGATGCCGTCCATCGTCGAAGAAAGTTGCGTTTTCGTGAATCTCGCCACGGCGGCGGAGCTACAATGCAGCACAAGCATCGCCCCGACCCCGTGAAGCTCGTCGGCGGCGGTACTGCTTGGCTGCAAGGGAGCTCTCACCGGCGGCTGCGCTCGCGACGGCGGTTGAAGCCGCAGTGCTTCAACGCAGCATCCGTGGTGCTACCCGCTGGCGACGAAGCTTCGACGCAGTATCCGTGGTGCTGCCCGCTGGCGACGAAGCTTCGACGCAGCATCCATGGCGCTGCTCGCCGGCGACACAGCTGCAACGCAGCATCCATGGCGCTGCTCGCCGGCGGCAGAGCTGCAACGCAGCAGCGATGGTGCTTCAACGCAGCATCCATGGCGCTGCTCGCCGGCGACGAAGCTTCAATGCAACATCCATGCTGCTCGGCCGGAGTTACAATCAAGCTTCGACGAAGCGTCGGTGCTGCGTTGGAGCTCGGTCGGAGTTGCAACGAAGCTTCGCCGGAGCCGTTGGAGCTTTATTGGGGGTGCAATGGAGCTCGGCCGGAGTTGCAATGGAGTTCGCCGGAGCGTCGTTGCTGCGCTGGAGCTTCGTCAGGTTGCAATGGAGCTCACCGAAGGCTGTTGGTGCTGAGTTTGAGCTTCCCGCGGGGCTGCAATGGCACTGCGTTGAAGCTGTCGCTCTCGCTGCTGCCTGTTTGTAATCCAACGCCTCCCTTCATGCCGATCCGACGGCTGAACAGGTGGATAATTTCTCTAAGAAATCATCCGGCTGATTTGTAGCATCGCCCAACTTATATACCCAAAAAAAATACCATTATTTTCCGCCCCATCTCCCCATGTGATTGCCCCGCACGCACATGCTTGGACCGAGAATCCAATCTGGATCGACCAATCTAAATTAATCAGCCACTAGTTCGCTCCCCGATTACTGGCGGCTGACATGTTGTCGCTCTCATGATCCAGCGACAGTTTGCTCCTTCGATTGGCGGCCATGATGAAGGGAAAAGAAGACTCGTCGTGGCACTGTGGGCTCGATGGCGATGTCGACCGCGGCAGGCCTGGAACAGGAGGGTTCATGCGCTCATGCTGAATCAGGGCCTGGATCGGAACGGCCATGTGGCCGAGCAGACCGGCCACCTGATCCGTGGTAGAAAAATGCCCTGCGTTTCAGGCTTTCCGCCCGTGCCCGCGCGCCCACCACGCGTCCGTCTGCCGGGCAACGTGCGCGCGCCGTGAGCCCGACCGGCCGCCCATCCGCCGGAGCATCCATCATATGCCACTGTGCGTGCCAGGCTCCACCACCGTCCACCGGCAGCAGACGGCGTCGGCGCCGGAGCCGGAGGTCGACCCCAGTGGCTCGCTCGCGCCCTCGCCCGCACAACGAAATCGTTAGCCGAGCACTGTTGCTTCTGCACGCACGCACGCCCGCTCGCCGGAGGCCGGGCCTGTGCGCCCACATGGCATGAGCCAAGCGCCGTGGTCCGTGGAGACGATCGATTACTGGGGACGCCTGCTCGGATAAACAGAAATGTACTATGGCATCGCTGGCATCCACGAAATTAGGAGTGAAACGCACACGAGAGCAGGCATGCATGCAATGCAGGGATTCAGGCTGCCATATTCTGTGGCGGCCAAAACAGTCGAGCCAGCAGCAGAGACGTGCATACAGTTAGTTCTATCTGGATTTGGCCCATTACCCGTCACAAAGCCAGTGCCCACAGACTTACGTGGTCGATATCAGTATGCTTTGTTCATGGTCCTTGAACGGTGAGAACTCGCTGTCGATGTAATGGACGGCGTTGTTGCTGCTTAGTTTGTCAAAAAAAATGTTAAAAACTATAGAACATGTATTAAAACAATTGAACATAAAAACATAAATTTCTAAAAATGTTGATAGTGTATCAGAAAAATAATAAGGATATATTTCAAAAATGTTAACAGCGCACACAAAATATTCCTGACATATACCAAAAATGTAAAACACTATGGGAGACTGTTAATCATATATTGGAAATATGTTAAACATGTACAAAGAAATGTTCCATGTATACTAAAAGTGTAGAATGTGTATTAAAAAATTGAACATAAAAACATAAATTTAAAATAAACGTTGATAGTGCATAAAATACAGTGAATCATATATTTAAAAGATGTTCAAATTTTATTAAAAAAAATCTTGATATATACGAAAAATAAAAAAGCATATAAAAAATAGTCATCAAAAATATTTTTTATAAATATTAATCATGTATTTGAAAAACGTTAATCATGTATCAAAAATATTTCTAATATATACGTGTATAAAGAAAACTAGATATGTGTTGAAGAAAAAAAGAAAGAAACAAAGAGAAGCGGTGAAAACTGAAGAAGGGGCAGAAAGAAACGTCTCATAAACAAAGAAAAACTGAAAACTGAAAGAAACATGTGAAAACCCATCAGGAAACGAAGAGGAACCAAGAAAGACAAAACAAAACAGAGAAAAGATAAAAATAACCAAGAGACAAGAAAAACCATAAAAAAGGGGGAAAAATGGGGAAACCCAAAGAAATAGGAAAATACAAGAAATTAATTGGTGAATAGATAAAAAACTGAAGAAAACACGAAAAGCTGAAGCACAACAATTAAAGCCGAAGTAGAAACCCACAAAGAGAAGAAACAAAATAAAAGCATATATGAAACCGAGCGAAAAAACCCAACAAACTCGAACGAGACCCAGTCAACGAAAGAAAAATAGAGGTAAATTGGCCGGCCCAGTAGCTATAGTGCTGGGACGAAGCTTCATGCGAGATGGAAGGAGCACTTGCTCTAAGCGAGATACAGCTCCGATAGTCTCGGTTTAGTGAGGCAGAAGCTCGCCTCGTCTAAAACAAAGTTTTATTGGGTTAGAGCATCTCTAGCAGACCTCTTAAATCGCTGACTCGTATCGCCCGTTTACATTATCAATCACCTCCATGCAGTCTGCCTTGACGTGAAGATTGTTGCAACCTAAGTCATTGGCAAGTATGAGTCTGTCTCTATGGCATATCACTGTATGATGCCGCTAAAAGGGAACCTATATAATCGCGTAGAATAGCTCCAGTACTTCCAGAACCATTGTCATAATTAAAACCAGCGTCAATATTCAACTTCACAACATTCTCTGGTGGTCTCAGCCAACCATGCCTCCTAATTCGTTCATGCTTCACCCTGGCTCTGACGAAGTTCTTTGCAAGCACAGTGATGGTCTGCACCGATCTAGCTGAGTCCTGCAATATATGCTCATGCGTGAAATGTCATCGTTCCCACCACACGTACCAAACCGTAGTGGCAGTAAGATCAGTTCTTTTCACACCAGATATGGTCGGCTGTATAGGGCTCTTGGAAAGAAACAAAGCAGTCAAGACTGAACCTCCCTCACGTTCAAGTCTAGTCCCAAAATGCGCCACACTTCTTGCACTCTTGGGCAGAGAAAGAACACATGCCTAACACTTTCGTAATCTGATGTACATAAAGGACACTGTGAACTAGTACTCATGTGCCTATTTGCAAGCACGCCATGACAAGGAATAGCCCCTAATAAGGTTCTGCAAACATGGATTTTTATAGAAAAAATTATATTTTTCATCCCTTAACTTGTTTGAAAGTATAGAAATAGTCCTTCAACTTTAAAACCGGCAAATCTTAGTCCCTTGATTGTTGAAACCGGATATTTTTCATCCCTTGAATTGATTTGGGTGGTTTTTTGCTGACATGGCATGGTTTTGACCATTGACCTTGCCACATCATTGTCCATCGCATCTCCCTCTTCTATCTCATGCCATCCCAACGCTTGACCCGACAGCTGGCAAATGGCAATGAACCGAGTGCCCATGCGCTCCGCGCCGCCGCACGCAAGGACCGGTTGGACTTGCTGGACGCGGCGTCCGGAGCAAGTTGAATCTTGATGTAGTTTTTATTATTTCTAGTGTTCATTGTATTATTATGATTGAAAATGAATAGATTGAAAGTTTTTTTAAAAAAAGAATTACGTAATTCTGTCTGTATTAATCACATTAGTGAAGTTACAGTATATAAAAAAGTCAAGAAACTACTTATGGTATGTATTGTGGCGCAGGACCAACACTCCCGAGGGCTGAGCGACAGGTGTCACCGCTTTCCTACAGCCTAAGCGCGAGCTCCCATGACGTTGGCTGCTCCGTGGAGGCTGAGCTCGGCGAGAAGGTGGAGTACACCCGCTGCGGCGAGCACTCCATGCCGCAAGCATCGATGCCGGCAACCTGCATCATTGCGTCCTGCTCACCGCCTAGCTCCGGTACGGGGACCATGAGGACGAGTTCGACCCTATATGCCGCTGCCGCCCGACGCGCCCGCTCCTCAGTACACGAAGACGATCCTCGTCACCACCTCCGGCACATCGCTCGCTCGCTCACCTACTTGCTCGCCGCCGACAGCTCCGAGTCCCTCGACCTTTGGACAGAGGCATGCCGCTAGGAGCGCGGACATGCATGCCATGTGCTTGACGTAATGTCTACAACAGTGGCAAGTTGAAAGGAGAGTAAATGTTGCCAGGTAGACGAAGACGGAAGACCTATCAAAACCAAGCCACGTCAACTCAAAAACCACTTCATATGAGCAGAGGGACTAAACTTCTCCGGTACGAGAAGTTGACGGACTAAGATTTGCCGGTTTTAAAGTTAAGGAACCATTTCTATACTTCTGAAAGAATTAAGGGACGAAAAATATACTTTTTTCATTTTATTTTCGCTGGCACACTTAACTTTCAAATGGTCTTCCACACTGGATTAGTACTTGAGCCTTGGACTGAATTTGTCATTCTCAACTTTGATCCGTGTTGCTGATTCCATTCTTCATGATATGCCGACCTTATAAAAAAAAAACCATTCCGACAATAGTTTTATGATACAAAATCATCCATCATCCCCAGGGCCAATGGGATGTTCGGAATTCTCTGTACATCAATGGGCCAAAATAAATCATTAATTTTAGTTACTACCAGGTCGGTTGACATGTTGTTAATTCAAATAAAAAGTGTGCGGGTATGCTTGCCCTGGAAAAGGGAGCAGCGAGAGCGATACGGTACGGCAGAGGTGAAAGCGGAAATTTATCCACGTTGTGTGCATACATGGTCGTTGTCACATGGTGGTGGTGGCACAGGACCACGCAGCCGCGCTCCGGGCCACGGCGAGCGGCGTCGCGGTCACCGACGGCGGAACAGAATCATCGGCAGCTTTTGGCGTAGCGAGTAACATGCACGGCCACTAGCTACTCCATCCATCGGTCCCGACGCCATCTCACTCATCTGCGCACATGCGCTCGGCAGCCCACCACGTCCGGCCGATCCCGACGCGCCCTCGCACCCGCGCCGCACGAGCTCGCGAACGCAGCTAGCATAGCACATCAGTGCACAGGGGAAGCCGATCGACGACCCGGGGCGCGCACGCTCCCTCGATCAGTCTGCAGGCAGGGCGCGCCCTGTTACACACCGCACGTGCCGGCCAGCGCGCGCCGGGGCCATGCCCACGCAATCACGCATGCTATGCTCAGGACGTACGCGTGATCGACGCGTACGTGGGCGCGTGCATGCAGCCAAAGCATATGTGATGACAACCCGGGCGAGAGCGCGCACGCGGCCGGCAGGTCTCGCTCGCGCTCGCACGCACGGAGCAACAGGACAGAGCTCGACGACGACGCGGCCGGGCCGGTGCATATGCGTCCGAGGGAGCATGCACGGAGTGGAGCGGAGAAACCCGGTACTGCTGCACATGCGTCCCTTGCGCGCACCAGCCGGCAGTGCCCGCCGGTGGCGCGGAGCGGCACCCGCGGCGCGTGCAGCCGAAGCATACGTGATGGCAACCGGCGCGCGAACACGCACGCGGCCGGCAGGCCTCTCGCTCGCACGGACAAGCAGGACACGACTCGCGCGCGTACGTCCGCGGCCCTGCCATGCCATGCCGTACGTGGCGCGGCCGCGGAGCGGCGCGACGGCCCGACAGGCACACGGGCGCGTGCCGCGCCGAACAAACACGTACGTGCAGCAGCGTAAATGCACGCTCGTACGTACACCATTGGCGATTTACGTGCTCGCGTACTGATCTGGCCGGCGAAGGTCCCCGGTCGGGCGACGGGCGACGGCGCATTAGCTTGACGCGCGTGGCAAGTCGACCGTGGTGGATCCATGATCACGGACGGACGCGTGAGTGCGTGCACGGAGCGAGCGTACCGTTGGTGGTACGCTGCCGCGGCTGCCTGCACGTACAGATTTATGTGCCCTAGCTAGCTTTAGCCTCCCTCATTAGCTGCGCGGCATCTGCATGTTGCGGTAGTCCAAGTACCGGCCGCTGCATGCATGTGCAGTTTGTCTCGATGGCGATCCACCTGCCCACGGCCGCTAGCCGCTACTATAGGTGGCTACCTCAGCTCAGCTCCATGCATGGACGGCCCCAAACCAGCTCGTGCGGTGCATAACTCACTGCATGTACGTATAGTATAATAGATTGATCAAAATGTATACTGGATTCATGTCCTGAACCCGAAAGCATACGTGTCACCTCTTCTTTCGACATGCTGCGTTCTTTCTCCCAGTGCAGATGAAGAGGACGGTGCAATGGCAATACAAGAAGGCCGGTGAAAATTGACGTCGACCGAAAAAAAGATGAGATTTTCAGCTCGCTGGAGCGGAGGGAGCGATAACACAATTTGACGGAGTGGCTTAAACCGAGCTTCTCTTTTTCTCCAGAGCGTGGAGCGGAGTTTGAGATCAGAGAGATTCCGAACAGACTCTTAAGTCACTTAACCAAGTCCAAATCAAATGACATAACATGCAACGATTTGTTTTTTTTAAATTATACGGATCCTTACATAAGAGCATCTACAGCCAGACTTTATAAATCCGGCCACTCAAACGCCTACGGACGCGACCGGGTGCGTCCGTGGACAGTGACCAGTCAAGCCTCAAATTAGTCATTCTGCATCTGAGTCTCTCATATTTCAACCACAAAGCATGCAGAAAAACCTATGTACTACCCTAACTAATCTTCGTCATCGGAGATGTCCACGACGTCGGTGCCGGGTGCCCGCTGGATGGGCGCATAGGAGGGCTCCAGCTCGACCTCATCCATGTAGGCGAGCATCACCACCTCTTGCCTGCGATGGCGTCTGATTTCCGCAACCGACTTTGAGCGGAGGGAATCAAGGATGACCTGCTGCTCCCCCTGCAAATCCGCGTCGCCAGCATCCACCTCAACCTCCTCCTCCTCCTCAAGAGGTAGCCCCACGGCGGTTCTGGCTTCGCGCCTTGCCCGGATCTGCTCAAGGAGCTCAAGCTGGCGCTCCATCGTTAGAAATCGGTGGCTCCTCAGCCAGGGGCGTGGGGGCATGGCTACTAGGCGGACGAGGAGTGCAAAGTGGCGAAGGCAGCGGACCGGCGGAGGAAAATGTGGATGGTAGGGTTTCGGTGTCGGCGGTCGACTTAAATAACCGGGCTAGGCACTACGTGGCCTGTCGGAGCGGCGCCACACGGCGACATTGCTCCGACGGAGGAGACGAGTTTCGGACCGCCGGGTTTCCAAACATTTCCGAGTGAGACCCCGCCGTCAGTCCAATGTGGCGGGTGCGCCCTGACGCCTCCATATCCGCCCTATATTTAGGCTGAATATGAAAGATGCCGGTCAGCCAGGGGCGTGTGATGCCCGTTTGAGGCGTCTTTCCATATCATATTTTCGTGACCGGTCAGCAATCGGACAGCCCGCTCCGATGTTTCAGGCCGGTTTGAGACGCCATGCTCTAAGATCCCAGGAATAGAGTATCCATTGAGACTTGGCTAACCGAGATTTGGCAATCCTGGGGAAAAAATGGCTGATCAAAGCTGGCTCTGAAAAATAAATGCACGAAAAAAGATCCATTTTGATTTTGAATGGTGCTCTTCGTCTGTTAATGATCGGGACCGCGTGCTCCGCGAGCGTCTGCGCCGGCCGGGCGATGTGATATGCAAGAAAAGATGCGTGCACCGTAGTCGCACAAAACCATCACGATTATTGGTCCTGATCGATCAGCCCCAGGATCAAGTCTCACGCCTCGGTCGAGATTGCGATCGCGATGAATCCGGGCACATGCACGAAAGATGAAGCACGAGGCCATATCTATGCTAGGCCGGTCCTCAACGTTAACATCGTCATAGTCACGTACTGCTGGCTGCTGCTACTACTTGGCCAGTACGTGCTGGACGTGCGTGTGTGCATGCGTGCGTGGTCACAGGAGTGATCGTACTCTTCTTCTTAGTATTAACGTTTTGTTTTGCTCCGTACGGCTGGTGAAAATTGCCGGTGACCTGCATGCTGCGAAATACTCAAATACATGGAGTACGGACAGAACAGGTTCTTTCTCCCGGTGCAGATGAAGAGGGCGGTGCTGGTGCAATTGCAATGCAAGAAGGCTAGTGAAAATTGCCGATGACCTCCATGCTGCCAAATACATGGAGTGCGAATAGAGCTGGTTCTTTCTCCCGGTGCAGATGAAGAGGGCGGTGGTGCCGGTGCAATTGCAATGCAAGAAGGCTAGTGAAAATTGCCGGTGACCTCCATGCTGCCAAATACATGAAGTGTGGATAGAACTGGTTCTTTCTCCCGATGCAAGAAGGCTAGTGAAAATTGCCGGTGACCTGCATGTTGCAAAATACATGGAGTCATGGAGTGCGGATACAACAGGTTGTTTCTCCCAGTGCGGATCAAGAGGGCGGTGGAACTGCAACGACAATGCAAAAAGGCCGGTGAAAATTGCCGGTGACCTGCAAAAAGAAAAAGAAAAAGGAAGATGCTTCTCGCAAAATAAACGCGCGGAAAAGTTCCCTTTTGGTTTTAGATGCTGCTCTTCGTCTGTCATGATCGGGACCGCGCGCTCCGAGAGCGCCTGCGCCGGCCGGGCGTCTGGCCGGGCGATCCGGCGATGTGATATGCAAGAGAGATGCGTGCACCCTAGTCGCACAAGAACACGATGATTATTGGTCCTGATCATCCTTCCCACGTACGTACGTACGCCTCCATGGTGATTGCGATCGCGTTGGATTCCCAGTAATGCATCAACGAAAATTGTTATTGTACGCGCGTGTCGCCTCTTGATCAGCCGCGCGCACCCACCAGCCGTACGGAGCAAAACAAACACATTAGTACTAATTTAAGAAGAGTACGGTCACTCCTGTTACCACGCACGCACGCGTTTTAAGGGCCAGACACTATCCTTCTGGGAATATTTTGAACTGTGAATTGAAGAAGGGCTCATCCTTTGTGTGGCAAAGTATTTGGACAGGAATACATACGTTCAAAAAAGGCTGCATTTGGAGAGTTAGAGATGGTGCAAAGATAGATATATGGAGTGACTATTGGATTCCTAGTAGTGCATCAAGAAAAATTGTTACTGTCCGCGGGAACCAACTGCTCACTAAGGTCAGTGACCTCATCGACTCCTCCTCAGGAGAGTGAGATGAACAGCTAATAAGGGACACTTTCTGGCCTATAGATGTTGAGCGGATATTGCAAATTCCATTGTTTCGGCAACATACAGAGGATTATATAGCATGGCATTTAAATAAGAATGGCACTTTCTTGGTTCGCTCAGCGTATTACAAACAGTGGGAAGAGACTTATGCCCAGGAAGATTTGATGGGGAACTACCGATCTGATTCTAGACCACATCCAGTATGGAAGAAGGTTTGGAAGCTCAAACTGCCAGAAAAGATTAAGATCTTCATTTGGAGGTGCTTACACAATGTGCTACCATGCTTCAGCGTTCTAACTAATCGGCATGTTGGTACTAACTCTCAGTGCCCTATCTGCAAGATGGACGTGGAAGATATACGCCATGTACTGTTCTCATGCCCACGTGCTCTAGCTGTTTGGGAAGCCTTGGGCGTTGGCAATATTATCAGGGACGCCATGTGCATAGACCGCTCTGGAGTAGCCATAATAGATTTTCTCTTATGTGATGAAGCTCATCAGCGTATGTACTCAGACCCAATAGAATTGCCGGAGATTATTGCTGGAACCAGCTGGTACATCTGGTGGCAGCGGAGACAATTTGTGCGTGGAGAAACTGTCCACTCGCCGAAACAAACTGCGATGTCGATCCGGGCTCTAAGCCTAAATTTTGTTCGGGTAGCAGGGAAACCGAAGGAGAGACCTCGACTGAACAAGTGGTCTGTTGTTTGTCCAGCCAACAAGTACTAAACGTGGATGCATCGTTTCATGTTGAAGATCATACAGGCGGGTGTGGAGCAGTAGTAAGAGACAGCCGCGGGAAATTCATCAGGGCATCAACAGCTTACCTCATGCAAATCCCGGATGTCGTCTCGGCGGAAGCTGCAGCTCTGTTAGAAGGCATAAAACTTCTCCAAGTCCTAGGTTGCAATAATGTGATGCTGAGAATGGATAATATTGTGGTGGTTGATGCTCTACGGATGAATGAAGGTCATGCTATGGTGGCAGCCCCAGTTTTAGAAGAATGTAGATTCTTGCTTCATGAGTTCGGGAAGGTAACTATTGATCATTGTAATCGAAAGTCAAATGTAGTTGTTCATGAGCTAGCTAGTTGGGGAAGTACAAACTCTCCCTCTGTATGGGTAGACGTACCCCCTGAATTTATTGTAAAATCTTTAGCAAACGATGTAAGTATGATTGATTAATAAAGCTAATCGTGAAGGCCTTTCCTAAAAAAACCACGCACGCACGCATGCAGGCACGACCAGCGGTCCAAGTATATGTGCCGTGCACGCAGTTGGCCAGTCGCACCAATCTATCGCTCTGGCATAGGACATGCATTTCATCCATCTATTTTTCTCGAATACACCATGAAAAGGTGTATCATCGTTATATAGAGGAAGGGTCAAGCGGCCAGAACCACGCTAAAAGGCGGCTACAACGGCAAAAGGCAAACAACACCACGCTAAAAGCATCTTCAACAGGCGCGCGAAACTAATGTCGCGCCGTAAAATTTCATTTTTAGCGCGCGCGCAACCGGAATAGCTGCTCCAGCGGGCGCCCGAAAACCACGCGCGGCGCATACGTAGTCCAGCGCGCGGGCCGAAACGCAATCGCGCGCCGCTTATTTGCTGTGCTCGCTCCCGCGCGCTGGACTCTCGCGCGCTCGCTCGCACCTCCCACCACCCCCACCCCCCCAGCCGCGCCGCCGCCGCCGACCGCGCCACCCGGCGACCGTTCGGGTGCTTCCCCGGCCTATCCCCGCCCCGCGTGCTTTCTCCGGCCCCTTTCTAGGCCCGCCGCCCCGCGCGCGTGCTGGTCCGCCGACGAACAGCGGCCGCGCGCTCGCTACCGCTCGGCGCCCGCTAGGTGTTCGACAAAACGCCTAGAAGGTATGTATTGCTCAAAAGCCATGAATTTCGTGCATGTTGATTGTAGTTTTTTATTTATAGCATAGTATTCAACATTGTAGATGAGTTCGTCGTATGATTCTTCCGAAGAAGAATTTGATATGGAAGAGGAGGAGGATCTTGCAATGATCCTAGCTATGCATATTAATAAAGAACCGAAACATGGTGGTTCGGTTATGGGTCGGCAAAAAATTTGGAGGGATATGATCGATGCCCACAACAGATTAATCAGGCATTATTTTGCGGAGAATCCCACATACCCCGAGTCGTATTTTCGTCGCCGATTTAGGATGAGCACCGAGTTGTTTAGGCGCATTGCAGAGAAACTAGCGAGCCATGACCGCTTTTTTCAGCAAAGGAGGAATGCCGCCGGAGAGCTCGGGCATAGCACCTTTCAGAAGGTGACAACCGCTTTGCGTATGTTGGCATACGGTATACCGGCTGATCTAGTTGATGATCACTTGGCTATGGGTGAGAGCCAAGCCATCATGTGTGTCAAGCGCTTCGCTGTCGGAATTGCGTAAGTGTTTGGCGAGGAGTATTTGAGATCTCCCAACGCTGATGACGTCGCAAGGCTTTTGGCGATGAACAAAGCTCGCGGCTTTCCTGGCATGCTTGGCTCAATAGATTGCATGCATTAGACTTGGAAGAATTGTCCAAAGGCATGGCATGGGCAATTCCACGGCCAAAAAAAGGGTTCCACTATAATCCTTGAAGCGGTGGCCGATTAAGAGACTTGGATTTGTCATGCATTCTTTGGAATGCCTGGATCTTTGAATGACATCAATGTTGTCAACCGGTCACCACTGATGAGTAAGATTGCAAATAGGGAGTTGCCACCGGTGCAGTTTGTAGCAAATAGCCGTACATACAACTATGTCTATTATCTAGCGGATGGCATCTATCCAAAGTTGCAAACCTTTGTCAAGCCGTTAAAAAAGCCAGAAGGTAAGAAAAATCTTGATTTCCACAATGCTCAGGCGGCGGCTAGAAAAGATGTGAAGAGAGCTTTTGAGATTTTGCAAGCCCAATTTGCTATTGTGAGAGGACCGGCTAGATTTTGGGATCAAAAGATGCTTTGGTACATAATGCACGCTTGTGTGATCATGCACAACATGATCATCAAGAATGAGCGTGGCCAAGATGTAGACTACTCTCAGTATGAGCTTTTGGGATATCCTATGCGAGTGCGACGGAGGGCTGAAAGGGTGGCCCGTTTTGTTGCCTCCTATCATGTCATTTGACGTCCTGCAGCGCATAATGATCTTCAGAAGGATCTCATTGAGGAGTGGTGGGCATGGAATGGACGACAAAGAGCATCATTATTTGTACGTTCGTTATTGTATTTTTGACCTATTTGTTGTGTTTAATGGCACTATTTGTTGTATTGAACGATAAACTGTTTGTTTGAGTTGTAATAAACGAAATTGAATTATTTATTTTTGTTTGTTTTTGATTTTTTTTGCTTTTGTTTTTAAATGCATATGTTGTTTGTGCGAGTCGCGCGCGCTGCATTTTAGCATGGCTGTTGAAACCAGCGTTGCGCGCCGCATCAAACCAGACAATGCATGCGCGGCATACGTGTTTTTTACGCGCGGCGCGACCGGCGCCTGCTGGAGATGCTCTAATCCCTAGGATCAGAGAACCACACCTGCTACAATGGATCATGCGCTGTGCGTGTGTGATACGAAGCGAGTGAGCGAAGGGTGATGGTATGTCAGAGTAAAATCCACCGGAGGTTCTGCGTATTTCTAGTAATTCACATTTGTCAGGTCAATTAAAAAGTTCGCAAATGATAGTCAGGACTATGGAGCCCTAACTACCGTGACGGATTAATTAAATAACGCCGCATCAGTAGTGTAGAAGAGTTAGCCGCACAAAAACATAATGATTAGGGTCGTGATCATCGGCCCATGATCAAGTGTCACGCTCTTCCGCTCCCCATGCACGTACGTACGGCCTCGAGATTGCAAACTGCGAAACACGAGCCGCTGGTCTACGCCAGTAGTGTTTTTGAAGCTCCGCGACAAAATAAAATGTGATGATTTCGCTTCCTGGAGACTGGAGTACGTCATGAACAGCATCATAATTTGGGGTGCAGTACACTGTGCACGTACTGGTACTCCAACCACAACCGATGGTACTGTGTCGCTTCCCGGCAGCATCCATCAGCGGTAACCCCGTCAGTACCATATACATTAGCAAATTGGTACGGCACGATAACTCGTATTACCACTCATGTCCAAGTCTCCGTGCAACCTTGTCACGTCGCCCTCGCACACGTAATAAATACTACTTCCTTCCGTCTATATTATATTGATTATCGTTGATTTACTAGTATATGTTTCAAAGGGAGTAGTGAGATAACATGTGATAATTCAACCCAGAGCCCGGGCTCAGATTAGCCCGCTGAACAGCACCACGATTTAAAAAGAAAAATATGTTGAAAAAATTCTAATTTTTTCGGGTGCAAATTGCTCGTGTGCGTGAACTTCGTGCAATGCACCAAAAAAAACTTATTTTTTTTCTAACTTCTTTTCCTTTCAAAATGTAGTACTGTTCATGCCCGGGCACATCTCGTCCCATAATATAAGAGCATTTTTTACGCTAGTGTAATCTGTCAAAACGCTTTTGTATTATGAGATGGAGGGAGTACTTCCTTCAGTCTGCATTGCGTGTCGCTGATTTAGTAGTATATGGATCAAAGGAGTACAAGATAACATGCACCTATCACCTGTCTATAAATAGTAGTAAAAAGCAAATAAAAAAGTCAGAAGCCGAAGCCATGCATCCTCACACGACACTTTCTTTTGTTGCGAAAGGGTCTAATAATAAATTAAGCAACCATAATGAGCTACCTAATCAAGGAGAAACTAACTAAGATGTGGATATACACGGCCAGATCCTCACCGGCCCGACCATGCGTAGCTTAACACCTAAGACTTGCACTTTCCTGCCAGTGCGAGCTGCACGAACGAGCAGCGGAGCACGGATCATGGCGCAGGGCGAGGGAGCGTGCGTGCACCGGCTGGCTTGTCCGTTTTTCCGGTGGTGCGGCGGGAGGCCACGTACGTCGGCCGGCGGCAAAGCACCGCGCGTTTCCAGCCCGGGGGTCGTTTTCGGCGCACGTTGTGGGCTCTGCTGCCGCTGCATGCTGCATGCCTCTTGACTTTCCTTCACTCTCCTTCCCGCCCGTCCTCTTCCGCCTTCTGTTTTGTCATGGAGACGAACGAACATCCCCAGGCGACGGCACGCGCCCCGGCCCCGCACGGCAGCGAGGGAACGAGCGGCAAGGAGTAAAGGCGAGAGACAATGCCACGCCGACGGACCTGGGCAGAGAAGGTAGTAACGGAAAGAGAGGAGCGACACGACATGCCCTGCCCCTGCCCTGCCCTGGCGTGGAGCCCATGCATGTGAGCGTTCCACATGCATGCATGGGGTACGTACCACCACCTTGGGCCAGTTTCTAAATTTTTTGGAGGCATGCGGCAAAGGCGGCATGGCCTATGGGCCATTCTTTCACTCATGCTGCGTTGGATGTTGCATGGTTTGAGGCTCTGAGGCCAGGCACGTCGACAGTGGAAACCTTGCAAAGATACATCACGCGCTGGGGCGTCCGAGCATGTGGAGTGGAGCATATGTATGTACAACTGCCCTTGCAGGAGCAGTTTGCGTGGAGGAACGAAATCTTGGATGTGATAAAACAGTTTCCTTTTGTGAGCGGAAATACTGCTGGGCGGCAGAGTCATATATGTGAGCGCTCTTCCATCTTGCTTGCTATTCAAACTTTTCATCACTTCGATGATGTTGTCTGAGATAAAACCATGCCTCCTTCTATGGGTAATTTTTTTTCTTAGTGAAAACGCAGAAAACTTATGTCTCGATGTAAATATGGATGGAAAATTGCCCATTGCCATTGCCGGGCCTTTGCATTGGCGATGTTGGGTTTTCAAAGAAAAAAAATGTCGGGTCCCCCGATGTCGACTGAAGTGCATTATAGGTCCCTGGACTATTTAAAGGGTGTCACGCATGTCCGCAAACTATGAAAATCGTCATACAGGTCCTCAATGGTGTGTTTGGTTGAAGGGATACATATGAGTGGGTTGGGACCACCCAGATTTTATGACTGGGATGGATCAGTTTTCGTGTTTGGTTAAGATGAGTGGGATCAACCCATTTCCTGTTTTGTTGAAGGGGTAAAGGTGGTTTGGATGTGGTCCTCACATAAAATAATCACAAGACACAGAGACATCATGACATATAAAATAATCAAGTGAGGAGCCAAACAGGGACTGGGCCGCACGGATCGACCGATTTCTGTGGTGGGATGGTTCAATATCTTTATAGCATATTCGTATTTTTTCTAGTTGGAACCATTCGAGTGCATTATAACCAAACAACTATTTTCTTTGGGTACCGTCCCAACCCATTCTGGATGACCCCTACAAGCAAACCAGGACTGACCAGTTCAACACTAGAATAATTCGAGGGTCTATAATTTGCCCAGCATGACACACTTGTTACACTTGAAGCACCTACATGACACCACTAAAATAGTTCATGGACCAACTATGCTTCACGCCTGAATGTCGAAGATGATCGTGTTATGGTGAAAAACACAACAACAAAGTTACATAATAGAACCAGTGATGATTTTCCACTCAAACCTATTATTCGGTTATACAGTGATTTTTCTTATTTGTACATATGACATGTAGCATTTCATGCCATATTTCGGAGTAGTTTGATTATCAACTTTGTCTAGTCTGCTTCAGCCACAAAAGGTTGTGTGTGTCTATGCAAAGTTAAAATGAATGATACTAGTCCCTTCGGGGACATCCGAGAAAGATGAATGATACTCGGATGTAAAACTATTAGGTAGTTTGTGAGGCAAAAAAAACTGGCTTTATCGTCGGGCTGGCCCCCCTATGTCTAAATTCTGGCTCCGCCCCTGCGTGTGGTGGACCGGTTCCACAAGAGCACCTCATGCCATTAAGCGCGTGACAAAGAGCAACCTCGCATGATCGGCGTGTGGACCATGTACCTCCTCATATATTTTTTGAAGAACACACAAGAGAATCGTGTATGCCTTGTATATCAAGAATGGAAGAGAATACAGCACGACTTACAAGCAGCTCTGCCAGCATGTCGCTTACCTCCTTACGGCATGTGTTCGGTGTTCCTAATGGCTGCACTATTTGCTTCGGCATTAGAAGATGCATAGGATAGTTTGCCTGAATTGTTATTATGTTGCCATGTTGGCACTGTGGAATGACGATTAAGACGGAAAGCTAGCTACTATAGCTAGGCAGCAAAAACGGTCTGGACGGTTGTTTGCTGGTCGCTGTCACTCGTCACACACGCTTTTGAATTGCGCGTACGTGTGCTCTCTACTAGAAGCTTGCGCTGATCGAGGCATCGAGCTTCAAGAAATACGGACATGACGACTGCTCACCCCGGCGACCGGAGACCGGTGACGACTGCTCACTCCGGCGACCGAAGACCGGAATCTCCGTCGAAATAACTCGGGAGGGAGCCAGGCAACTGCACGAACCGTACGTACGTGTTGAACGAGTCGCGACACATATCCATCATCTCTCACGCGTATACGTACCGCACCACACCGACGACAGAACTAGTAAAACTTAGCGGTAATAGTAACTGGTAAAACTAGCCAGTGATAACCTCGCCTAAAGAGAATAGAGTGTAGCTCAGTTGACAAAGCGCGGGAGTTCGCAGCCAGCCCATCAAAATTTCAATCTTAGCTTAGATGCTTGATGCTTACGGTGTTTTCTTTTATAAAAAAAATACTCCCTTCGTTTTTTTAGTCCGCATATAAGATTTGGTCAAAGTCAAGCTTTGTAGAGTTTGACTAACTTTACATATAAAAATATAAATATTCATAATATGAAATCAATATTATCAGATGCACCATGAAGCATATTTTCATACTCTATAGTTTTAGTATTGTAGATGTTCATATTTTTTATATAAATTTGATCAAAATTTGTGTAGTTTAATTTTGACCAAATCTTATATGCAAAGTAAAAAAGAAACGGAGGGAGTACCAACAGGCTAGTCTAGCCCGTGTTGGTCTCATATTTTTTATAACCTCGCCTGAACAAACCGTGCACTAGGCGCGGATCCCAACGGCGAGCAGGTTTCAAAAACATGCATCAACATCCATCACCCATGTGTGGTACGTACGTTACGTACGACTAGTTGACAAACACGCGATGGGCGATCGATCTACATCTGT
Source organism: Triticum monococcum (assembly GCA_034509565.1). Taxonomy (NCBI): domain Eukaryota; kingdom Viridiplantae; phylum Streptophyta; class Magnoliopsida; order Poales; family Poaceae; genus Triticum; species Triticum monococcum. Next base: position 51,209,085 of record CM067842.1, read on the forward strand.
GCGTCTCTCTTGTCACGCAAGTACGCGGTGAGCATGCCAGACGTACGCGGCCGCACTGTGGCGCGCACACGGCCTGTCGCGCATGGCACGCACGCGGCCCGCTCCCGGCGGGAAGCCAGCCAGGCCAGCCATGTATGCCGTCGTATGCGCGCGCCAATCGCACGGCGACATGGATCAGGGCCGTCCATCCCTACCACGCGTACGGGCCACGTGAGGCGCAGCCGGCCACAGCACTGGCCGGCGGGCCGTGGAGGGGCCCCGGGGGACCCGCGCGACAGCGAAGCCACCACGCCGCATGTGCGGCTGCCCCGGCGGGCCCGCCCGGCGCACGTTGTGGGCCCCCTGCGAGCTGCCCTTGTCGCGTAGCCCGGCCGTATGCCTCAACGTATCTCTACATCGAACGTTCGTATTTCTACGGAAATGTACGTACAGGTTTACTGGAGCCAGGGGAGAAAAGCGCGCGCGACACCTGACAGGCGGCCTCGGCCCCGCGCCATGTGTGCCTGCCGCCGGGCCCGGCCGCGCAGAGGGGTCACGTGTTATTTAATCCTCCCACATGGGGAATTATCATCGCGTCGCCCGTTCGTCGTTACGGGCGGCCGGCCACCGCACCGTACAAAGCTCGATCCCGTTCGCCTCGATTAGGTCAAGGGAAAAGATTTAAAAATTAAAAAAATACATTGCACTTGTCCATCTGACAAACAAAAATAAATTAATTAATTAGCATTGCAGTTTGCTTGTCAAAGCAAGGCACTGGCACCAACATTTGTCAATGAAAACGGCGATCTTTTGTGCTTGCTGATGAGAACGCAACACTCCGGAAAGATGGTACCGGAAAATCTCATGCATTTACGGGTTTAGCTTAGCGGACACATCACACACCCACAAACCAAGACGCTAACAAGAATCTAAGTACAAATGAACGGCTGCTGTTTCTTCTTCTTCTTCTTCCTAGCATGCACGCGGCCGGCCGGGCTGACAATCGCCGGCGTGGCGTGGCGTCGGTTCGTCGTCACACACTGGAGCGGCACGGCACGGGGAGGGAAATGTACATGCGCCGTCGCGCGTCGCTGAGGCGGGGAACTTCGCGGGGGGTGTTGGGGTTGGGGCGGCCGGATGGATGGATGGATGGATCACGGCGGCGGGGAGACGGCGGAGAGGGCCTGCGCGAGCGCGGCCATGGCGCGCACCTGCATCTCGAGCGCGGCGATGTAGTCGGACGCCTCGGAGAGGAGCGCTGGGAACGGCAGCTTCCTGCACCCCGGCACCAGCCGCCCCAGCGCCTTCGCCTTCCTCGCCAGCGCTGGTGCCTGTGCCGAGGTCGAGCCGGAGGGGGACGCGCCCGGCGAAGCGCGCCGTGGCAGGGCAGGTGCAGGGGACGGTGCCGGGGCGTGGAGGCGCACGCGGTGGACGCGGTGTGCGCGGCGGGAGGCGAGGATAGCGCGGCTCCAGCGGGAGCGGCCGCGGGCGGCGACGGCGAGCGCGCGGTCGGCCGCGTCGCGCACCTGGCGCGCCGGGCAGGGGACGACGCCGCCCCCGGCGCGCACGAGGCGCAGCGCGTCGAGCAGCCTGGTGGAGTAGATCTCGTGCTCCCGCCGCGTCCGCCACTTGGCCGTCCTCTCCGCCTCGGCCTCCGCCTCCGTCCCCGCCTCGCCACCGGCCCCGCGCTTACGCTTGCGGTCCCTCTCGTCCGCCGTCGTTGACGTCGAGGAGGAGGGCGCCATCGCGGCCGGGAGAGAGAGAGAGAGAGCGCGAGCTGGGGCGGCCGGCCGGCTCTGCCGTTGCGCGCGCGGTGCGCGGTGCGCTAGCCGATGGACGACGGCTTTGCGAGACAGATGCAGAGGAGGATGAGTGAGTGGGAGGGAGCTGCGCTGCCGCTGCCGGGATATATATAAAGCGGAGCGAGGGACGGAGTTAACTTGCGAGCGAGCAAGATTCCGGGCCGGTGGTTTCTATCGCTGGACGGACGGATGTACTCTGCTCCCATTTGTTTTGTTGTTTTCTTGTCCTCGCATGGGCGAGAGAACTCAACGGCCTACGTGGCCTCGTCTCCACCGGACCAATCCACGCTCAGCCACCGGCCACCACCCCACGTACGTAAACGACCGTAGGCGCTGCATGTAGACCTAGATCACCAGCACGTAGGTTTTGCCGTGGAGCTCGTCGCCGGTGGGGTGGGGGTGCCGTACCTGAGCGAGGGAGGGAGTGAGCCGGGCCAGCGGGGCGGTGGGCATGATTAGGCGGCATGAGGAGGCATGAGGGATAGCTTTCCTACATGCCATGTTCGGCCCCTCATGGGCGCTGCTAACATGGTGCCAGGGGTGCTCACATGCGCATGCGCCACCGTGTAGGCACGCACGCGCACGCACGCACATTCTGCCCCTCCTGTGCTGTGCTGTGCTATGCTACGCCACCTACTACCTCCGCTGTAACGTATCGCCCCATCATGCAGCACCTACGGCCGTATATACGTACACCAGTGAACGCTCCACCGTAGGGAGAGGGGGAAAAGTCACACTTTCTGCCAAAAGGTAATAATAATCTGGCTAGTGTAAGGAGGTCAAAAGGAAGGAAAAGCTCATGTCTTCCCCGCAACAACGAACCAGAAAACTCATGTTTGGCGATAGTGTAATGTAGGTAAATCAAATGGTGGCTCAGCCAGTTCGCAAACAAAAAAAAATGGTGGTTCAGTCACGGCAAAGCAGTACAGCTTTGACAAAATTACTGTTTTCTTTTCTTCCGCTTTGAGCCCTGATTCACCCTTTGGGGCTTCCACTCTTTGCATAAAGTAACGATGTTGCTTTGACAATTCAAAATTGGGTAAAGCTTTTTTTTTACCAAAATGAATTATATTCAAAATCATTACTTTCAGCATTCTGTTTTCTTTAAGGCAGATTTCTTTTCTTTCTTACCACGACGGGCTCCTAATTTCATGTAAGGTCCTCCAAGAATTTTTCTACAGCTTGATGAATTATTTTGATAGTTTCCCTCATTTCACCAACTCAGTACTAAATAACAACCTAACGAAACGGGTGCAGATTTTTCGGGACATGGTTCTAGGCGCTTCTGCCGAACATAAAGTTTGGTGAAGAAACGACTTCCGTGTTCCTCTAGGTGAAAAAACAAAATTGCAAATTCGGAAAACCTTGAATGGTAATTGTCGCTCAATATAATGAAGATAATCTACTTCTTGTTGGTATCTATCTAGCACTAAAGTACGGCTAGATACATCCATTTGAGCGACAATTAATCCGGGATGGAGGAAGTACATCATCACCTTTTTTTTTCTTGGCATAGAAGATCGCGGAAGCCATTTCTTCTCAAAACTTTACACCTGAGTATAATACTATACCATGTCCATTACAAAAATGTTTTTGAGCTATTATTATTATTATTTTAAAATTATTTTGTCATTGTGGGTGCGCCTAGACCCATGTTTCATAGGGCATATTATGGCTAAATAATCCCCTTCCTTTTGCCATTGGACTTTTCAATCAAATTGTCAATGGTTCCTTTTTTCCTTTGCGGAAAATTTCCTGCTTTCTGACAAAAAGTAGTACTTATGCACCGGTAATAATAATAGTAAGGATAAGGCCTTCAAAAAATACCACTGTTTTGATAGTGTCAAAAGGGGAGAAGAGCTCCTTAGTCGCAAAAAAAAAGGGAGGAGAGAAGAGCTCCTGTTAGGGGACAGTGTGAAGTAGGTGAACAATATCATGGTTCGGCCGCATCTACCAATCCTGAAACGCTTCTTCTTCTAATGTTGACACGTTGGAGCGGATAGGATTGGATAAAAAAAACCTGATTAATTAGCTCAAAAGTTGACGCAGCAACTAACCTGACGGACAGAGGATAGAAAGTTACGCGCGCATCAGTGCCGACGCATGCAGCCGCAGCAGGAGCAACACGTTCCATGTCGCATGGCTCGCCAGTGGCCACGCACGAGCGCCCTCGCTGCATACGGCCACATGCGCATGCTCAAAAACTAAGCAGCAGCAACGGCGTCGTCCATGTTAACATGCGGTCGACAGTGAGTTCAGAAACGTTCACGGTCCATGAATGAAGCATGCTGGTTTCGACCACGGAAACATACATGTGGGCGCTGGCTTTGTGAATTGCGATGCATAATGGCAGCTGAGGAGTGAGGAATGTAACGCCCGCATGCAGGCTGGGCGCATGGGCCAAATCCAGATAGAACTAACTGTATGCATGTCATGGCAATGGCTCCTCTGCTCTGACGCTGGCTCGACTGTTTTGGCCGCTGCAGGGTTTTCAGGCCGTTCAGGCTCAGAATATGGCAGCCTGAACCCCTGCATGCATGCTCTCGTGTCTCGTGTGCGTTTCAAGCTGGATAGGCGCTAATTTTATGGATGCCAGCGATGCCGCGCCAGGTGTGGTGAACGAATGAATACTGTGTGTACGGGCATTTACGCGTATGCCTCAGAAAGTTCAGAGCAAATGCTCCAGGCTCGGCTCACTTCTGAGTTCTGACCGATGGCCTCAGCGGCTTAAATTGGCGGAGAATCTAGCCTGCCACCTCCAAAAATTGCCGTTATCTTATCCATGGATCTTTTCCCCTTTTATGCGTCCCCAGTCGGTAATCGATCGTTTCCACGACGCCTGGCTCGTGCCATGTGGACGCACAGCCCCGGCCTCCGGCGAGCGTGCAGAAGCAACAGTCCTCGGCTAACGATTTCGTTGTGCGGCCACTGGGACCTCCAGGCTCCAGGCTCCGGCTCCGGCGCCGACTCCGTCTGCTGCCGGTGGACGGTGGTGGAGCCTGGCTGGCATGCACGGCGGCACATGATGGATGCTCCGGCGCATGGGCGGCCGGCCGGCCGGGCTCACAGCGCGCGCACGTTGCCCGGCAGACGGACGCGTGGTGGGCGCGCGGGCACGGGCGGAAAGCCTGAAATGCTGGGCATTTTTCTACCACGGATCAGGTGGCCGGTCTGCCCGGCCACATGGCCGGCTGGCCGTTTGGATCCAGGCCCTGATTCAGCATGAGCATATGAATCCTCCTGTTCCAGCCTTCCAGGCATGTCACGGTCGACATCGCCATCGACCCACAGTGCCACGATAGCCGCCAGTGGAAGGAGCAAACTGTCGCTGGATCGGGCAGCTGTTTGGGTTTGGGTAATAAAGCAACAGGGCACCCGCGTAATGTCTGATGAGAGTGAGCACATGTCAGCCGCCAGTAATCGGCTGATTAATTTAGCTTGGTTGCTCCAGATTGGATTCTCGGTGCAGGCATGTGCGTGCGCGGCAATCACATGGGGCGATCATGCGGGAAATAATGCTACTTTTTTCTTAGTTATATATAAGCCGGGCGTGACATTTGGCGCGGCAAAAGTCAAGAGCAGAGCAGATAGGCGCGCGTCGTTCGTTCGTTCGTACGTACACATGCAGGCCACTACACTGCATCTGCGACGCTGCTGGGATTATACTAGTGGCTGAATCAATCAGGCGGTCAGTGGGTCGGTCAGGTATCTTACTACGATTTGGACCAGGGGATTTGGTTGCATGCATGTCAACTGTGATGTGTATGTATGGATCCATATCCAGTGCATCGTCCAACAACCAACGGAACTACAAGCAATATGATACTGTCAGGACGGATGCTGGGTCGACATACGGAGAAATACACAACTTATGAAGAAACTCAATCTATATCGGCCTTCTTTAACTTTTCACCCATTTTGGCAATTGTTGTCAACGGAGAAAAAGTTTCAGAGAGTTTTATGGAGAAGTCTTTAGAGTTTTCTCCTTACTTTGATTTATTTTCTAAGCATTTGCATCTCTTTCGCATGCATTATTGATTGTTGCATTGCATGGTGATGCATAATTCCTTGTATAAACTATCTTGAAAGTGATTGTCATCAATTACCAAAATGGAGGAGATTGAAAAAACATTTGGTGTCTCATGTTTGGTTTTGTTAATTGATGACGATCTTTATGGACTAATGGTTGCCTTGAGTTATATTTAAAAGTTTTGTCCATAGGCTTTTCATGAAGTACATGTGTTGATTTCAAGGAGAGTTTGTGTTACCTAAAGATTGGTCTTGTTAAAGAGTATTCGTTACAAAGATCACTCCTACCTTTTCAGGTTACGACAAGTGACTTGTGAGTTTTTTTTTGTAGATCCGTTTATTCAAAATATTTTATCTCTTAAATCGTGCGTCCAAATCTCGAACCTTTTTCACTGTTGGACTCCTCGCGTCGAGATTTTTCAAACTAGATCCTTTGTCGATAGGTTTTAACGAACTTTTTTTTCACAAAAAAACCGGTTGAAAAAATCGAACTGGGAGCACTGCTTTTTTCCCTTTTCGAAAGAGGCACGCTCATGCATATCGTGAAATCACAAGCGTGCTTTGGCGGAAGCAAAACCGTCCCTCTTACGGAAGAAAAAAAAACAAAAAATGCATTTTTCCGTGCCTCTCGCGAGAGCACAACCATGCCTCTCGCTTAGGGAAAAAGCAGAAAACACATTTTTTTTCGTTTCCGAGAGGCACGGCCATGACTCTCGCGAAAGTACAACCGTACCTCTTGCTTAAGGAAAAAAAACTAAAAACACGTTCTTTTCGTTTCCAAGAGGCACGTCTGTGACTATCGCAAAAGCACAACTGTGCCTCTCTTGGAAGAAAAAAAATAATAGAAAGCGCGTTTTTTTCGTTTCCGAGAGGCACAGCCGTGCCTCTCGCGAAAGCACGACCGTGTCTCTCGCGAAAGAAAAACCGTGCCTCTCGTGGAAGGAAAATAAACAGAAAGCACGCTTGTTTTGTTTCCCAGATGCACGACCATGACTCTCCCGAAAGCACAACCATACCTCTCACAGTAGAAAAAAACAGAAAACACGTTTTTTTCGTTTCCGAGAGGCAAGGACGTGCCTCTCGCGAAAGCGCACCCATGCCTCTCACGGAAGCAAAACCGTGCCTCTAGCGGAAGAAAAAACCAGAAAACATATTTTTTTTTTGTTTTCGAGAGGCACGGCCGTGACTCTCGCGAAAGCACAACTGTGCCTCTCACGAAAGGAAAAAAAACCGAAAACTCATTTTTTCCATTTCCAAGAGGCACGACCGTGCCTCTTGCGGAAGAAAAAAAAAACCAAAAAACGTGTTTTCTTTTTCCGTTTCCGAGAGGCACAACCGTGACTCTGCCAAAAGCAAAATCTTGCCTCTCGCGGAAGCAAAAATGTGACTCTCGTGAAAGAAAGAAAAAAGAAAACGCGTTTTTCGCGTAAAAAATTCAATTTTTTTAACCAAAAGCTAAGGAAGATCGGTGGAAAACCGAAACGTCGAAAACAACCGGGAAAAAATGTTTGAAAAGCCCAAAACGCGTGCGAAAAAATAAATAAAAAAACAAAATCCAGAGGACGAAGCGCCTAGAGCGCGACACGCGATGGCCGACTAAGAGCGCACCAAGTGGCGCTGATCATTGTGAGGCTCCCGAAGAAGCGCTCCTCAACTAGTTGCTCCCAAGAAAGATACCCTTTTATATTTATTTTCCGAAGCTTAGGCCAGGCGGACACATTAGCTAGATCATCTGTTGATTGGGCCGAGTTGGGCCTGATCTACACGTTTTTTCTTTTAATATTTGGTAGACATGCGGGTCCCTAGGAAAACAAATGAATGGAAATCCAGCAAATGAAAGAAATAAAGAACAAAAAAGAAAGGAAGGGAGATGCTAATTTGGCCCCTGAAAAGGAGGCTAATTGCATGAGAAATTATAAGAAGAAAAGAGAAAGGAAACAGGGGTCAATTCTGTACAAGGAAAGGAGGCTAATTGCAACTGAAATAAAAAGAAGAAATGAGAAAGAAAGGAAAGAGAAGCTAATTACACGAGAAATAAGAAAAGGAAATAGAGGCTAATTAAATGAAGGAAAGAGTGGCCGATACGTCTCCAACGTATTTTTTTTGATTATTCCATGCTATTATATTATCCATTTTGAATGTTTTATATGCATTTATATACTATTTTATATAATTTTTGGGACTAACCTATTAATCTAGAGCCCAGTGTCAGTTTATATATTTTTTTCTTTTTTTGAGTTTTACAGAAAAGGAATATCAAACGGAGTCCAAATGAGCTGAAAATTTACGGTAATTTTTTATGGACTAGAAAAAGCCCCCGAAGCAAAAGAGTTGGGCCAGAAGAGTCCCGAGCCAACCACAAGGGTGGAGGGGCGCCCTACCCCCCGGTGGGTGCTCCACCCTTGTCGTTGACTCGTGGACCCCCTGACGTGAAACCGACGCCAAAAAATCTTATAAATACAGAAACTCCCGAAAAGAAACCTAGATCGGGAGTTCCACCACCGCAAGTCTCTGTAGCCACGAAAAAACAATCGGGAGCCCGTTCCGGCACCCCTGCCTCATTCTTTCAAGACTTTATTGATGCTTAATGCTCATCCGTTCAGTAGTCTTCTCAAGTGCATTGTCTTGACTCACACACATCATTTTGGTTGAGCCCATTATTAAGTTGCCTCTTTCACTTGTTGTTCAACCATGTGTTTGTTATATGTACTAGGCTTTGTTTTCTATATGCTCACTTACACTTGTAAGTTTCTATTGATTTTGGGGGAGCTATGATCCTATTTTGTGCACTCTGTATCCAAATACAAATATTCTTATGTGTGCACAAATCATGGGGAACTTCTCTAATTTCTTTAGAACACTCCTTTGCTCATTTCATAATATCATTTATTCATGTGGCTCGTAGGATCTTTGGTCTAGTTGGTTCAATTGATATCCTTTGATTGCTTGCTTCAATTGGTATCTTTTGATTGCTTGATTGCTTGTGTCTCTCTTTGCTATGTCCTTGTGGCATATCTTTCTTTTGCAATCTTTGGGCCTCAACATAGTTTGTCTTCCTCCAAGTATTTACCATTGGTTATGTGTATTGCATTCCACTCTCTTGTTAAGAAATACACAACTTATGGAGGAACTCAATCTATATTGGCCTTCTTTAGCTTTTCACCCATTTTCGCAAACGATGCCAATGGGGGAGAAGTTTCAGAGAGTTTTGTGGAGAAGTCTTTAGAGTTTTCTCCTTATTTTGGTTTTGTTCCTAAGCATTTGCATATCTTACGCATGCATTATTGGTTGTTGCATTGCATGGTGATGCATAATTCCTTGTATAAACTCTCTTCAAAGTGATTGTCATCAATTACCAAAATGGGGAGATTGAAAGAACATGCGGTGCCCCCATGTTCGGTTTTGGTAATTGATGACAATCTCTATGGACTAATGGTTGGCTTGAGTTATATTTGAAGGTTTTGTCCATAGGATTTTCTTGGAGTACATGTGTTGGTTTCAAGGAGAGTTTGTGTTGACCAAGGTGCTATTCAAGGAATTTGGTCTTGTTAAAGAGTATTCATTACAAAGATCACTCCCACCTTTTCAGGTTGCGATAAGTGACCTGTGAGTTTTTTTGTAGATCTGTTTATTCAAAATGTTTTATCTCTTAAATCGTGCGTCCAAATCTCGAATCGTTTTCACTGTTGGATTCCTCACGTCGAGATCTTTCAAACTAGATCATTTGTCGATAGGTTTTAACGAACTTTATTTTCACCAAAAAAACCGGTTGAAAAAATCGAACTGGGAGCACGGATTTTTTCTCTTTCCGAAGGAGGCACGCCCATGCATATCGTGAAATCACAAGCATGCTTTGGCGGAAGGAAAACCATGCCTCTTGCAGAAGGAAAAAAAACAAAAAATGCATTTTTTTTCCTTTCCTAGAGGCACGGCCGTGCCTCTCGCCAGAGCACAACCGTGCCTCTCGCTTAAGGAAAAAACAGAAAACACATTTTTTTTTCGTTCTCGAGAGGCACGGCCATAACTCTCGCGAAAGTACAACCGTACCTCTTGCGGAATCAAAACCGTTCCTCTCGCTTAAGGAGAAAAACTGAAAACACGTTTTTTTCGTTTCCGAGAGGCACAACCGTGACTATCGCGAAAGCACAATCATGCCTCTCGTGAAAAAAAAAACAACACAAAACGCGTTTTTTTCGTTTCCGAGAGGCACATCCGTGCCTCTCGCGAAAGCACGATCGTGTCTCTCGCGGAAGAAAAATCGTGCCTCTCGTGGAAGGAAAATAAACAGAAAACATGCTTGTTTTGTTTCCCAGAGGCACGACCGTGACTTTCCCGAAAGCACAACCATACCTCTCACGGTAGAAAAAAAACAGAAAACACGTTTGTTCGTTTCCGAGAGGCACGACCGTGCATCTCGTGAAAGCACATCCATGCCTCTCGCGGAAGAAAAAAAACCCAGAAAACATGTTTTTTTCGTTTCCGAGAGGCACGGCCGTGACTCTCGCGAAAGCACAACTGTGCCTCTCGTGAAAGGAAAAAAAACTAAAAACTCGGTTTTTTCCATTTCCGAGACGCATGACCGTGCCTCTCGCGGAAGAAAAAAAAACCAAAAAACGTGTTTTCTTTCTGCGTTTCCGAGAGGCACAGCCGTGACTTTGCCAAAAGCAAAACCTTGCCTCTCGTGGAAGCAAAAATGTGACTCTCGTGAAAGAAAGAAAAAAAAATAAAACGTGTTTTTCGCGTAAAAGAATACAATTTTTTTAAACAAAATCTAAGGAAGACTGATGGAAAACCGAAACGTCGAAAACAACTGAAAAAAAATTGTTTAAAAAGCCCAAAACGCATGCGAAAAAATAAATAAAAAATAAAATCCAGAGGAAGCGCCTAGAGCGCGACACGTGATGGCCGACTAAGAGCGCACAAAGTGGCGCTGATCATTGTGAGGCTCCCGAAGGAGCGCTCCTCAACTAGTTGCTCGCAAGAAAGATACCCTTTTATATTTCTTTCCCGAAGCTTGGGCCAGGCGGACACGTTAGCTAGATCATCTGTTGATTGGGCTGAGTTGGGCTTGATCTACACCTTTTTTCCTTTAATATTAGGTAGACATGCGGGTCCCTAGGAAAACAAATGAATGGAAATCCTACAAATGAAAGAAATAAAGAACAAAAAAGAAAGGAAGGGAGAGGCTAATTTGGCCCCTGAAAAGGAGGCTAATTGCATGAGAAATTATAAGAAGAAAAGAGAAAGGAAATAGAGGCCAATTCTGTACAAGGAAAGAGAGGCTAATTGCAACGGAAATAAAAATAAGAAATAAGAAAGAGAGGCTAATTACACGGCTTAATAGTCTAGTTACATTGTGATGAATCAAACACCCATGTAGTTCTGGTGTTGATCATGTTTTGCTTTAGGGAGAGGTTTAGTCAACGGATCTGCCACATTTAGGTCCGTATGTACTTTACAAATATCTATGTCTCCATTTTGAACACTTTCAGGAATGAAGTTGAAGTGACGCTTGATATGCCTGGTCTTCCTGTGAAACCTGGGCTCCTTGGCAAGGACAATAGCTCCAGTGTTGTCACAGAATAGAGTCATCGAGCCCGACGCATTGGGTATGACTCCTAGGTCGGTAATGAACTCCTTCACCCAGACTGCTTTCTGTGCTGCCTCCGAGGCTGCCAAGTACTGTTTTTCACATGTAGATCCTGCCACAACGCTTTGCTTGCAACTGCACCAGCTTACTGCCCCACCATTCAAAATATACACGTATCCGGTTTGTGACTTAGAGTCATCCAGATCTGTGTCGAAGCTAGCATCGACGTAACCCTTTACGACGAGCTCTTCGTCACCTCCATAAACGAGAAACATATCCTTAGTCCTCTTCAGGTACTTCAGGATATTCTTGACCGCTGTCCAGTGTTCATGCCGGGATTACTTTGGTACCTTCCTACCAAACTTACGGCAAGGTTTACATCAGGTCTGGTACACAGCATAGCATACATGATAGACCCTATGGCCGAGGCATAGGGACGACACTCATCTTTTCTCTATCTTCTACCATGGTCGGGCATTGAGCCGTGCTCAATATCGTACCTTGCAATACAGGCAAGAACCCCTTCTTTGACTGGTCCATTTTGAACTTCTTCAATATCTTGTCAAGGTACGTACTCTGTGAAAAACCAATGAGGCGTCTCGATCTATCTCTATAGATCTTGATGCCTAATATATAAGCAGCTTCTCCAAGATCCTTCATTGAAAAATACTTGTTCAAGTAGGCCTTTATGCTTTCCAAGAATTCTATATCATTTCCCATCAACAGTATGTCATCCACATACAATATGAGAAATGCTACAGAGCTCCCACTCACTTTCTTGTAAATGCAGACTTCTCCATAAGTCTGCGTAAACCCAAACGCTTTGATCATCTCATCAAAACGAATGTTCCAACTCCGAGATGCTTGCACCAGCCCATAAATCGAGCGTTGGAGCTTTGCATACCTTGTCAGCATTCTTAGGATCGACAAAACCTTCCGGCTGCATCATATACAATTCTTCCTTAAGGAAACCATTAAGGAATGCCGTTTTGACGTCCATTTGCCATATCTCATAATCATAGAATGCGGCAATTGCTAACATGATTCGGACGGACTTCAGCTTCGCTACGGGTGAGAAAGTCTCATCGTAGTCAACCCCTTGAACTTGTCGATAACCCTTAGCGACAAGCCGAGCTTTATAGATGGTTACATTACTATCCGCGTCTGTCTTCTTCTTAAAGATCCATTTATTTTCTATGGCTTGCCGATCATCGGGCAAGTCAGTCAAAGTCCATACTTCGTTTTCATACATGGATCCTATCTCGAATTTCATGGCTTCCAGCCATTTGTCGGAATCCGGGCCCGCCACCGCTTCTTCATAGTTCGAAGGTTCACCGTTGTCTAACAACATGATTTCCACGACAGGGTTGCTGTACCACTCTGGTGCGGAACGTGTCCTCGTGGACCTACGAAGTTCAATAGCAACTTGATCTAAAGTTTCATCATCATCATCATCATCAACTTCCTCTCTAGTCGGTGCAGGCACCTCAGGAACATTTTCTTGAGGTGCGCCACTCACCGGTTCAAGAGGTAATACTTCATCAAGTTCTACTTTCCTCCCACTTATTTTTTTCGAGAGAAACTCTTTCTCTAGAAAGGACCCATTCTTGACAACAAAGATCTTGCCTTCGGATCTGAGGTAGAAGGTATACCCAATAGTTTCTTTAGGGTATCCTATGAAGACGCATTTTTTCGATTTGGGTTCGAGCTTTTCAGGTTGAAGTTTCTTGACATAAGCATCGCATCCCCAAAATTTTAGAAATGGCAGCTTAGGTTTCTTCCCAAACCATAATTCATACGGTGTCGTCTCAACGGATTTCGACGAAGCCCTATTTAAAGTGAATGCGGCAGTCTCTAAAGCATAGCCCCAAAATGACAGTGGTAGATCGGTAAGAGACATCATTGATCGCACCATATCCAATAGAGTGCGATTACGACGTTCGGACACACCATTACGCTGAGGTGTTCCAGGCGGCGTGAGTTGTGAAACTATTCCACATTTTCTTAAGTGTGTGCCAAATTCGTGACTCAAGTATTCTCCCCCACGATCTGATCGCAAGAACTTGATTTTCCTGTCACGTTGATTCTCAACCTCGCTCTGAAATTCCTTGAACTTTTTAAAGGTCTCAGACTTGTGTTTCATTAAGTAGACATACCCATATCTACTCAAGTCATCAGTGAGGGTGAGAACATAATGATAGCCACCGCGAGCCTCAACACTCATTGGACCGCACACATCAGTATGTATGATTTCCAATAAGTTGGTTGCTCGCTCCATTGTTCTTGAGAATGGAGTCTTGGTCATTTTACCCATGAGGCATGGTTCGCACGTGTCAAATGATTCATAATCAAGAGACTCCAAAAGTCCATCTGCATGGAGCTTCTTCATGCGTTTGACACCTATGTGACCAAGGCGGCAGTGCCACAGGTATGTGGGACTATCATTATCAACCTTACATCTTTTGGTATTCACACTATGAATATGTGTAACATTACCCTCAAGATTCATTAAGAATAAACCATTCACCAACGGAGCATGACCATAAAACATATCTCTCATATAAATAGAACAACCATTATTCTCGGATTTAAATGAGTAGCCATCTCGAATTAAACGAGATCCTGATACAATGTTCATGCTCAAAGCTGGCACTAAATAATAATTATTGAGGTTTAAAACTAACCCCGTAGGTAAATGAAGAGGTAGCGTGCCGACGGCGATCACATCGACCTTGGAACCATTCCCGACACGCATCGTCACCTCGTCCTTCGCCAGTCTCCGCTTATTCTGCAGCTCCTGCTTTGAGTTACAAATGTGAGCAACCGCACCGGTATCAAATACCCAGGAGCTACTACGAGTACTGGTAAGGTACACGTCAATTACATGTATATCACATATATCTTTAATGTTGCCGGCCTTCTTGTCCGCTAAGTATTTGGGGCAGTTCCGCTTCCAGTGACCACTTCCCTTGCAATAAAAACACTCAGTCTCAGGCTTGGGTCCATTCTTTGGCTTCTTCCCCGCAGCTTGCTTACCGGGCGCGGCAACTCCCTTGCCGTCCTTCTTGAAGTTCTTCTTACCCTTGTCTTTCTTGAACTTAGTGGTTTTATTCACCATCAACACTTGATGTTCCTTTTTGATTTCCACCTCTGCTGATTTCAACATTGAATATACCTCGGAAATGGTCTTTTCCATCCCCTGCATATTGAAGTTCATCACAAAGCTCTTGTAGCTCGGTGGAAGCGACTGAAGGATTCTGTCAATGACCGCGTCATCCGGGAGATTAACTCCCAGTTGAGTCAAGCGGTTATGCAACCCAGACATTTTGAGTATGTGCTCACTGACATAACTATTTTCCTCCATCTTAGAGCTGAAGAACTTGCTTGGAAAACCATTTTCAGCTCTTCGAACATCTCATATGCTCCGTGTCTCTCAAAACGCTTTTGGAGCCCCGGTTCTAAGCTGTAAAGCATGCCGCACTGAACGAGGGAATAATCATCAGCACGTGACTGCCAAGCGTTCATAACGTCTTGGTTCTCTGGGATGGGTGCGTCACCTAGCGGTGCTTCTAGGACATAATCTTTCTTGGCAGCTATGAGGATGATCCTCAGGTTCCGGACCCAGTCCGTATAGTTGCTGCCATCATCTTTCAGCTTGGTTTTCTCTAGGAACGCGTTGAAGTTGAGGACAACATGGGCCATTTGATCTACAAGACATATTGTAAAGATTTTAGACTAAGTTCATGATAATTAAGTTCAATTAATGAAATTACTCAATGAACTCCCACTCAGATAGACATCCCTCTAGTTATCTAAGTGAAACATGATCCGAGTTAACTAGGCCGTGTCCGATCATCACGTAAGACGGACTAGCCAACATCGGTGAACATCTTCATGTTGATCGTATCTTCTATACGACTCATGCTCGACCTTTCGGTCTTCCGTGTTCCGAGGCCATGTCTGTACATGCTAGGCTCGTCAAGTCAACCTAAGTGTATTGCGTGTGTAAATCTGGCTTACACCCGTTGTATTCAAACGTTAGAATCTATCACACCCGATCATCACGTGGTGCTTCGAAACAACGAACCTTCGCAATGGTGCACAGTTAGGGGGAACACTTTCTTGAAATTATTACGAGGGATCATCTTATTTAAGCTACCATCGTTCTAAGCAAATAAGATGTAAAACATGATAAACATCACATGCAATCAAATAGTGACATGATATGGCCAATATCATTTGCTCCTTTTGATCTCCATCTTCGGGGCTTCATGATCATCGTTGTCACCGGCATGACACCATGATCTCCATCATCGTGTCTTCTTGAAGTTGTCTCGTCATCTATTACTTCTACTACTATGGCTAACGCTTTAGCAATAAAGTAAAGTAATTACATGACGTTTATGTTGACACGCGGGTCATAAATAAATAAAGACAACTCCTATGGCTCCAGCCGGTTGTCATACTCATCGACATGCAAGTCGTGATTCCTATTATAAGAACATGATCAATCTCATACATCACATATATCATTCATCACATCCTTTTGGCCATATCACATCACATGACACATGCTGCAAAAACAAGTTAGACGTCCTCTAATTGTTGTTGCAAGTTTTTACGTGGCTGCTATATGTTTCTAGCAAGAATGTTTCTTACCTATGCCAAAACCACAATGTGATATGCCATTTTCTATTTACACTTCATAAGGACCCTTTTCATCGAATCCGATCCGACTAAAGTGGGAGAGACAGACACCCGTCAGCCACCTTATGCAACTCGTGCATGTCAATCGGTGGAACTAGTCTCACGTAAGCGTACGTGTAAGGTCGGTCCGGGCTGCTTCATCCCACGATGCCGCCGAATCAAGATAAGACTAGTAACGGCAAGCAAATTGACAATATCCACGCCCACAACTGCTTTGTGTTCTACTCGTGCATAGAAACTACGCATAGACCTGGCTGATGATACCACTGTTGGGGAACGTAGCAGAATTTTAAAATTTTCTACGCATCACCAAGATCAATCTATGGAGTCATCTAGCAACGAGGGAGAGAGGAGTGCATCCACATACCCTTGTAAATCGCGCGCGGAAGCGTTCAAGAGAACGGGGTTGATGGAGTCGTACTCGTCATGATCCAAATCACTGATGACCTAGTGCCGAACGGACGGCACCTCCGCGTTCAACACACGTACGGTTGGGAAGACGTCTCCTCCAACTTGATCCAGCAAGGGGGAATGAGAGGTTGATGAAGATCCAGCAGCACGACGGCGTGGTGGTGGAAGCAACGGTGATCTCGGCAGGGCTTCGCCAAGCACATGGAGACGGAGGAGTGTCACGGGAGGGAGAGGGAGAGGCCAGGGGCTAGGGTGCGGCAACCCTCCCTCCCCCCACTATTTATAGGACCCCTAGGGGGGCGCCGGCCCTAGGAGATGCCATCTCCAAGGGGGGGGGGCGGCCAAGGGGGTGGCTTGCCCCCAAGGCAAGTGGGGCGCCCCCCACCCCTAGGGTTTCTAACCCTAGGCGCAGGAGGAGGCCCAAGGGGGGCGCACCAGCCCACTAGGGGCTGGTTCCCCTCCCATTTCAGCCCATGGGGCCCTCCGGGATAGGTGGCCCCACCCGGTGGACCCCCGGGACCCTTCCGGTGGTCCCGGTACAATACCGATTACGCCCGAAACTTTCCCGATGGCCAAAACTTGACTTCCTATATATAAATCTTCACCTCCGGACCATTCCGGAACTCCTCGTGACGTCCAGGATCTCATCCGGGACTCCGAACAACTTTTCTTTTACCGTAAATATCTCAACAACCCTAGCGTCACCGAACCTTAAGTGTGTAGACCCTACGGGTTCGGGAGACATGCAGACATGACCGTGACGACTCTCCGGTCAATAACCAACAGCGGGATCTGGATACCCATGTTGGCTCCCACATGCTCCTCGATGATCTCATCAGATGAACCACGATGTCGAGGATTCAATCAATCCGTATACAATTCCCTTTGTCAATCGGTACGTTACTTGCCCGAGACTTGATCGTCGGTATCCCAATACCTCGTTCAATCTCGTTACCGGCAAGTCACTTTACTCGTACCATAATGCATGATCCCATGATCAACCACTTGGTCACATTGAGCTCATTATGATGATGCATTACCGAGTGGGCCGAGAGATACCCCTCCGTCATATGGAGTGACAAATCCCAGTCTCGATTCGTGCCAACCCAACAGACACTTTCGGAGATACCTGTAGTGTACCTTTATAGTCACCCAGTTACGTTGTGACGTTTGGCACACCCAAAGCACTCCTACGGTATCCGGGAGTTGCACAATCTCATGGTCTAAGGAAATGATACTTGACATTCAGAAAAGCTACAACAAACGAACTACATGATCTTTGAGCTATGCTTAGGATTGGGTCTTGTCCATCACATCATTCTCCTAATGATGTGATCCCGTTATCAATGACATCCAATGTCCATAGTCAGGAAACCATGACTATATTTTGATCAACGAGCTAGTCAACTAGAGGCTCACTAGGGACGTGTTGTGGTCTATGTATTCACACATGTATTACGATTTCCGGATAACACAATTATAGCATGAAAAATAGACAATTATCATGAACAAAGAAATATAATAATAACCATTTTATTATTGCCTCTAGGGCATATTTCCAACACTTTAAAGTTCTTTGTGTTGGTTTGAATAGATGAATCTGAGATTGTGTGATGCATATCATATAATCAAACCCGCGGATACTTGTCGTGGCATTGGAGTATTGATGTCTGCTAGAACTATGTCGATATTGAAGGAAATATGCCCTAGAGGCAATAATAAAGTTATTATTTATTTCCTTATATCATGATAAAAGTTTGTTATTCATGCTAGAATTGTATTAACCGGAAACATAATACATGTGTGAATACATAGACAAACTTAGTGTCACTAGTATGCCTCTACTTGACTAGCTCGTTAATCAAAGATGGTTATGTTTCCTAACCATGAACAAGGTGTTGTTATTTGATTAACGAGGTCACATCATTGGTTGAATGATCTGATTGACATGACCCATTCCATTAGCTTAGCACCCGATCGTTTAGTATGTTGCTATTGCTTTCTTCATGACTTATACATGTTCCTATGACTATGAGATTATGCAACTCCCGTTTGCCGGAGGAACACTTTGGGTGCTACCAAACGTCACAACGTAACTGGGTGATTATAAAGGAGCATTACAGGTGTCTCCAAAGGTAGATGTTGGGTTGGCGTATTTCGAGATTAGGATTTGTCACTCCGATTGTCGGAGAGGTATCTCTGGGCCCTCTCGGTAATGCACATCACTTAAGCCTTGCAAGCATTGCAACTAATGAGTTAGTTGTGGGATGATGTATTATGGAACGAGTAAAGAGACTTGCCGGTAACGAGATTGAACTAGGTATTGGATACCGATGATCGAATCTCGGGCAAGTAACATACCGATGACAAAGGGAACAACGTATGTTGTTATGCGGTCTGACCGATAAAGATCTTCGTAGAATATGTAGGAGCCAATATGGGCATCTAGGTCCCGCTATTGGTTATTGACCGGAGACGTGTCTCGGTTATGTCTACATTGTTCTCGAACCGTAGAGTCCGCACGCTTAAGGTTTCGATGACAGTTATATTACGAGTTTATGAGTTTTGATGTACCGAAGGAGTTCGGAGTCCCGGATGAGATCGGGGACATGACGAGGAGTCTCGAAATGGTCGAGACGTAAAGATCGATATATTGGACGACTATATTCGGACATCGGAAAGGTTCCGAGTGATTCGGGTATTTTTCGGAGTACCGGGTAGTTACGGGAGAAGTAATGGGCCTTGATGGGCTTTAGTGGGAAGAGGAAAAAGGCTGCTGCGCCCCCCCTCCCCTCTAGTCCGAATTGGACTAGGGAAAAGGGGGCCGGCCACCTTTCCTACTCCTCCACTTCCTTCTCCCTTCCTCCCCTCTTGATGGACTCCTACTAGGACTTGGAGTCCTAGTAGGACTCCCATCCTGGCCGCACCAATAGCCTTGGCCGGCCTCCTCCTCCTCCATCCTTTATATACTGAGGCAGGGGGCACCCCATAGACACACAATTTGATCATTGAGATCGTTCCTTAGCCGTGTGCGGTGCCTCCTGCCACCATATTCCACCTCGATCATATCGTTGTAGTGCTTAGGCGAAGCCCTGCGTCGGTAGAACATCAAGATCGTCACCACGCCGTCATGCTGACGGAACTCCTCCCCGAAGCTTTGCTGGATCGGAGCCCGGGGATCGTCATCGAGTTGAACGTGTGCTAAGAACTCGGAGGTGCCGGAGTAACGGTGCTTGGATCGGTCGGATCGGAAAGAAGACGTACGACTACTTCCTCTACGTTGTGTCAACGCTTCCGTTGCGATCTACAAGGGTACGTAGATCAGACTCTCCCCCTCGTTGCTATGCATCACCATGATCTTGCGTGTGCGTAGGAATTTTTTTGAAATTACTACGTTCCCCAACAGTGGCATCTGAGCCTAGGTTTTATGGTTTGATGTTATTTGCACGAGTAGAACACAAGTGAGTTGTGGGCGATACAAGTCATACTGCCTACCAGCATGTCGTACTTTGGTTCGGCTGTATTGTTGGACGAGACGACCTGGACCAACCTTACGCGTACGCTTACGCGAGACCGGTTCCCCCGACGTGCTTTGCACACAGGTGGCTTGCGGGCGACTGTCTCTCCAACTTTAGTTGAACCGAGTATGGCTACGCCCGGTCCTTGCGAAGGTTAAAACGGAGTCTATTTGACAAACTATCGTTGTGGTTTTGATGAGTAGGTGAGATTGGTTCTTGCTTAAGCCCGTAGCAGCCACGTAAAACATGCAACAACAAAGTAAAGGACGTCTAACTTGTTTTTGCAGGGCATGTTGTGATGTGATATGGTCAAGACATGATGCTAAATTTTATTGTATGAGATGATCATGTTTTGTAACCGAGTTATCGGCAACTGGCAGGAGCCATATGGTTGTCGCTTTATTGTATGCAATGCAATCGCGATGTAATGCTTTACTTTATCACTAAGCGGTAACGATAGTCGTGGAAGCATAAGATTGGTGAGACGACAACGATGCTACGATGGAGATCAAGGTGTCGCACCGGTGACGATGGTGATCATGATGGTGCTTCGGAGATGGAGATCACAAGCACAAGATGATGATGGCCATATCATATCACTTATATTGATTGCATGTGATGTTTATCTTTTTATGCATCTTATCTTGCTTTGATTGACGGTAGCATTATAAGATGATCTCTCACTAAATTATCAAGAAGTGTTCTCCCTGAGTATGCACCGTTGCCAAAGTTCGTCGTGCCCAGACACCACATGATGATCGTGTGTGATAAGCTCTACGTCCATCTACAATGGGTGCAAGCCAGTTTTTGCACACGCAAAATACTCAGGTTAAACTTGACGAGCCTAGCATATGCAGATATGGCCTCGGAACACGGAGACCGAAAGGTCGAGCGTGAATCATATAGTAGATATGATCAACATAACGATGTTCACCATTGAAAACTGCTCCATCTCACGTGATGATCGGTTATGGTTTAGTTGATTTGGATCACGTGATCACTTAGAGGATTAGAGGGATGTCTATCTAAGTGGGAGTTCTTAAGTAATATGATTAAATTGAACTTAAATTTATCATGAACTTAGTCCTGGTAGTATTTTGCAAATTATGTTGTAGATCAATAGCTCGCGTTGTTGCTTCCCTGTATTTAATTTGATATGTTCCTAGAGAAAATTATGTTGAAAGATGTTAGTAGCAATGATGCGGATTGGATCCGTGATCTGAGGTTTATCCTCATTGCTGCACAGAAGAATTATGTCCTTGATGCACCGCTGGGTGACAGACCTATTGCAGGAGCAGATGCAGACGTTATGAACGTTTGGCTAGCTCAATATGATGACTACTTGATAGTTTAGTGCACCATGCTTAATGGCTTAGAATCGGGACTTCAAAGAAGTTTTGAACGTCATGGACCATATGAGATGTTCCAGGAGTTGAAGTTAATATTTCAAGCAAATACCCGAGTTGAGAGATATGAAGTCTCCAACAAGTTCTATAGCTAAAAGATGGAGGAGAATCGCTCAACTAGTGAGCATGTACTCAAATTGTCTAGGTACTACAATCACTTGAATCAAGTGGGAGTTAATCTTCCAGATAAGATAGTGATTGACAGAATTCTCTAGTCACCATCACCAAGTTAGTAGAACTTCGTGATGAACTATAGTATGCAAGAGATAACGGAAACGATTCCCAAGCTCTTCGTGATGTTAAAATCGACGAAGGTAGAAATCAAGAAAAAACATCAAGTGTTGATGGTAGACAAGACCACTAGTTTCAAGAAAAGGGCAAAAGGAAGAAGGGGAACTTCAAGAAGAATGGCAAGCAAGTTGCTGCTCAAGTGAAGAAGCCCAAGTCTGGTCCTAAGCCTCAGACTAAGTGCTTCTACTGCAAAGGGACTGGTCACTGGAAGCGGAACTGCCCCAAGTATTTGGCGGATAAGAAGGATGGCAAAGTGAACAAAAGTATATTTGATATACGTGTTATTGATGTGTACTTTACTAGTGTTTATAGCAACCCCTCAGTATTTGATACTGGATCAGTTGCTAAGAGTAGTAACTCGAAACAGGAGTTGCAGAATAAACAGAGACTAGTTAAGGGTGAAGTGACCATGTGTGTTGGAAGTAGTTCCAAGATTGATACGATCATCATCGCACACTCCCCTATACTTTCGGAATTAGTGTTGAACCTAAATAAGTGTTATTTGGTTTTTGCGTTGAGCATGAATATGATTTGATCATGTTTATTGCAATACGGTTATTCATTAAAGTCAGAGAATAATTGTTGTTCTGTTTACATGAATAAAACCTTCGATGGTCGTACACCCAATGAAACAAGTTCGTTGGATCTCGATCGTAGTGATACACATATTCATAATATTGAAACCAAAAGATGCAAAGTTAATAATGATAGTGCAACTTATTTGTGGCACTGCCGTTTAAGTCATATTGGTGTAAAGCGCATGAAGAAACTCCATGCTGATGGGCTTTTGGAATCACTTGATTATGAATCACTTGATGCTTGCGAACCATGCCTTAGGGGCAAGATGACTAAAATGCCGTTCTCCGGAACAATGAAGCAAGCAACAGATTTGTTGGAAATCATACATACGGATGTATGTGGTCAGATGAATATTAAGGCTTGCAGCAGGTATCATTATTTTCTGATCTTCACAGATGATTTCAGCAGATATGGGGATATCTACTTGATGAAACATAAGTCTGAAAGATTTGAACAGTTCAAAAAATTTCAGAGTGAAGTGGAAAATCATCGTGACAAGAAAATAAAAGTTTCTATGATATGATCGCAGAGGTAAAATATTTGAGTTACGAGTTTGGCCTTCAATTAAAACAATGTGAAATAGTTTCACTACTCACGCCACCTGGAACACCGTAGTGTAATGGTGTGTCCGAATGTCATAACCGTACTTTATTAGATATAGTGCGATCTATGATGTCTCTTACTGATCTACCACTATCGTTTTGGGGTTATGCATTAGAGACAGCTGCATTCACGTTAAATAGGGCACCATCTAAATCCGTTGAGACGACACTGTGTGAACTATGGTTTGGCAAGAAACCTAAGCTGTCGTTTCTTAAAGTTTGGAGTTGCGATGCTTATGTGAAAAAGTTTCATCTCGATAAGCTCAAACTCAAATCGGAGAAATATGTCTTCATAGGATACCCAAAGGAGACAGTTGGGTACACCTTCGATCACAGATCCGAAGGCAAGACATTCGTTGCTAAGAAATGGATCCTTTCTAGAGAAGGAGTTTCTCTCGAAAGAAGTGAGTGGGAGAAAAGTAGAAAACTTGATAAGGTAATTGTACCTTCTCCCTTATTGGAAAGTAGTTCATCACAGAAATCTGTTCCTGTGACTACTACACCAATTAGTGAGGAAGCTAATGATGATGATCATGTAACTTCAGATCAAGTTACTACCGAATCTCGTAGGTAAACCAGAGTGAGATCCGCACCAGAGTGTTACGGTAATCCTATTCTGGAGGTCATGTTACTTGACCATGACGAACCTATGAACTATGAGGAAGCGATGATGAGCCCAGATTCCGCAAAATGGCTTGAGGCCATGAAATCTGAGATGGGATTCATGTATGAAAACAAAGTATGGACTTTTGTTGACTTGCCCGATGATCGGCAAGCCATAGAAAATAAATGGATCTTCAAAAGGAAGATGGACGTTGATAGTAGTGTTACTATCTACAAAGCTAGAATTGTCGCAAAAAGGTTTTCGACAAAGTTCAAGGTGTTGACTACGATGAGAGCTTCTCACTCGTATCTATGCTTGAGTCTGTCCGAATCATGTTAGTAATTGCCGCATTTTATGAAATCTGGCAAATGGATAAACAAAACTGAATTCCTTAATGGATTTATTAAAGAAGAGTTGTATATGATGCAATAGAAGGTTTTGTCAATCCGAAAGGTGCTAACAAAATGTGCAAGCTCCAGCGATCCATCTGTGGACTGGTGCAAGCATCTCAGAGTTGGAATATACGCTTTGATGAGTTGATCAAAGCATATAGTTTTATACAGACTTGCGGTGAAGCCTGTATTTACAAGAAAGTGAGTGGGAGCACTACAACATTTCTGATAAGTATATGTGAATGACATATTGTTGATCGGAAATAATGTAGAATTATTCTGTAAAGCATAAAGGAGTGTTTGAAAGGAGTTTTTCAAAGAAAGACTTCGGTGAAGCTGCTTACATATTGAGCTTCAAGATCTATAGAGATAGATCAAGACGCTTGATAAGTTTTTTCAATGAGTACATACCTTGACAAGATTTTGAAGTAGTTCAAAATGGAGCAGTCAAAGAAAGAGTTCTTGCCTGTATTATAAGGTGTGAAGTTGAGTAAGACTCAAAGCCCGACCACGACAGAAGATAGAAAGAGAATGAAAGTCATTCCCTATGCCTTGGCCATAGGTACTATAAAGTATGTCATGCTGTATACCAGATCTATTGTATACCCTGCACTGATTTGGCAAGGGAGTACAATAGTGATCTAGGAGTAGATCACTGGACAGCGGTCAGAATTATCCTTAGTGAAATAAGGATATGTTTCTCGATTATGGACGTGACAAAAGGTTCGTCGTAAAGGGTTACGCCGATGCAAGTTTTGACACTAATCTAGATGACTCTAAGTCTCGGTCTAGATACATATTGAAAGTGGGAGCAATTAGCTAGAGTAGCTCCATGCAGAGCATTGTTGACATAGAAATTTGCAAAATACATGTGGATCTGAATGTGGCAGACCCGTTGACTAAGATTCTCTCACAAGCAAAACATGATCACACCTTAGTACTCTTTGGGTGTTAATCACATAGCGATGTGAAATAGATTAATGAATCTAGTAAACCCTTTGGGTATTGGTCACATGGTGATGTGAACTATGGGTGTTAATCACATGATGATGTGAACTATCGATGTTAATCACATGGTGATGTGATCTAGATTATTGACTCTAGTACAAGTGGGAGACTGAAGGAAATATGCCCCAGAGGCAATAATAAAGTTATCATTTATTTCCTTATATCATGATAAATGTTTGTTATTCATGCTAGAATTGTATTAACCGGAAACATAATACATGTGTGAATACATAGACAAACTTAGTGTCACTAGTATGCCTCTACTTGACTAGCTCGTTAATCAAAGATGGTTATGTTTCCTAACCATGAACAAGGTGTTGTTATTTGATTAACGAGGTCACATCATTGGTTGAATGATCTGATTGACATGACCCATTCCATTAGCTTAGCACCCGATCGTTTAGTATGTTGATATTGCTTTCTTCATGACTTATACATGTTCCTATGACTATGAGATTATGCAACTCCCGTTTGCCGGAGGAACACTTTGGGTGCTACCAAACATCACAACGTAACTGGATGATTATAAAGGAGCATTACAGGTGTCTCCAAAGGTAGATGTTGGGTTGGCGTATTTCGAGATTACGATTTGTCACTCCGATTGTCGGAGAGGTATCTCTGGGCTCTCTCGGTAATGCACATCACTTAAGCCTTGCAAGCATTGCAACTAATGAGTTAGTTGCGGGATGATGTATTACGGAACGAGTAATGAGACTTGCCGGTAACGAGATTGAACTAGGTATTGGATACCGACGATCGAATCTCGGGCAAGTAACATACCGATGACAAAGGAAACAACGTATGTTGTTATGCGGTCTGACCGATAAAGATCTTCGTAGAATATGTAGGAGCCAATATTGGCATCCAGGTCCCGCTATTGGTTATTGATCGGAGACGTGTCTCGGTCATGTCTACATTGTTCTCGAACCGTAGGGTCCGCACGCTTAAGGTTTCGATGACAGTTATATTATGAGTTTATGAGTTTTGATGTACCAAAGGAGTTCGGAGTCCCGGATGAGATCGGGGACATGACGAGGAGTCTCGAAATGGTCGAGACGTAAAGATCGATATATTGGATGACTATATTCGGACATCGGAAAGGTTCCGAATGATTCGGGTATTTTTTGGAGTACCGGGTAGTTACGGGAGAAGTAATAGGCCTTGATGGGCTTTAGTGGGAAGAGGAAAAAGGCTGCTGTGCCCCCCCTCCCCTCTAGTCCGAATTGGACTAGGGAAAAGGGGGCCGGCCACCTTTCCTACTCCTCCACTTCCTTCTCCCTTCCTCCCCTCTTGATGGACTCCTACTAGGACTTGGAGTCCTAGTAGGACTCCCATCCTGGCCGCACCAATAACCTTGGCCGGCCTCCTCCTCCATCCTTTATATACTGAGGCAGGGGGCACCCCATAGACACACAAGTTGATCATTGAGATCGTTCCTTAGCCGTGTGCGGTGCCCCCTGCCACCATATTCCACCTCGATCATATCGTTGTAGTGCTTAGGCGAAGCCCTGCGTCGGTAGAACATCA
Source organism: Triticum monococcum (assembly GCA_034509565.1). NCBI lineage: Eukaryota > Viridiplantae > Streptophyta > Magnoliopsida > Poales > Poaceae > Triticum > Triticum monococcum. The sequence continues at coordinate 51,235,530 of CM067842.1, forward strand.
AGATCGTCACCACGCCGTCGTGCTGACGGAACTCCTCCCCGAAGCTTTGCTGGATCGGAGCCCGGCGATCGTCATCGAGCTGAACGTGTGATAAGAACTCGGAGGTGCCGGAGTAACGGTGCTTGGATCGGTCGGATCGGGAAGAAGACGTACGACTACTTCCTCTACGTTGTGTCAACGTTTCCGTTGCGATCTACAAGGGTACGTAGATCAGACTCTCCCCCTCGTTGCTATGCATCACCATGATCTTGCGTGTGCGTAGGAAATTTTTTGAAATTACTACGTTCCCCAACAGATATTTCCTCAAACAGGAAGGAATGATGCAGCACAACAACGGTAGGTATTTCCCTCAGTGATGAGACCAAGGTTATCGAACCAATAAAAGAATCAAGCAACACTACTTAAACAGCACCTAGACATAAATAACAAGATGGGGGCCGGCATTTTTCTTCTTTGAAAAACCCGACATTGTCAATGCAAAGGCCCGAGACGGAAGGTTTTTGTGTTTTCATAAAAAAGGGTTTTACTCTCAGGCAACATCATCGGGGAAAAGTTTGAACAGCTAGCTAACAAAGTAACAAGACGGAAGAACGCTAATGTATAGGAGGCTGGCGCTGACCAGTAGTTCCTTGCACAAAAGGAAACTGTTCTCACCTCCAAGATTTTGTTCTTCCACGCAAACTGGTCCTGCAGCTGCAAGGGCAGTTGCACATACATGCTCCACATGCTTCTTCGGACACTCCAGTGCGTGATGTAGCTTTGCAAGGTGTCTATAGTCGACGTGCCTGGCTTCAGAGCCTCAAACCATGCAACATCCAACGCAACATGAGTGTCTTTGCTGCATACTTCAAGAAAATAAAAATAAATTCGTCCAAGGTGGTACGTACCCATGCATGTGGAATGCCCATATGCATGGGGTCCAGGCCAGGGCAGGGCAGGGCAGGGCAAGGCATGTCATGTCACTCCTCTCTTTTTGTTACCCAGGTCCGTCGGCGTGGCATTGTCTCTTGCCTTTACTTCTTGCCGCTTTTTTTGTCACTGCCGTGTGATTGGCGCACGCATACGACGACATGGCTCGCCTGGCGGCAAAATTTCGTGTTTTGATCTTTTTTCGAAACCTATTCGAAATCTGACCCTAAGTTGAATTTTTTTGAGATCTAACCCTTCAGCAGTGCTATACACACTATGCATGGCAGACGATTTATGGACGATAGCACATATCAGTGCGTCCATTCATATTATCAAAGTGGAGCGGACGGTAAGATTGACATCGTGCAGCTGTCGTGCATGTAGTGCGTCGTCCGTATAGTAATTTCATTGACCCTTTTGCTACCGCCAAAGTCCATGGCGGTAGGGTCTAACAGCCTACCGCCAGGGACTTTGGCGGTAGGAAACTGTTAGGTTGATCTCTCTCTCGTTCGAACCCAACGGGTCAAACGGGCCCCTGACTCACGCCCTGATCGGGGGGGCCCAACCAAACCATAGTTGGTGGGCCCCTATGACCCGCGCTATATAAACAGAGGTGAAGGCCAGGGCACGACTCACAAGGTTAATCGCTGCCACAATCCCCACCGACACTCCCTTCCGATCTAGAGTTAGCGCGGCGCTCACGGGAAGCTCCACCACCGCCACCATCTCTCTGCCATCACCGCCCCCTACTTCACCATGGCCGGCGCTGGATCGAGTTCGTCTGCAACAACAGAAGGTAGGTGAACCGAAAAGATCTAACCGTCCCGATCCAGAGTATCTATCAATGGTATCAGCCAGATCGGGTTAGGCTTTTTCGGTAGAAAGAAACAACAGTAAAAGTAAATCAAAGAAAAGTTTTTCCCCTGCCCAAAGAACCCAAGAAGGGCAAAGAAATCTTAAAGAATGAATCCTCAACGGAAAAGGTAGCGCCGCCGCTCCGGCCGCACCGTTCCTCTCGATCCCGAATCGCATCAGCATGACGAGGATCCGGGAAGAAGAACACAACCCTGCAAAGGGCAAAGGGGGGACACCGCAGCCACGCCGTTCCACGGCGGCGCGCTTCCGCTAAGGGAAACACGTCACCGGCGAAGGTGGGCAATGGCGCCACAGATCGTCGCCGGACGCACAGGAGCAGGGAACGGCTCCGTCACGCCTCACTCGTCTCTCTCTGCCACTGGATTCGGTGGATGGGAAAGGAAAAAAGAAAAGGGCGCGGCGGCGCGGTGCGGTGGTCGTTGACGCCGGCGCCGGCGCGCTGGCGCGGCGCGATGCCCTGGCATATGAGACAGAGCGACAGATCAGGGGCTCACGCCTACTCTCTGCAACAGAGAAGGAGGGAGTAAAGAAGAAGAAGAAGAAGAAGGAGAGAAAAGAGAGGCGCGCAGGGGAAAGGGTGCAGAGGCGCGCACGGCGCGGTGGTGCTCCACCTCGTCGCCGGCGGCCGGCGGCACGGGCGTGTCACTGCAGCTCGATCCCGTGCGGGACAGAGAGAGAGAGAGAGGAGCGAGAGGTCGCGAGCGGCGCGGGGGGAGGAAAGTTGTAACCCCCCGAGACCGTTGCGCCAGGTGTCTTCCAGTTATTCGCTGTTGTTGCCTTGCCATTTGTTTGCGTGTCATGCATTTCATGTCATGTCATCGTGTGCATCGCATTTGCATACATGTTCGTCTCATGCATCTGAGGTTTTTCCCCGTTGTTCGTTTTGCAATCTGACACTCCTATGTCCTCCGGCACCTCCTTTTGCCTCTTTTCGTGAGCGGGTGTTAAACATTCTCGGAATGGACCAAGATTTGCCAAGCGGCCTTGGTTTACCATCGGTAGACCGCCTGTCAAGTTTCGTGCCATTTGGAGTCGCTTTGATACTCCAGCGGTTAATCGGGGAACCGTAAAGGCCTCGTGTGTGATGAGCCCAACACCTCTCCAAAGTGGCCCAAAACCCATCCAAACCCCCTCCATCCTCTCGGTCGTTCGATCACGATCGCGTGGTCGAAAACCGCTCTCCATTTGGACACTCCCACCTCCTTCGATGTATAAATATGTGTCTTCCCCCAAAAACTCGCAGTCTAACCCTAACCTCCTTCCACCTCGCGCCGCCGGACAAATCCTCCCACGCCCGAACATGTCCGCCGCCGCCTTCGCCCAACCGGAGTTTGCCATGTCAGCTCGGGCCGCCCCACTTCTCCGCGCACCACCGCGCGGGCCCGCCGGGGCCTGACCGCGGCCCTCCCGGCCAGGCACCGCCTCCCGCTCCCAACATCGTGCTCGAGCACCTCGCACCGAGCGCCGCTGCTAGCGCCGCCTCCGCCGCTCCTCACCTTCTGCCGCCGCGCCGGACCCTTCCCCGCCGTCTCCGGCACTGCGCCTCACCACCGGCCTACCTACGCCGCGCCGCCCGGGCCCCGAGCCGCCCCGCGCCCGCAACGGAGCTCGCCCGAGCGACGTTCGCCGGCCGCCCTGCCCCGCGTTCCCGCGTCGCCCTTCACCGGAGACCGGCCGGATCTGGCGAGGCATGGCCGGATCCGCCCGGCCCCGACCTACCCGACCACCCTCCGGCGCCGCCCCGCTGCCACATCGCTGGAGAAGCCGCCTGCGTCACCGTTGACCTCGGAAACCCTAAATCCGAGAGGTATAGGAACGCCCAAGTCCTTTTCGTGAAAGTTTCATGTGCCCATGTTCATCGCATCATAACTTCGCATCCGTAGCTCCTTTTCGTGCGTGTGGCATATCAAATTGTTCATCTCCATGTCCTCTTCATTTTGCTTCATTGCACCATGCTTGTTTGAGTCCATCTTGATGCCCAAATAGTTGTTGCAAGAGTGCTATAAAATGTTAGTTCCTGTTACTTTGCACATCTTGAGCATTTGTCATTTTTGCCATGATTATTGTGTGTTGCATATGAGCATGAGCTCTACATGTGTTTTGGGATATGCCATGCCATCTTTACAGGGGTGTATGCCATGTATTTTTGTGATCAATGTGGTGACTAGCACATGCATGCAAAGTAGCTCTCGTGATGTTGCTGATTTCAGGGACTTAGAATTTCACTGTCTTTTCCCTGATGTTATTTTTATGCCATGTATTCATATTGATACAGAGTGATCCATGCTTCTTTTGAGTATGTTCAGTAAGGATGATTTGGACATATGGTTGTGCTCTATCCATCCATGCCCCTGTTTGCATTTATGGAGTACCCTAGCATGACTCAATCTTGCTCTACTTTTGCTATAAAATGTTTCTGGCAGATTGTTTACGTGTTAATCAATTCTGCCAAGGTTGTTGTAGTTGATCCATGCATTCTATGAGATTGTTCTTGCCATGTTTAGCTTCTTGATCATGTCTTCTTCCTGGTAGTATGGTTAGCTTGTCATGAAATGTCATGTGTTGAGTGCATCGAGCTGGCAAACATGCCCTCATAATTCTGTTTCTGCCATGTCCTGTTTTCTGCTAAGTCTGAATCTGTTAACGAAACTTGCTATGTTTACATGGGTGCCATCTTATCTTCTGATCCTTTTTGGCTTATGGTCAGTAAGGGACTTTTGTTATATGCTTTGAGTAGATTCATGCCATGCCTTGCTTTGCTATGTCATGTTCCTGTAGCATGTTGTTTGCTTGCTCCTAACATTGCTTCCTGATGTTAAATCCTATCATGTTAGTATTTTCACCAAGTCTGTGATGCTGTTATCTTTTGCTCTTTTGCCATGCTTGTTTGAACCTGCTCTTCTGTGATTTAGCCGTAGCTCAGTGTTCATATTTTGTCAAGCATCTTGGGTAGATCACTGCCATGTGCTTTGTTGCTATGTTGGGGTGCAGTAGCTTAGTTTCTTGTTGCATTCTAGTTGGCATCGTGATGTTAATCGCAGAATGGTGCCATTATTGTTTCGCTTGCCATTTGCAAACCGTGCATCCGTTTCCGACGAACTTTACATCGATTTCGACCGAAATCAACTCATCTTTCCAGCGACGCACTTGGTTATCCAACTTGAGGCCTGGTTCAATATTTTCCTTCCGAAGCACGCATATGCATTGCATATCACATCCTGCATATCATGCCATGTTTTGCATCATGTTGCTTGCACATTGCACCGTGGTTGATTGCTGTTTCCTTTGCTTGTGTTCTTGCCTTGGGTAGAGCCGAGAGATGAGTACGTGATCGAGCAACCCGTTGAGTACACTTACGAGGATCAAGCTTTCATCAACTCTGAGAACTTTGCAGGCAAGATGACCATACCCTCAAAATTACTTCTATCTTTGCTTGCTAGTTGCTCGCTCTATTTCTATGCCGCGATACCTACCACTTGCTATATCATGCCTCCCATATTGCCATGTCAAGCCTCTAACCAATCTTGTCCTAGCAAACCGTTGTTTGGCTATGTTACCGCTTTGCTCAGCCCCTCTTTTAGCATTGCTAGTTGCAGGTGAAGATGAAGTTTGTTCCATGTTGGAACATGGTTATTATTGGGATATCATTATTATATCTTCTTTACTTTAATGCATCTATATACTTGGTAAAGGGTGGAAGGCTCGGCCTTATGCCTGGTGTTTTGTTCCACTCTTGCCGCCCTAGTTTCCATCATACCGGTGTTATGTTCCTTGATTTTGCGTTCCTTACGCGGTTGGGTTATAATGGGAACCCCTTGACAGTTCGCCTTGAATAAAACTCCTCCAGGAAGGCCCAACCTTGGTTTTACATTTGCACTAACAACCTACCACCTTCCCTTGGGTTCTACAGACTCAAGGGTCATCTTTATTTTAACCCCCCGGGCCAGTGCTTGCCTAAGTGTTGGTCCAAACCCAGTAGACTGCGGGGCCACCTCGGGGCAACTTGAGGTTTGGTTTTGCTCATAGGATGTCTCATCCGGTGTGTCCTGTGAATGAGATACGTGCAACTCCTATCGGGATTTGTCGACACATCGGGCGGCTTTGCTGGTCTTGTTTTACCATTGTCGAAATATCTTGTAACCGGGATTCCGAGTCTGATCGGGTCTTCCTGGGAGAAGGAATATCCTTCGTTGACCGTGAGAGCTTGTGATGGGCTAAGTTGGGACACCCCTGCAGGGATTTGAACTTTCGAAAGTCGTACCCCTGGTTATGTGCAGATGGGAATTTGTTAATATCCGGTTGTAGAGAACTTGACACTTAACTTAATTAAAATGCATCAACCGCGTGTGTAGCCGTGATGGTCTCTTTCCAGCGGAGTCCGGGAAGTGAACTCGGTTCTTGTGTTATGCTTGAACATAAGTAGTTTCAGGATCACTTCTAGTTGACAACTGTGCTTTGCTTCTCTTCTCGCTCTCATTTGCGTAAGTTAGCCACCATATATGCTAGTGCTTGCTGCAGCTCCACCTCACTACCTTTTCCTACCCATAAGCTTAAATAGTCTGGATCGCGAGGGTGTGAGATTGCTGAGTCCCCGTGACTCACAGATTACTTCAACCAGTTGCAGGCGCTGTTGATACCAGTGCAGATGACGCAGCTGAGCTCAAGTGGGAGCTCGATGAAGATCGTGTTCGTTGTGTTGTTTCGTTTCCTTTCGATCAGTAGTGGAGCCCAGTCGGGGCGATCGGGGATCTTATGCATTTGGGGTTGTCTTTATTTTGGTTCCGTAGTCGGACCTTGATTGTATCTGGATGATGTAATGCTATATTTATGTATTGTGTGAAGTGGCGATTGTAAGCCAACTTGTCGTGGAATGGTCACGGCAGATGTCCTAGAGCAAGGACTTAGTCGTAGGGCCATCGCACTAGGAAGCATAAAGGGGTTAATCGGGACAAGGGACACGAGAGAGTTTTATACTAGTTCGGCCCCTTACGATGAAGGTAAAAGCCTACGTCTAGTTGGGATTGGTATTGCTGAGGTTTCGATCACCAAGGGGCTCAACTCGCCGGCTTGGTTATCGACTTGTTGTTTCTTGCCCTAAGCCGCCACCGGGTCGTCCCCTTATATACATGGGTTGACGCCTGGTGGCCTACAGAGTCCCGGTCGGCTTATAATCGTGTCTGTCTCGGTGACTTCCTTTACATGCCTTTCTTTACAAGTCTTTCCTTACATATGGCGGTTCATAATATCAGGCCTTAAACCACCTTCAGGCCTTTGGGCCTTCTATAAGTCTTAATAAACTATAATCTTGAATGTTTACTGGGCTTCTTGCGTAACCCGCCATTGGGGCTGACCCGGCCCCTCCTGGGCGGGTCTCAACTGATAGTAATATCCCCAACATTAGGCCCCAGGTTGACTTTGAACTTTGTTCTTTGTCAATCTTCCATATTTAGCAAAAAATCCATCTTGTTATCTTTACTGAAATTTCCTTGTAACCCGCTATGATGTCATCTCTTGGAAACGCAAAAAACTTTCATGACATCATCCTCCAACGGATCTTTTATCATTAATGTTTCCTGAGAATCGAGGCACCTGTATAGCTAGATAACCATTTATTCGGGTCTTCCTTGATCTTCGCGCCTGTCTGTTCACCTTTTACCTTATAAATAGGCTCGCCCCGGCCTTCCTCATTCTTCTCTCTCTCTCTCTGTCTTCTTCCTCTTGCGACCCTGCTACTGCTCGAGCTTCACCGCTGCTGCGCTCCACCTCCGTCTCCGTCAACCTTGGCCGCTGCATCAACCCGAGTTGGTTCAGAGAAACGGTGGCGACCTCTGCAGAAGATCTATAGCTGTAAGTTCTCACTTTCCTACTCCTCAGATCCATGTTTAGGGTTTCTGCGTGTTCTTCGCAGTTCGTGATGGCTTCTTCGTAGTTCCTCCACTGCCTCCTCTTTTTGATCCAAAAGAGATGTATGTTCATGCAATAGTTGTTTGGTGCCTCCTTTTGATACTAGCAGACCCCTTTTTCTGGTACAAGAGCTATATTTAGATCTGATGAACTCATCTGGGCTGTATTTTTAGGTCTAGAATTTTTTTCATTTTGAACATCCCTTTGATCTGAAATAATATCAAGCATTTTGGGAAACTTGTTTGGTCCCAACACTTAGCTGAATCCGCTTTCTGAAAGAACCTATAGTCATGGCGGCTTACCGCACTGGCTTTCTTTTCCTTATATGTCATTTGCCCTTAGTTAAACCGGCATTACTTGTTTTGCATCTTCATCCCTTAACTGTTAATCTCACTGTTAAACTGAACCGGCATGTTGCTTTTCTTTCCAGTTCCTTGCACATCATGCCGTCCAAAGCGCCAACCATCTATAAGTGGGTTCCCTCAACCATAACTGAGGAACGTTTAAAAGAGTTCTTCATCATAGGATCTCTGCCAGCGAAAACCGTCATGTCTTACCGTGCCCCTGATCCGGAAGAAGAACGGCCCAATCCGAGAGATGGTGAGGTGATCGTTTTTACTGACAACATGAACCGTGGCTTCTCACCGCCCGGCTCAAAGTTCTTCAGAGAGGTTCTCCATTTTCAAGCTCCATCCTCAAGATATCGGGCCTAATTCCATATCTAACATTTGTAACTTCCAAGTACTCTGTGAAGTATATCTTCAACAAGAGCCGACCGTGGAGTTATTTAGAGAATACTTTTATCTGAACCGGCAGAATGAGTGCACCAACGGCCTTAGTTTAGAGCTTGGAGGCATATCAATTCAGCGCTGGCAGGGTGCCGTCTTTCCCCTTATTGTCTTACCAAGTCACCCAAAGGACTGGAACCAGACTTGGTTCTACTGCCAGGACACTTTGCCAGCAAGCGAGAAGCCCCTGTCGGGTTACCGCCCCGATCGTCTTGACTCCAAGTTCGTGCTTCCTGATAAGCTGACTATCGCTGAACGCAAAAGGCTGATACCATCCATCAAAAGGATCAACACTCTATTGGGAAACGGGTTAACCGGAGTTGATCCGACCCGCTGCTGGATCTCATGGCGGGTCATCCCTTTGAGCCGTCGGTCAAAGCTGATGTATGAGTATGGTGGAGGTCTGGATGACTCTCTTCGTCACAGCCCCGTTCAATTGACAGAAGACGATACTGTCTCAATGTCAACTCTTCTGGTGAACGGGAAATATGAAGATTGCAGTGTCGTCGGGTTAAACCCCTTCTGCCAACTTAACCCGGTTCTAGAAGTAAGGATGTCATTATTTCTTTCGTATTTTTCCAGCCATATTATTTTAATACTTGCCTGACTCTTTACCTTGTTTTTACTTGTCTGCAGGCCAATTCTGACTTCTGGAAAGTTAAGTATGACCACGAGGCGGCCAAGAAAGCGAAAGCCGCCGCCATAAACGCCAAGAAAACGACCCAGAGGTCAAAAAAGAAGAAAAGGAGCACCGCTGAAGATTTGATGAAGCTTGATGATACATCTAACTCGGAGGTAGCCCTTGATTCCCTTGGCCAATTTTTTAACAATCTTATTGAGACTGATCATTACCAGGATGACACTGGGGCCAGTCAGGCTGTGGAAGCAGCGGTAACTATCATTTCCTCCGACTCAGAGCCCTTGCCAAGACAAAAAGTTCAATGAGTGATCTATAAAGTAAGGTTTTTTTAACCCTTTATCTCACTTGGATCCCAACTTTCGTTTGAAAAAGTAGCAACATGAAAGCCACCGTCAAGCTTGGACTGAAGATGAACCGGCTGTCGTTCTTCAAGAAATTCCTTGGAAACGCCCGAATGAGGTTTACTTATTTATGTCTTTAACTCTGTTTAATGGATCCTTCTCCTTATATTTCTTTTAACTCTATTTTATCCTTTCAGGAGGTGTCTCGCTCTTCTGGCGACTCATCGCAGACGCAATTCCCGGCTTTCAAGACTGCCCCCGGGTAATCAGAAATCCTCCTTTCTTTCGGGTTGTTCAATTGTATCTTTGTACTGACAGCCCTGCAACATCTCTCTTCGTGTCCAAGCTAAATCCAAAAAAGCAAAGGCAACTAAGCCGGCAGAAGACCCGCCGGTGCTGGCATCTGACCCGGCCAGGCCATCTTCTCCATTAACTGACGCTCCAGAAGACCCGCCTGTTGACACCGAAACAAATCCTCATGAGCCGTCATTTGACAAGACCACTGTGAATCCTTCCACAACCAGATCATCAAGCTCAGCCAACCCACCGTCTTCGTCTGCACAAGATGTTCAGATTACCGGGAGCCATTTTATTGAACCGGGGAATCCAACTGTGCTGGCTCGCCACACGGCAAAACAAGAGGCATTGGAGAGGCAGAAAGTGCGTTTCGCCGTTGCCAATTATGATCATCTAAATGCCAATGATATTTTGTCCGGTTATCTCAGTCATGTGCACTCCAGCCGCGACTCTGAGATTGAAATGGTCAAGCAGCTACAGTTAAAATACGAGGTACGCCTTCCGGCTTATCTATATTCCTTCAGCCCCCAAGTCTTCGGATTATGAGAGAAACGGAATGATCTGTAGACTTTAAAATATAGGCCGAAACCTTTACCTTTGAAATTGTTCTTGATCTCAATAGAAGAAAGCTTCACATGTAGTCCCCAAGGACCGGTTCATTGTGATCATAAATGAGCCGGTACTTTTATTTGATACCGTATTCGAAAGGACTTAATACTCCGGCTTAACCTTGAAAAACTTGCTGAACTGCATACATTAGCCCCCAAGTGCCAAGTGCTGTTACTTTGTAAGGTACTTGGGACTTGAAGTATGTCTTTAGAGTCATAAAAGTTAGATTTGGCATACATTAGCCCCCAAGTGTCAAGTGATTTTTTGTAAAGTACTTGAGACTTGAATCTTGATTTTTGACCTTGAAACCAAAATCTTGACTCATCTGAATGTTTTTGCAGAATGCCTTATCTGAATTGAACTCGCAATTAACTGATGCGGAGACCCGGCTGGCGGGTCAGGAGGTAGAAATCCAATCTACTAACTCCAAACAACAAATAAGTCTCTTTGAGACGGAGAATTTAAAGACCAGCTTTGCTGCCAAGAAGAAAACTTGGGAGGAGGAAAAAACGCTTCTGACCCAACGTGCTGAGAGGGCCGAAACAGCTCTTGAAGAGATTTCAACAGAGTTGAATGGGTTAAAGGGCCGGGTGTCTCAAATGGTAGCTGCCACATTTGGTAAGCCGTCCGACTTTAACTTTGTGTGCTTTTTGCTGATCCGGAGTATAAGCCGCCAGCTGACCTTGCGTATAAAATTTATGCAGGCCCTCAAAGCAAAAATCTGAGCCAAGACCCGTTAATTAAACTGAAGGCAGTATATACTTTGGTAGAACAACTGTATATTGGTGCACAGCGAGATCTTGCCGCCATCTCTCCTGTCAACCAAGGACCCAACCGGCTCAGCGACGTCCTGAAGAAACTGTCCATCCTGCCTGCTAGGTTTCAAGAAGTGAAACGCTCCTGTGCGCGAGCCAGAGCTTTGACTGCCCTGAGCCGATCCAAAGCTTCGGTACCAGACCTAGACCTGGCGGACGTGGCGAGAGGCTATCCCACCATGAAGGAGGATGGTTCTCCTTTTGGGCAGGATGACTTCATGGCCTGCGTGCGCGGGGTCCGACCTCAAGCAACTACCCTGGTAGATGACACCAATGTTGACAAATACCAGCCAGGTTTTGATGATGAGAATAAGAAGATGGCCACTCCCTCGTACAAGGTAACATATTTGATTCCACCAGTAAGAGAAGACACATTTGCCCCGAAAGTTGACCCAGTCGGCCTGATCGACGACGAAGCCGAATTTGTCGCCGTGAATGGTTTTGATTGGTCAAAACCCAACTTCCGGCCAACAGAAGGTGGTGAACCGGCAAGGGAGGAACAATGATCATCTTCACAGGCTTATAAAGCCTTGTAATAGCTTAGTTGTGAAAACATTGTATGCTTTGTTTATGCCATCGCGCATAAAACACTTCTATGTGATTCCGTGTTTCCTGATGCCACTGTATGCATCGTATCTAATGCTTGTTGCTGCAATATTTGAACTTTGTTCCTGTAGATACAAAGAAAAGACTGGTTCGACGGCTTAGAACCAAACGGGTTAAAACACCCGGTATATAGCCAATATGTCGACCACAACAGGAACCAGAAACAGATATAAACAAAGGAAAAGGGCTGAGACTAACTCTTTTAGTTAATACAGCAGGCAATTGCGTATAAGTAATAACCATACCTTATACCTTTTGATCCTTAGACCGCCGGTTTAAAATACCCGAGTGATGAATTTGATAATTCAATCTTTATGAGAAGCCAATGCCTTTTTGAATACTCAATGACCATTATACCTTGGTAGGTTGCACCTGTTGATCCTTAAACCGCCGGTTTAAATGACCCAGGCGGCTGTGTTGTCAAATGGTCGAGCCGGTGAAGAAGACCAGGCTAATCGTTTGTAATATCGAAACAACAAAAAACTAAAAGGCAAGCAACAGATAATAAGCATAATTTAACCCTGTATTGAAAAGGTTGGGGGTTTCTGATTCAAATACGACCTGTAAACCGGACCAAAGGGGTTAAGATAAGGTTCTAATACGACCATATAGCCCCCGGTGGATTTGGTGTTGCACCGATCAAGAGGGTACCGACAGTTATGTTCTCTTTGGTTCGAATACGACCTATGTTTGAACAGGAAGCCCCTAATTGACCTTGAGAGGTTTTTAACGACCCTGATTTGAATATGATCCAAGTCAGACCCAAACGGGGTTAAGCTATGATTCAGATACGATCAAGAAGCCCCCAAGTGAGTTTGGCCTTGAGCCGATCAAGAGGGTTACGACAGCTATGTTCTCTTTGGTTCGAATACGACCTATGTTTGAACAGGAAGCCCCCAAGTGACCATCAGATTTGCAGCTAGATTCGGATATGATCATAAGCTGGACCACAAAAGGTCAAACTTGATTCAAATATGATCAGCTCCTTAATAATCTTTGAAAAGAAAAGAGAGCGATGGTCTTACTTTATTACTTATCATGGTATATACAATGTCAAAGTATGTACATGATGAGAGCTGGTGGCTCAGGTGTAGTATGGCCGAAGTTGAGCAATGTTCCACGGCCGGTACGTCTCCTCCTCCGACTTACGTGAGTCTGCGTGCTCTCGAACGTCAATGAGGTAATGTGACCCGTTGTTTAAGTTCTTACTGACCACAAAGGGTCCTCCCCAAGGTGGGGATAGCTTGTGTGCATCTGACAGATTCTGGATGAGCCGGAGCACCAAGTCGCCTTCCTGAAAAGTCCTGGACTTAACCCGGCGGCTGTGATAACGGCGCAGGTCCTGTTGATATATTGCTGACCGGGCTGCTGCTAAGTCTCTTTCTTCATCTAACAAGTCAAGTGCATCCTGTCCTGCTTGCTCATTATTAGCTTCAACATAAGCCGCCACACGGGGCGAGTCATGACGGATGTCACTAGGCAACACTGCTTCTGCTCCACAAACCATGAAGAAAGGTGTGTAACCTGTCGACCTGTTAGGTGTGGTGTTGATACTCCATAACACCGAGGGTAATTCCTCTACCCAACAACCCAGCGTTCGCTGTAAGGGAACCATAAGCTGGGGTCTTATGCCTTTCAAAATTTCCTGATTGGCTCTCTCAGCTTGACCATTGGATTGAGGATGAGTTACAGAAGAAACATCAAGCCGGATGTGTTCATGTTGACAAAACTCCTCCATAGCCCCTTGGGATAGATTAGTGCCATTGTGAGTGATAATATTGTGTGGAAAACCAAAACGGAAGATCACCTTTTTCATGAACTGAACTGACGTGGCTGCATCACACTTACTCACTGGCTCCGCCTCAACCCACTTAGTGAATTTATCAACTGCCACCAAGAGATGTGTCTTTTTATCCTTGGACCTTTTGAAAGGCCCCACCATGTCAAGCCCACAGACCGCAAACGGCCAAGTGATTGGGATCATCCGGAGCTCCTGAGTTGGCACATGCGCCCGTCGTGCAAACTTTTGACATCCATCACATCTACTGACCAGATCTTCTGCATCAGCGTGAGCCGTCAACCAGTAAAAACCGTGACAAAAAGCCTTGGCCACCAGAGATTTTGACCCGGCGTGACGACCACAATCGCCTTCATGGTCTCACGAAGTATTTCTTGACCTTCTTCAGGGGAAACACACCGCTGATACGCTCCAGAGACACTGCGATGGTATAATTCTCCATCCGAAATCGACATTGACTTAGACCGCCGGGTTATCTGTCGATCCAGAGTCTCATCTGCTGGCAACTCTCCCCGGGTCATGTAAGCCAAAAACGGTACTGTCCAATCTAGGATGACATGAAGAGCCGCCACCAACCGTGCCTCCGGGTCAGGAACAGCTAAATCTTCCTCTGTGGGCAACTTTACAGACGGGTTATGTAAGACGTCCAAAAAGGTGTTAGGTGCTACCGGCTTATGCTGAGACCCCAACCGGCTTAAAGCATCATCTGCTTCGTTCTTTCGACGGTCAATATGCTCCACCTGGTAACCTTTAAAATGCCCTGCAACAGCACCAACCTCCCGGCGATAAGCCGCCATGAGAGGGTCCTTGGAATCCCACTTGCCTGATACCTGTAGAGCCACTAGATCCGAGTCGCCAAGACATCTGACCCGGCTCAAACTCATCTCTTTTGCAATTCAAAGACCGTGGAGCAAGGCTTCATACTCTGCTGCGTTGTTAGTGCAAGGAAACATCAACCGTAACACATAACAAAATTTGTCACCTCGCGGAGAGGTTAACACGACTCCAGCCCCCGAGCCTTTCAACTATCTGGACCCATCAAAATGAATAGTCCAATATGTCTTGTCTGGTTTCTCTTCTGGCATCTGCATCTCTGTATAGTCATTAATGAAGTCAACCAGAGCTTGAGATTTTATTGCAGTACGTGGCACATACTTCAACCCATGAGACCCAAGCTCTATTGCCCACTTGGCAAGTCGCCCAGTGGCTTCTCTGTTTTGAATGATGTCTCCCAAAGGAGCAGAACTAACCGCGGTGATCGGATGTCCCTGAAAATAATGCTTAAGCTTCCGGCTTGCCATGAACACCCCATATACAAGCTTCTGCCAATGTGGATATCGTTGCTAGGATTCAATTAATACCTCACTGACGTAGTAAACCGGATGCTCTTTGCCAGCCTCCTTGCGCTCTACCACAATAGCCACACAAACAGCTCGTGAGTTAGCGGCCACGTATAACAGCAGCGGCTCTTTCTCAACTGGAGCAGCCAGGACCGGCGGCTCAGCAAGCTGCGTCTTCAAATCTTCAAACGCAGAGTTTGCAGCGTCGCTCCAAACAAAATCATCTATTTTCTTCATCATCTGATACAGAGGCATTGCCTTCTCCCCTAACCGGCTTATGAACCGGCTCAAAGCAGCAACACGGCCCGCCAGTCGTTGAACGTCATTGACGCATGTTGGCTTGGCCAGGGATGTAATTGCCTTGATTTTCTCCGGGTTAGCCTCAATACCTCGGTTAGACACCAAAAAACCCAAGAGCTTGCCGGCTGGAACTCCAAAAACACTCTTGGCCGGGTTAAGCATCATTTTGTAGACCCGGAGATTATCAAAAGTCTCCTTCAGATCTATGACCAAGGTTTCCTCTTTCCTGGATTTTACCACTATATCATCCACATAGGCATGAACATTACGCCCAATTTGATCATGAAGACAGTTCTGCACACACAGTTGGTAAGTCGCCTGGGCACTCTTAAGCCCAAAAGACATAGACACATAGCAGAAAGCTCCGAAAGGAGTGATAAAAGCCGTCTTTTCCTGATCCTTGACTGCCATCTTAATCTAATGATAACTGGAATAAGCATCCAAGAAACTCAAACGTGTGCAACCCACCGTAGCATCAATGATCTGATCAATACGGGGGAGAGCAAAAGGATCAACCGGACAAGCCTTGCTCAGATCGGTGTAATCCACACACATACGCCAGGTGCCATTCTTTTTAAGTACAAGCACCAGGTTAGCTAACCACTCTGGGTGAAAGACCTCTACAATGAACCCGGCCGCCAAGAGCTGGGCCACCTCCTCTCCGATGGCCTTGCGCCTTTCTTCATTGAACCGTCGAAGAAACTGTCTGGCAGGTTTGAATTTTGGATCAATATTAAGAGTGTGCTCATCGAGTTCCCTCGGGACACCCGACATGTCTGAAGGTTTCCATGCAAAGATGTCCCAGTTCTCACAGATGAACTCGATGATCGTGCTTTCCTATTTCGGATCCAAGTTTGCACTGATGATGAACTGCTTGGATGAGTCGCCAGGCACAAAGTCAACCATCTTGGTGTCATCAGCTGATTTGAATTTCAACACGGGCTCATGCTATGTTGTTGGTTTCTTTAATGACGTCATTGTTGGGGAACGTAGTAATTTCAAAATTTTCCTACGCACACGCAAGATCATGGTGATGCATAGCAACGAGGGGGAGAGTCTGATATACGTACCCTTGTAGACCGCAACGGAAGCGTTGACACAACGTAGAGGAAGTAGTCGTACGTCTTCTTCCTGATCCGACCGATCCAAGCACCGTTACTCCGGCACCTCCGAGTTCTTAGCACACGTACAGCTCGATGATGATCCCCGGGCTCCGATCCAGCAAAGCTTCGGGGAGGAGTTCCGTCAGCACGACAGCGTGGTGACGATCTTGATGTATTACCGACGCAGGGCTTCGCCTAAGCACTACAACGATATAATCGAGGTGGAATATGGTGGCAGAGGGCACCGCACACGGCTAAGGAACGATCTCAATGATCAACTTGTGTGTCTAGAGGTGCCCCCTGCCCCCGTATATAAAGGATCCAAGGGGGAGGGGCTGGCCGGCCAAGAGGAGGGCGCAGGAGGAGTCCTACTCCTACCGGGAGTAGGACTCCCCACCCCCCCCCCCCATCCTATTCCAAATAGGACTCCCAAGGGGGAAAGAGAGAGAGAGGTGGCCGGCCACCTCTCCTAGTCCTAATAGGACTAGGGGAGGGGGGAGGCGCGCAGCCCACCATGGCAGCCCCTTTCACCTTTCCACTAAAGCCCAATAAGGCCCATATGGCTCCTGGGGGGTTCCGGTAACCTCCCAGTAATCCGGTAAAATCCCGATTTTACCCGGAACACTTCCGATATCCAAATATAGGCTTCCAATATATCAATCTTTATGTCTCGACCATTTCGAGACTCCTCGTCATGTCCGTGATCACATCCGGGACTCCGAACTACCTTCGGTACATCAAAATGCATAAACTCATAATAACTGTCATCGTAACGTTAAGCATGCGGACCCTACGGATCGAGAACAATGTAGACATGACCGAGACACGTCTCCGGTCAATAACCAATAGCGGGACCTGGATGCCCATAATGGCTCCTGCATATTCTACGAAGATCTTTATCGGTCAGACCGCATAACAACATACGTTGTTCCCTTTGTCATCGGTATGTTACTTGCCCGAGATTCGATCGTCGGTATCCAATACCTAGTTCAATCTCGTTACCGGCAAGTCTCTTTACTCGTTCTGTAATACATCATCCCACAACTAACTCATTAGTTGCAATGCTTGCAAGGCTTGTGTAATGTGCATTACCGAGAGGGCCCAGAGATACCTCTCCGACAATCGGAGTGACAAATCCTATTCTCGAAATACGCCAACCCAACATCTACCATTGGAGACACATGTAGAGCTCCTTTATAATCACCCAGTTACGTTGTGACGTTTGGTAGCACACAAAGTGTTCCTCCGGCAAACGGGAGTTGCATAATCTCATAGTCATAGGAACATGTATAAGTCATGAAGAAAGCAATAGCAACATACTAAACGATCGGGTGCTAAGCTAATGGAATGGGTCATGTCAATCAGATCATTCAACTAATGATGTGACCTCGTTAATCAAATAACAACTCTTTGTTTATGGTTAGGAAACATAACCATCTTTGATTAACGAGCTAGTCAAGTAGAGGCATACTAGTGACACTCTGTTTGTCTATGTATTCACACATGTATTATGTTTCCGGTTAATACAATTCTAGCATGAATAATAAACATTTATCATGATATAAGGAAATAAATAATAACTTTATTATTGCCTCTAGGGCATATTTCCTTCAGTCTCCCACTTGCACTAGAGTCAATAATCTAGATCACATTGCCATGTGATTTAACATCAATAGTTCACATCTTATGTGATTGGTTCAGGGTTTACTAGATTCAATAATCTAGTTCACATCGCTATGTGATTAAGACCCAAAAAGTGATCATGTTTTGCTTGTGAGAGAAGTTTAGTCAAGGGTCTGCCACATTCAGATCCGCGTGTATTTTGCAAATCTCTATGTCAACAGTGCTCTGCATGGAGCTACTCTTAGCTAATTGCTCCCACTTTCAATATGTATCCAGATTGATACTTAGAGTCATCTGGATCAGTGTCAAAACTTGCATTGATGTAACCCTTTACGATGAACCTTTTGTCACCTCCGTAATTGAGAAACATATCCTTATTCCAGTAAGGATAATTTTGACCGCTGTCTAGTGATCTACTCCTAGATCATTATTGTACTCCCATGCCAATCAGTGTAGGGTATACAATAGATCTGGTACACAGCATGGCATACTTTATAGAACCTATGGCTGAGGCATAGGGAATGCCTTTCATTCTCTTTCTATCTTCTGCCGTGGTCGGGCTTTGAGTCTCATCAACTTCACACCTTGTACTATAGGCAAGAACTCTTTCTTTGACTGCTCCATTTTGAACTACTTCAAAATCTTGTCAAGGTATGTAGCCATTGAAAAAACTTATCAAGCGTCTTGATCTATCTCTATAGATCTTGAAGCTCAATATGTAAGCAGCTTCACCGAAGTCTTTCTTTGAAAAACTCTTTTCAAACACTCCTTTATGCTTTACAGAATAATTCTACATTATTTCCGATCAACAATATGTCATTCACATATACTTATCAGAAATGCTGTAGTGCTCCCACTCACTTTCTTGTAAATACCGGCTTCACCGCAAGTCTGTATAAAACTATATGCTTTGATCAACTCATCAAAGCATATATTCCAACTCCGAGATGCTTGCACCAGTCCACAGATGGATCGCTGGAGTTTGCACATTTTGTTAGCACCTTTCGGATTGACAAAACCTTCTGGTTGCATCATATACAACTCTTTTTTTTAATAAATCCATTAAGGAATGCAGTTTTGTTTATCCATTTGCCAGATTTAATAAAATGCGGCAATTACTAACATGATTTGGACAGACTCAAGCATAGATACGAGTGAGAAGCTCTCATCGTAGTCAACACCTTGAACTTTGTCGAAAACCTTTTTGCGACAATTCTAGCTTTGTAGATAGTAATACTACTATCAACGTCCGTCTTCCTCTTGAAGATCCATTTATTTTCTATGGCTTGCCGATCATCGGGCAAGTCAACCAAAGTCCATACTTTGTTTTCATACATGAATCCCATCTCCGATTTCATGGCCTCAAGCCATTTTGCGGAATCTGGGCTCATCATCGCTTCCGCATAGTTCATAGGTTCGTCATGGTCAAGTAACATGACCTCCAGAATAGGATTACCGTACCACTTTGGTGCGGATCTCACTCTGGTTTACCTACGAGATTCGGTAGTAACTTGATCTGAAGTTACATGATCATCATCATTAGCTTCCTCACTAATTGGTGTAGTAGTCACAGGAACAGATTTCTGTGATGAACTATTTTCCAATAAGGGAGAAGGTACAATTACCTTATCAAGTTTTCTACTTTGCTCCCACTCACTTCTTTCGAGAGAAACTCCTTCTCTAGAAAGGATCCATTCTTAGGAACGAATGTCTTGCCTTCGGATCTGTGATAGAAGGTGTACCCAACTGTCTCCTTTGGGTATTCTATGAAGACATATTTCTCCGATTTAAGTTTGAGCTTATCGAGATGAAACTTTTTCACATAAGCATCGCAACTCCAAACTTTAAGAAACGACAGCTTAGGTTTCTTGCTAAACCATAGTTCATATAGTGTCGTCTCAACGGATTTAGATGGTGCCCTATTTAACGTCAATGCAGCTATCTCTAATGCATAACCCCAAAACGATAGTGGTAAATCGGCAAGAGACATCAGAGATTGCACCATATCTAATAAAGTACGGTTACGATGTTCGGAAACACCATTACACTGTGGTGTTCTAGGTGGCGTGAGTAGCGAAACTATTTCACATTGTTTTAACTGAAGGCCAAACTCGTAACTCAAATATTTTACCTCTGCAATCATGTCGTAGAAACTTTTATTTTCTTGTTACGATGATTCTCCACATCACTCTGAAATTCTTTGAACTTTTCAAATGTTTCAGACTTGTGTTTCATCAAGTAGATATACTCATATCTGCTCAAATCATCTGTGAAGGTTAGAAAATAATGATACTTGCCACGAGCCTCAACACTCATCGGATCGCATACATCAGTATGTATTATTTCCAATAAGTTAGTTGCTTGCTCTATTGTTCCGAAGAACGGATTCTTAGTCATCCTGCCCATGAGGCATGGTTCGCAAGCATCAACTGAATCATAATCAAGTGATTCCAAAAGCCCATCAGCATGGAGTTTCTTCATGCGCTTTACACCAATATGACCTAAACGACAGTGCTACAAATAAGTTGCACTATCATTATTAACTTTGCATCTTTTGGTTTCAATATTATGATTATGTGTATCACTACGATCGAGATCCAATGAACCATTTTCATTGGGTGTGTAACCATATAAGGTTTTATTCATGTAAACAGAACAACAATTGTTCTCTAACATAAATGAATAACCGTATTGCAATAAGCATGATCAAATCATATTCATGCTCAACGCAAACACCAAATAACACTTATTTAGTTTCAACACTAATCCCGAAAGTATAGGGAGAGTGCGATGATGATCATATCAATCTTGGAACTACTTCCAACACACATCGTCACCTCGACTTTTACTAGTTTCTGTTTATTCTGCAATTCCCGTTTCGAGTTACTACTCTTAGCAACTGAACCAGTATCAAATACTGAGGAGTTGCTATAAACACTAGTAAAGTACACATCAATAACATGTATATCAAATATACTTATGTTCACTTTGCCATCCTTCTTATCCGCCGATCACTTGGGGTAGTTCCGCTTTCAGTGACCAGTCCCTTTGCAGTAGAAGCAGTTAGTGATGAAGTCATGCACCTACGGTAGGGACACGGACCCGTCCTAAAAAGCCCTACCATAGGACATCCTTAGAGGAAGTCACTTCTCAGACAACTTGAAGATACCCCACTCGACGGGTTGAAGACACTCGACCAAGAGGCTGTCACTCGACCAAGAAGCCAACCACTCGACTGCCAGAAGACCTCAAGTCAATCCGCAGGCAAACGGTCGGCTATTAAGTAGTCTTTATGGTTATTATGACACTTTATTAGGGACGTTATCAGTAATGCCCACCTTAAATGTACCTTAAACCCTGCATTACTGAGGGCAGGAGAGGGCTGGCGAACTCTATATAAGCCACCCCCCTCCTCAGTATCAGGGGTTCGCACCCCTGTCATTTTACTCACGCATAATCTAGTCGACCGCCTCCGGGCACCGAGACGTAGGGCTGTTACTTCCTCAGAGAAGGGCCTGAACTCGTAAACCTTGCGTGCTTACAACTTCCCAATAGCTAAGGTCTAGCCTCTTCATACACACCCCCCTACTTCACTGTCAGACTTAGAACCACGACAGTTGGCGCCCACCGTGGGGCATTAGTCTTAGCACCTAATTGGAGAAGTTGCAATTTTTCCGATCCACTTGATCATGTTTTCCTGCGGAGCTTTGGCAGAGGGCTGCGAGATCCGTCTCGGCGGACTCGCTTTCATCGCCGACAACTCCGCCTGGCTCCAGGAGGCGCCGCTTGACGTCGACGCGCTCCCCGTCCGCGGTGTGACGCACTTCCGCGCGTGCGTCCGTGGCGTCCTCCTGAGGCAGCCGTCGACCCCATATCGGTCGACTCCCGTGCCATTTCCCCGTCCTGTCTCCCGCCAGCGCAAGCGCTCGGGTCGGTCGAGGCTCCAGCGGTGGATGAAGCACACCGCGGCCCGCCAGTCGGCGAGCCCGCAAGTCGCTGCAATCGAGCCCGACGAATCCCTCTGCGGCCTGTTCGATCTGTCGACTGGCTCCACGGAGACAGCTTCCGAGTGTGACAGCAGCGACCCGTTGGCGGAGGTTCTGGCGGTCGAGGGGGCACGCAGTCCCCCTGGATTCCACCACGCTGATGATGGTGCCGACAGGGGTGATCCGTCGCGCCCTCACGACGAATACCTCCCCGAGCCTCTTACGTCATTGCAACGGGAGGAGCTTCGTCGCCGGAACATGGACGCGCTCTACACACCTATTGTTGGAGAAACCCCCGAGGCCCGGGCCTTGGAGGACGCGCGCTTGGCTAATCTAGCCGAGCGCACTCGACTGGAGAATCTACAGCGAGCTCTCGACGAGCGGGCGCGTCAGCGGGCTCCCGAGTCCAGTCGACGCCAGCAGGCTCCCGAGTCCAGTCGACGCCAGCAGGCACCCGAACCCAGTCGACGGCAGCTCTTCCCGCCACCACAGGTGTACCGAACTCCGGTTCAGAACCTAGCTGCCGCGGCCCGCATAGCGGAGTCAATCCAGCCCTCCCAGTCAGAGGCCGGAAGAGGACGGCTGCAGATCAGAGCATTGCTCCGAGCGGCGGGAAACCAGAATTCCGCCATCTCTCAGTCGCGGGACAGGATCCACAGTCGATCTGTCGCAACGGAGACCGTCCAGTCGGCTCACAGCCCGAGATCGCCCCCGAGGCATAAGGGGCGTGGAGACCGGCACGATCAGTATAGGAGGAACAAACAATATGATCACCGACCCGACCGTGATGATGGGCGTCGGGTGCCGTCCCTGTTGGAGAACGTTGCAGAAAACAAAAATTTTCCTACTCGTTTCAGCAAGATCATCTAGGAGTTCATCTAGCAACGAGTCACGAGATGCATCTACATACCTTTGTAGATCGCGTGCGGAAGCGTTCAACGAACGGGGATGATGTAGTCGTACACAACGTGATCCAAATCACCGATGACCAGCGCCGAACGGACGGCACCTCCGCGTTCAACACACGTATGGGACGGGAGACGTCTCCTCCTTCTTGATCCAGCAAGGGGGAAGGAGAGGTTGACAAAGATCCAGCAGCACGACGGCGTGGTGGTGGATGCAGGGCGTCACAGTAGCAGGGCTTCGCCTATACTACGAGGAAGAGAGACGTAACGGGGAGAGAGGGAGGCGCCAGGGGCTGGTGTGTCAAGTCCCTCCTCTCCCCCACTATATATAGGGGTGCCATGGGGGGGCGCCGGCCCTAGTAGATGGAATCTACTAGGGGGGGGCGGCGGCGGCCTAGGGTGGGGCTTGCTCCCCAAGGCAAGGGGGGCGCCCCCTCTAGGGTTTCCCCTTAGCCCTAGCCGCATGGGCCCCCTAGGGGCTGGCGCCCCAGCCCACTATGGGCTGGGTTCCCTCCTATTTCAGCCCATGGGGCCCTCCGGGATAGGTGGCCCCACCCGGTGGACCCCCGGGACCCTTCCGGTGGTCCCGGTACAATACCGGGTACCCCGAAACTTGTCCCGATGGCCGAAACTGCACATCCTATATATAATTCTTTACCTCCGGACCATTCTGGAACTCCTCGTGACGTCCTGGATCTCATCCGGGACCCCGAACAACATTCGGGTTACTGCATATACTTATCTTCACAACCCTAGCGTCACCGAACCTTAAGTGTGTAGACCCTACGGGTTTGGGAGACAAGCAGACATGACCGAGACGACTCTCCGGTCTATAACCAACAGCGGGATCTGGATACCCATGTTGGCTCCCACATGCTCCACGATGATCTCATCGGATGAACCACGATGTCGAGGATTCAATCAACCCCGTATGCAATTCCCTTTGTCAATCGATATATTACTTGCCCGAGATTCGATCGTCGGTATCCCAATACCTCGTTCAATCTCGTTACCGGCAAGTCACTTTACTCGTACCGTAATGCATGATCCCGTGACCAGACACTTGGTCACTTTGAGCTCATTATGATGATGCATTACCGAGTGGGCCCAGTGATACCTCTCCGTCATACGGAGTGACAAATCCCAGTCTTGATCCGTGTCAACCCAACAGACACTTTCGGAGATACCCGTAGTATACCTTTATAGTCACCCAGTTACGTTGTGACGTTTGGTACACCCAAAGCACTCCTACGGTATCCGGGAGTTACACGATCTCATGGTCTAAGGAAAAGACACTTGACATTGCAAAACTCTAGCAAACGAACTATACGATCTTTATGCTATGTTTAGGATTGGGTCTTGTCCATCACATCATTCTCCTAATGATGTGATCTCGTTATCAATGACATCTTATGTCCATAGCCAGGAAACCATGACTATCTGTTGATTAACGAGCTAGTCAACTAGAGGCTTACTAGGGACATGTTGGTGTCTGTTATTCACACATGTATTACGATTTCCGGATAACACAATTATAGCATGAATAAAGACAATTACCATGAACAAGGAAATATAATAATAATGCTTTTATTATTGCCTCTAGGGCATATTTCCAACAGTCTCCCACTTGCACTAGAGTCAATAATCTAGTTACATTGTGATGAATCGAACACCCATGGAATTCTGGTGTTGATCATGTTTTGCCCTAGGGAGAGGTTTAGTCAACGGATCTGCTACATTCAGGTCCGTATGTACTTTACAAATATCTATGTCTCCATCCTGAACATTTTCACGAATGGAGTTGAAGCGACGCTTGATATGCCTTATCTTCTTGTGAAACCTGGGCTCCTTGGCAAGTGCAATAGCTCCAGTGTTGTCACAGAAGAGCTTGATCGGCCCCGACGCATTGGGTATGACTCCGAGGTCGGTGATGAACTCCTTCACCCAGATTGCTTCATGTGCTGCCTCCGAGGCTGCCATGTACTCCGCTTCACATGTAGATCCCGCCACGACGCTCTGCTTGTAACTGCACCAGCTTACTGCCCCACCATTCAAAATATACACGTATCCGGTTTGTGACTTTGAGTCATCCAGATCTGTGTCGAAGCTAGCGTCGACGTAACCCTTTACGACGAGCTCTTCGTCACCTCCATAAACGAGAAACATATCCTTAGTCCTTTTCAGGTACTTCAGGATATTCTTGACCGCTGTCCAGTGTTCCTTGCCGGGATTACTTTGGTACCTTCCTACCAAACTTACGGCAAGGTTTACATCAGGTCTGGTACACAGCATGGCATACATAATAGAACCTATGGCTGAGGCATAGGGGATGACACTCATCTCTTCTATTTCTTCTGCCGTGGTCGGACTTTGAGCCGAGCTCAATTTCATACCTTGTAACACAGGCAAGAACCCCTTCTTAGATTGATCCATATTGAAATTCTTCAATATCTTATCAAGGTATGTGCTTTGTGAAAGACCTATGAGGCGTCTCGATCTATCTCTATAGATCTTGATGCCTAATATATAAGCAGCTTCTCCAAGGTCCTTCATTGAAAAACTCTTATTCAAGTAGGCCTTGATGCTATCCAAAAGTTCTATATCATTTCCCATCAAAAGTATGTCATCTACATATAATATGAGAAATGCTACAGAGCTCCCACTCACTTTCTTGTAAACACAGGCTTCTCCATAAGTCTGCGTAAACCCAAACGCTTTGATCATCTCATCAAAGGGAATGTTCCAACTCCGAGATGCTTGCACCAGCCCATAAATCGAGCGTTGGAGCTTGCACACTTTGTCAGCATTCTTAGGATCGACAAAACCTTCCGGCTGCATCATATACAATTCTTCCTTAAGGAAACCATTAAGGAATGCCGTTTTGACGTCCATTTGCCATATTTCATAATCGTAAAACGCGGCAATTGCTAACATGATTCGGACGGACTTCAGCTTCGCTACCGGTGAGAAAGTCTCATCGTAGTCAACCCCTTGAACTTGTCGATAACCTTTAGCGACAAGCCGAGCTTTATAGATGGTCACATTACCATCCGCGTCTGTCTTCTTCTTAAAGATCCATTTATTCTCTATGGCTCGCCGTTCAATGGGCAAGTCAGTCAAAGTCCATACTTCGTTTTCATACATGGATCCTATCTCGGATTTCATGGCTTCTAGCCATTTGTCGGAATCCTTGCCCGCCATCGCTTCTTCATAGTTCGAAGGTTCACCGTTGTCTAACAACATGATTTCCAAGACAGGGTTGCCGTACCACTCTGGTGCGGAACGTGTCCTTGTGGACCTTCGAATTTCAGTAGTAACTTGATCAGAAGTTTCATGATCATCATCATTAACTTCCTCTCCAGTCGGTGTAGGCACCTCAGGAACATTTTCTTGAGTTGCGCCATTTTCCGGTTCAAGAGGTAATACTTCATCAAGTTCTATTTCCTCCCACTTACTTCTTTCGAGAGAAACTCTTTCTCTAGAAAGGATCCATTCTTGGCAACAAAGATCTTGCCTTCGGATCTGAGGCAGAAGGTATACCCAATAGTTTCTTTTGGGTATCCTATGAAGACGCATTTTTCCGACTTGGGTTCGAGCTTTTCAGGTTGAAGTTTCTTGTCATAAGCATCGCATCCCCAAACTTTCAGAAACGACAACTTAGGTTTCTTTCCAAACCATAATTCAAACGGTGTCGTCTCAACGGATTTTAACGGAGCCCTATTTAAAGTGAATGCAGCAGTCTCTAAAGCATAGCCCCAAAAAGATAGTGGTAAATCGGCAAGAGACATCATAGACCGCACCATATCTAATAGAGTGCGATTACGACGTTCGGACACACCGTTACGCTGAGGTGTTCCAGGCAGCGTGAGCTGTGAAACTATTCCACATTTTCCTAAGTGTGTGCCAAATTCGTGACTCAAGTATTCTGCTCCACGATCTGATCATAGAAACTTGATTTTCCTGTCACGTTGATTCTCAACCTCACTCTAAAATTCCTTGAACTTTTCAAAGGTTTCAGACTTGTGTTTCATTAAGTAAATATATCCATATCTACTCAAATCATCAGTGAGAGTGAGAACATAACGATAGCCGCCGCGAGCCTCAACACTCATTGGACCGCACACATCAGTATGTATGATTTCCAATAAGTTGGTTGCTCGCTCCATTGTTCCTGAGAACGGAGTCTTGGTCATTTTACCCATAAGGCATGGTTCGCACGTGTCAAATGATTCATAATCAAGAGACTCTAAAAGTCCATCTGCATGGAGCTTCTTCATGTGTTTGACACCTATGTGACCAAGGCGGCAGTGCCACAAGTATGTGGGACTATCATTATCAACCTTACATCTTTTGGTACTCACACTATGAACATGTGTAGCATTACGTTCGAGATTCATAAAGAATAAACCATTCACCATAGGAGCATGACCATAAAATATATCTCTCATATAAATAGAACAACCATTATTCTCGGATTTAAATGAGTAGCCATCTCGAATTAAACGAGATCCCGATACAATGTTCATGCTCAAAGCTGGTACTAAATAACAATTATTGAGGTTTAAAACTAATCCCGTAGGTAAATGAAGAGGCAGCGTGCCGACGGTGATCACATCGACTTTGGAACCATTCCCGACGCGCATCGTCACCTCGTCCTTTGCCAGTCTTCGCCTATTCCGTAGTTCCTGCTGTGAGTTACAAATGTGAGCAACTGCACCGGTATCAAATACCCAAGAGCTACTACGATTACTGGTAAGGTACACATCAATTACATGTATATCACATATACCTTTTGTTTTGCCGGCCTTCTTGTCTGCTAAGTACTTGGGGCAATTCCGCTTCCAGTGACCGCTTCCCTTGCAATAAAAACACTTAGTCTCAGGCTTGGGTCCATTCTTTGGCTTCTTCCCGGCAGCTTGCTTGCCGGGCGCGGCAACCTCCTTGCCGTCCTTCTTGAAGGCTTTCTTACCCTTGCCCTTCTTGAACTTAGTGGTTTTATTGACCATCAACACCTGATGTTCCTTCTTGACTTCTACCTCTGCTGATTTCAGCATAGCAAATACTTCAGGAATGGTCTTTTCCATCCCCTGCATATTGAAGTTCATCACAAAGCTCTTGTAGCTCGGTGGAAGCGACTGGAGGATTCTGTCAATGACCGCATCATCCGGGAGATTAACTCCCAGCTGAGTCAAGCGGTTATGTAATCCAGACATCGTGAGTATGTGCTCACTGACAGAACTGTTTTCCTCCATCTTACAGCTGAAGAACTTGTCGGAGACCTCATATCTCTCGACCCGGGCATGAGCTTGGAAAACCATTTTCAGCTCTTCGAACATCTCATATGCTCCATGTCTCTCAAAACGCTTTTGGAGCCCCGGTTCTAAACTGTAAAGCATGCCGCACTGAACGAGGGAGTAGTCATCGGTACGTGCCTGCCAAGCGTTCATAACGTCTTGTTCAGCAGGGAGGACAGGTGCGTCACCCAGCGGTGCTTGTAGGACATATCTTTCTTGGCAGCTATGAGGATGATCCTCAGGTTCCGGACCCAGTCCGTATAGTTGCTGCCATCGTCTTTCAGCTTGGTTTTCTCTAGGAACGCATTGAAGTTGAGGATTACGTGGGCCATTTGATCTACAAGACATATTGTAAAATATTTTAGACTAATGTTCATGATAATAAAGTTCATCCAATCAAATTATAATGAACTCCCACTTAGATTAGACATCCCTCTAGTCATCTAAGTATTACATGATCCTAGTTAACTAGGCCGTGTCCGATCATCACGTGAGACGGACTAGTCAACGTCGGTGAACATCTTCATGTTGATCGCATCTTCTATACGACTCATGCTCGACCTTTCGGTCTTCTGTGTTCCGAGGCCATGTCTATGCACATGCTAGGCTCGTCAAGTTAACCCTAAGTGTTTTGCATGTGTAAAACTATCTTACACCCGTTGTATGTGAACGTAAGAATCTATCACACCCGATCATCACGTGGTGCTTCGAAATGACGAACTTTAGCAACGGTGCACAGTTAGGGGAGAACACTTCTTGAAATTGTTATGAGGGATCATCTTATTTACTACCACCGTTCTAAGTAAACAAGATGCAAAACATGATAAACATCACATGCAGTCAAATAATAAACGTGACATGATATGGCCATTATCACATAGCTCCTTTGATCTCCATCTTGGGGCTCCATGGTCGTCTTGTCACCGGCTTGACACCATGATCTCCATCATCATGATCTCCATCATCGTGTCTCCATGAAGTTGCTCGCCAATTATTACTTCTACTACTATGGCTAACGCGTTTAGCAATGAAGCAAAGTAATTTACATGGCGTTTCTCAATGACACGCAGGTCATATAAAAGAATAAAGACAACTCCTATGGCTCCTGCCGGTTGTCATACTCATTGACATGCAAGTCGTGATTCCTATTACAATAGCATGAACATCTCATACATCACATATAGATCATTCATCATTCATCACAACTTTGGCCATATCATATCACAAACCACTTGCTGCAAAAACAAGTTAGACGTCCTCTAAATTGTTGTTGCAAGTTTTTACGTGGCTGAATTAGGGTTCTAGCAAGAACGTTTTCTTACCTACGTGAAAACCACAACGTGATTTGTCAACTTCTATTTACCCTTCATAAGGACCCTGTTCATCGAATCCGCTCCAACTAAAGTAGGAGAGACAGACACCCGCCAGCCACCTTATGCAACTAGTGCATGTTAGCCGGTGGAACCGGTCTCACGTAAGCATACGTGTAAGGTTGGTCCGGGCCGCTTCATCCCACAATACCGCTGAAGCAAGAAAAGACTAGTAGCGGCAAGAAAGTTGACAAATCCACGCCCACAACAAATTGTGTTCTACTCGCGCAAGAAGAACTACGCATAGACCTAGCTCATGATGCCACTGTTGGAGAACGTTGCAGAAAACAAAAAATTTCCTACTCGTTTCACCAAGATCATCTAGGAGTTCATCTAGCAACGAGTCACGAGATGCATCTACATACCTTTGTAGATCGCGTGCGGAAGCGTTCAACGAACGGGGATGATGTAGTCATACACAACGTGATCCAAATCACTGATGACCAGCGCCGAACGGACGGCACCTCCGCGTTCAACACACGTACGGGACGGGAGACGTCTCCTCCTTCTTGATCCAGCAAGGGGGAAGGAGAGGTTGACGAAGATCCAGCAGCACGACGGCGTGGTGGTGGATGCAGGGCGTCGCAGTAGCAGGGCTTCGCCTATACTACGAGGAAGAGAGACATAACGGGGAGAGAGGGAGGCGCCAGGGGCTGGTGTGTCAAGTCCCTCCTCTCCCCCACTATATATAGGGGTGCCATGGGGGGGGCGCCGGCCCTAGTAGATGGAATCTACTAGGGGGGGCGGCGGCCTAGGGTGGGGCTTGCTCCCCAAGGCAAGGGGGGCGCCCCCTCTAGGGTTTCCCCTTAGCCCTAGCCGCATGGGCCCCCTAGGGGCTGGCGCCCCAGACCACTATGGGCTGGTTCCCTCCTATTTCAGCCCATGGGGCCCTCCGGGATAGGTGGCCCCACCCGGTGGACCCCCGGGACCCTTTCGGTGGTCCCGGTACAATACCGGGTACCCCGAAACTTGTCCCGATGGCCGAAACTGCACATCCTATATATAATTCTTTACCTCCGGACCATTCCGGAACTCCTCGTGACGTCCTGGATCTCATCTGGGACCCCGAACAACATTCGGGTTACTGCATATACTTATCTTCACAACCCTAGCGTCACCGAACCTTAAGTGTGTAGACCCTACGGGTTCGGGAGACAAGCAGACATGACCGAGACGACTCTCCGGTCAATAACCAACAGCGGGATCTGGATACCCATGTTGGCTCCCACATGCTCCACGATGATCTCATCGGATGAACCACGATGTCGAGGATTCAATCAACCCCGTATGCAATTCCCTTTGTCAATCGATATATTACTTGCCCGAGATTCGATCGTCGGTATCCCAATACCTCGTTCAATCTCGTTACCGGCAAGTCACTTTACTCATACCGTAATGCATGATCCCGTGACCAGACACTTGGTCACTTTGAGCTCATTATGATGATGCATTACCGAGTGGGCCCAGTGATACCTCTCCGTCATATGGAGTGACAAATCCCAGTCTTGATCCGTGTCAACCCAACAGACGCTTTCGGAGATACCCGTAGTATACCTTTATAGTCACCCAGTTACGTTGTGACGTTTGGTACACCCAAAGCACTCCTACGGTATCCGGGAGTTACACGATCTCATGGTCTAAGGAAAAGACACTTGACATTGCAAAACTCTAGCAAACGAACTATACGATCTTTATGCTATGTTTAGGATTGGGTCTTGTCCATCACATCATTCTCCTAATGATGTGATCTCGTTATCAATGACATCTTATGTCCATAGCCAGGAAACCATGACTATCTGTTGATTAACGAGCTAGTCAACTAGAGGCTTACTAGGGACATGTTGGTGTCTGTTATTCACACATGTATTACGATTTCCGGATAACACAATTATAGCATGAATAAAAACAATTACCATGAACAAGGAAATATAATAATAATGCTTTTATTATTGCCTCTAGGGCATATTTCCAACAGTCCCCTCCTCCGCGGAGTGGATCGTATGCACCTCAGCGTCGAGACGACAGGCGCCCCCATAACACTGGCAGAGGATCCCGGTCGACCCCAGATACCCAGGCTTTGACGCGAGATCCATCCTCGTTCAAGGTCTGGTGGACAGGAACAGGGCTCATCGAGAGGGCCACAACAGAGATACGCCCACCGGCAGCAGGACACACGCCTCGGGGCCTGAGTGTTTCAGTCGGGCCATCAGAGCTGCGGTGATCCCTCCCAACTTCCGGCTGGCGACTGGAATCAGCAAGTTCACCGGCGAGTCCAAGCCTGACACGTGGCTCGAGGATTACCGAGTGGCTGTACAGATCGGCGGCGGCAATGATGAGGTGGCCATGAAGCATTTACCCCTCATGTTGGAAGGCTCAGCTTGGGCGTGGCTGAATCAGCTGGCGCCCAGCAGCATTTACACTTGGGAGGATCTCTCCCGAGTGTTTATTACAACCTTCGAAGGGACATGCAAGCGCCCTGCAGGCCTTACGGAGCTGCGGTCTTGCGTACAGAAGCCGAACGAAACTCTGAGAGAATATATCCAGAGGTGGATCACACTGCACCACTCGGTCGAGAACGTGCCAGACCATCAAGCAGTTTGCGCTTTCAAGGAAGGCGTCAAGTACAGGGAGTTGAATCTGAAATTTGGCCGAACCGGAGAGAAGTCCCTTAATCGGATGATGGAGATTGCCACCAAGTACGCTAATGGAGAAGACGAGGACCGACTCCGAAGCGGCAAACTTAAGTCAGTCGCCCAAGAAACCGGAGGAAACTCCAGTCGGAAGCAGAAGCGGAAGGCCGAGCCAGCCGCCCCGGGGGAGGCCCTGGCTGTGGCCCAGGGAAACTTCAAGGGAAAGCCCAAGGGCACATGGAAGCCCAAGAAGGTTAAGGATCAGGATGGGAATGATGTTCTGGACCTGCCATGTCACATCCATACCAAGAAAGATGAAGAAGGAAATTTTATTTTCCCAAAGCATACCACTCGACAGTGTCGGCTTCTGATTCAGCAGTTCCAGGGCAAGCAGCCCAAGGATAAGGAAAAAGAGCCAGACAGAGTTGAAGACAAGGAAGATAGTGACGATGGATACCCTCAAGTCAATTCCACCTTGATGATTTTTGCTGATCTCGAAAGCAAAAGTCGACTGAAAATCATTAACCGTGAGGTCAACATGGTTGCCCCGGCGACTCCCAGTTACCTGAAGTGGTCTCAGACGGCCATCACGTTCGACCAGTCCGATCACCCAACGCACATTGTCACCCCTGGGAGGCAAGCTTTGGTGGTCGACCCAGTTGTCGAAGGCACTCGACTGACCAAAGTCCTGATGGACGGCGGCAGTGGCCTGAACATACTGTACGCTGAAACCTTGAAAGGAATGGGCATTCCGATGTCTAGACTCAGCACCAGTAACATGAGCTTCCACGGAGTCATTCCTGGGAAGAAAGCCGAGTCACTCGGCCAGATTGCTCTTGATGTGGTTTTCGGCGATTCAAAGAATTACTGCAAGGAAAAGTTAACGTTTGAAGTTGTGGACTTCCAGAGTGCTTATCACGCCATCTTGGGCAGGCCAGCTTACGCACGCTTCATGGCTCGACCATGCTACGTGTATCTTAAGTTAAAGATGCCTGGCCCCAAAGGTGTGATCACTGTTACGGGCAACCGGAAGAAAGCAGAGGAATGTTTCCAAAAGGGATCAAAGATCGCCGACGCTCAGATGGCAGTGGTCGAGCTGAAAGAGTACCAAAAGACTGCCGACCCGAGTGAATTGCTACGGGCTAAGAAGCCTGCCTCCGAGTCGGCTTTTCAGTCGGCTGGCGAAACGAAGACAGTCCACATTCACCCGACCGATCCCGACGCTGCTCCGACTCACATCTCGACGACGCTCGACTCCAAATAGGAAGAAGCGCTCATCCAGCTCCTCCGTGAGAACTGGGACATCTTCGCATGGAAACCCTCTGACATGCCTAGAGTTCCCAGGGGGCTGGCTGAGCACCGCCTGCGAGTCGACTCAAAGTTCAAGCCCGTGAAGGAACATCTTCGACGGTCCGCCGTCCAGAAAAAACAAGCCATTGGCGAGGAAGTGGCTCGGCTCTTAGCAGCTGAGTTCATCCGAGAGATCTACCACTCCGAGTGGCTCGCCAATGTTGTCATGGTCCCCAAGAAGGACAAGTCACTCCGTATGTGCATTGATTTCAAGCATATCAATCGGGCCTGCCCGAAAGATCATTTTCCTCTCCCTCGCATCGACCAGATTGTCGACTCAACTGCGGGATGCGAGAGATTGTCTTTCCTAGATGCCTACTCCGGGTACCATCAGATCCGTCTGTATGGGCCCGACGAAATCAAAACAGCTTTCATCACTCCATTCGGATGCTTCTGTTACGTCACCATGCCATTCGGCCTCAAGAACGCCGGAGCCACATTCATGAGAATGGTCCAGAAGTGTTTGCTCACTCAAATCAGTCGGAATGTGGAGGTGTACATGGACGATATCGTAGTCAAGTCCTGGAAAGGTTCCGACCTGCGGGCTGACCTTGTTGAAACCTTCGCCAACCTCAGGAGGTACGATATCAAGCTCAATCCGTCAAAGTGCACTTTCGGAGTTCCAGGGGGCAAGCTACTCGGTTTTCACGTTTCCGAACGGGGAATCGACGCCAATACTGAAAAAATTGGCACCATACTCCGGATGAAGCGTCCGGTACGTGTGCATGATGTCCAAAAACTTACAGGCTGCTTGGCCGCCTTAAGTCGATTCATTTCTCGACTCGGTGAAAAAGCGTTGCCTCTTTACCGACTGATGAAAAAGTCTGACAAATTCGAGTGGACTCCAGAAGCTGATGCAGCGTTTGCAGAGCTCAAAGCTCTGCTCTCCACCCAGCCGGTGCTAGCTGCTCCAATCAGCAAAGAGCCTCTGCTGCTTTACATTGCAGCCACGGGACAAGTTGTCAGTACAGTACTTACGGTCGAGCGGGAAGAGGAAGGGAAGGCCTTCAAAGTTCAACGCCCTGTTTATTATGTGTCTGAAGTTTTGACCCCTTCAAAACAAAGATACCCCCACTACCAGAAGCTTGTATATGGGATTTATATGACCACGAAGAAAGTTGCACATTATTTCTCTGACCACTCCATTATAGTCGTCAGCGACGCCCCATTATCGGAGATCCTGCATAACAGAGATGCAACTGGTCGAGTGGCCAAGTGGGCGATTGAACTCCTTCCTTCAGATATCAAGTTTGAAGCAAAGAAAGCCATCAAGTCCCAAGCAATCGCGGATTTCATCGCCGAGTGGATTGAACAGCAACTTCCGACTCAAATTCACTCGGAACACTGGACTATGTTCTTCGATGGATCCAAGATGCTGAATGGTTTAGGCGCGGGGGTAGTTTTGGTTTCCCCCCGAGGAGATAAGCTCAGATACGTTCTCCAGATTCACTTCGATTCCTCCAATAACGAAGCAGAGTATGAAGCACTTTTGTATGGGTTGCGCATGGCCATTTCGCTCGGCGTCCGTCGCCTCATGGTCTATGGCGACTCAGATCTGGTGGTTAATCAAGTAATGAAGGAGTGGGACGTCAGGAGTCCGGCAATGACTGGATACTGCAATGCAGTACGGAAGCTAGAGAAGAAGTTTGAGGGGTTGGAACTCCACCACATCCCCCGACTGAAAAACCAGGCAGCTGACGACTTGGCAAAGATAGGCTCCAAGAGAGAAGCCATTCCAAGCAACGTGTTCTTGGAACACATTCACTCGCCGTCAGTCCAAGAAGATCCTTTCACAGAAGAAGCCCCGCAGCCGAAAAGTGCCACGGACCCGACTGAAGTTGAAGTGCCTGCAGTAGTCGACCTAATCATGGAAGTCTTGGCAGTCACCCCTGACTGGACAATACCGTACATTGCATATATCCTAAGGAAAGAGCTCCCGGAGGACGAGGAGGAGGCTCGACAGATCGTCCGCCAATCTAAGGCCTTCACGGTCATAAGGGGACAGCTGTACAGAGAAAGTGCGACCGGAGTCGGCCAGAAATGCATAACGCCAGAAGAGGGTCAAATAATCCTCAACGATATCCACTCGGGAACCTGCGGTCACCATGCGTCCTCTTGGACTATTGTGGCTAAGGCATACCGAGCCGGATTTTACTGGCCAAGGGCAAATGAGATGGCGAAAGAGATAGTCGACAGGTGCGAGGGCTGCCAATTCTACTCCAACATGTCACACAAGCCCGCGTCAGCCCTGAAAACCATTCCGCTCGTCTGGCCCTTTGCCGTCTGGGGATTGGACATGGTTGGCCCCCTAAGAACGGGCAGGAGTGGATTCACTCATGTGCTTGTGGCAGTCAACAAGTTTACCAAGTGGATCGAAGCTAAGCCCATAAAGAGCCTCGACGCTGGCACCGCTATCAGTTTCATCAGAGGATTGACATTCAGATATGGAGTCCCACACAGCATCATCACTGATAACGGGTCAAACTTTGATTCGGACGAGTTCAGAGCATTTTGCGCTTCTCAAGGCACACGAGTCGACTATGCCTCGGTCGCTCACCCCCAGTCGAATGGACAGGCTGAGAGAGCAAATGGTCTGATTCTCAAAGGGCTAAAACCTCGGCTGATGCGCGATCTCAAGCACGCGGCAGGCGCTTGGGTCGACGAGCTTCCGTCAGTGCTGTGGGGATTAAGGACCACCCCTAACCGGTCGACTGGAAGGACCCCGTTCTTTCTGGTTTATGGAGCCGAAGCTGTCCTGCCAAGCGATCTCCTTCATAATGCGCCCCGAGTTGAACTTTACACCGAAGATGAAGCGGAGCAGGCCCGGCAAGACGCGGTCGACCTCTTGGAGGAAGAGAGGGAGATGGCAATGATCAGATCGACCATTTACCAGCAGGACTTGCGTCGATTCCACGCCCGGAATGTGAAGAGTCGAGCCTTTCAAGAAGGAGATTTGGTCCTCCGAGTGGATCAACAGAAACCTCACAAGCTCGCTCCCACTTGGGAAGGCCCCTTCATCATCACCAGAGTCCTCCACAATGGAGCATATCACCTTTACAATGTTGATCGACAAATCGACGAACCTCGAGCTTGGAACGCGGAGCTTCTCCGCCCCTTTTACACTGAAGTCCGCTCTCAAACCAGATGTAATAAGAAAAACTCCCGAGGTTCATTTATATCAGAAATAAGAGTGTTCCAGTAATTGCTGTCACTGTTGTATGTATCCGAAATCCCCCAGTGGGTGACTTAGTTGCGAATCCGATTCGCCTAAGTTTGAAAAATCCTACCGAGTGGAGAGCGAACCTCCCACTCGGGGGCTTAGCTGCAGTTCAGCACTCGCCTAAGTTCTCCATGAAGAGACTTAGCTACAGTCAGACACTCGCCTAAGTTTGAAAAATCCTACCGAGTGGAGAACAAACCTCCCACTCGGGGGCTTAGCTGCAGTTCAGCACTCGCCTAAGTTCTCCACGAAGAGACTTAGCTGCAGTCAGACACTCGCCTAAGTTTGAAAAATCCTACCGAGTGGAGAGCGAACCTCCCACTCGGGGGGCTTAGCTGCAGTTCAGCACTCGCCTAAGTTCTCCATGAAGAGACTTAGCTGCAGTCAGACACTCGCCTAAGTTTGAAAAATCCAACCGAGTGGAGAGCAAACCTCCCACTAGGGGGCTTAGCTGCAGTTCAGCACTCGCCTAAGTTCTCCACGAAGAGACTTAGCTGCAGTCAGACACTCGCCTAAGTTTGAAAAATCCTACCGAGTGGAGAGCGAACCTCCCACTCGGGGGGGTTAGCTGCAGTTCAGCACTCGCCTAAGTTCTCCACGAAGAGACTTAGCTGCAGTCAGACACTCGCCTAAGTTTGAAAAATCCTACCGAGTGGAGAGCAAACCTCCCACTCGGGGGCTTAGCTGCAGTTCAGCACTCGCCTAAGTTCTCCACGAAGAGACTTAGCTGTAGTCAGACACTCGCCTAAGTTTGAAAAATCCTACCGAGTGGAGAGCGAACCTCCCACTCGGGGGGCTTAGCTGCAGTTCAGCACTCGCCTAAGTTCTCCACGAAGAGACTTAGCTGCAGTCAGACACTCGCCTAAGTTTGAAAAATCCTACCGAGTGGAGAGCAAACCTCCCACTCGGGGGCTTAGCTGCAGTTCAGCACTCGCCTAAGTTCTCCATGAAGAGACTTAGCTACAGTCAGACACTCGCCTAAGTTTGAAAAATCCTACCGAGTGGAGAGCAAACCTCCCACTCGGGGGCTTAGCTGCAGTTCAGCACTCGCCTAAGTTCTCCACGAAGAGACTTAGCTGTAGTCAGACACTCGCCTAAGTTTGAAAAATCCTACCGAGTGGAGAGCGAACCTCCCACTCGGGGGGCTTAGCTGCAGTTCAGCACTCGCCTAAGTTCTCCACGAAGAGACTTAGCTGCAGTCAGACACTCGCCTAAGTTTGAAAAATCCTACCGAGTGGAGAGCAAACCTCCCACTCGGGGGCTTAGCTGCAGTTCAGCACTCGCCTAAGTTCTCCACGAAGAGACTTAGCTGCTGTCAGACACTCGCCTAAGTTTGAAAAATCCTACCGAGTGGAGAGCGAACCTCCCACTCGGGGGCTTAGCTGCAGTTCAGCACTCGCCTAAGTTCTCCACGAAGAGACTTAGCTGCGGTCAGACACTCGCCTAAGTTTGAAAAATCCTACCGAGTGGAGAGCAAACCTCCCACTCGGGGGCTTAGCTGCAGTTCAGCACTCGCCTAAGTTCTCCACGAAGAGACTTAGCTGCAGTCAGACACTCGCCTAAGTTTGAAAAATCCTACCGACTGGAGAGCGAACCTCCCACTCGGGGGCTTAGCTGCAGTTCAGCACTCTCCTAAGTTCTCCACGAAGAGACTTAGCTGCGGTCAGACACTCGCCTAAGTTTGAAAAATCCTACCGAGTGGAGAGCAAACCTCCCACTTGGGGGCTTAGCTGCAGTTCAGCACTCGCCTAAGTTCTTCACGAGGGGACTTAGCTGCAGTCAGATACTCGCCTAAGTTCGAAACCCGCCTCCTCCTGAAGAGCTCCGCCACAAATACAATGTACAACAACAGGGTGTGGGTCGACTGCCACTTTTTCCCGAGAGCTCCGCCACAAATACAATGTACAACAACAGGGTGAGGGTCGGCCATCAAGCCCCTCACGACAGTTCCAGACCACGAAGACATTCAGCAAATATTAAGTTCGGATAAAGCTTAAAAGGCCATGGGCCCCGAATCAAAGTACTCGAGCCCTCAGCTCGGCAGAATTTAAACGATTACAAGTCCACTCGGCATTCCGAGGCTAATTTAAGGGAAGACACAAAAGTTTTCTCACTCCTCAAGGGGAGGGCTGGCAGGAGCAACGAACTCATCCAGGTCGATTCCGTCCGCAATGCGAGTGGCTGCAGCGATGAAGGTCTCCATGAAGTCTTGGAAGCTGTGCCTCTTGGTATTGGCGACTTGGATGGCGGCTAGCTTTTCTTCTCGCGCCTCCTTGCAGTGGACGCGGACTAAGGATAGAGCCACATCAGCGCCGCACCGGGCAGAGGACTTCTTCCACTCCTGCACTCGATCGGGGACTTTGTCAAGTCGAGCCATAAGAGACTCGAGATCGTTCTGGAGCGCGGACTCTGGCCAAAGTGTCGAGTCGATCCGCGACACGGCGACCTTCAGTCGAGCCAGGTAATCCACGGCGCCGTCGATTCGAGATTCCAGTCAGAGCGGGTTCATGGCAGTATCATCTTTCACCGGAGAATTGATTGGGTCCAGACCCGTTTCGATCCGCCCAGTCTCCTCTTCGAAGTTCTGACAGAATTCTGCACACAAGACCTAAAGATAAGCCAACGATCGCAAGATTGGGTCGACACAAAAGTACAAAACAGTCAAAATCGGATGTGCACCTTCAAGCTTGATGTACAGCCTCTTGGCGAGGCTCCTCAGGTAGCTCTCCAGGTCGTCCCTCCTACGAGCGATGCCTTCCATCTCCTCGCCCAAGAGGAGGTTCTTCTTCTTCCAATTGGCAGTCAGCCTGTTGGCATCAGCCAGAGCGGTCTGCAACCCGGTGTTCTCCTTTTCCAACTGGTCGACCGAAGCCAGCTTCTGTTCGGCCAGAGCCGTCTTGTCGTCAGCCGCCTTGCGGGCAACAGCCAGGTCCTGGTCCTTCCTCGCCAAAGCTTTTCCCAATTCTCCTACAAAGAAATGGCGATTGAATCGGAAACAACAAAGGAATGCCCAAGCCTGAAAACAAAATCAGTTGACAAAGTCGCTTTACCTGCGGCGCCCTCCCCGACCTTCTGCAACTCCGTCCTGGCCAGCTCTAGATCAAGGTCCAGTTGAATCTTCTGTTTCTCCAATTCAGCATAACGAGTGGCAAGTTCGCAGGATCTCTGCAAAAGGAAAAACCAGCCGACAGACGTTCGAGATAAGTTGCTTCCGAGTAACTAAGGAACAATGGTGACGTTTCTAAGACCACAGCCGAATCAAAAACATTCGACAGTAGTCTCGGGGACTACACCCAGTGGGTGCACTCAGCGTGCCCCCACTGGTTCGACCAAAAAAAAACACGCCTGCCCGCAGTCGACAGGACACGGACCACTCGACCTGGCCAGACCAAACCAAGTGAAGAAGTACAGATTCACAAACGCAATATACAGACTACAGTCGACTGCCAGCAGTCCACCGTAGTCTCGGGGACTACACCCAGTGGGTGCACTCAGCGTGCCCCCACTGGTTCGACCAAAGAGAAAACACACCCAGTGGGTGTACAGGTACAGATACAAAGATCTTCAAAAAGAAAAAGAAAGAGGGAGAAAGACTCTTCAAACAAACAAGTATCAAGTCAACTGACCTGGACGTTACTCTGAAGCGCCGAACTCGCGTCGTAAGCCGCCTGGCTGGCCTCCCGAGCCTTCTTCACCTGTTCCATCATGACCCCTGCCTGGTGTATGGCCTCCTTCACAGCGGCCACTTCGTCTTCAGGGACAGAGTACGCGACAAAGAGCGAAGTTGGATTGGCAGTCGACGCCGAGGGCTGCGCACTCGACAGGGGATTGGCAAAGGACACAGAAGCCCGAGGGACATCGCCGCCGTCCCGAGCCGCGGCCTCAGGCGCCGGAGCAGGCTGGGGAGCCTTGTCAGTCGACGGTCTCTTGGTCCTCCCTATCCTCAGCGGCTCGTTGTCATCATCATCCGGGAGGTCGATAACATGAGGAGGAGCTGCAAGAAGAACTTTCAATCGACCAGAATTGCAAGAAGCGACCAAGCCAACTCAAAAACAGAACGCCAATAATCGTACCGGGGTTGGAGGTAGCAGCGTCCCCCATCTCTTGGTCGTCGTCTTTTGCAGAGACCTCGGAGGTAGCAGCACTGCAAGTTTCGAAGAGTCAGCCAGTTAAGCATAACGAGTCGACCGAGGATCCGTCCTCCAATCGACGAAAGAAGACAAGACTTGTTACCCGGAAATAACAGGGACAGATATCTTCATTTTGGGCAGAGTCTTGGGCGGCTTGGATTGCGTCGTACGTGGTTGCTTGGGGACCTTCCCAGTCGGTGTTGGAGAAGAAGTCCGAGGGCGTTTCGACGATGGCCCGACAGGGGCGGTCGCCTGGCCACATCCCTGCGCCGGGTCGTGTGCGAGCTTGGATCGCCTTTCCGGGCGGCGAGGTTCGGCCTCCTCCTCCTCCTCCTCGCTGGAGAAGACGTCATCACCTCCCTCTCCTTCGCCGTCTGACTCCCACTCGCCCTGGTCGTCCCCGCTCTCACCTCCGCTCCCTTCTCCTTCCTCAGTCGACCCCTGTGCCCCGTTGGGCATCGAATACATCTCAGTGGTCGCCCGAAAGACAGCAGACAAAATGGAAAGTCAGTCGACACGCTCAAGAGAAGACCAATGCAGAAAACAAAGATTTCAGTCGGAAACATAAAGACGCACCTGGTCGACCTCATATGAGCTGTCGAGTGGAACGACCCTCCTAGCTCCTCGGGGGTTGTCTTTGTTCCCCATGATGCTTGACAGCCACCCCTCCAACATCTCGTCGGTGACCTCCTCCGGGTGGATCTGAGTGGTGTCCTCGAGGCCGGAGTACAGCCACATCGGGTGGTCCCGAGCCTGGAGTGGTTGGATTCTCCTCCTGAGGAAGACTTCGAGCAGGTCCATCCCCGTCACGCCCTCACGGACAAGTTCGACCACTCGACCCGCCACTATCTTGACCTGGGCCTTTTCTTCGGGCGTCACCTTCAGAGAAGCCGGCTTTTCGGCTCGGTCGAGGGTGAAGGGTGGAAGTCCAGTCGACTGCCCTGGGGTCACCTGATCCTGGCAGTAGAACCAAGTCGCCTGCCACCCTCGAACTGACTCCGGGAAGGTGATGGAGGGAAAACAACTTTTCCCCCTTGTCTGGATCGCCAAACCCCCGCACAGCTGGATCACCTATGTCCTCTCGTCACTCGACTTGGCCTTCTTCACCGACTGAGAGCGAACGGTGAAGATGTGCTTGAAAAGTCCCCAGTGTGGGCGGCACCCCAGGAACGCCTCACACATAGAAATAAAGGCGGCAAGATAGACTATGGAGTTCGGAGTGAAGTGATGGAGCTGCGCCCCGAAGAAGTTCAGGAAGTTGCGGAAGAAAGAGTGGGGCGGTAGAGAGAACCCACGGTTAATATGAGTCGCCAGGAGGACGCGCTCACCGTCGCGTGGCTGGGGCTCGATTTCTCCCCCTGGAAGACGCGCCGCCTTGTGGGGGATGACTCCTCCCTCGACCAGGTCGTCGAGGTCCTCCTGACGGAGCACCGAGGGCATCCAGTCGCCCTGGATCCACCCCTTGGGCAGAGCTGTCCGGGAAGAAGAACCCCCGCGCGCAGACTTCTTTCCCTTCCCCGCCGCCGCCTTCTTCGCGCGCTCCAGAGCGGTCGTCTTGCCCTTCACCATCGTCGCTGGCGAGGTCTCGAGCTGGTTTTGTGGTGGCGGGGCGAGAGCGAAGGAAGCGGAGGAGGCGACGGAGAAACAGAGAAGGAAGAAGAAGAGATGAGCACGCGTACAGAAGAAAGGCTCCGGGCCAACTACTTATAAGGGGCCGCTCCCGAGTGGCTGGCAGGTAGGCCTGAGCTATCCAGTCAAATCCCGTGGCAGGCGCGTGCGCTGTACGTGGCGAAAAAGGCGACGCGGGGATCGAGGAGCCTTCACACTGTCGCTCCCGATTACTGCGGCCGCCCCCGTTCCGCGCGCTTCCCAAAAAATCCGAATCCCGCGATCTCCGCCAGCTGCAGAACA
Source organism: Triticum monococcum (assembly GCA_034509565.1). Lineage (NCBI taxonomy): Eukaryota > Viridiplantae > Streptophyta > Magnoliopsida > Poales > Poaceae > Triticum > Triticum monococcum. The sequence goes on from CM067842.1 coordinate 51,278,275, forward strand.
ACTTGACGCAACAGAAATCCCGCGCACGCCGGCGCTCGATGCCTCACAGGTAAAGAAATCCATTCGGCGAAAGACCTGGAACGGATCAAGGCGACTGAAAGAGGTTAATGACGTCATCCGCGACAAGTCGGCCCAGAACGAAGCACCCATAATGACCCGAAGGGTCGGTTGGAAAGGTCCCTAACCCCTTTTTCTCATTCTAGCCTCAATACGTTCGAGGGCCAATGATGAAGTCATGTACCTACGGTAGGGGCACGGACCCGTCCTAAAAAGCCCTACCATAGGACATCCTTAGAGGAAGTCACTTCTCAGACAACTTGAAGATACCCCACTCGACGGGTTGAAGACACTCGACCAAGAGGCTGTCACTCGACCAAGAAGCCAACCACTCGACTGCCAGAAGACCTCAAGTCAATCTGCAGGCAAACGGTCAGCTATTAAGTAGTCTTTATGGTTATTATGACGCTTTATTAGGGACGTTATCAGTAACGCCCACCTTAAATGTACCTTAAACCCTGCATTACTGAGGGCAGGAGAGGGCTGGCAAACTCTATATAAGCCACCCCCCTCCTCAGTATCAGGGGTTCGCACCCCTGTCATTTTACTCACGCATAATCCAGTCGACCGCCTCCGGGCACCGAGACGTAGGGCTGTTACTTCCTCAGAGAAGGGCCCGAACTCGTAAACCTTGCGTGCTTACAACTTCCCAATAGCTAAGGTCTAGCCTCTTCATACACACCCCCTACCTCACTGTCAGACTTAGAACCGCGACAGTTAGTCTCAGGCTTAGGACTAGACTTGGGCTTCTTCACTTAAGCAGCAACTTGCTTGCCATTCTTCTTGAAGTTCCCCTTCTTCCCTTTGCCCTTTTCTTGAAACTAGTGATCTTGTCAACCATCAACACTTGATGTTTTTCTTGATTTCTACCTTCGTTGATTTCAGCATCACGAAGAGCTTGGGAGTTATTTCCGTTATCCCTTGCATATTATAGTTCATCACGAAGTTCTACTAACTTGGTGATGGTGACTAGAGAATTCTGTCAATCACTATCTTATCTGGAAGATTAACTCCCACTTGATTCAAGCGATTGTAGTACCCAGACAATCTGAGCACATGCTCACTAGTTGAGCAATTCTCCTCCATCTTTTAGCTATAGAACTTGTTGGAGACTTCATATCTCTCAACTCGGGTATTTGCTTGAAATATTAACTTCAATACCTAGAACATCTCATATGGTCCATGACGTTCAAAACGTCTTTGAAGTCCCGATTCTAAGCCGTTAAGCATGGTGCACTAAACTATCAAGTAGTCATCATATTGAGCTAGCCAAACGTTCATAACGTCTGCATCTGCTCCTGCAATAGGTCTGTCACCTAGCGGTGCATCAAGGACATAATTCTTCTATGCAGCAATGAGGATAAACCTCAGATCACGGATCCAATCCGCATCATTGCTACTAACATCTTTCAATACAATTTTCTCTAGGAACATATCAAAGTAAACACAGGGAAGCAACAACGCGAGTTATTGATCTACAACATGATTTACAAAATACTACCAGGACTAAGTTCATGATAAATTTAAGTTCAATTTAATCATATTACTTAAGAACTCCCACTTAGATGGACATCCCTCTAATCCTCTAAGTGATCACATGATCCAAATCAACTAAATCATGTCCGATCATCACGTGAGATGGAGTAGTTTCATTGGTGAACATCACTATGTTGATCATATCTACTATATGATTCACGCTCGACCTTTCGGTCTCCGTGTTCCGAGGCCATATCTGTATATGCTTGGCTCGTCAAGTATAACCTGAGTATTCCGCGTGTGCAACTGTTTTGCACCCGTTGTATTTGAACGTAGAGCCTATCACACCTGATCATCACGTGGTGTCTCAGCACGAAGAACTTACGCAACGGTGCATACTCAGGGAGAACACTTCTTGATAATTAGTGAGAGATCATCTTAAAATGCTACCGTCAAACTAAGCAAAATAAGATGTATAAAAGATAAACATCATATGCAATCAAAATATGTGACATGATATGGGCATCATCATCTTGCTTCTTTGATCTCCATCTCCAAAGTACTGTCATGATCTATATCATCACCGGCATGACACCATGATCTCCATCATCTTGATCTATATCAATGCGTCGTCACGTGGTCGTCTCGCCAACACTTGCTCTTGCAACTATTGCCATCGCATAGCGATAAAGTAAAGCAATTATTGGGCGCTTGCATCTTATGCAATAGACAGACAACCATAAGGCTTTTGCCAGTTGCCGATAACCTCAACAAAACATGATCATCTTATACAACAACTTATAACTCATCACGTTTTGACCATATCACATCACAACATGCCCTGCAAAAACAAGTTAGACGCCCTCTACTTTGTTGTTGCTAATTTTACGTGGCTGCTACGGGCTTAAGCAAGAACCAATCTCACCTACGCATCAAAACCACAACGATAGTTTGTCAAATAGACTCCGTTTTAACCTTCGCAAGGACCGGGCGTAGCCACACTTGGTTCAACTAAAATTGGAGAAACAGTCACCCGCAAGCCACCTTTGTGCAAAGCACGTCGGGAGAACCGGTCTCGCGTAAGCGTACGCGTAATGTCGGTCCGGGTCGCTTCATCCAACAATACCGCCGAACCAAAGTATGACATGCTGGTAGGCAGTATGACTTATATCGCCCACAACTCACTTGTGTTCTACTCGTGCACATAACATCAAACCATAAAACCTAGGCTCTGATACCACTATTGGGGAACGTAGTAATTTCAAAATTTTCCTACACACACGCAAGATCATGGTGATGCATAGCAACGAGGGGGAGAGTCTGATCTACGTACCCTTGTAGATCGCAACGGAAGCGTTGACACAACGTAGAGGAAGTAGTCGTACGTCTTCTTCCTGATCCGACCGATCCAAGCACCGTTACTCCGGCACCTCCGAGTTCTTAGCACACGTACAACTCGATGACGATCCCCGGGCTCCGATCCAGCAAAGCTTCAGGGAGGAGTTCCGTCAGCACGACGGCGTGGTGACGATCTTGATGTATTACCGACGCAGGGCTTTGCCTAAGCACTACAACAATATAATCGAGGTGGAATATGGTGGCAGGGGGCACCGCACACGGCAAAGGAACGATCTCAATGATCAACTTGTGTGTCTAGAGGTGCCCCCTGCCCCCGTATATAAAGGATCCAAGGGGGAGGGGCTGGCCGGCCAAGAGGAGGGCGCAAGAGGAGTCCTACTCCTACCGGGAGTAGGACTCCCCCCCCCCAATCCTATTCCAAATAGGACTCCCAAGGGGGGAAGAGAGAGAGAGGTGGCCGGCCACCTCTCCTAGTCCTAATAGGACTAGGGGAGGGGGGAGGCGCGCAGCCCACCATGGCAGCCCCTTTCACCTTTCCACAAAAGCCCAATAAGGCCCATATGGCTCCCGGGGGGTTCCGGTAACCTCCCGATAATCCGGTAAAATCCCGATTTTACCCGGAACACTTCCGATATCCAAATATAGGCTTCCAATATATCAATCTTTATGTCTCGACCATTTCGAGACTCCTCGTCATGTCCATGATCACATCCGGGACTCCGAACTACCTTCGGTACATCAAAATGCATAAACTCATAATAACTGTCATCGTAACGTTAAGCGTGCGGACCCTGCGGTTCGAGAACAATGTAGACATGACCGAGACACGTCTCCGGTCAATAACCAATAGCGGGACCTGGATGCCCATATTGGCTCTTGCATATTCTACGAAGATCTTTATCGGTCAGACCGCATAACAACATACGTTGTTCCCTTTGTCATCGGTATGTTACTTGCCCGAGATTCGATCGTCGGTATCCAATACCTAGTTCAATATCGTTACCGGCAAGTCTCTTTACTCGTTCTGTAATACATCATCCCGCAACTAACTCATTAGTTGCAATGCTTGCAAGGCTTGTGTAATGTGCATTACCGAGAGGGCCCAGAGATACCTCTCCGACAATCGGAGTGACAAATCCTATTCTCGAAATACGCCAACCCAACATCTACCATTGGAGACACCTGTAGAGCTCCTTTATAATCACCCAGTTACGTTGTGACATTTGGTAGCACACAAAGTGTTCCTCCGGCAAACGGGAGTTGCATAATCTCATAGTCATAGGAACATGTATAAGTCATGAAGAAAGCAATAGCAACATACTAAACGATCGGGTGCTAAGCTAATGGAATGGGTCATGTCAATCAGATCATTCAACTAATGATGTGACCTCGTTAATCAAATAACAACTCTTTGTTTATGGTTAGGAAACATAACCAACTTTGATTAACGAGCTAGTCAAGTAGAGGCATACTAGTGACACTCTGTTTGTCTATGTATTCACACATGTATTATGTTTCCGGTTAATACAATTTTAGCATGAATAATAAACATTTATCATGATATAAGGAAATAAATAATAACTTTAGTATTGCCTCTAGGGCATATTTCCTTCAGTCATGTCTACCAGGTCAACATGATCCTTATAAAACTTTAATTTCTCTGTTGCACAAACATATTCAGCATAGGCGGCATCCCCTTCTTCACACTCCAAGGCTATCTTCCGACTCCCATGTACTGTAATGGTGCCCTTATGACCCGGCATCTTGAGCTGTAAATACACATAACACGGCCGGGCCATAAACTTGGCATAAGCCGGCCGCCCAAACAGAGCGTGATATGGGCTTTTGATTTTAACCACCTGAAAGGTTAATTTTTCCGCTCTGGAGTCATACTCATCCCCAAAGGCTACTTCCAGCTCAATCTTACCAACTGGGTATGCCGATTTACCAGGTACCACACCGTGAAAAATAGTGTTGGATTGTTTAAGATTTCTATCAGTCAATCCCATCCGGCGGAATGTCTCATAGTAGAGGATGTTAATGTTGCTGCCTCCATCCATGAGTACCTTAGTGAATTTGTATCCACCAACCTGAGGTGCCACTACCAAGGCTAAATGACCCAGATTATCAACCCGGGGCAGGTGGTCCTCTCTGCTCCACACAATGGGCTGCTCTGACCAACGTAGATAACGTGGAATCACCGACTCAATGGCATTGACGACCCTCTTGTGAAGCTTCTGGTCCCTCTTGCATAAACTAGTGGCAAATACATGGTATTGCCCACTACTCACCTGTTTTGGGTTGCTCTGATAACCGGATTGTTACTGCTGATTACCTTGGTCGGGTTGTTGATTATATCCTCTTTGGTTACCAGGATGGCCCTGACCGTGAAAACCTCGTCCACCCGAACCGGCGCCCGGGCCGTGAAAACCGCCTCCTCCTGAGCCGCCACTTGGGCCGTGACCTCCATCAAATGCGTTTGAATTTTTAAACGCCTTCATGATCGTACAATCTTTCCACAGGTGGGTGGCTGGCTTCTCCCGGGTGCCGTGTCTTGGACAAGGCTCATTCAATAATTGCTCAAGGGTGGGACCTGACCCGCCCGACCGAGGGGGCTGTCTGCCCTTGCGCCGTTGATTACCTCCCTGTGCATTGGTGTTAGCAACAAACTCATCAGCCTTACGTTTATTACCTCCCTGATTTGTCAATTGCCGTCGGTGAGTCACCTTCCATTGGAAGAGCCGCCAGACGAGCCGATGCTGCGACGAGGTTTTCCAAAGGGTTGGAGAAGTGACCCGGCGGCATTGGGACGTAATGAGGCGGAGCGGTAATCGTACGAGGCGGATCCATGGCACGCGGTTGGACCAGTGCGCCGGGTGTTGTAATCCGGGGTACCTCTGGCGGGTTACTCCCCCGGCTCCGGGTGTGTGAAAAAGAGTCCTAGGATCGAGCGCTAGAGGCAGACGTGATTGGGTTTTCTGATGCCTCCTCCTCATGACCTCGTTCGACGCGTTCAGATCCATCGAGAGCCGGAAGGTCTCTGCTTGAAGCTGTTGAGCACGAACGTCCAAAGCCGCCCGCTCTGCAGCCATCCTGACTTCCTCTGCGGCCAAATTTTCCTTAGCTTGCACCATCTCTTCACGTACATGTGCTGCATCTGCGTCATGCTGGGCTTTATCCGCCGGCTCTACCACGAGAGTCAACAGAGTCGTCAGTTTATCCATGAGGTGCATCAAGATCTGAGCCGAGGGCGCGCGGGGTCTCCTGACCCGGCTGCAGCCGACCCAGTAGCTGTGGAGTTCTGCCCGGGCTGTGTCCCTGCCATGAAGACTCCGGCCCAATTCGGCGGCTCAAGGGGGTCCGAAATACTGCTGCCATCGGAACAGCCCCCAAGCATGTCGTCTTGCAGCTGGTACAAAGAGTCTGTCCCGCCCGTTGATGATGCAGTGTCAGAACAGACAGCCGTCTCACCGCCCTCCACCGATCCTTCCGAGTATTCACCGCCGTGGACGCAGCCTACGAAAGCATGCTTCACGACAGATTGAACACGGGTGATCCTTGCGCGCTGAGCCGTTTCGATGAGGTTGGTGTGGACGTCCGGCTCAGGGCCTGACTCGCCGATTCGACCGAGAAGACGTGGATTCCGCCGAAGGGGACCCAGTACCCGTACTCAATTGAGCCGGCCTCGGGGCCCCAGCCTTCGTCGTCGATGTAGAGCTTGCCTCGACGACTCTTGGTCATCCAGCCCACAGCGTATCCCTTGAGCCCTTCGAAGTTGCCCTTCAAGAACTCAAATCCACCGTGCGTTGGCCCCACGGTGGGCGCCAAATGTCGTGGAATTATAATCGTGTCTGGCTCGGTGACTTCCTTTACATGCCTTTCTTTACAAGTCTTTCCTTACATATGGCGGTTCATAATATCAGGTCTTAAACCGCCTTCAGGCCTTTGGGCCTTCTATAAGTCTTAATAAACTACAATCTTGAATGTTTACTGGGCTTCTTGCGTAACCCGCCATTGAGGCTGACCCGACCCCTCCTGGGCGGGTCTCAACTGATAGTAATATCCCCAACACAATTCTTTATCCCTTTCATATTCAGTACATGGGATGTGTAAAGATTACCCCTCTTGCGACATGCCTACTATGCGGTTATGCCTCTAAGTCGCGCTTCGACATGTGGGAGATATAGGCGCATCATGGGTGTTACAAAAGTGATCGAGGGTTTCCCTCTGGTGCCAGTTTTGTTTCCCCGATCTGCGTGCATGGCCGTTGGATCGCGGTGGACGACCGTGATCGAAACCCTAAGCCACAGCGGGCTTCTCGGGCCGAATGCAGAGGCGAGGCCGGCCTGGGCCGTGCTGGACCGAGGCCGCCTGGGCAGCTGAGCCGCGCGCTGGGGCCGAGGCCGACAACCACAGGCGCTGCTGCACGGGCTGGGCCGTGGCCGGCTGTGCTGCAGATTTGTCTCTATCATTTTTTCTTTATACAGTTCTTTTCAAAAGTACAGTAAAAGGAGAAGTCAAAGAAATATTATTATGTCCAGTTTAGAGCAGATTTAAATAGTCTTCTCTATGCAATTTTTTCCAACGAATTTTTTTTGTTTAGAAAATATAAAAGTAAACAGAAAAGTTTCTAAAAATGAAAATAGAAATTTTCATAAAAAGAAATGTTCATGAATTTTTACAAAGAAAATAATAAAGTTCATGAATTTTTCTTTAGTAAAATAAAAAGTTTCTGTAGAGAGTAAAAAGTTCATGAATCTTTATTCATGTTTTTTTCCGCTGCGTAAATAATTAATGCCCTTTTACAAAGAAAATAAAAGTTTATATAGTATTAAGTTTTTAAGGGCATGTTAAAGTGATTATTAAAATGAATATGATTATGTTATTTTTATGACCAAAGTTGTTTAATAACATGATCATGTTTTATTATTGAAATTTAAAGGCACATTTATTTCTAATATTTTGCCCAATGGTAATATAGATTTAATTGCATAGACAATTGTATGTTTAATTTGACCAACGTTAGATTAATGCATATGATTGTTATATTGATGTCACTTAAATTGTGATTTCAGGAGGCTTTCACTTGACGAGTTGCCTAAAAGATGTTCCGACACTCAGAGGTGACAATCACACTGAGTGGAGGAAGAAAGTTGAACTGACATTTGTTTGTGCTGATCTGGACTGGGTTCTGGATGAACCACAGCCGGTCAGACCTACAGAGCCAGTAAGAGAGACCACTGATGACGATGCTACGTGGACTGAAAAGAGGAGGGATTATGCTCCTATGGAGATGTCCTACAGCATAGAAAACCAAAAGTGGGTCAATGCAAACAAAAAATGCATGGCCTTTATAAAGAATACAATTGAGAGCACCATTGTGGGCTCCATTGCAGAGTGCACTTCCGCAGGGGAGTTGCTTACAAAGATAAAGAGCCAGTTCACTGGCTCTTCAAAGATATATACCACACAGGTGTTAAAACAACCGGTGATAGAACACTACACAGGTGGTGGAATGAGAGAGCACATCCTCAGTATGAGCAATATGGCAGCAAAGCTAAAGCCCATGGATGAGGATCTGGAGATCAAACCAAAGCTCCTAGTCCACCTGGTCATGGCTTCACTGCCAAAGGAGTTTGAAAATTTTGTTGTGAACTACAATATGTCACCTGGAACATGGGACATTGAAAAGACAATAGCAATGTGTGTCCAAGAAGATGACAGACTAAAAGCCTCACATGGTGGTACACTCAACTATGTGAAGGGTCACAAGAACAAGGACTACAATCTAAACAACAAAAGTTCTCCTTCAAAGCCACAAGGAAAAGCTCCCTATCAGCATCAGCGTCAGCAACAACCTTTCCCAGTGGACAAAGACACTTGTCTCCACTGTAAGCAGACCGGGCATTACAAGAAAGACTGCCCTGTTTGGCTGAAGTCCTTAATGGCAAAGCAAGGGATTCCATTTGACCCGGACTATGCTAAGAAGAGAAAGAGGCATTGAAATAGCCAATGAAATTCAAGCGGAAGTTGAAGCTGTCGGCGACATCTCCTTGGAGTTAGCTGATGGATTCAAGCTTCTACTTAGAGATGTTCTTTTATGTTCCTTCATGTAATAGAAACTTAATTAGCATTTCATGTTTGGACAAAGAAAATTATGAGTGTTATTTTGGACATGGCAAGTGTGCCATATGGTATAATAATGCTTATGTGGGTAATGCTTTACTACACGATGAGCTTTATTTGTTATCACTTCGTGAAAAAGTGCATTCTGTATGCAATGTGAATGAACATGTTTCCGCGTTGAATAAAAAACAAAAGAAAAGAAAGAGAACATTCGACTCATCGAAATTATGGCATTGTCGCTTGGGCCATATTTCGAAGGGGAGAATAGAAAGATTAGTCAAAAGTGAAATTCTTCCTCCGTTAGAATTCTCAGACTTAGAACAATGCGTAGATTGCATTAAAGGAAAGTATATAAAACAAATCAAAAAAGGTGCAATCGATAGCACAAGCACACTAGAAATCATCCACACTGACATTTGTGGACCATTTCCGGTGAAAAGTGTGGATGGATATGACTCGTTCATAACATTCACAGATGATTACTCTCGCTATGGTTATATTTATCCAATCAAAGAAAGATCTGAAGCGTTGGATAAATTTAAAATATTCAAAGCTGAAGTTGAAAATCAGCATGATAAAAGAATAAAGATAGTAAGGTCCGACCGTGGAGGAGAGTACTACGATCGGCACACTCCATATGGCCAAGTCCCTGGACCTTTTGCAAAGTTCTTCCAGGAGACTGGCATAGTAGCCTAGTATTCAATGCCGGGCGAGCCTCAGCAAAATGGAGTAGCTGAAAGGCGCAACCACACACTTATGGATATGGTGAGCAGCATGATGAGTTATTCCAACTTGCCAATTGGATTATGGATGGAGGCAAACGAGAGACAAATGGTAAATAATGTAATGTGGGAGATAAGGGTATGTGATGGGTACTTGGTATATTGACTTTTGCGTAGACCTCCTCGGCAACGGCGCCAGAAATCCTTCTTGCTACCTCTTGAGCATTGCGTTGGTTTTCCCCAAAGAGGAAGGGATGATGCAGGAAAGTAGCGTAAGTATTTCCCTCAGTTTTTGAGAACCAAGGTATCAATCCAGTAGGAGGCTACGCGCGAGTCCCTCACACCTGCACAAAACAAATAAATCCTCGCAACCAACGCGATAAGGGGTTGTCAATCCCTACGCGGCCACTTACGAGAGTGAGATCTGATAGATACGATAAGATAATATTTTTGGTATTTTTGTGATAAAGATGCAAAGTAAAATAAAAGCAGAGTAAAAAAGCAAAGGAAATAACTAACTATTGGAAGATTAATATGATGAAGATAGACCCAGGGGCCATAGGTTTCACTAGTGGCTTCTCTCAAGAGCATAAGTATTCTATAGTGGGTGAACAAATTACTGTTGAGCAATTGACAGAATTGAGCATAGTTATGAGAATATCCAGGTATGATCATGTATATAGGCATCACGTCCGAGACAAGTAGACCGACTCCTGCCTGCATCTACTACTTTTACTCCACTCATCGACCGCTATCCAGCATGCATCTAGAGTATTAAGTTAATGAAAATAGAGTAACGCCTTAAGCAAGATGACATGATGTAGAGGGATAAACTCATGCAATATGATGAAAACCCCATCTTGTTATCCTCGATGGCAACAATACAATACGTGCCTTGCTGCCCCAACTGTCACTGGGAAAGGACACCGCAAGATTGAACCCAAATCTAAGCACTTCTCCCATTGCAAGAAAGATCAATCTAGTAGGCCAAACCAAACTGATAATTCAAAGAGACTTGCAAAGATAACCAATCATGCATAAAAGAATTCAGAGAAGATTCAAATATTGTTCATAGATAGACTTGATCATAAACCCACAATTCATCGGTCTCAACAAACACACCGCAAAAAGAAGATTACATCGAATGGAACTCCACAAGAGAGGGGGAGAACATTGTATTGAGATCCAAAAGGAGAGAAGAAGCCATCTAGCTACTAACTATGGACCCGTAGGTCTGAGGTCAACTACTCACACTTCATCGGAGGGGCTATGGTGTTGATGAACAAGCCCTCCGTGATCGATGCCCCCTCCGGCGGAGCTCCGGAACATGCCCCAAGATGGTATCTCGTGGATACAGAAAGTTGTGGTGGTGGAATTAGGGTTTTGGCTCCGTATCTGATCGTTTGGGGGTGCGTAGGTATATATAGGAGGAAGGAGTATGTTGGTGGAGCAACAGGGGGCCCACAAGGGTGGAGGGTGCACCTGGGGGGGGGGGGGGGGGGTTAGGCGCGCCCCCCCTATCTCGTGGCCTCCTCTTTTATGTCTTGACGTAGGGCCCAAGTCTCCTGGGTCTTGTTCATTGAGAAAATCACATTCCCGAAGGTTTCATTCCGTTTGATATTCCTTTTCTTTGAAACCCTAAAATAGGCAAAAAAAACAGCAATTCTGGGCTGGGCCTCCGGTTAATAGGTTAGTCCCAAAAATAATATAAAAGTGGATAATAAAGCCCAATAATGTCCAAAACAATAGATAATATAGCATGGAGAAATCAAAAATTATAGATACGTTGGAGACGTATCAGCCGCCTGAAGAAATCCATTTATGGATTAAGACAAGCCTCTCGGCAGTGGTATCTAAAGTTTAATCAAACGATTAAAAGTTTTGGATTTAAAGAAAATATTGAGGATAATTGCATTTATGCAAATTTTAAAAATGGGAAATATATTTTCCTAATCTTGTATGTGGATGATATCCTGCTTGCTAGAAGTGATGTTAATCTACTACAAGAAACAAAGAAATACTTATGCTCAAATTTTGACATAACAGATCTTGGTGATGCATCATATGTTTTGGGCATAGAAATTCACTGAGATTGGAACAATGGAGTCTTAGGACTATCGCAGAAAGCATATTTAGAAAAGGTTCTTAAAAATTATAATATGCATGCGAGTAAAGCCACACCTGCTCCTATAGTCAAGGGCGATAGTTTTGGGAAATTCCAATGTCCCAAGAACCAGTACGAGATCGATCAAATGAAAGCAGTACCATATGCTTCTGCAGTTGGCAGCTTACAGTATGCACAAGTGTGCACTCGCCCTGACTTAGCTTTTATCACCGGGGTACTCGGTAGATATCAAGAGGATCCAGGCATGGAACACTGGAAGATGGTAAAGAAAGCATTGCGTTATGCGCAAGGAACGAAGGACTACATGCTAATATACAGGAGAAGTGATTCCCTAGAGATAAAAGGGTATTCAGACGCATATTTTGCGGGGGACAGAGATGATAGAAAATCCACGTCAGGATACGTCTCCACTCTCGTTGGGGAGCTATTTCGCGGAAAAGCTCCAAACAGTCAATAATTGCATCATCCACGATGTATGCAGAATTCATAGTATGCTTCGAAGCCACGGGGCAAGCGATATGGCTAAAGAAATTTGTACCCGACTTGAAAGTGTTAGATTGTATTCACAAAGCACTAAAGATGTACTGCGACAACCAACCCGCAATATTTTACGCTCACAACAACAAGTCGAGTAATGCTGCCAAAACAATAGAGATAAGGTATTATGTTGTGAAAGATAAAATCCAGGATCAAACTATAAGTCTCGAGCATATAAGGACAAAGGACATGCTTGCGGATCCCCTAAGGAAAGGCTTACCACCCAATGTGTTCAAGGAACACTTAGCCGGCATGGGTTTAAGGGAAAGCCTTATGATTCCTGGATAGGCCCAAAAGGAACAGAATTTGTTTCTGAACATAACGTATGTTGTAGCTGTATGATTCTATCGGCAATTAAGCTGTGACGATGAAACATGCTCTATGTACCAATATGTGATGAAACAAATAAACTAGAAAGTATAAAGTTAAAAGTAAAGTTGAGATCAAGGTGGAGAATGTTAGGTTGATCTCTCCCGTTCGAACCCAACGGGTCAAACGTGCCCCTGACTCGCGCCCTGATCGGGGGCGCCCAACCAAACCATTGTTGGTGGGCCCCTGTGACCCGCACTATATAAAAAGAGGTGGGGGCCGGGGCACGACTCACGAGATTAATCGCTGCCACAATCCCCACCGACACTCTCTTTCGATCTAGGATTAGCGCGGCGCTCACGGGAAGCTCCACCACCGCCGCCATCTCTCTGCCATCACCGGCCCCTACTTCACCATGTCCGGCGCTGGATCAAGTTCGTCTGCAGCAGCAGAAGGTAGGTGTACCGGAAAGATCTAACCGTCCCGATCCAGAGGATCTATCAGAAAAATCTCTACCGCCAAACGGGTTGGCGGTAGCCTGCACAACCCTACCGCCAAGGTGCTTGACGGTAGGCACGAGCACGCACTGTGTTTAATACTTAGGCGAGTTTTGACGGTAGGACATGTAACCCTACCGCCAGGGTCCTTGGCGGCAGGCTGTTATACCCAGTGGCGGAGGCAGGGGGTGGCCAGCAGGGGCCAAGGCCCTCCCCATGATCACACTTTCCTTTGTATTATGCATGTGAACAGTGAATATTTTTAAATTTTCCTTTAAGCCGGCCCTCCCTAACATCAAATTATAGGCAATCCTGCCTCCGCCAATGGTTATACCCTACCGCCATGGTTTCTGACGGTAGCAAAAAAGTCAGATCTCGAAATTCTTCTAAACTAGGGTCAAATCTCGAATAGGTTTGAAAAAAAGTCAAAACACGAAATTTAGCCTGGCCTGGCTAGCTTCCCGCCCAGAGCGGGCCGCGTGCATGCCATGCGCGACAGGCCGTGTGCGCGCCACAGTGCGGGCGCGTACGTTTGGCATGCTCACCGCGTACTTGCGTGACAAGAGAGACGCACAGATGTAGATCGCCCATCGCGTGTTTGTCAACTAGTCGTACGTAACGTACGTACCACACATGGGTGATGGATGTGGATGCATGTTTTTGAAACCTACTCGTCGTTGGGATCCGCGCCTAGTGCACGGTTTGTTCTGGCAAGGTTATCACTAGTTTTTACCAGTTACTCTTACCATTAGGTTATCTGACAACGTTAGTACAGTAGATCCCTGGAAGAAAAAAATATCAAGTGTAGTACCGCTAGCTTCTACTAGCTCCGGCGTCGGTCGGCGTGGTGAAGTACGCGTGAGGGATGATGGATAGGTGTCGCGACTCTTTCAACACGTACGGTACATGCAGCTGCCTAGCTCGACCTCGAATTAATTCGATGGAGATTCTGGTCTTCGGTCGCCGGAGTGAGCAGTCGTCATGTCCGTATTTCTTGAAGCTCGATGCCTCGATCAGCAGACGCGCAATTCAGACGCGTGTGTGACGAGCGACAGCGACCAGCAACTACCATCCAAACCGTTTTTGCTGCCTAGCTATAGCAGCTAGCTTTCCATCTTAAACCTAATTCCACCGTCCTTCCACAGTGCCAACATGGCAACATCACAATTCAGGCAAACTACCTATGCACCTTCTCATGCCGAAGCAAATAGTGCAGCTATTATGAACACATGTCATGAGGAGGTACATGACATTCTGGCAGAGCTGCTGCTTGTAAGTCGTGTTGTATTCTCTTCCCCTCTTAATGTATAAGTCACACGATTCTCTTGCGTGTTCTTCAAAAAAACATGAGGAGGTACATGATCCACACGCCGATCATGCCAAGTTGCCCCTTATCACGCAGTTAATGCATGAGGTGCTCTCATGGAACCATCCACCAATCCACCGCACGGCCTTTGGTCGTTGGAGAAGAGTTCGTCGAGTGGTGGCACCATGCCATCCTCTTCGCCTCTCGGTGATGAGATGGGCACCGTGCCAGTGTTCATGTTCGCGGCATGGTGGTTCAAAAGCACCATGACATGACCATCTTCGACATTGAGGAGTAAAGCATATATAGTTTGGTCTCTAAACTATTTTAGTGGTGTCACGTAGGTCCTTTAAGTGGAACAAGCAATGGCGGAGTCAGGATTCGAGTATAGGAGGGGCCGAGTACATATATTGATCTAATCTCGTTGGTAATTACTCGTCGCTGCTATTAAAATTATCGATCGTTGGGGGGGGGAGGGGGGCAGGCCCCTGCTCGTCCCCCTGGCTCCGCCCCTGGCAACAAGTGTGTCATGCTAGGCAAAATATAAGCCAACGAATTATTCTAATGTTGAACTGGTCATGCCTGGTTTGGTTGAAGGGGTCATTCAAGATGGGTTTGGATGATAATTAACAAAAAAAACAATTGTTTGGTTAAAAAGCACTTGAATGATTCCAAAAAAAACAGTAATATGCTTTGAAGATATTGAACCATCCCACCCTAGAAATCAGTTGAACCGCGCGGCCCAGTCCCTGTTTGACTCCTCACATGATTATTTTATATGTCATGATGTCTCTGTGTCTTGTGATTATTTTATGTGAGGACCACATCCAAACAACCTTTATCCCCTCAACAAAACAGAAAATGCGTTCATCCCACTGATCTTAACCAAACACCAAAATTGAACCATCCCATTCATAAAATCTGGATGGTCCCAACCCACTCATATCTATATATCCCTTCAACCAAACACACCACTGAGGACCTGGATGATGATTTTCATAGGTCGGGGACCTACGTGACACCCTCTTAAACAGTTGAAGGCCCTACAATGCACTTCACTCGACATTAAGAGACCCGACTTTTTTTTTCTTCGATAAAACAGACATTGTCAATGTAAAGGCCCGAGACGTAAGGTTTATGCGTTTTCACGGGGGGGAAAGGTTTTTACCCGTAGAAGAAGGCATAGTTTATCTCAGACAACATCGTTGAGGTGGTGGAAAGTTTGAACAGCAAGCAAGAGGCTGCCGCCCAGCAGTAGTTCCGCGCACAAAAGGAAACTGTTTTCTCACATCCAAGATTTCGTTTCTCCACGCAAACTGTTCCTGCAAGGGCAGTTGTGCATACATATGCTCCACTCCACATGCTCGGACGCCCCAGCGCGTGATGTATCTTTGCAAGATTTCCACTGTCGACGTGCCTGGTTTCAGAGCCTCAAACCATGCAACATCCAACGCAGCATGAGTGAAAGAATGGCCCATGGACCATGCCGCCTTTGCCGCATGCCTCCAAAATTTTTAGAAACTCGCCCAAGGTGGTGGTACGTACCCCATGCATGCATGTGGAACGCCCACATGCATGGGCACCACGCCAGGGCAGGGCAGGGACAGGGCATGTCGTGTCGCTCCTCTCTTTCCGTTACTACCTTCTCTGCCCATTTACTCCTTGCCGCTCGTTCCCTCGCTGACGTGCCATCGCCTGAGGATGTTCGTTCGTTCGTTCCCATGACAAAACAGAACGCGGAAGAGGACGGGCGGGAAGGGAAGTCAACAGGCATGCATGCATGCATGCAGCGGCAGCAGAGCCCACAACGTGCGCCGAAAACGACCCCCGGGCCATGCAGGGGCCCGGCTGGAAACGCGCCGTGCTTTGCCGCCGGCCGACGTACGTGGCCTCCCGCCGCACCACCGGAAAAACGGACTAGCCAGCCGGTGCACGCACGCTCCCTCGCCCTGCGCCATGATCCGTGCTCCGCTGCTCGTTCGTGCAGCTCGCACTGGCAGGAAAGTGCAAGTCTTAGGTGTTAAGCTACGTATGGTCGAGCCGGCCGGTAAGAATCTTTTTTGAGCCGGTAAGAATCTGGCCGTGTATATCCACATCTTAGTTAGTTTCTCCTTGATTAGGTAGCTCATTATGGTTGCTTAATTTATTATTAGACCCTTTCGCAACAAAAGAAAGTGTCGTGTGAGGATGCATGGCTTCGGCTTCTGAATTTTTTTCCCTTTCTTTGCTTTTTACTACTATTTATAGACAGGTGATAGGTGCATGCTATCTTGTACTCCTTTGATCCATATACTACTAAATCAGCGACACATAATAGTATAATACAGACTGAAGGAAGTACTTCCTCCATCTCATAATACAAAAGCGTTTTTGACAGACTACACTAGCGTAAAAAACGCTATTATATTATGAAACGAAATGTGCCTGGGCATGAACAGTACTGCGTTTTGAAAGGAAAAGAAGTTCAATTTTTTTTTGTGGTGCAAGATGCTCCTGGCACAGGAGCAATTTGCACCCGAAAATATTAGAATTTTTTCAACATATTTTTCATTTTAAACCGTGGTACTGTTCAGCGAGCTAATCTGAGCCCGGCCTCTGGGTTGAATTATCACATGTTATCTCACTCCCTTTGAAACATATACTAATAAATCAACGATAATCAATATAATATAGACGGAAGGAAGTAGTATTTATTACGTGTGCGAGGGCGACGTGACAAGGTTTGCACGGAGATTTGGACATGAGTGGTAATACGAGTTATCGTGCCGTACCAGTTTGCTACTGTATATGGTACTGACGGGGTTACCGCTGATGGATGCTGCCGGGATGCGACACGATCGGTTGTGGTTGGAGCACCAGTACGTGTACAGTGTACTGCACCCCAAATTATGATGCTGTTTATTTCGTACTCCAGTCTCCAGGAAGCGAAATCATCACATTTTATTTTGTCGTGGAGCTTGAAAAACACTACTGGCGTGGACCAGCGGCTCGTGTTTCGCAGTTTGCCAACTCGAGGCCGTACGTACATGCATGCATGGGGACGAGCGTGACACTTGATCATGGGCCGATGATCACGACCGTAATCATCATGTTTTTGTGCGGCTAACTCTTCTACACTACTGATGCGGCGTTATTTAATTAATCCGTCACGGTAGTTAGGGCTCCGTAGTCCTAACTATCATTTGCGAAGCTTTTTAATTGACTTGACACATGTGAATTGCTAGAAATAAGTAGAACCTCCGGTGGATTTTACTTTGACATACCATCACCCCTCGCTCACTCGCTTCCTATCACACACACAGCGCACGATCCATTGTAGCTGGTGTGGTTCTAATCTCAGGGACCAATAATGTCGAGGACCGGCCTGTCCTAAGCTATGGCCTCGTGTTTCGTCTTTCATGCATGTGCCCGGGTTCAACGCGATCGCAATCACCATGGAGGCGTACGTACGTACGTGGGAAGGATGATCAGGACCAACAATCATCATGTTCTTGTGCGACTAGGGTGCACGCATCTTTCTTGCATATCACATCGCCGGATCGCCCGGCCAGACGCCCGGCCGGTGCAGGCGCTCTCGGAGCGCGCGGTCCCGATCATGACAGACGAAGAGCACCATCCAAAACGAAAAGGGATCTTTTCCGCGCGTTTATTTTGCGAGAAGCAGCTTCTTTTTCTTTTTCTTTCGGCAGGTCATCGGCAATTTTCAGCAGCATTGTCGTTGCAGTTCCACCGCCCTCTTGATCCGCACCGGGAGAAAGAACCTGTTCTATCTGCACTCCATGTATTTCGCAGCGTGGATGTCACCGGCAATTTTCACCGGCCTTCTTGCATTGCAATTGCACGGGCGCCACCGTCCTCTTCATCTGCACCGGGAGAAAGAACCTGTTCTATCCGCACTCCATGTATTTGGCAGCATGGAGGTCACCGGCAATTTTCACTAGCCTTCTTGCATTGCAGTTGCACCGGCTCCGCCCTCTTCGTCTGCACTGGGAGAAAGAACCTATTTTATCCGCACTTCATGTATTTCGCAGCGTGTAAGTCACCGCAATTTTCACCAGCCTTCTTGCATTGCAATTGCACTAGCACCGCCCTCTTCATCTGCACCGGGAGAAAGAACCTCTTCTATCCGCACTCCATGTATTTGGCAGCATGGAGGTCACCTGCAATTTTCACTAGCCTTCTTGCATTGCAGTTGCATCGGCTCCGCCCTCTTCATCTGCACTGGGAGAAAGAACCTATTCTATCTGCACTCCATGTATTTGAGTATTTCACAGCATGCGGGTCACCGGCAATTTTCACCAGCCATACCCCATTCAGCCGTACGGAGCAAAACAAAACGTTAGTACAAAGAAGAAGAGTACGATCCCTCCTGTGACCACGCACGCACGTCCAGCACGTACTGGCCAAGTTGTAGCAGCAGCCAGCAGTACGTGAGTATGATGGTGTTAACGTTGAGGACCGGCCTAGCATAGCCATGGCCTCGTGCTTCATCATTCGTGCATGTGCCCGGATTCATCGCGATCGCGATCTCGACCGAGGCGTGAGACTTGATCCTGGGGCTCATCGATCAGGACCAATAATCGTGATGGTTTTGTGCGACTACGGTGCACGCATCTTTTCTTGCATATCACATCGCCCGGCCGGCGCACACGCTCGCGGAGCGCCTCCCGATCATAACAGACGAAGATCAGCATCCAAAAGGGATCTTTTTCCGTGCATTTATTTTCCAGAACCAGCTTTGATCAGCCTTTTATTTTTCGGGATTGCGAAATCTCAGTTAGCCCAGTCTCAAGTCTCAGTCGATACTCTATTTTTGGGATATTGGAGCATCTACGGTAGGTCGTCTTAAACCAGCCTGAAACGTCCGAGCGGCCCGCCCGATTGCTGACCGGTCACGGAAATTTTATTCGGACGGACGCCTCAAACGGGCATCATACGCCCCGGGATGACCGGCACCACTCATATCAGTCCAAATATAGGGGTGTCAGGGCGCACCCGTCACGTCGGAGTTCGGACTGATGGCGGGGTCTCACGTGAAAACGTCTGGAAACCCGACGGTCCGAAACTCATCTCCTCCGCCGGAGCAATGTCACCGCGTTGCGCCGCTCCGGCAGGCTACGTAGTGCCTAGCCCGGTTATTTAAGTCGACCGCCGGCACCAAAACCCTACCATCCACATTTTTCTCTGCCGGTCCGCTGCCGTCGCCACTTTGCACTCCTCGTCCGCCTAGTAGCCATGCCCCCACGCCCCCGGGTGAGGAGCCACCGATTTCTAACGATGGAGCGCCAGCTTGAGCTCCTTGAGGTGGATGCTGGCGACGCGGATCTGCAGGGGGAGCAGCAGGTCATCCTTGATTCCCTCCGCTCAAAGTCGGTTGCGGAGATCAGACGCCGTCGCCGGCAAAAGGTGGTGGCTGCGGAGGAGGCGGTGATGCTCGCCTACATAGATGAGGTCGAGTAGGAGGAGGATGAGCCGGAGCCCTCCTACGCGCCCATCCAGCAGGCACCCGGCACCAACGTCGTGGACATCTCCGATGATGAAGATTAGCTAGGGTAGTACGTAGAATTTTTTTTTGCATGCTTTGGGGTTGAAATATGAGAGACTCGGATGCAGAGTGGCTAATCTGAGACGTGACTGGTCACTGTCCACGGACCCACCCGGTCGCGTCCGCGGGTGTTTGATTGAGGGACCAGATTTGTAAAGTCTGGTTGTAGATGCTCTTACGTGAAGATCCGTGTAATTTCTAATTTTTTTTCTTACATGTTATATCACTTGACCTAGACTTGTTAAGTGACTTAAGTCTCTTCTTTTTTCCGGTCGACGGCAATTTTCACCGGCCTTGTTGTATTGCCATTGCACCGCCCTCTTGATGTGCACTGGGAGAAACAACGCAGCATGTCGAAAGAAGAGGCGACGTATGCTTTCGGGTTCAGGACATGAATCCAGTATACATTTTTATCTATCCAGGAGTATATGCGTGCAGTGAGTTACTATCAGTTATGCACCGCACGAGCTGGTTTGGGGCCGTCCATGCATGGAGCTGAGCTGAGCTAGCCACCAATAGTAGCGGCTAGCGGACGACGGCAGGTGGATCGGCATCGAGACAAAGTGCACATGCATGCAGCGGCCGGTACTTGGACTACCGCAACATGCAGATGCCGCGCAGCTAGGCTAGCTAGGGCATATAAATCTGTACGTGCAGGCAGGAGCGGCAGCGTACCACCACCGGTACGCTCGCTCCGTGCACGCACGCACGCGTCCGTCCGTGGTCATGGATCCACCACGGTCGACTTGTCACGCGCGTCCAGTTAATGCTCCGTCGCCCGTCGCCCAGCCGGGGCTCCGCCCGCCGGCCAGATCGGTACGCGCGCACGTAACTCGCCAATGGAGTACGTACGAGCGTGCATTTACGCTGCTGCGCGTACGCGGTCGGCCGGCGCGGCACGCGCCCGTGTGCCTGTCGGCCCGTCGCGTCCAGCGGGTGGGCGGCCGCGCCACGTACGGCATGGCATGGCAGGGCACGGCCGGGCGGCGGACGTACGCGCGCGAGTCGTGTCCTGCTTGTCCGTGCGAGCGGGAGGCCTGCCGGCCGCGCGCGTGCGTGTTCGCGCGCCGGTTGCCATCACGCATGCATCGGCTGCACGCGCCGCGAGTGCCGCTCCGCGCCACCGGCGGGCGCTGCCGGTTGCCGGCTCGCGCGCGCAAGAGACGCATGTGCGCTAGTACCGAGTTTCTCCGCTCCACTCCGTGCATGCTCCCTCGGACGTACTATATGCACCGGCCCGGCCGCGTCGTCGTCGAGCTCTGTCCTGTTGCTCCGTGCGTGCGAGCGCGAGCGAGACCTGCCGGCCGCGTGCGCGCTCTTGGCCGGGTTGCCATCACGTATGCTTTGGCCACACGCGCCCACGTACGCGTCGTGGGCATGGCCCCGGCGCGCGCTGGCCGGCACGTGCAGTGTGTAACCGGGCGCGCCCTGCCCGCAGACTGATCGAGAGGGGTCGTCGGCCGGCTTCCCCTGTGCCGTGATGTGCTGCCCTAGCTGTGTTCGTGAGCTCGTGTGGCGCGGGCGATGGGGCGCGTCGGGATCAGCCGGACGTGGTGGGCTGCTCAGCGCATGTGCGCAGCTGACTGAGATGGCTCCGGGCCAGGCCACCGATGGATGGAATGGCTAGTGGCTGGCCGTGCATGTTACTCGGTTACTCGCCACGCCAAAAGCTGCCGATGATTCTGTTCCGCTGTCGGTGACCGCGACGCCGCTCGCCGTGGCCCGGAGCGCGGCTGCGTGGCCCTGTGCCACCACCACTATGTGACAACGACCATGTGTGCACACAACGTGAGTGAATTCCCGCTTTCACCTCTGCCGTATCGCTCTCGCCGTTCCCCTTTCCATGGCAACATATCTACACACTTTTTTTTCTGCGATTTAACGACATATCACAGACTTGGCAGTAAATGAATTTAAGAACATATGCACAAACTTGGCAGATGATTCAGTAAAGTCAGAGCACATGATTCTTTGCGCAGCCGAATTTTCTGGAGTTTGCAGGGTGGGTCTCTTGTCTATGATGCGCAAACTTCGGATCTCAAAAATAGAATGATCCCAATAGCTAGGCTGGGTCAGCAGGCGTGACGCAAATACTATGACGGCACACATACACCTACGAGCCAAGGCCATGATGGCCTGGACCAAATGCATCTCCTCTCACCTGAACGGGCCAAACCCTGGACCATGTACACAACAACAAAATACCATCATGCTAAACAGTATCACCATCACCATCATCATCAATACCAAATACGTACTACAAAACATTACTACAAACCACCAGAAACAAGACCACATACAGGTTTCAACTGGTTTTTCACTTTACAGTTTATTATTCAGTAACACCCCATCAGATCAGGCACTTCGGAGTCGGGTAGTTATCAGTTACACAAAAAGAATTGTTCAGTGGCAAGGGCTGTTCTGCTTGCAAAATGTAACAGCACATACTACTGACAAGATCAACTATACATTGCAGGCACCTTGGGTGATTTGCACCCAGCAGGCATCAAAATTCACAGCAGAAACCCGCACTTCGACAGCATTCATGCAGACATTTTACCTTCTTTTTTTGGTTTGCCTCCCCATCTTCAATAGGTTTCCAGTAACCCTTCCACCGGGGCTTCCGCTTGGCAGGTGTGAGCCATGTAACCTACATATTTTTTTTTGGAATAATAGCCTACATTTTACATTCTACTGCTATAAGCCACTATGCCAACATACCATTTTTTTTCTTTTTTTGTCAGACACTATGCCGATATACTGACCAGTACTACAGATGCGCTTGAATAACCATCAGAGCAGAACCAAGTCAGTTTCATGATCTTAGTGCACCTGGGAGGCTAATAAAAGAATACCCTGATCTTCAGATTCCCTTTGCTAGGGGCAATAAGGAGATGAGAAGAAACCCACAGACATGATGAGTATCCGCCCGATGATCAGAATAAAAGATGCAAAAGAGTATGTGCCAGATGATCCAGCAATATCCTAGCCAATTGTACTCCAACAGTCATCTGCTGCCTGGTAGCCCACCCCATACTGGTGCAGGTGCCGAGAGTAAAATGAGTCATTGTACATGCTTTTTGGCAGCTCTGATGCGCCAACGATGGACAACGTCAGCTCTGAGTTTGTACATTTCACCTTTCCATAGACATCATTGATGACATATTTCATGAAATCTTCCTTCAGAGAGCTAGAATCAAGAAGAGTATCTGATTGAGGGATGAGGCCCCAGTGATATACAATGTTGGGTTTGATGACTGTATGATCAACTTCCTGTGATGAATTGGGGTCACACTCAATGCCGTTATCTTCCAGCTGCAGAGCACAAGTTAAAACCATTTAGATTTACATCCTTGCACTAAATGAATAGTCGAGCTGCATGAGTATGAAGGAAAAACAAGACGACTGCACTGCAGCAAACAAACCTTGAGAATAAGGTAAGGGAAGCGGGATTTAACCCATCCAGTCCAATCATGCAGTTCTTCAGAAGTTGGAGCACATAGAGCAATGCGGAGAAATTGTTCATATGTTGTCGAATATGGGAAGGGTTCAAAAATCCATGCCCACTCAAAATCATGGCTCCCTAGGTCCTGTGCCAAACAATAAAGAACTGTTAAGAGTTGATGCAAAAATAAACTCGAAGTGTTCAAGCAAACATATGCGCAATTGTCTAGTACTGGAGAAAACTGAACCACAAAAATATTCCAAGATAAGTTGCATCATGTACAGTTTTGTTAAGAGGACAGACAAGGGTAAAATGTATACTCACTGAAATGATATTCTGAACTAAAACTTCAGATGAGTATCAATGAACTAGGCGTATAGCAAAATGCAAAAAGAAAATATAGTCAAGTACTTGAAGTGAACAAGGAACACGAGATAGGTGTCTACATATTTGTCAAGCTAGATCATGTTGAATGGTTGGGATGCAGAAACCATAGTCGTATGAAACAGTGGATTAGTTGTCCCTGCGAAAGAAACCTAGAACAGGAAAGAGTGCCGAATACATGCATGCATGGAAGATCTGAATTTGTGGCGTAGGAATTTCAGAATGTGTTTGTTTATGTAAGCATAACCAAGTGTACTAAAGCTGTGACAAGTAATATGGATCAGAGGGAGTAATAATGTTTCAATAAATGACTAAATATCTATACCATATAGAGTTTTAGACAAAACCTCAGAATAACAAAATCTGTGCATTTCACAAACTTCACCAGACTTCAAAAAGCAGGACAAACACAACTATAAGTGAAACTACCTAAGTTACTGACCTTGGTCAAAACATAACCACGCATAAGCTCCTCTCTGATCTTCCTGAAGGTACCTTCCGTCATATTAGACGCACAGAGCTCCGGCGGAGAACAAGGCATCACTATGGGCATTAAACACCCATCTGAGCGCGTGCAGTTAGTTTGCTGACCATGCAGATCTACTGGAATATGCCAAGGCCAGTGAGCAAATATCTCAAAGAACATGGTGAACAGACCATTGGCAGTGGCATTTGGAAATCTCTGACAAACATATGCTGCAAGAATCGCCAAATGAATCCCAGCAAAGAAACCAAGCAACTGCAAAATGGCATAGGACATGTCAACATGACACGGTCAGACCAGAATATAGCTGAACAGCCAGCACATATTAAAACAACATACATGGCAATGAAGTCCCCGCCTCCTAGCCCATAGTTTTATGCATCGCAACAGAACTTGGAACTTCTGCATGAATTGTTAACAAACAGAATTTGAAGTGAAAAAGTAACAATAATTTCAAGTACTCTTGTGTAAAAATAATAATGAGCAATACCACAGTCACAGTAAATCAATGGAAACAAGAGCATGGATAAAAGTAAATAAATCGAAGGAAACAAGAGCATGTTAAGCAGGAAGTGCAGAAATAGATAAATACAAGAGTAAGTAAATGGATTGAGAAGTGTAGATTCAAACATGACTACTTGGGTCCTCATGTACAATTACACAGGGGACAAAAATGTGACCGAGTGCTGGTGAATTAAATTAGAATAGTCTGTAACCTCTTGATCCGGCACTAGCTGCACAATCTGCTCATTAACACGAACTCCAGACAAACTCTTCCAACTCCGTGAATCAAGTTTCCGAAGATACTGAGGACTAGATGTATTTATAGCCTGCATGAGCAAGTAAACCCGTCAGAATATAGACCTTCCATTTTTACATAGTACGACGTCTGTGGGACAGTCATGATAAAGATAATTTGGAGGGATCATACTCCACATATATGGATTTATCTTGTAAGTATCATTTAGGGCGCTGAACTCAGAAAAACTGGAGAAGCATTACTACAAGCAAAATTAGATGTTTTAGATGTGAGTTCTTTTGATCAAGGTAAATTCTTTGCATATGTGTTGATCAAACAAAAAGTTGGTGCGTACATGGGAATATGTGGTGGCTTTTAGGCCTGCTCAGCCCGACTCCTTGACTGGCTGTTCGGCAAGCAGGAAAATAGAATTATATATTGTGCCCCTATTCCTAGGGATTAGCAAACCACATTCGGTAGGCATGTGATAGAACATAACAATAATATTGGTCAGTATCTGATCCAACTCTCCAATAAATCCGTAAGATTCAAAGGGGAAGGGCTTGTTACACGTGGACCAACAAGCAAATTCACCAGCCATAGTTAATTTTGACAGGGTGCTAGTTAGCATGGCTTGAAGCCAGATTTCACACCTTTTGCTGTGATAAGCCTGACAAGAATTGGCTTCATCATGCACATATTGCTGTGAGCAAAAGAACCAAGTACAGGGCATTTCTTTTTCGAGCATCAATGTTTTTCAGGCTAGTTTCGAGAAACAGCTGGTACGAAATGGGTGAGGCGATGACGTACAGTGGACTTCTCCTGACTAATGGTCAAATGACATTAGACGTCCCATAGTTTTTTTTTGCAAGGCTGGGGTTAAATTGTGGGGGTGATGTCAAGGAAAAGTAGTGAGATCTTGTCACACAGATCGAAAAGTTTGATGCTCAGGATGAGCAACATGGGTTA
Organism: Triticum monococcum; assembly: GCA_034509565.1. Classification (NCBI taxonomy): domain Eukaryota; kingdom Viridiplantae; phylum Streptophyta; class Magnoliopsida; order Poales; family Poaceae; genus Triticum; species Triticum monococcum. The sequence continues at coordinate 51,304,355 of CM067842.1, forward strand.
TCCAATAATCTTCTGGATGTGGTGTCAGATATCTGGTATGATTATTTTGAACATCTAAAGAGAGGTAGAGGGGTGCACAATAGTTGTTAGCTGGTAACCCCAAGTCACTAATGGAGTCTTTTTCCACAGTGCGGCAAAGGCCACCAAAGAGAATGTTCTATCATGTGTCCTGAGGACGGAGAGTGCAAGGAAAGTCAGGATCGTCTTTGTGCACTTCTAGAACTTCATTCGGTTCTGAATCAGTCAGGTTTGACACCGGAAAAACGTATCCGAGGTTCAGGGCCATGTTTGATGATTTTGATGTGCCAGATTTAAAGAGATTATATACTACAGAGTTATACCCTTAGCTCCTCAGATCAGAGGCACTTCAACTATCTAGAACAATATCGTCCTAATGGTAAGCTGCTCACTAACAGGTTCACTCCATGAGTTAAGGTAATTGCACATAATCAGACAGGATTCGTAAATACAGGTATAGTTTTCTAGAAGGGGTGCCAGCGCAACAAACTTGCCTGAACTGCATCAAGGACTGGGAGCTGGGCGTATGTCAGATCAACAGAAATCCCACTGAATCTAAATCGCATCAATGGAACCTTGGCATTTTCCACAGTCTGCAGTCCTGATACTTCCGGCCTGCACTTGAGAATTTGTCGCAGAACAGCAAAAAAGTGGTGCTGCAAGATTGACATGACATGCGTTAGTATCCTGAAGCAAAGGTGGAGAAAGAGGGAACACAAACCACGATAGTTACCGGCAAGTTTGCGATACAGGGACCAACACATAGCGCATCGATGTCAGATTCAGGTCCGTGAGCCTTGAACAAACAAAAATACTTGATCAGACAATGCACTTGATTTATTGCATCATAAGCGGCAACTAGAACAAACAGAAGGTGCACAAATATGTGACAAGGCATAAGGGCAGGGCACTATAAATAACAGACCATTTTCTGCTCCTGTATTGTCTGTGCTAATAATAGATTTGCAATCTACCTTCCTTGCGATATGGGTCGGCTTAATTGGGCAAAAGGTGTGAAGCACTAAATCTAGGCATTACTACAAACATGAAATTCCATAGGGTGAATTGGGGATAATCCAACCAAATTACTAGTACAAGCATGCAATTCTATAGAATCTTGAAATTGGGGATAATCCAACCAAATTACTAGTACAAACATGGAATTCTATAGAATCCTGAAACTGGGGATAATCCAACCAATGTGGTCAACCCCGCAAGCATTCAGAGAAATCATGACCACAACATTTTGGTAAATATCTTGCGTTCTTGCTTACCCCTAACGTGTAAGAACCATAGGTGAGGACCGTAGCCGTCACCCGCCTCGGGGGAACCCTCTCCTCACAGGCCACCGCCTTGGCCCAATCCGTCACAATCTGCGAGAGCAAGCAGCGAAAACAGAACAAGTCAGGAACTCCAGCCCGACCCTCAATAGCCAATTTTTTCAAGCGAGAATCCCCATGCCCCGGTACCTTCTTGAGCTCGCGGATGACCTGCTCCCTCGTCTCCTCCTCCTCGGGCGTCGGGATGGCCCCCTCGTCCGCCAAGAACTGCATCACCCCCAAGAAAAGGAAGCACGAGATTACTCAGAGGCAATCGGGGACGGAAGAGAAACCAGAGGAATCGGCGGATGGCGGGGGGGCTCACCTGCACGAGGGAGTGGGTCCGGCGGTAGTCCATCTCGAAGAAGAAGTCGGGAGGCGGCCGGTGGGGGACCGGCCAGGGGAGGAGGCGGCGGCCCGCGGGGAGCGGGGGCGGCGGGGGCGGGTACATGAAGAGGGGCAGGGGTTCGGGCTCGGGGGGCGCCGGGGCGGCGTGGGTCCAGACCGGGAGCTCCGGCGCCATCGCCGGCAGCGGGCAGTAGGCGGCCATGGCGGGGACGGCGATCGCCGGCGGCGGAGGGGACGGGGAGTGGGAGGGGGGCGAAATTCTCCTCTTTTTCCTTCCGACGCGTGCCGCGTGAGGTCGGCTGGGGGTTCTGGGGTTCTGCGCTGTGGGGAGGACGGCGGCGGTTTTGTTGCTGTGTTTTGGGCCGCCAGCCGATGCGGGCCCGTGTCAGAGGCAGCGGCCGTTCCAGAAGGTTCGGTCCTGTCTCCAACGATTTGTGGTCAAGAAACTAGGGCGTGTGTTTTTTGCCACGCGTCAAGAGTTGGCTATGCCAAAAAATTCGATTTCTAGAAATTAGGAGATATTTATAAATTTATTTATGATACTCGGGCCGGCAAAAAAAAAACCCAATCCGGCTCCTCGCTTGGAACCCTAAGAGCAACTCCAATGCGGCGACACATTTCATCTGCCGCCGTCCGTTTGGGTCACCGCGGATAAAAGTAATGGGTCAACGCGCCGACTCATTCCCAAAACGCCAAGGCAGTGTAGTCCGCTCCGCTCCCTTCCCTCGTCGGCAGGTGCGGGTAGCGATGGGTGCTAGTGCCCGCGCCGCCCGCCATGAGAGGCAGGGGGCAAGGGAGGGAGACACGGCGGAGCGGTCCGTGCGTCACCACCACATGATGCCGGTGAAGCTCGACGAGGACGAGCGGCCCCTCGCTTGGGTCCACCGCCAATTGCTTACGATGACGATGGGCGGAGACGAAGGCTCGCCGTCTACGGCGGAAGAACGCGAGGACGCCCCGGCTTGCCACTGAGCAGTCGGGGCGAGAGGCGGATCGGTATGGCAAGCTAAAATGGCAGCAGGGTAGGGCCTTCCGGTGGATGAAGGGGCTCATCGTCCTCTCCGGTGACGGCGACGACCACATCTCCTCCTCCTCCTCCTCCTCCGACACCGATGATCTGCCACCTGTAGTCCACGCCTACAGCTACGCCGGCGACCGAAAGGGCAAAAGGCCCGGTGAGGAAGTGGTGATTCCTCGCCGTCTCTATAGTTAATTTCTAGTTATTTATGTCTCTAGATAGAACATGTCCATCCTATGTGGATTATGTGAACTTTGAGTAGCTTTTGGAGATCCGTTTGTGATCTTTTGGTGATCGGAATGTGCATATGTAGCTCTGTTTCATAGTCCGTGCGATGATCTACATAATTTATCTTCATGTTACATGGTTAGTATGGATATGGAGTATTGGATATTAGGAGTGCGGATGTGAAGGGCACAAATTGAGGAGTGTCCGGTCAATGCCCGTGAGTGCGTCCGGGCGCGTCTGCGGATGTTTGAGGGGCTGAATTTGATAAGTCCGGATGTAGATGCTCTTACATGCCGAAATGAAATGTGTATCCTCGAGTTCCCCTGAGAAACTTAATTCTGTACATTTTTCATTGCATGAAAAGGAATGAAGAGCTAAAACAATTTCGGGGCCTTATAGACCATGATCCACATATCAAAATGATATGCCTGCACTGGCCGAATGGACATACAACAGGACCCGCAAAAGAGTGTATCCAGCATGGCACATGAGCATTGTAGTTCGACCAAATGTGACATAGATTTATAGAAATTTAACAATTTCTGATGAGTGTGAGGGTATTTTTCATAGTTTGATACATCCTATTGAATATACATCTGAGTTGTCGGACCAATTAGCCATAAGACTGTCTTAACGAGTAGGCCTAGCTAAGGCTGGTCGTAGTGGGAGTATCATAAGCGGTATCATACATGACAACTAGACTTTTTGAATGATGTGGCACACAATTAAATAAGAAAAAAAAGAAGGTGCGGTATCATATCATGATACCGTATCATATTAAATGTTGTACTATTTTTGTAACGCCCCATATGTAACCTTCCCGAATTGTACTCCAACTCTTGCCGTTTCCGGCATTAAGTTATATTTAATTCTCGGGTTCGGGTCTTTGTCTCCGTGTGTTGTTTTGTTTTTCGTGCATCTCATATCATGTCATCACGTGCATTGCATTTGCATACATGTTCATCTCATGCATTCGAGCATTTTCCCCGTTGTCCGTTTTGCATTCCGGCGCTTCGTTCTCCTCCGGTGGCCATTTCTAGCTTTCTTTCGTGTGTGGGGATGAAACATTTCCGGATTGGACCGAGACTTGTCATGCGGCCTTGGTTTACTACCGGTAGACCGCTTGTCAAGTTTCGGGTCATTTGGACTTCGTTTGATACTCCAACGGTTAACCGAGGGACCGAAAAGGCCTCGTGTGTGTTGCAGCCCAACACCCCTCTAAGTTGGCCCCAAAACCCACCAAACTCTGCTCCAACGTCTCGGTCGTTCGATCATGATCGTGTGGGCGAAAACCGCACCTCATTTGGACTCTCCTAGCTCCCTCTATGCCTATATATACACCCCCCTCGTTTTGGCTCGTCCCCTATCTCGAACCCTAAAAAAAAGGAATCCAGATCCAGCGTGCCGGCCGGACACGTCCGCCCCGGCCGGACGCGTCCGCCCTCGCCGCCCGAGCCACTCAGTGGCCGCCACGTGTCCCCCGCGGGACCGCTTCGCCGCCGGCCCGGGAGGCCCAGGAGGGGCCCCCGCGAGCCCGATCCGCCGCCGCGCCTTGTCCCACGCCCCGCCGCCGTCTTCTCCCCGGCTGGCCGCCGCCGCCGCCGCGGGCGCCGCCGCCGCCCCAGCCGGAGGTCGCCGCCGCCGCGGGCACCTCGCCGCCCGGCCGCTCCCCGCCGCCGTCCGCCGCCCCGGGCGCCGTCGCCCCCGGCCACCGCCTCCTCCTCACGTCGCCGGCCACCGCCTCCTCCCTCGCCGCCGGCCACCACGGGCCTCAACGCCGGCGAGGCCCCGGCGATCCTCGGGCTCCGAGAGCCTCGCCCGATCCAGATCCGGTCGCTGCTACAGTAAACCCTAACCTCGATTTTTTTCTAAGTCCTGAAATTCTTGATCCATATGCCTCTGTTCGGGGACCCGTATCTCCGTAACCGTAACTCCGATTTGGGCATATTATATATCAAAATCTTCGTCTCGACATGTACATCATTTCATTCCATTGCATCATTTGCATTTGTGGTCATCTTGGTGCCCAAAATGCTGTTGGAAGGAGGCATCATGAGTTAAAGTGCAGATCCGTTAGCCCTACATTGACTTTTGTCATTTTTGCCATGATTATTGTGTGCATGATATGCCTGTGCCCCTTTGGGATGAATTGTTAAGCATGTTGTCTTCTTTCCAGAGGTGCCTCCCTTGCATTTTTAGGATGTGTGTGTTGCCTTGTGCAAGCTTGCAAAGAGGGGTACCTGAGTTTACTGATTTCAGGGACTTAGTGAACCAAGTCTGGGATGTTTTAGTTCACGATGCTATATGTCCAGCTTGTTTCCTAGTGATCCATGCCTCTTTTGAGGATGATCAGTAAGGGTGATTTGTTATGCTTGTTGTGCTTAATCCATCCGTGTCTTTACTTGTTATTTTGGAGCACCCTAGGTTGACTCAATCGAGCTCAACTTTTGCATAGTTGTTGTTTTGGGCAGATCGTGAACTCTTTTGCGATTTTGCCGGAGCTATTGCTAGTGATCCATGCATGCTATGCCATTGTTCTTGCCATGTCTAGCTAGCATTTTGTGCCTTCTTAATGGATATATGCTTGCCTTGCCATGACGTGCACCGTAGTGAGAGCATCGAGCTCGTTTACATGCCTCCGTGAGTTAATATTTCAGCATGTCCCAGTTTTCACTAAGTCTGAAAACTGATTGTGTTTCATCGATGTTCGTGTGCTCGGTAGAGTATTTTGTGAACCCTTTTGGCCCCAGGTCATTTTTGGTGTTTTGTTAAGCTTGTTGAGTAGCTCCATGCCATGCTCTTACTTTCCATGTTCAGGTTTTTCTTCATGTTGTTTTGCTGCTCCGAAGAGAGCATCATGGTCTGAAATTTCAGACTAGCGTTAATTTCGCTAAGTCTGAAATCTGTTTTGCTTATTCAGTTTTGCCATGCTTGTTTGAAGCCCTTAATGGATGAATTTGCCTATGCCTCAGTCCTGGTGATTTGTTAAGCTTCTTGAGTACATCACTGCCATGCAATTGGTTTTCATGTTTAGTGGCTGTAGCATGTTCATTTCATTGCATTTAGGAGCCTACTTGCTGTAAATCGCAGATCGGTTCGTTTCGTAAAACGCTTGCCATTTCCAAACCGTAGCTCCGATTGCCATGATCTTTATATCGTTTTCAGGGGATTTCTTCCTCTCTATCCAGTGGCACACTTGGTTTTCCAAGTTGAGGTCAGGTTCATGCATTTCCTGTCACGTCTTGCATTTTGCATCCCGCATCTCATCCCGCATAGCATATCGTCTTTGCATATTATTGGTTGCCCTTGCACGTGGTTGATTGTATCCTTGTTGCTTGTTTGTGTTGTTGGATAGAGCTGGGAGACGAGTTCGCTAACGAGGAGCCCGTTGAGTTTGCTTTTGAGGATTCAGTCAACTCTGACAACTGTGCAGGCAAGATGATCACACCCTTGAAATCACTACTATCTTTGCTATGCTAGTTTGCTCGCTCTTTTGCTTTGCCAATGCTACGATGCCTACCACTTGCTTGTCAGCCTCCCAATTGCCATGATTGAGCCTCTAACCCACCTTTGTCCTAGCAAACCATTGATTGGCTATGTTACCGCTTTGCTCACCCCTTCTTATAGCGTTGTTAGTTGCAGGTGAAGATTGGAGCCATTCCTTGTTGGAACACTTATTTACTTGTTGGGATATCATTATATTGCTATGTTATCTTTACTCATCTATATACTTGGTAAAGGGTGGAAGGCTCGGCCTCTCGCCTAGTGTTTTGTTCCACTCTTGCCGCCCTAGTTTTCCGTCATATCGGTGTTATGTTCCCGGATTGTTGCGTCCCTTACGCGGTTGGGCTATATGGGAACCCCTTAATAGTTCGTCTTGATTAAAGCTTTTCCAGCAATGCCCAACATTGGTTTTACCATTTGCCACCTAGCCTCTTTTCCCTTGGGTTTCCGGAGCCCGAGGGTCATCATTATTTTAGCCCCCACGGGCCAGTGCTCCTCTGAGTGTTGGTCCGAACCGAGCCACTTGCAGCGCCACCTCGGGGCAACTCGAGGGTTAGTTTTAGTTGTACGTAGTGTTCATCTGAGTGTGCCCTGAGAAAGAGATATGTGCAGCTCCTATCGGGATTTGTCGGCACATTCGGGCGGTGTTGCTGGACTAGTTTTGACCCGTCGAATCATCTTGTTGTACCGGGATACCGAGTCTGATTGGTGGGTCCTGGGTGGAGGTCTATTCCTTCGTTGACCGTGAGAGCTTGTTATGGGCTAAGTTGGGACCCCCCTGCAAGGATTGATCTTTCGAAAGCCGTGCCCGCGGTTATGGGCAGATGGGAATTTGTTAATGTCCGGTTGTAGATAACTTGAACCTTAAATAATTAAAATGAATCAACTGAGTGTGTTGCCGTGATGGCCTCTTCTCGGCGGAGTCCGGGAAATGGACACGACGTTGGAGTTATGTTTGCGTAGGCTGCTCTATATAGTTTCCGCTCGTGCTTTGCCTCCTCTTCTCGCTCTTCTTTGCGAATAAGTTAGCCACCATATATGCTAGTCGCTTGCTGCAGCTCCACTTATACATTACCCCTTTCCTACCTATTAAGCTTAAATAGTCTTGATCGCGAGGGTGCGAGATTGCTGAGTCCTTTGTGGCTCACAGATTACTATTACACCAGATGTAGGGACCGATGATACCTCTCCGGATGGCGCGCTCGAGCTGAAGTGGGAGTACGACGAGGACTCTCAGCGTTACTATGTGTCGTTTCCTGATGATCAGTAGGGATGCCTATTCGGGGTTAGATTCAGGGCCTAGTCGCTTGTTGGGGGTCTTTTCTATTTTGGCGCCGTAGTCGGGCCATGAGTGATTGTATGATGGATGTTATTTATGTACTTTGATGTGACGTGGCGAGTGTAAGCCAACTATGCTATTATTCCCCTTTATATCATTTATGTACATGGGTTGTGTAATAATTCCTGACTTGCGACATTGCTTTCAATGTGCCTATGTCTCTAAGTCGTGCCTCGACACGTGGGAGACATAGCCGCATCGAGGGCGTTACAAGTTGGTAATCAGAGCCTTCCCCGACCTTAGGAGCCCCATTGCTTGATCGTTTTTAGCAGCCGAGTTGTGTCTAGAAAAAATGTTTTGAGTCCTTAGGAATTATATATCGGAGAGCTTAGGAATTCTTTTACTTCCCAGTCTCCTCATCGCTCTGGTAAGGCATCCTGACGTAGAGTTTTGACTTTTCTCTTCTCAAATTTCACTAAATTTTTTTTAGGATCACGCGAGTATCTTGGTTTTGTTCCGATGGCTTATGATGAGAATACTGTCTTGGTGCCTCCTGTCAGGGATTTAGTGGAAGTGTCCCGGGGAGTTGAGCTCTGAGGTGTTGTCATCATAATCCGATCGTTGTAATTCTGGCATACTTGAGATATGTGCGCGACATCGAAAATCTCCTTTATGCAGTTCGTTGGTGAGATAATCTCGACGCCACCCAGTACTGGGGCGGGAGTTCGGGAGTATCGCCATAACTTGTATAACGGATGCTTTTCGAAGGTTGAGATAGATGGTTTCCGAAGGTTTCTTGGTTATGTGTTGAAGGATGGATGCCGCTGGATGTAGGATTTGCTAGCTTGGGTGAGATATTATGCTTCCCCTGTATCCCCAACACCTGATTGCATAACCGGAAAGTTTCGGGAGTTTCATAGGTGGGAATTCAAGTAGCCTTAGGATATCCTTCCAACAGATGTGTGATATGAAATTGGGGTTCGACGTCTAGTGGTTCGCATATTCACGGTCGATTTTACAGTGGCCTCATTGTGTCTTAAAGAGTCCTTGGCTATGCTGACTCGGGGACGCTTCGTATGTCATGTGCACTGCCTTGTACATGATGGTGCTGTACGATCGAGCCCGTGTAGGTCCTACCACGAAAACTTCGGACGAAATTTCTATCATGTGTTTGTTCCGGCTTATTTCGCAAGCCAACCCTTGGTTTTATTTCGAGTTGTGGTATTCGTTCTGCTTCGACGTCATATGTTGATTCCTTCCATCGTTGATGTACCTCTTCTACCCGATTCTTCGTGGCTTCGCAATTTAGGAATATGTGACCACTTCAAGAGAAGTGCATTCGTTCATTTTGTTCGGATGTGAAGACTTTATGTTGCAATTTTCATTCCGTTGGTTTCACCTTCAATATTTCTCTATTTGTGTGCTAACGGTGGTCAACCTCTTCAGGATGGCTCCCGCTAAGAGCACCAGTCAGAACCAGAATCAAGATCCTCCGCCACCTCCGCCTCCTCCGGAAGCATGGCAAGCTGTGATGGACGCTACTAATGCAAATACACAGCTGATCATGCAAATCATCCAAGAGCGGAATCAAAGCAGTCAAGGAAATCAAGGCAACAACCAGAACCATTTTGCAACTCTGAATCAGTTCCTCGCAAATGGTCCAAAGACGTTCAGCAACTGCGTTGAGGCTACCGATGCTGATGATTGGTTAGTCGATCTGGGCAAGCATTTTGAATGTAGCAACGTCAGACCTGAAGATTTCGTCAAGTTCACGTCTTTCCAGCTCAAAGATCAGGCCGCAGAGTGGTTTCAGCAGTACCGGGATTCCAGAGGTGGACGTTTGATCACTTGGGATGATTTCCGTCGTGATTTCCGAGCTCATCACATCCCTCAAAGTGTGACTGAAAGCAAACGTGAAGAATTCCGCAATCTGAAGCAAGGCTCTTTGTCTGTCTATGACTACAACAAGTTGTTCCAGAAGCTCGCCCGTTTTGCCAAGCAGGATGTTCCTGATGAGAAGAGCATGATCTATCAGTTCAGGGGTGGTCTTCGTGAAGAAATTCAGCTCGCTCTTGTCCTCTTCGAGCCGCTGAGTGTGTTGCCGTGATAGTTGCAGGTGAAGATTGGAGCTTCTGGGGGTCTTTTCTATTTTGGCGCCGTAGTCGGGCCATGAGTGATTGTATGATGGATGTTATTTATGTACTTTGATGCGATGTGGCGAGTGTAAGCCAACTATACTATTATTCCCCTTTATATTATTTATGTACATGGGTTGTGTAATGATTCCCGACTTGCGACATTGCTTTCAATGCGCCTATGTCTCTAAGTCGTGCCTCGACACGTGGGAGACATAGCCGCATCGAGGACGTTACAACTTTCTGTCATGCATGACAATTAATAAGGAAACCTAAGATACTAACTTATGATACTATGCATTACGAAGATAGTATCATATGCATACTCCCCATTACAACCAGCCTAATCAGCTCAAGGGAATATTAAAGTAGGATACACCATATCACAAGGTCCTAACTAGATGGTAAAGTATGACAATGTTATTTAATACGTAATAGTATCTGAATATCACAACTAGATGGTAGACGAGAATTGCACACAGTCGTAGGTCTGTTTTGTGTAATGGAGCAAGTATCCTAAAACAAATGTATTCGACATGAAGTGGATATGCATTTTTGGTGTGAACTTGGATTTTTTGGTTACCGCCCAAGCGTTAAGTTTTTTGAGAATGATAAGAAATAATTTTCTTAGCAGGTCAATGGTCCATGCACAACAACCTTTGTTTTGTTTGTTCACTTTGTTGATCATCAATTAATGTTTGTGATTGTTAGTGTTTGATCGTGGCAGTATTTAGAAAATTGGGATGTCATATCAACAAACATGAGACTAAGTTATAACTTCTCATTGATAGTTTCAACAGCTTGACAACCGAGAGTGTTTTCTATTTGGATCAAGACAACCGAAAGTTGGAGACACAATGTCAAATAAGGGCCTGTTTGGTTCATCACTAACTTTGCCACAACTAAGCATAGGCAAAGTGTGACTACCATAAAAAATGTGGCTAACAAAATGGCCACCACAAATGTGGCAAGACTTGGCAAAAAATTGAGCCTATAACATGTAGACCATGTAGGTAGAAAAGTGTGGCAAATCATAAATGTGGCAATAAACGAAACACATGCTAAATCTTCCTATATGCCTTATTCTTTCACCTACCTATTGTATATTTTCCCAAACTTTGTAGCCTTTCAACATCATACTGCCGATGGAGTAGGCGCAGATGCTTCAGAACATTCTATGGTCGAACTGACGGGCTCAAAGCTGATTTTTGTGCTCCACACGTAGTTGAACGTGGCCGTTTCAGCAAGATGCGCCGTTTGGCCGCCATTGAGGGTGCAGACAGGGCCGGCTCTGGCCCAGGGCAAGAGGTGCGATGGCGTGGGGCCCAGCCGAAGTAGGGGCCGTATCTGTTACGTAAGTAGAGAAAAAAAGGCCCATCTATTAACTATACAGGCACGGCGAGGTCCAGCCATCCAGGTATGTAGCAAGTACGCATGGAACCTGAAAAAATTGCAAGCACACACGGCCGCACTGCAGCACACCCACACTAGACGTTTTGAGATGTACAGAAATGAATGCTTTGTCTCCAATTTGAATAATTTTTACAACAGAGAGAAGAATACTTATAAAATATTTGATGCTAATTAAAGATTATCAGTGTTTATGGCTTTCAAATTATTTTATGCACTCATGTATTCAGTCAACTTTTTTTCTCTTTGGGGCCCATTGATAGAGTTTGCCCTAGGGCCTCTGGAATCCTAGAGCCGGCCCTGGGTACAGAGCGCGTTGTCTTCATCCTCCGGCATGATTATGCCAGCTGGATCGACATTGATGGAGTTGAACCCCTTGCACGCCAACTTCACCTCGATCTGTCCGCAGGTGAACTGTTCTTCACCCGGTACTGGGGGTACCCTCCGGTCTTCCCAAGCACTGCGGTCTGGTGACAATGAGATCAGATAGAGGGCAGGGTTGTGCGTCGCCTGCATTATCCGACAATTAGTTCATGGTGTTTGTTTTGGTGTCCAGAAACACAAACACTATGCATGTATACATCTAAAATGGAGATTTTAAGTTTTTCAGGGTTGATGGAGTATTATATAGCAATGATTTATTTAAGACCTGGAAAAAGATAACCATCACATTAACATTCTGAACATACAATGCACATCATCATAATAGTCACCACACAAGGATCTCATTTGCATGCCTAGCTGTAGCGTTTTCTTGTCATTCCCGTTGATGCTCTGTGACGCCGTCTCGTAGCTCATCAACTCGGATTTTGTTTGTTTGTTTATATGACACATAATTAATGAAAGAGGTGATGAAATTGTCTCTTATCTTTTTTTAAGTCACTCCAAAAGGGTCTCAAATCCTTAAAAAAATTGTCCGGTTAATTAGTGAAACACCGGACGAAAACCATCAAATCATGCCCACAAGACAAGGCACCCGGTCGCCCTGGCTACCACATAACTGACATCCCTTATCTAGGGGAGTATTTAACCAAAAACTACCACATTTGCCGGAAACATGACGAAAAACTACCACTCTACGTTTTTGTGCGAAAAACTACCAAAATTTTCCTAAACCGTGGCAAAAAACTACCAACTCGCGAAACGCTCGCTTCGCCCGCGCTAACCCTGTTTCTGACCGGTTGGGCCCGCGAACAGTTGACACACGGGCTAACGGGCGGCCGGCGCGCGTTGACGGCCGTTAACGGCGCGTCCGCTGTCGGAACGGCGGCTGTCGGTCGGCCAATGGGTCAAGATCTGATCCTCTCCCCTCTCGCTGCACTCTCTCCATCCTCTCCCTCTCTCTGAACTAGGTGGCAGCGGCGACGACGACGATGGCGGCGGCGGTTCCGGAGGGGGGCGTCGGCGATATGGGTGGTGGCGGCGGCGACGACGACGCTGGCGGCGGTGGCACAAGTTTGGACGTCGCGGGCTCAGTCGACAATTTGTTGGGGAGCACCAGCTTCTCGACACAGGCCGGCTCGCAGCAGCAGGAGGCACAGCTCGCCCAGTCATCACCAATGGGTTGCAGGTATGGAAATATCATCTGCTAGGTTAGCTGCTTCAATCTGTCAATTTGGTTAGCTGCTCATGAATTGGTTAGCTGCTTCAATCTGGCAAATTAGTAAGATGTGTTTGTTAGATATTGTTGTGTAGTAAACTGTATTGCACTTGTAGCTCTGTCATTTTCAATTCAATTCATGAGCACCCATTTCTGCAGTTTTGCTGACAAGAAGTGGGAGATATGGTTTCATTTAGAAGGAAGAAACCCTGTGAAAAGGGGTATATATGAGTCAGATATATCTTTTGTTACTCTACAATCACTCATTCCTAGTGAAGGGTATGGGCAGAGTGATTACATGTACTATGTGAAGGAGGAGGAAATTGGATCTGAAAGAGTAAAGTATTTAGGTAATGAAGCTAGTGTTCATGAAATGTTGGAGTTTTTTAATCATGTTAATGTTGTGAACATAAAGGTTGTGAGAGATGCTGAACCTGGAATAAGCACACAGGCTATTCAGAATTACATGAACACTCAAGAGAGTTGCTGTGTGCAAAAGGTTGTGGAGCAATCTGAGCTTCAGAATGAGATAGATGATAGAAAGGCTCAGCTTGAGAGTGAAGGAAATATGCCCTAGAGGCAATAATAAAGTTATTATTTATTTCCTTATATCATGATAAATGTTTATTATTCATGCTAGAATTGTATTAACCGGAAACATAATACATGTGTGAATACATAGACCAACAGAGTGTCACTAGTATGCCTCTACTTGACTAGCTCGTTAATCAAAGATGGTTATGTTTCCTAACCATGAACAAAGGGTTGTTATTTGATTAACGAGGTCACATCATTAGTTGAATGATCTGATTGACATGACCCATTCCATTAGCTTAGCACTTGATCGATTAGTATGTTGCTATTGCTTTCTTCATGACTTATACATGTTCCTATAACTATGAGATTATGCAACTCCCGTTTACCGGAGGAACACTTTGGGTACTACCAAACGTCACAACGTTACTGGGTGATTATAAAGGAGTACTACAGGTGTCTCCAATGGTGGATGTTGGGTTGGCGTATTTCGAGATTAGGGTTTGTCACTCCGATTGTCGGAGAGGTATCTCTGGGCCCTCTCGGTAATACACATCACATAAGCCTTGCAAGCATAATAACTAAGATGTTAGTTATGAGATGATGTATTACGGAACGAGTAAAGAGACTTGCCAGTAACGAGATTGAACTAGGCATTGGATACCGACGATCGAATCTCGGGCAAGTAACATATCGATGACAAAGGGAACAACGTATGTTGTTATGCGGTCTGACCGATAAAGATCTTTGTAGAATATGTAGGAGCCAATATGGGCATCCAGGTCCCGCTATTGGTTATTGACCGGAGACATGTCTCGGTCATGTCTAAATTGTTCTCGAACCGTAGGGTCCGCACGCTTAACGTTACGATGATAGTTATTATGAGTTTATGCATTTTGATGTACCGAAGGTTGTTCGGAGTCCCGGATGTGATCACGGACATGACGAGGAGTCTCGAAATGGTCGAGACGTAAAGATTGATATATTGGAAGCCTATGTTTGGACACCGGAAGTGTTCCGGGTGAAATCGGGATTTTACCGGAATACCGGGAGGGTTACCGGAACCCCCCGGGAGGCAAATGGGCCTATTGGGCCTTAGTGGAAAAGAGAAAAGGGGCAGCCCACAGCTAGCCGCCCCCCCTTCCCCAAGTCCTAGTAGGACTAGGAGAAGGGGCCGGCCCCCCTCTCTCTCCTTTCCCCCTTGGAATCCTAGTTGGAATAGGATTGAGGGGGGGAGTCCTACTCCCGGTAGGAGTAGGACTCCTCCCGCGCCCTCTCCCTAGCCGGCCGAAACCCCTCCCCCTGCTCCTTTATATACGGGGGCAGGGGGCACCCCATAGACACACAAGTTGATCATTGTTGATCGTTCCTTAGCCGTGTGCGGTGCCCCCTGCCACCAAATTCCACCTCGGTCATATCGTTGTAGAGCTTAGGCGAAGCCCTACGTCGGTAGTACATCAAGATCGTCACCACGCCGTTGTGCTGACGGAACTCTTCCTCGATGCTTTGCTGGATCGGAGCCCGAGGATCGTCATCGAGCTGAACGTGTGCTAAGAACTCGGAGGTGCCGGAGTAACGGTGCTTGGATCGGTCGGATCAGGAAGAAGACGTACGACTACTTCCTCTACGTTGTGAGATCGCTTCCGCAGTCGGTCTGCGTTGGTACGTAGACAATACTCTCCCCCTCATTGCTCTGCATCACCATGATCTTGCGTGTGTGTAGGAAAATTTTCGAAATTACTACGTTCCCCAACAGTGGCATCCGAGCCTAGGTTTTATGGTTTGATGTTATTTGCACGAGTAGAACACAAGTGAGTTGTGGGCGATACAAGTCATACTGCCTACCAGCATGTCATACTTTGGTTCGGCGGTATTGTTGGACGAGACGATCCGGACCAACCTTACGCGTACTCTTACGCGAGACCGGTTCCCTCGACGTGCTATGCACACAGATGGCTTGCGGAAGACTGTCTCTCCAACTTTAGTTGAACCAAGTGTGGCTACGCCCGGTCCTTGAGAAGGTTAAAACGGAGTCTATTTGACAAACTATCGTTGTGGTTTTGATGCGTAGGTGAGATGTGTTCTTACTTAAGCCCGTAGCAGCCACGTAAAACTTGCAAAAACAAAGTAGAGGACGTCTAACTTGTTTTTGCAGGGCATGTTGTGATGTGATATGGTCAAGGCATGATGCTGATTTTGTTGTATAAGATGATCATGTTTTGTAACCGAGTTATCGGCAACTGGCAGGAGCCATATGGTTGTCGCTTTATTGTATGCAATGCAATCGCGATGTAATGCTTTACTTTATTACTAAGCGGTAGTGATAGTCGTGGAAGCATAAGATTGGCGAGACGACAACGATGCTACGATGGAGATCAAGGTGTCGCGCCGGTGACGATGGTGATCATGACGGTGCTTCGGAGATGGAGATCACAAGCACAAGATGATGATGGCCATATCATATCACTTATATTGATTGCATGTGATGTTTATCCTTTTATGCATCTTATCTTGCTTTGATTGACAGTAGCATTATAAGATGATGTCTCACTAAATTATCAAGAAGTGTTCTCCCTGAGTATGCACCGTTGCCAAAGTTCGTCGTGCCCAGACACCACGTGATGATCGGGTGTGATAAGCTCTACGTCCATCTACAACGGGTGCAAGCCAGTTTTGCACACGCAGAATACTCAGGTTAAACTTGACGAGCCTAGCATATGCAGATATGGCCTCGGAGCACAGAGACCGAAAGGTCGAGCGTGAATCATATAGTAGATATGATCAACATGACGATGTTCACCATTGAAAACTACTCCATCTCACGTGATGATCGGTTATGGTTTAGTTGATTTGGATCACGTGATCACTTAGAGGATTAGAGGGATGTCTATCTAAGTGGGAGTTCCTAAGTAATTTGATTAATTGAACTTAAACTTATCATGAACTTAGTACCTGATAGTATCTTGCTTGTTTATGTTGATTGTAGATAGATGGCTCGTGCTGTTGTTCCGTTGAATTTTAATGCGTTCCTTGAGAAAGCAAAGTTGAAAGATGATGGTAGCAATTACACGGACTGGGTCCGTAACCTGAGGATTATCCTCATTGCTGCACAGAAGAATTACGTCCTGGAAGCACCGCTGGGTGCCAGGCCTGCTGCTGGAGCAACGCCAGATGTTATGAACGTCTGGCAGAGCAAAGCTGATGACTACTCGATAGTTCAGTGTGCCATGCTTTACGGCTTAGAATCGGGACTTCAACGACGTTTTGAACGTCATGGAGCATATGAGATGTTCTAGGAGTTGAAGTTAATATTTCATGCCAATGCCCGAATTGAGAGATATGAAGTCTCCAATAAGTTCTATAGCTACAAGATGGAGGAGAACAGTTCTGTCAGTGAGCATATACTCAAAATGTCTGGGTATAATAATCACTTGATTCAGATGGGAGTTAATCTTCCAGATGATTGCGTCATTGACAAAATTCTCCAATCACTGCCACCAAGCTACAAGAGCTTCGTGATGAACTATAATATGCAAGGGATGAACAAGACTATTCCCGAGCTCTTCGCAATGCTGAAAGCTGTGGAGGTAGAAATCAAGAAGGAGCATCAAGTGTTGATGGTTAACAAAACCACTGGTTTCAAGAAAAAGGGCAAAGGGAAGAAGAAGGGGAACTTCAAGAAGAACAGCAAGCAAGTTGCTGCTCAGGAGAAGAAACCCAAGTCTGGACCTAAGCCTGAAACTGAGTGCTTCTACTGCAAGCAGACTGGTCACTGGAAGCGGAACTGCCCCAAGTATTTGGCGGATAAGAAGGATGGCAAGGTGAACAAAGGTATATGTGATATACATGTTATTGATGTGTACCTTACTAGAGCTCGCAGTAGCACCTGGGTATTTGATACTGGTTTTGTTGCTAATATTTGCAACTCGAAACAGGGACTACGGAATAAGCGGACGCTAGCAAAGGACGAGGTGACGATGCGCGTGGGAAACGGTTCCAAAGTCGATGTGATCGCGGTCGGCACGCTACCTCTACATCTACCTTCGGGATTAATATTAGACCTAAATAATTGTTATTTGGTGCCAGCGTTGAGCATGAACATTATATCTGGATCTTGTTTGATGCGAGACGGTTATTCATTTAAATCAGAGAATAATGGTTGTTCTATTTATATGAGTAATATCTTTTATGGTCATGCACCCTTGAAGAGTGGTCTATTCTTATTGAATCTCGATAGTAGTGATACACATATTCATAATGTAGAAGCCAAAAGATGCAGAGTTGATAATGATAGTGCAACTTATTTGTGGCACTGCCGTTTAGGTCATATCGGTGTAAAGCGCATGAAGAAACTCCATACTGATGGGCTTTTGGAACCACTTGATTATGAATCACTTGGTACTTGCGAACCGTGCCTCATAGGCAAGATGACTAAAACACCATTCTCCGGTACTATGGAGAGAGCAACAGATTTATTGGAAATCATACATACCGATGTATGTGGTCCGATGAATATTGAGGCTCGTGGTGGATATCGTTATTTTCTCACCTTCACAGATGATTTAAGCAGATATGGGTATATCTACTTAATGAAACATAAGTCTGAAACATTTGAAAAGTTCAAGGAATTTCAGAGTGAAGTTGAAAATCATCGTAACAAGAAAATAAAGTTTCTACGATCTGATCGTGGAGGAGAATATTTGAGTTACGAGTTTGGTATATATTTGAAAAATTGTGGAATAGTTTCGCAACTCACGCCACCCGGAACACCACAGCGTAATGGTGTGTCCGAACATCGTAATCGTACTTTACTAGATATGGTGTTATCTATGATGTCTCTTACTGATTTACCGCTATCGTTTTGGGGTTATGCTTTAGAGACGGCCGCATTCACGTTAAATAGGGCACCATCAAAATCCGTTGAGACGACGCCTTATGAACTATGGTTTGGCAAGAAACCAAAGTTGTCGTTTCTTAAAGTTTGGGGCTGCGATGCTTATGTGAAAAAGCTTCAACCTGATAAGCTCGAACCCAAAGCGGAGAAATGTGTCTTCATAGGATACCCAAAGGAAACTGTTGGGTATGCCTTCTATCACAGATCCGAAGGCAAGACATTCGTTGCTAAGAATGGATCATTTCTAGAGAAGGAGTTTCTCTCGAAAGAAGTGAGTGGGAGGAAAGTAGAACTTGACGAGGTAACTGTACCTGCTCCCTTATTGGAAAATAGTACATCACAGAAAACTGTTTCTGCGACACCTATACCAATTAGTGAGGAAGCTAATGATGATGATCATGAAACTTCAGGGCAAGATACTACTGAACCACGTAGATCAACCAGAGTGAGATCCGCACCAGAGTGGTACCGTAATCCAGTTCTGGAAGTCATGCTGCTAGATCATGATGAACCTACAAACTATGAAGAAGCGATGGTGAGCCCAGATTCCACAAAGTGGCTTGAGGCCATGAAATCTGAGATGGGATCCATGTATGAGAACAAAGTATGGACTTTGGTTGACTTGCCCGATGATCGGCAAGCAATTGAGAATAAATGGATCTTCAAGAAAAAGACTGACGCTGACGGTAATATTACTGTCTATAAAGCTCGACTTGTCGCAAAAGGTTTTCGACAAGTTCAAGGGGTTGACTACGATGAGACCTTCTCACCCGTAGCGATGCTTAAATCCGTCAGAATCATGTTAGCAATTGCCGCATTTTATGATTATGAAATATGGCAAATGGATGTCAAAACTGCATTCCTGAATGGATTTCTGGAAGAAGAGTTGTATATGATGCAACCAGAAGGTTTTGTCGATCCAAAGGGAGCTAACAAAGTATGCAAACTCCAGCGATCCATTTATGGACTGGTGCAAGCATCTCGGAGTTGGAATAAACGCTTTGATAGTGTGATCAAAGCATTTGGCTTTATACAGACTTTTGGAGAAGCCTGTATTTACAAGAAAGTGAGTGGGAGCTCTGTAGCATTTCTGATATTATATGTGGATGACATATTGCTGATTGGAAATGATATAGAATTTCTGGATAGCGTAAAGGGATACTTGAATAAAAGTTTTTCGATGAAAGACCTCGGGGAAGCTGCTTACATATTAGGCATAAAGATCTATAGAGATAGATCAAAACGCTTAATTGGACTTTCACAAAGCACATACCTTGACAAGATTTTGAAGAAGTTCAAAATGGATCAAGCAAAGAAAGGGTTCTTGCCTGTGTTACAAGGTGTGAAGTTGAGTCAGACTCAATGCCCAACCACTGTAGAAGATAGAGAGAAAATGAAAGATGTTCCCTATGCTTCAGCCATAGGCTCTATCATGTATGCAATGCTGTGTACTAGACCTGATGTGTGCCTTGCTATAAGTCTAGCAGGGAGGTACCAAAGTAATCCAGGAGTGGATCACTGGACAGCGGTCAAGAACATCCTGAAATACCTGAAAAGGACTAAGGATATGTTTCTCGTATATGGAGGTGACAAAGAGCTCACCGTAAGAGGTTACGTTGATGCAAGCTTTGACACTGATCTGGACGATTCTAAATCGCAAACCGGATACGTGTTTACTTTAAACGGTGGAGCTGTCAGTTGGTGCAGTTCTAAACAAAGCGTCGTAGCGGGATCTACATGTGAAGCGGAGTACATAGCTGCTTCGGAAGCAGCAAACGAAGGAGTCTGGATGAAGGAGTTCATATCCGATCTAGGTGTCATACCTAGTGCATCGGGTCCAATGAAAATCTTTTGTGACAATACTGGTGCAATTGCTTTGGCAAAGGAATCCAAATTTCACAAAAGGACCAAACACATCAAGAGACGCTTCAACTCCATATGGGATTTAGTCCAGGTGGGAGACATAGAGATTTGCAAGATACATACGGATCTGAATGTTGCAGTCCCGTTGACTAAGCCTCTTCCACGAGCAAAACATGATCAGCACCAAAGCTCCATGGGTGTTAGAATCATTACTGTGTAATCTAGATTATTGACTCTAGTGCAAGTGGGAGACTGAAGGAAATATGCCCTAGAGGCAATAATAAAGTTATTATTTATTTCCTTATATCATGATAAATGTTTATTATTCATGCTAGAATTGTGTTAACCGGAAACATAATACATGTGTGAATACATAGACCAACAGAGTGTCACTAGTATGCCTCTACTTGACTAGCTCGTTAATCAAAGATGGTTATGTTTCCTAACCATGAACAAAGGGTTGTTATTTGATTAACGAGGTCACATCATTAGTTGAATGATCTGATTGACATGACCCATTCCATTAGCTTAGCACTTGATCGATTAGTATGTTGCTATTGCTTTCTTCATGACTTATACATGTTCCTATAACTATGAGATTATGCAACTCCCGTTTACCGGAGGAACACTTTGGGTACTACCAAACGTCACAACGTTACTGGGTGATTATAAAGGAGTACTACATGTGTCTCCAATGGTGGATGTTGGGTTGGCGTATTTCGAGATTAGGGTTTGTCACTCCGATTGTCGGAGAGGTATCTCTAGGCCCTCTCGGTAATACACATCACATAAGCCTTGCAAGCATAATAACTAAGATGTTAGTTATGAGATGATGTATTACGGAACGAGTAAAGAGACTTGCCAGTAACGAGATTGAACTAGGCATTGGATACCGACGATCGAATCTCGGGAAAGTAACATACCGATGACAAAGGGAACAACGTATGTTGTTATGCGGTCTGACCGATAAAGATCTTCGTAGAATATGTAGGAGCCAATATGGGCATCCAGGTCCCGCTATTGGTTATTGACCGGAGACATGTCTCGGTCATGTCTACATTGTTCTCGAACCGTAGGGTCTGCACGCTTAACGTTACGATGACAGTTATTATGAGTTTATGCATTTTGATGTACCGAAGCTTGTTCGGAGCCCCGGATGTGATCACGGACATGACGAGGAGTCTCGAAATGGTCGAGACGTAAAGAGTGATATATTGGAAGCCTATGTTTGGACACCGGAAGTGTTCCGGGTGAAATCGGGATTTTACCGGAATACCGGGAGGGTTACCGGAACCCCCCGGGAGGCAAATGGGCCTATTGGGCCTTAGTGGAAAAGAGAAAAGGGGCAGCCCACAGCTGGCCGCGCCCCCCCTTCCCCAAGTCCTAGTAGGACTAGGAGAAGGGGCCGGCCCCCCTCTCTCTCCTTTCCCCCTTGGAATCCTAGTTGGAATAGGATTGAGGGGGGGAGTCCTACTCCCGGTAGGAGTAGGACTCCTCCCGCGCCCTCTCCCTAGCCGGCCGAAACCCCTCCCCCTGCTCCTTTATATATGGGGGCAGGGGGCACCCCATAGACACACAAGTTGATCATTGTTGATCGTTCCTTAGCCGTGTGCGGTGCCCCCTGCCACCAAATTCCACCTCGGTCATATCGTTGTAGAGCTTAGGCGAAGCCCTGCGTCGGTAGTACATCAAGATCGTCACCACGCCGTTGTGCTGACGGAACTCTTCCTCGACGCTTTGCTGGATCGGAGCCCGAGGATCGTCATTGAGCTGAACGTGTGCTAAGAACTCGGAGGTGCCGGAGTAACGGTGCTTGGATCGGTCGGATCAGGAAGAAGACGCACGACTACTTCCTCTATGTTGTGAGATCGCTTCCGCAGTCGGTCTGCGTTGGTACGTAGACAATACTCTCCCCCTCGTTGCTCTGCATCACCATGATCTTGCGTGTGCGTAGGAAAATTTTCGAAATTACTATGTTCCCCAACAGAGAGGAGCAGGATTCAAAGAGAGGCAGATTTGAACCACTTTGAAGGAGACACTGAAGTGTCTGAATTTTGTTCTGATGATTCAGTTCATTCAGATGGGAGTGCTGAAGCTGTTCAACAAATGGAAATAGAGTGTGCCTCTCGAGAGGAAACAACATTGCAAAGTACTGCTATTGTGAAACATGTGAAGAACCCTGGGCCAACTAGCAGATGTCACAATGAGGTAGAGAAAAAACATTTTGAAGATTGGTTTCCTGAAGCAGATGAGTTTTGTTTTGCTGGTGATGCAGGCATAAGTGATGAGGAAGAAGAAGATGAAGTTTAACTACCATACATCATGAAGAAGCCAAAGACAAAGAGTAGTAAGAAAAAGATGAAGGAAAGGGTATATTTTGACCCTTCAATTCCCAATTCACATTTACTCTTGTGCGAGAGCTTGTGTTTTGATTCTGTTTACCAGTTCAGAGAAGCATTAAGAGATTTTCATATAAGGACTTTGAGGTCTTTTCACTACCATAGGAACACTCCAACAAGAATTATTGTTTGGTGTTCACAGAGAGAGCATGGATGTGAATTTTACATGTGTGCCTCCAGGATAGCTCATGAAAGAATATTTTGCATTAAGAAGTGTAACATGGAGCACACTTGTCCAGCATCAGCAGAGAACACAAAGGTTACTACTAAGTGGCTTTCCAAAGCAGTTGAGCCTTCTCTTAGAGCAGATCCTAGAGCACCTGTGGATTCACTAATTAAAAACAGCAAAGTCAAGTTTTTAGTTGATGTATCAAAGAGTGTGGCCTATAGGGCAAGGAGGAAGGCTATTAAGGTTGTACAAGGTGACCAGAAGGAGCAGTATTATAGACTGATGGACTACCTACAGGTAGTTCTTGACACAAACCCTGGTAGCAGGTGTGTAGTTACAACATTTGAGGACCCAGAAAACCCTGCCCCAACTCCTAGATTTAAGTACATGTTCTACTGCTTGCATGCATCAAAGCAAGGATTTCTTAATGGTTGCAGGCCCTTTATAGGTAAATATATAACTGCATTTTGTTCAAAATATCTTGTTATAATTTTTTGGTAGCTAATTTGGGTATGGATGCAGGGCTTGATGGTTGCTTCATCAAGTTAACCACTGGACAACAAATTCTTGCAGCCACAGGAAGAGATGGCAACAACAACATCTAACCCATAGCCTTTGGTGTGGTTGATAAGGAAGATTCAGAAAGTTGGACATGGTTCTTAACCCAGCTAAGATGTTGCATTGGAAGTGGAAGCAAATTTGGAACCTACACCATTATTTCTGACAGGCAAAAGGTATGCAACCTATCTTAGCCAGTAGTTCATATAAATATAGTTATTACTGGCTTTATTTGTTTTTGTTCATGACCATGGTTATTAATTTACAATCAGGGTCTTCTTAAGGCTATAAATGAGGTGTTCCCTGATTCCCCTCAGAGATACTGCCTCAGGCACATCTATGCAAATTTTCAGTCAGCTGGTTTCAGAGGAGCAGAACTAAAAAAGCTAGTAGATAAGGCTAACTACTCATTCACCAAACATGGCCATGAATTAGCAATGACAGAGCTTAAAGCAGAGTGTGAGGATACCTGGAAGTGGCTTACAAAAATTCCAAAGGAGACTTGGTGTAGGTCTTCAATGGATTACAATTGCAAAACTGATCTTGTTGTGAACAACCTTAGTGAGGTTTTCAACAAAATGATCCTTGATGTTAGGGCCAAACCAATTAGAACTATGTTTGAAGGAATAAGGACTAAGCAGATGATCAAAAGTCAGAAGACCAGGGAAAAAACAAAGAACGGCAGGTGGATGATCACACCCAACTATTCAGAGAAACTAGAGGAGAATAAGAAGTATGCCAAATTTTGTGAGGCACATAAGGCTGGTCCTGACATTTGGCAAGTGTCTAGTAAGGAAAATCAGTACTGTGTCAACCTAGCTACTAACTCATGTGACTGCAGGAGGTGGGACATGACAGGTGTGACATGCAGTTATGCAATAGCAGCAATGAGCAAGATTCACATGCACCCAGAGGACTATGTGCATTAATTTTTCAAAAAATCACTATATATTGAAGCATACAAAGACATAGTGTACCCTGTCCCTGGTCCTGGATTCTGGCCTGACACCCATAATCAGGATATTGAGCCACCAGTGTTCAAAGAAAAACCAGGGAAGAAACAAACAGCTAGGAGAAAGGGCCAGTTTGAGGTGCCTGCACCAAAAGACACAAGCAGGATGGGAACAATTACATGCAGCAATTGTGGTCTATAGGGCCATAGATTTACTTACTGTGGGAAAGCTCTAAACCCAAGTCTTCAGATGAGAAAGAACTTACACCAGGTCATTCAAAAATGTTGCATTCTTTGTTTAGTTAATAGTTGTTTAATTATTTTAGGTCTGCTCTATGTACTAACTATCTTAATTCTGTCATGCAGGAGAATAGAGAAATTTTTAGGGGTTCCTCTAGTGCTAGTCACCCACCTCCAGAACCACCACATCAACACCAAACTTCACAGATGTCAGCCTCATCTGCTCCACCTCCTAAAGCAGTGAGGAACAGAAAAACAGCAGCAGATAAGAGAGTTTCAGCATCAACTGTTTCTGCAGGAGCAGCCAGGTCTTCACCAGCACCTCCAACAGGATCAGCTTCAACAAGAGCTCCAAGAGGATCAACATCAACAAGAACATTCAATGCACCAAGAGCATCCACTACAGAACCAGGGATATTACCAGGCAAGAGGAAGAGGAAACCCCCTAGCAAGTTTGCACTATATTTTAGTGCTAGTGGAAACCATTGAAACTCTGTTACTAAGTTTGTGTTCTGCTACTTAGTTTGATTGTATGGTACTAAGTTTGTGCTCTGCTACTAGACTGCTTAAATTCAGACATGTGAACTTGTGTGCAATTTTGAATGTGTGGTTGCTACTTATTTGTGCCCAATACCAATGGGTTAAGTGCTAGTGTTTTGTTTTATTTGTTTTACTTTGCCATTTGTGCAGTTTAGGTGCATGTTTTAATTGTTTTAATTTGTTTTTTGTTTTACTTTGCCGTTTCTACAGTTCAAAAAAATATGCACAAAAAAATGTCTGGCCTGGGGCTCGAACCCAGGACCAGTTGGTTGTAACCATGCTTTCAATACCAATGGGCTAGTGCTAGTGAATTGTTTGACTAGCATCGGCCAAACTTATTATATGTTGCCCACCACGTCGTTTGTTCAGCGTGCGTTGCAGCCGCCATCATGGTGAGCGTGCGTTGAGTAAACCCAGCCGTTTCGGATTCTATGACTTTATTACGTGTCCACCCACCATGCTCTCTGCTCACTCGCCCACTCGCCGCTCGCACCGCCCACTCCGCTTCCCCCTCTCTCCTGTCGAAATCGCCGCCGACAACCACCGCCACCACCGTCGCCATGGACTGGCAGCTGGCCATCGAAGCTCTTGCCGGCAACAACCAGGAGATGCGCGCGCAGTACAGGGAGATCGTGCGCTGGTTCCCCAGTCTAGCAATGATGAGGAACCACGCCCGCGGCCTCGTGAAGGTGATGACAGCTGCTGAAAAGCAGCGCGCCTTCCCTGTCGGCCGCACCATCCCGCCGCCGTCCCTTTTGCTGTGGGCGATGTGCGAGGTGCAGCGCTCCCCCGACCCCAGGCAACGCGCCCGATGGTGGATGTACCGCTCATCCACCACGCCGCCGGCCGCCGCGGACCATGTCACCGACGTCGTCCTCACGCTCCCAGCCCCAATCAACAACGCCTACTAGGAGAGGCGCAATCCATGGGTCCTTGGGCCCTCTGACGACTCTGACGGCGAGTCTTCAGACGACGAGTCCAGTGAATATGATGAGGAGGAGTCGTCTGACGAATCTAACGGCGAGGTGGATGAGGTCGTCGTCCTCTCCGACGACGAGCCTGAAGTGCAGCTGCTGGCTCCCGTCCTCGACGCCGTGGTGGGGGACAGGAACCTCCCAATCCACGTGGATGCGCTGCCGGAGGTCGATCTCCCAGACGGCGTCAAGGTGAAGCAAGAACAAGATGGTGGCGACGAAGATGTGGTGGAGTGTAACGCCCTCGATGCAGCTATATCTCCCACGTGTCGAAGCACGACTTAGAGGCATAACCGCATTGAAAGCAATGTTGCAAGTGAGGTAATCTTCACACAACCCATGTAATACAATAGGGAAAAAAATACATAGTTGTCTTACAATCGCCACTTCACACAATTACATGAATAAAGCATTACATCATCCAAATACAATCAAGGTCCGACTACGGAACCAAAATAAAAGAAGAACCCCAAAAGCGACAAAGGTCCCCGATCGACCCCAACTGGGCTCCACTACTGATCAACTAGAACGAAAACAGCACAAAGGACAAGATCGTCATCGAGCTCCTCCTGAGCTTGGTTGCGTCATCTGCACGGACTCATCGGCACCTGCAAACTGGTTTTGGAAGTATCTGTGAGCCACGCGGACTCAACAATCTCGCACCCTCGCGATCAAGACTATTTAAGCTTATGGGTAAGGTAAAGGTATGAGGTGGAGCTGCAGCGAGCGGCTAGCATATATGGTGGCTAACATACGCAAATGAGAGCGAGAAGAGAAGGCAAAGCACGGTCGTGAAAGTATGATCAAGAAGTGATCCTAAAACAACCTACGTCAAGCATAACTCCAACAACCGTGTTCACTTCCCGGACCCCGCCAGAAAGAGACCATCATGGTTACACACGCAGTTGATTCATTTTAATTAAGGTCAACTTCAGGTTTTCTACAACCGGACGTTAACAAATTTCCATCTGCCCATAACCACGGGTACGGCTTTCGAAAGTTCAAATCCCTGCAGGGTGTCCCAACTTAGCCCATCACAAGCTCTCACGGTCAACGAAGGAATAGACCTCCTCCCGAGATGTTCCGATCAGACTCGGTATCCCGGTACAACAAGACATTTCGACAGGGTAAAACTAAACTAGCAACACCGCCCGATGCGCCGACATCCTGATGGGAGCTGCACATATCTCGTTCTCAGGGCAACACCGGATAGGTCAAGCTACGAGTAAAACCAGCCCTCAAGTTTCCCCGAGGTGGCCCCGCAGGCTGCCCATTTCGGACCAACACTTAGACAAGCACTGGCCCGGGGGGGTTAAAAATAAAGATGACCCTCGAGAGAGCGACTCCCAAGGGAAAAGTAGGTGGTGGTGAGGCAAATGGTAAAACCAAGGTTGGGCATTGCTGGAGGAGCTTTACTTAAGGCAAACTATCAAGGGGTTCCCATAATAGCCCAACCGCGTAAGGAACGCAAAATCCGGGAACATAACACCGATATGACGGAAACTAGGGCGGCAAGAGTGGAACAAAACACCAGGCATAAGGACGAGCCTTCCACCCTTTACCAAGTATATAGATGCATTAATTAAATAAGATATATTGTGATATCCCAACAAGTAAACATGTTCCAACAAGGAACAACATCTCCATGTTCCCACAAGGAACAAACTACAATCTTCACCTGCAACTAACAACGCTATAAGAGGGGCTGAGCAAAGCGGTAACATAGCCAAACAACGGTTTGCTAGGACAAGGTGGGTTAGAGGCTTGGTTCAACAAAGTAGGAGGCATGATAAGCAAGTGGTAGGTATCGCAGCATAGGCATAGCAAAAGAGCGAGCAACTAGCAAGCAAAGATAGAAGTGATTTCGAGGGTATGGTCATCTTGCCTGAAATCCCGCAAGGAAGAAGAACGAGTCCATGAAGAAGACAAACGGAACATAGTCGAACGGTTCCTCACAAACGCGACGTTATCGGAACCAACCCAAAGAAGTAACTCTGGAAAGAAGCACACAACATAGTAAACAACCACGACATGAACATGGCATGATGCACAAACAAGTATGATGCATGTCCGGTTTAATGAAGCATGGCATGGCAAAATGCACAAATAAAACTACAAATTAAGTGGAGCTGAATATGCAACGAGTTGCATATTGACGGACACCACAATAATTCTTTAGTTCTCTCTCGTTTATGTACCCAACAAGATTAAATGTTGTTAGCATGGCAAGAGGGTGAAGCAAAAGAAAACTACCCATCTAGTCAAGTTTAAATGAGGCCGGAAACAACAAACAACAATTCCGGAAACTCCTCATATGCATGTTTTAAGGTTTGGTACTGATTTGTCTTAAACACAATTTTAGAGTTATTAAACATGCAAGATGATGCCACCATGTTAAAGTAGGCAAAATTCTACCCCATTTACATATAAAGTTTATTAAAATCCGAGTTACTGTTAAATAGTTATGAATTAAATCATTTTAGCAAGTTATTGAAGCAAATTTAAACAAACAACATTTTAAACATAGATGAAAGTGGCAAATTATTAATCTACACAAAATTCTAAGCAAGTTTCATATATAACTTATTTTAAACCGATGCACGGTTTGTGAGTAATTATATGTATGAAGCTAGGGGGTTTTTCTGTAAAACTGGTTTACTGGAATAATATCTAAAATTGTCCACTGAAAACAAAATAGGAGTTGGGCCCAAACTGGCTGGCCCAACCGTGCACAATGGGGGTTAGGGCGGCTGCTCACATTGGGCTGGCTTCGCGCGGATGGGCCGGGGAGGCTGGGCCTTGAGGGAGGGACTCAACGGACTGGCAGCTTGCGACCGGGAAGTCAACGCGGGCGCTGGTCGCTGGTCGTCCTCGACCTCGCATGGGATACACATGCAGAAGCAGGGGAGGCAGAAGCGAGATGCAGAGGAGCGGCAGGGATGGCGGAGGTCGGCGCGGATCCATGGCGTCGAGGCGCGGGGTTTGCCGAACGGAGTGGACCAGGCTGAGCCCGTCCTGAACAAGTGGTAGAGCGGCTCGCCAGCGGAAGCTCGAGGTTGGGCGTTCATGGCGGGACTTGGGGCATTGTTGAAAGGCTCCGGTGACGGGGACGACGGGATGCGTCAGATCCGGGGTTGGGGAATCCATTCCCAGTGACAAAACGACATGGTGCAATGCGGGCTTCGAGATCCGGGCGGCAACAATAAGGCCCAAGGCGGCAAGGGGTGGTTCGCTGGATGCAACAGAGAGAGGGAGTCGAGTGAGAGAGATGAGAGAGGGAGAAACAGGAGGAGCACGGGAAGGTGGAGAAGGAGGGGGTGGCCGACGCTCATCTGGTTGGCTCCTAGTTTGGCTCGCCGGCGCGGAGGTTGGCGGTGACGCAGGGTCGAGGGGCTCCTTCCCTCGATCCAATCGAGAGCAAGGGAGCAGGGGCAGCACGAGAGGATCTGCATCCAGAAAGGGTAGTGGCTGGGCGCGGAAGGAGAGGCGCAGGTGGATTGGGAGGAGATCCCGAGGTTTGGGGGAGGTTGTCGGCTCGCTAGATTGGTCGGGGAGGATCCCGAGGAAGGTGGAGACTGGGTGGCGGCGCGAGGAGGGAAAAGAGGGCATTGGTCTAGGGTTAGGCTAGGGTTTGATCTGATTTAGTAAGTGGGTGCACTATAAATAGGAAAAAAATAGGGTTGGGATTAGACCCTCCGATCGTAATCAGGCGGTCGAGAATAAAAGGTTAGAGGAGCCCAAATGAGAAAACGGAGACGTTTTGTAGATGTTTGGGGATGATCCGGACACGACGGTGACGATTGCTCGGTTCGGGTCCGGGACAATTTTCAGACGCGCGCGCGAGGAGGGCCGCGGGCTGACGAGAGAGGTTAGGTTGGACCTGGCGGTAGGTAGTGGGTTGTGTAGATGGTCTCGAGCTAAGAGAATAGAAGAGAGGGAGGCCCGGTGACTGTTTCCGGAGACCGAAAACGTTCAACGTTAGACCGGCTATACTGCCGCTATAGTTAATCGTTGGGGAGTCAAACGAACTCCGAATGCGACGAAAATTGACAGGCGGCCTACCTACAACATAAAAACACCGCACACCAACTTTCATCCCATTCTGAGAACATTTTCCGGCCATTTATAAAATACTATTTCAGACATGTCGCGGGCGCGTGCAAGTGTGGTTGGGCACAGAACGGACAACAGAGGGAACTGGGGGAACCCGGACGGATGCAGGTTTTAGAACATGATGATGCAATGCACATGATGACATGATAAGATGCAACACGCAAGCAATGACAAGGCAACAACAGCGAATAACTGGACGACACCTGGCACATCGGTCTCGGGGCGTTACAACACTCCACCACTACGAGAGGATCTCGTCCTGAGATCTAGAATGACACCGGAGGGAAAACGAAAGAGAAAGTGGAGAGGTAAAACTAAGTTGCTTCTTTGACAAACGAGTGAGACCAAAGAACCTTGCGAGGTTGAACAAATTGAAAGACATCATACAGCAAAGATGAACAAAGTTGAAGACACTCCGTTAAGAACGAGTAACGAGTAAGAACAAATTCAGGAAGCAGTCCGATTGAGAAGGGATGCAAGACTTGATAAGGCGAAAAGAGCTTGAGCAAAAGGGCACAACACTCCGATTAAATGGACAATCATGAAAAGAACATGATCTTAGACAAACGAGATGATGGGTTGAGAAGAGCAACATCAATAGACCTCCGGGAGAAAGAATAGGATAAGGATAATTGAGACAAAAAAATGTAGAAGAAAAAACCAACTTTTGCTACAAAAGAGCTTGAAAAGGCATCTTAAGGAGAAGGGTCGAACGGAGTTGTTGGAAAACCAACAACGAAAAGAATAAGCTTGATATGGTCTTATGGAATCCATCTCAACTTATGAGGTGACAGCCTGCCACTCACGGGAAAAGAATTGGATTGATATGAACGAGGAGATGAGAAACTTATTTCACCGGGAGGATAAAGAAGAGCTTGGGTCAAATATAAACACCGTGATAGCAACAATCCTCAGGGAAGGCTTTAGGTGAAATATAACCCAAGATAGCTCCAAAAACGAGATTGATGGACTTAAAATATCCCAATCTTGACAGCATGTGAATCATGAAACATGAACTCAAATTATCAAGAATGACATAATACCACCTCCAATGATACGGAAGAAAGAATTGCACTTCGGATAGCAAGATGAAGAATACATGAGCTCCTCTGAAAAGAATCTCGATGAACGCTTCGAGAAGGAATTTAATCCTTGATGAACCACCATGTAGAACCTCCATGAAGAACTCCGTTA
The DNA here is from genome assembly GCA_034509565.1 of Triticum monococcum. Classification (NCBI taxonomy): domain Eukaryota; kingdom Viridiplantae; phylum Streptophyta; class Magnoliopsida; order Poales; family Poaceae; genus Triticum; species Triticum monococcum. Next base: position 51,335,644 of record CM067842.1, read on the forward strand.
AACAAAAGAATGATCAAACGGAAAGAAAGGGTAGTTGAAAACACAAGGTGGAACCTTCTAAAGATTTAGATAGATCTCCGTGATAACATAATTGCGAGAGCTTGGAACTCTGGGAAAGAAAGATGAGCACTTGAAACCAAGAATATGTATGATGAACCACTCCGGAATAAGGAATTGAATCAACTCGATGAAACAAGAATAAGAATTACATTATGCTTATCCTTCACCAATTCAAATTGATGACAACCAATGGAGTTGGCATACTACTTATTCTCGTAGAAAGGATTAAGATAGATAATGCGCAAACTTGAAGAGGCCTTCGATGATCCACCGGTAGGATTGAAAACAATGAATGAATTGATATGATAACAAGGTAAGAAGAATCTTGAGCGAACCAGCGTAAGAATTGAAAATGAATGAAGAAGAAAAATAAAGAAGCACCGGGAAGAATTAGAGAGCAAATGAAGATACTTGAGGGAATTTACATAAAAGAGAACGAAGAGATCACGAGCCAATTAAAGATCACTTGAGCGAAACACCGGTAAAATAGGAGAATGATCACTGAAGGCTGAGAATGAATAAATCAGAATTGATGGACTCCGGGTGAACAAAACTGAAAAGGCTCCTGAATTGCTCCGGATAGGTGAAAAGAATTCCCACAATCAAAAATAATTATGAGAGGATGGGAGCAAGCTAGAATCACGAATCTTGAAGAGAATGGAGCAAGATTAAAGAGAAACTCTTCTTCGGTCTTGAAATGCAGAGAATGATGATGAGAAACACTACCAAGAATTGTTGAGATACTCCAGGATGACGAATAGAAAGGTTGAGCCAATAGTGAAAAGAATTTGAAAGATCTTGGAGAAAGCCATATGACTGATGACAAATCATTCTTACGTCAAACTTCGAAAAGAATTTGAGGATAGCTCCGGGAAAATAGAAGAGTCAGGTAAGATCCTAGAAACAGACCTGTGGGTTAGGGCCCACTCAAAAGAAACACCGTAGAACGATTGCTTGAAAAGAGAGATAGCGCTGGTTGAATTAAATGGCTTGAATGAGACAACAACCCCAAAATAGGTTGAACGGATCTTTGAACGACAAGACGAGCCTTCTGAGATATCTTCAGGGAACTGGAACAAATGAATATCAAGAAATGAATGATTAAGAGGTGCACCGGCACGAGAAAAGCATTTGAAATACAGAGAAGAACATGGTCGACACCGAGAGCTTGAATAGAATCCACCGGAGAAGAAAACGAGTGAAAAGTGACGAACTTGAAGCTCCGTTAGAATCTTCATGAGAATCACCGGATAAGGACATTGAAGGAAAAGAATGAAGAGACTTCACATCAATAAGATGGATACTCGATTAAGAAGTCTGAGTCCTCGAAGAAGAAGGGTGGGTGGGCGGGAGAACAAAAGCAACTTGGGATGGATGAAACGAGCACCATAGAGAAAGCTGAGTTTGAAACTTGCGGATGCTGCAATGATCGGATCCACTTGAAGAGAAGCATGCCGGTGAAAAAGGATTGACATGACAATCTTGATTATCATGAAGGATTAGTATTCACATAGGAGTATGAGAACACCATTTAGAGAAGGTATGGAATCAACTCTTGACTTCGAAGCAACTCGAATACCACAACTCAAAACAAAACAAAGGATTGGCTTGCAGAATAAGCCAGAACAAACATATGATAGAGATTTTGTCCGAAGTTTTCATGGTGGGGCCTACACGGGCTCGATCGTACAACACCATCATGTACAAGGCAGTGCACATGACATACGAAGCGTCCTCGAGTCGGCATAGCCAAGGACTCTTTAAGACACAACGAGACCACTGTAAAACCAACCGTGAATAGGCGGACCACTAGACGTCGAACCCCAATTTCATATCATACATCTGTCGGAAAGATATCCTAAGAGGTACTTGAATTCCCACCTATGAAACTCCCGAACCTTTCCGGTTATGCAATCAGGTGTTGGGGATACAGGGGAAGCATAATATCTCACCCAATTCTAGCAAATCCTACATCCAGCTGTATCCATCCTTCAACACATAACCGAGAAAAAACTTTGGAAACCATCTACCTCAACCTTCGAAAAGCATCCGTTATACAAGTTATGGCGATACTCCCGAACTCCCGCCCCAGTACTGGGTGGCGTCGAGGTTATCTCACCAACGAACTGCATAAAAGAGATTTTCGATGTCGGCGTACTAAACTCAGGTATTCCAGAATTGCAACGATAAAATTATGACGACAACACCTCAGAGCTCAACTCCCCGGGACACTTCCACAAAACCCCTGACAGGAGGCACCAAGACAATGTTCTCGTCATAAAACCATCGGAACGATTCCAAGATGCCCGCGTGATCCTAAATTTTTTTTAGTGAAATTTGAGAAGAGAAGAGTCAAAACTCTACGTCAGGATGCCTTACCAGAGCGATGAAGGCACTGGGGAGTAAAAAGAATTCCTAAACTCTTCGATATATAATTCCTAAATGACTCAAAACATTTTTCTAGACTCAACAACGGCTGCTAAATCGATCAAGCAGTGGGGGCTCCTAAGGTCGGGGAAGGCTCTGATTACCAACTTGTAACACCCTCGATGCGGCTATATCTCCCACGTGTCGAAGCATGACTTAGAGGCATAACCACATTGAAAGCAATGTCGCAAGTGAGGTAATCTTCACACAACCCATGTAATACAATAGGGGAAAAAATACATAGTTGGCTTACAATCGCCACTTCACACAATTACATGAATAAAGCATTACATCATCCAAATACAATCAAGGTCCGACTACGGAACCAAAATAAAAGAAGAACCCCAAAAGCGACAAAGGTCCCCGATCGACCCCAACTAGGCTCCACTACTGATCAACTAGAACGAAAACAACACAAAGGACAAGATCTTCATCGAGCTCCTCCTGAGCTTGGTTGCATCATCTGCATGGACTCATCGGCACCTACAAACTGGTTTTGGAAGTATCTGTGAGCCACGCGGACTCAGCAATCTCGCACCCTCGCGATCAAGACTATTTAAGCTTATGGGTAAGGTAAAGGTATGAGGTGGAGCTGCAGCGAGCGGCTAGCATATATGGTGGCTAACATACGCAAATGAGAGCGAGAAGAGAAGGCAAAGCATGGTCGTGAAAGTATGACCAAGAAGTGATCCTAAAACAACCTACGTCAAGCATAACTCCAACAACCGTGTTCACTTCCCGGACCCCGCCGGAAAGAGACCATCACGGTTACACACGCGGTTGATTCAGTTTAATTAAGGTAAACTTCAGGTTTTCTACAACCGGGCGTTAACAAATTCCCATCCGCCCATAACCACGGGCACGGTTTTCGAAAGTTCAAATCCCTGCAGGGTGTCCCAACTTAGCCCATCACAAGCTCTCACGGTCAACGAAGGAATAGACCTCCTCCCAAGACGTTCCGATCAGACTCGGTATCCCGGTACAACAAGACATTTCGACAGGGTAAAACTAAACCAGCAACACCGCCCGATGCGCCGACATCCTGATGGGAGCTGCACATATCTTGTTCTCAGGGCAACACCGGATAGGTCAAGCTACGAGTAAAACCAGCCCTCAAGTTTCCCCGAGGTGGCCCCGCAGGCTGCCCATTTCGGACCAACACTTAGACAAGCACTGGCCCGGGTGGGTTAAAAATAAAGATGACCCTCGAGAGAGCGACTCCCAAGGGAAAAGTAGGTGGTGGTGAGGCAAAAGGTAAAACCAAGGTTGGGCATTGCTGGAGGAGCTTTACTTAAGGCGAACTATCAAGGGGTTCCCATAATAGCCCAACCGCGTAAGGAACGCAAAATTCAGGAACATAACATCGATATGACGAAAACTAGGGCGGCAAGAGTGGAACAAAACACCAGGCATAAGGCCGAGCCTTCCTGTTGGGTAACATAGTAATTTCAAAAAAATTCCTACACACACGCAAGATCAGGGTGATGCATAGCAACGAGGGAAGAGTCTGATCTACGTACCCTTGTAGATCGCAACGGAAGCGTTGACACAACATAGAGGAAGTAGTCGTACGTCTTCTTCCCGATCCGACCGATCCAAGTACCGTTACTCCGGCACCTCCGAGTTCTTAGCACACGTTCAGCTCGATGACGATCCTCGGGCTCCGATCCAGCAAAGCGTCGAGGAAGAGTTCCGTCAGCACGACGGCGTGGTGACGATCTTGATGTACTACCGACGCAGGGCTTCGCCTAAGCACTACAACGGTATGATCGAGGTGGAATTTGGTGGCAGGGGGCACCGCACACGGCTAAGGAACGATCTCAATGATCAACTTGTGTGTCTATGGGGTGCCCCTTGCCTCAGTATATAAGGGATGGAGGAGGAGGAGGCCGGCCAAGGCCATTGGTGCGGCCAGGATGGGAGTCCTACTAGGACTCCAAGTCCTAGTAGGAGTCCATCAAGAGGGGAGGAAGGGAGAAGGAAGTGGAGGAGTAGGAAAGGTGGCCGGCCCCCTTTTCCCTAGTCCAATTCGGACTAGAGGGGAGGGGGGGCGCAGCAGGCCTTTTCTCCTCTTCCCACTAAAGCCCATCAAGGCCCAATACTTCTCCCAACGAATTCCTGTAACTCTCCGGTACTCCGAAAAATACCCGAATCACTCGGAACCTTTCCAAAGTCCGAATATAGTCGTCCAATATATCGATCTTTATGTCTCGACCATTTCGAGACTCCTCGTCATGTACCCGATCTCATCCGGGACTCCGAACTCCTTCGGTACATCAAAACTCATAAACTCATAATATAACTGTCATCGAAACCTTAAGCGTGCGGACCCTACGGTTCGAGAACAATGTAGACATGACCGAGACACGTCTCCGGTCAATAACCAATAGCGGGACCTGGATGCCCATATTGGCTCCTACATATTCTACGAAGATCTTTATCGGTCAGACCGCATAACAACATACGTTGTTCCCTTTGTCATCGGTATGTTACTTGCCCGAGATTCGATCGTCGGTATCCAATACCTAGTTCAATCTCGTTACCGGCAAGTCTCTTTACTCGTTCTGTAATACATCATCTCACAACTAACATATTAGTTGTAGTGCTTGCAAGGCTTATGTGATGTGCATTACCGAGAGGGCCCAGAGATACCTCTCCGACAATCAGAGTGACAAATCCTAATCTCGAAATACGCCAACCCAACATCTACCTTTGGAGACACCTGTAGTACTCCTTTATAATCACCCAGTTACGTTGTGACGTTTGCTAGCACCCAAAGTGTTCCTCCGGCAAACGGGAGTTGCATAATCTCATAGTCATAGGAACATGTATAAGTCATGAAGAAAGCAATAGCAACATACTAAACGATCGAGTGCTAAGCTAATGGAATGGGTCATGTCAATCAGATCATTCAACTAATGATGTGATCCCGTTAATCAAATAACAACTCTTTGTCCATGGTTAGGAAACATAACCATTTTTTATTAACGAGCTAGTCAAGTAGAGGCATACTAGTGACACTCTGTTTGTCTATGTATTCACACATGTATTATGTTTCCGGTTAATACAATTCTAGCATGAATAATAAACATTTATCATGATGTAAGGAAATAAATAATAACTTTATTATTGCCTCTAGGGCATATTTCCTTCAGTCTCCCACTTGCACTAGAGTCAATAATCTAGTTCACATCTACATGTGATTTAACAGCAATAGTTTACATCACCATGTGATTAACACCCATAGTTCACATCGTCTTGTGACCAACACTCAAAGGGTTTACTAGAGTCAGTAATCTAGTTCACATATCTATGTGATTAACACCCAAAGAGTACTAAGGTGTGATCATGTTTTGCTTGTGAGATAATTTTAGTCAACGGGTCTGTCACATTCAGATCCGTAAGTATTTTGCAAGTTCTATGTCTACAATGCTCTACACGGAGCTACTCTAGCTAATTGCTCCCACTTTCAATATGTATCCAGATTGAGACTTTAGATTCATCTGGATTAGTGTCAAAAACTTGCATCGATGTAACCCTTTACGACGAACCTTTTTGTCACATCCATAATCGAGAAACATATCCTTATTTCACTAAGGATAATTCTGACCGCTGTCCAGTGATCTACTCCTAGATCACTATTGTACTCCCTTGCCAAATCAATGCAGGGTATACAATAGATCTGGTATACAGCATGACATACTTTATAGAACCTATGGCCAAGGCATAGGGAATGACTTTCATTCTCTTTCTATCTTCTGCCGTGGTCGGGCTTTGAGTCTTACTCAACTTCACACCTTGTAATACAGGCAAGAACTCTTTCTTTGACTGCTCCATTTTGAACTACTTCAAAATCTTGTCAAGGTAGTTACTCATTGAAAAAACTTATCAAGCGTCTTGATCTATCTCTATAGATCTTGAAGCTCAATATGTAAGCAGCTTCACCGAAGTCTTTCTTTGAAAAACTCCTTTCAAACACTCCTTTATGCTTTACAGAATAATTCTACATTATTTCTGATCAACAATATGTCATTCACATATACTTATCAGAAATGTTGTAGTGCTCCCACTCACTTTCTCGTAAATACAGGCTTCACCGCAAGTCTGTATAAAACTATATGCTTTGATCAACTTATCAAAGCGTATATTCCAACTCCGAGATGCTTGCACCAGTCCACAGATGGATCGCTGGAGCTTGCACATTTTGTTAGCACCTTTCGGATTGACAAAACCTTCTGGTTGCATCATATACAACTCTTCTTTAATAAATCCATTAAGGAATGCAGTTTTGTTTATCCGTTTGCCAGATTTCATAAAATGCGGCAATTACTAACATGATTCGGACAGACTCAAGCATAGATACGAGTGAGAAGCTCTCATCGTAATCAACACCTTGAACTTGTCGAAAACCTTTTGCGACAATTCTAGCTTTGTAGATAGTAACACTACTATTAGCGTCCGTCTTCCTCTTGAAGATCCATTTATTCTCAATTGCTTGCTGATCATCGGGCAAGTCAACCAAAGTCCAAACTTTGTTCTCATACATGGATCATATCTCAGATTTCATGGCCTCAAACCATTTCGTGGAATCCGGGCTCATCATCGCTTCCTCATAGTTCGTAGGTTCGTCATGGTCAAGTAACATGACCTCCAGAATAGGATTACCGTACCACTCTGGTGCGGATCTCACTCTGGTTTACCTACGAGATTCGGTAGTAACTTGATCTGAAGTTACATGATCATCATCATTAGCTTCCTCACTAATTGGTGTAGTAGTCACAAGAACAGATTTTTGTGATGAACTACTTTCCAATAAGGTAGAAGGTACAATTACCTTATCAAGTTTTCTACTTTCCTCCCACTCACTTCTTTCAAGAGAAACTCCTTCTCTAGAAAGGATCCATTATAAGCAACGACTGTCTTGCCTTAGGATCTGTGATAGAAGGTGTACCCAACAGTCTCCTTTGGGTATCCTATGAAGACATATTTCTCCGATTTGGGTTTGAGCTTATCAGGATGAAACTTTTTCTCATAAGCATCGCAACCCCAAACTTCAAGAAACGACAACTTTGGTTTCTTGCCAAACCATAGTTCATAAGGCGTCGTCTCGACGGATATAGATGGTGCCCCTTTTTAACGTGAATGCAGCTATCTCTAATGCATGACCCCAAAAACAATAGTGGTAAATCGGTAAGAAACATCATAGATTGCACTATATCCAATAAAGTACGATTATGACGTTCGGACACACCATTACACTATGGTGTTCCATGTGGCGTGAGTAGTGAAACTATTTCACATTATTTTTAACTGAAGGCCAAACTCGTAACTCAAATACTTTTCTCTACGATCAGATCATAGAAACTTTATTTTCTTGTTACGATGATTTTTCACTTCACTCTGAAATTCTTTGAACTTTTGAAATGTTTCAGACTTATGTTTCATCAAGTAGATATACTCATATCTGCTCAAATCATCTGTGAAGATCAGAAAATAATGATACCTGTCGCGAGCCTTAATATTCATCGGACCACATACATCAGTATGTATGATTTCCAACAAATCTGTTGCTCGCTCCATTGTTCCGAAGAACAAAGTCTTAGTCATCTTGCCCATGAGGCATGGTTCGCAAGCATCAACTGATTCATAATCAAGTGATTCCAAAAGCCCATCAGCATGGAGTTTCTTCATGCGCTTTACACCAATATGACCTAAACGGCAGTGCTACAAATAAGTTGCACTATCATTATTAACTTTGCATCTTTTGGTTTCAATATTATGATTATGTGTATCACTACAATCGAGATCCAACGAACTATTTTCATTGGGTGTGTAACCATATAAGGTTTTATTCATGTAAACAGAACAACAATTTATTCTCTTACTTAAATGAATAACCGTATTACAATAAAAATGATCAAATCATATTCATGCTCAACGCAAACACCAAATAACACTTATTTAGGTTCAACACTAATCCCGAAATTATGGGGAGTGTGCAATGATGATCATATCAATCTTGGAACCACTTCCAACACACATCGTCACTTCACCCTTAACTAGTCTTTGTTTATTCTGCAACTCCTGTTTCGAGTTACTACTCTTAGCAACTGAACCAATATCAAATACTGAGGGGTTGCTATAAACACTAGTAAAGCACACGTCAATAACATGTATATCAAATATACTTTTGTTCACTTTGCCATCTTTCTTATCCGCAAAATACTTGGGGCAGTTCCGCTTCCAGTGACCAGTCCCTTTGCAGTAGAAGCACTTAGTCTCAGGCTTAGGACCAGACTTGGGCTTCTTCAGTTGAGCAGCATCTTGCTTGCCATTCTTCTTGAAGTTCCCCTTCTTCCCTTTTGCCCTTTTCTTCAAACTAGTGGTCTTGTCAACCATCAACACTTGATGTTTTTCTTGATTTCTACCTTCGTCGATTTCAGCATCACGAAGAGCTTGGGAATCGTTTCCGTTATCCCTTGCATATCATAGTTCATCAAGAAGTTCTACTAACTTGGTGATGGTGACTAGAGAATTCTGTCAATCACTATCTTATCCGGAAGATTAACTCCCACTTGATTCAAGCGATTGTAGTACCCAGACAATCTGAGCACATGCTCACTAGTTGAGCGATTCTCCTCCATCTTTTAGCTATAGAACTTGTTGGAGACTTCATATCTTCAACTCGGGTATTTGCTTGAAATATTAACTTCAACTCCTGGAACATCTCATATGGTCCATGACGTTCAAAACGTCTTTGAAGTCCCGATTCTAAGCCATTAAGCATGGTGCACTAAACTATCAAGTAGTCATCATATTGAGCTAGCCAAACGTTCATAACGTCTACATCTGCTCCTGCAATAGGTCTGTCACCTAGCGGTGCATCAAGGATATAATTTTTCTGTGCAGCAATGAGGATAAACCTTAGATCACGGATCCAATCCGTATCATTGCTACTAACATCTTTCAACACAATTTTCTCTAGGAACATATCAAAATAAACATATGAAAGCAACAACGCGAGCTATTGATCTACAACATAGATATGCTAATACTACCAGGACTAAGTTCATGATAAATTAAAGTTCAATTAATCATATTACTTAAGAACTCCCACTTAGATAGACATCCCTCTAATCCTCTAAGTGATCACGTGATCCAAATCAACTAAACCATAACCGATCATCACGTGAGATGGAGTAGTTTTCAATGGTGAACATCGTTATGTTGATCATATCTACTATATGATTCACGCTCGACCTTTCGGTCTCTGTGTTCCGAGGCCATATCTGCATATGCTAGGCTCGTCAAGTTTAACCTGAGTATTCTGCGTGTGCAAAACTGGCTTGCACCCGTTGTAGATGGACGTAGAGCTTATCACACCCGATCATCACGTGGTGTCTGGGCACGACGAACTTTGGCAATGGTGCATACTCAGGGAGAACACTTCTTGATAATTTAGTGAGAGATCATCTTATAATGCTACCGTCAATCAAAGCAAGATAAGATGCATAAAGGGATAAACATCACATGCAATCAATATAAGTGATATGATATGGCCATCATCATCTTGTGCTTGTGATCTCCATCTCCGAAGCACCGTCATGATCACCATCGTCACCGGCACGACACCTTGATCTCCATCGTAGCATCGTTGTCGTCTCGCCAATCTTATGCTTCCACGACTATCACTACCGCTTAGTAATAAAGTAAAGCATTACATCGCGATTGCATTGCATACAATAAAGCGACAACCATATGGCTCCTGCCAATTGCCGATAACTTGGTTACAAAACATGATCATCTCATACAATAAAATTTAGCATCATGCCTTGACCATATCACATCACAATATGCCCTGCAAAAACAAGTTAGACGTCCTCTACTTTGTTGTTGCATGTTTTACGTGGCTGCTACGGGCTTAAGTAAGAACCAATCTCACCTACGCATCATAACCACAACGATAGTTTGTCAAATAGACTCCGTTTTAACCTTCTCAAGGACCGAGCGTAGCCACACTTGGTTCAACTAAAGTTGGAGAGACAGTCGCCCGCAAGCCATCTATGTGCAAAGCACGTCGAGGGAACCGGTCTCGCGTAAGCATACGCGTAAGGTTGGTCCGGGTCGTCTCGTCCAACAATACTGCCGAACCAAAGTATGACATGCTGGTAGGCAGTATGACTTGTATCACCCACAACTCACTTGTGTTCTACTCGTGCAAATAACATCAAATCATAAAACCTAGGCTCGGATGCCACTGTTGGGTAACGTAGTAATTTCAAAAAAATTCCTACGCACACGCAAGATCATGGTGATGCATAGCAACGAGGGGAGAGTCTGATCTACGTACCCTTGTAGATCGCAATGGAAGCGTTGACACAACATAGAGGAAGTAGTCGTACGTCTTCTTCCCGATCCGACCGATCCAAGTACCGTTACTCCGGCACCTCCGAGTTCTTAGCACACGTTCAGCTCGATGACGATCCTCGGGCTCCGATCCAGCAAAGCGTCGAGGAAGAGTTCCGTCAGCACGACGGCGTGGTGACGATCTTGATGTACTACCGACGCAGGGCTTCGCCTAAGCACTACAACGGTATGATCGAGGTGGAATTTGGTGGCAGGGGGCACCGCACACGGCTAAGGAACGATCTCAATGATCAACTTGTGTGTCTATGGGGTGCCCCTTGCCTCAGTATATAAGGGATGGAGGAGGAGGAGGCCGGCCAAGGCCATTGGTGCGGCCAGGATGGGAGTCCTACTAGGACTCCAAGTCCTAGTAGGAGTCCATCAAGAGGGGAGGAAGGGAGAAGGAAGTGGAGGAGTAGGAAAGGTGGCCGGCCCCCTTTTCCCTAGTCCAATTCGGACTAGAGGGGAGGGGGGGCGCAGCAGGCCTTTTCTCCTCTTCCCACTAAAGCCCATCAAGGCCCAATACTTCTCCCAACGAATTCCCGTAACTCTCCGGTACTCCGAAAATACCCGAATCACTCGGAACCTTTCCGAAGTCCGAATATAGTCGTCCAATATATCGATCTTTACGTCTCGACCATTTCGAGACTCCTCGTCATGTACCTGATCTCATCCGGGACTCCGAACTCCTTCGGTACATCAAAACTCATAATATAACTGTCATCGAAACCTTAAGCGTGTGGACCCTACGGTTCGAGAACAATGTAGACATGACCGAGACACGTCTCCGGTCAATAACCAATAGCGGGACCTGGATGCCCATATTGGCTCCTACATATTCTACGAAGATCTTTATCGGTCAGACCGCATAACAACATACGTTGTTCCCTTTGTCATCGGTATGTTACTTGCTCGAGATTCGATCGTCGGTATCCAATACCTAGTTCAATCTCGTTACCGGCAAGTCTCTTTACTCGTTCCATAATACATCAGCTCACAACTAACATATTAGTTGTAGTGCTTGCAAGGCTTATGTGATGTGCATTACCGAGAGGGCCCAGAGATACCTCTCCGACAATCGGAGTGACAAATCCTAATCTCGAAATACGCCAACCCAACATCTACCTTTGGAGACACCTGTAGTACTCCTTTATAATCACCCAGTTATGTTGTGACGTTTGGTAGCACCCAAAGTGTTCCTCCGGCAAACGGGAGTTGCATAATCTCATAGTCATAGGAACATGTATAAGTCATGAAGAAAGCAATAGCAACATACTAAACGATCGTGTGCTAAGCTAATGGAATGGGTCATGTCAATCAGATCATTCAACTAATGATGTGATCTCGTTAATCAAATAACAACTCTTTGTTCATGGTTAGGAAACATAACCATCTTTGATTAACGAGCTAGTCAAGTAGAGGCATACTAGTGACACTCTGTTTGTCTATGTATTCACACATGTATTATGTTTCCGGTTAATACAATTCTAGCATGAATAATAAACATTTATCATGATATAAGGAAATAAATAATAACTTTATTATTGCCTCTAGGGCATATTTCCTTCACTTCCACCCTTTACCAAGTATATAGATGCATTAATTAAATAAGATATATTGTGATATCCCAAAACATGTTCCAACAAGGAACAACATCTCCATGTTCCCACAAGGAACAAACTTCAATCTTCACCTGCAACTAACAATGCTATAAGAGGGGCTGAGCAAAGCGGTAACATAGCCAAACAACGGTTTTCTAGGACAAGGTGGGTTGGAGGCTTGGTTCAACAAAGTAGGAGGCATGATAAGCAAGTGGTAGGTATCGTAGCATAGGCATAGCAAAAGAGCGAGCAACTAGCAAGCAAAGATAGAAGTGATTTCGAGGGTATGGTCATCTTGCCTGAAATCCCGCAAGGAAGAAGAACGAGTCCATGAAGAAGACAAACGGAACGTAGTCGAACGGTTCCTCACAAACGCGACGTTATCAGCACCAACCCGAAGAAGCAACACTGGAAAGAAGCACACAACATAGTAAACAACCACGACATGAACATGGCATGATGCACAAACAAGTATGATGCATGTCCGGTTTAATGAAGCATGGCATGGCAAAATGCACAAATAAAACTACAAATTAAGTGGAGCTGAATATGCAACGAGTTGCATATTGACGGACACCACAATAATTCTTTAGTTCTCTCTCGTTTATGTACCCAACAAGATTAAATGTTAGCATGGCAAGAGGGTGAAGCAAAAGAAAACTACCCATCTAGTCAAGTTTAAATGAGGCCGGAAACAACAAACAACAATTCCGGGAACTCCTCATATGCATGTTATAAGGTTTGGTACTGATCTGTCTTAAACACAATTTTAGAGTTATTAAACATGCAAGATGATGCCACCATGTTAAACTAGGCAAAATTCTACCCCATTTACATATAAAGTTTATTAAAATCCGAGTTACGGTTAAATAGTTATGAATTAAATCATTTTAGCAATTTATTTAAGCAAATTTAAACAAACAGCATTTTAAACATAGATGAAAGTGGCAAATTATTAATCTACACAAAATTCTAAGCAAGTTTCATATATAACTTATTTTAAACCGATGCACGGTTTGTGAGTAATTATATGTATGAAGCTAGGGGGTTTTTCTGTAAAACTGGTTTACTGGAATAATATCTAAAATTGTCCATTGAAAACAAAATAGGAGTTGGGCCGAAACTGGCTGGCCCAACCGTGCACAGTGGGGGTTAGGGCGGCTGCTCACATTGGGCTGGCTTCGTGCGGATGGGCCGGGGAGGCTGGGCCTTGAGGGAGGGACTCAGCGGGCTGGCAGCTTGCGACCGGGAAGTCAACACGGGCGCTGGTCGCTGGTCGTCCTCGACCTCGCGTGGGATACACACGCAGAAGCAGGGGAGGCAGAAGCGAGATGCAGAGGAGCGGCGGGGATGGCGGAGCTCGGCGCGGATCCATGGCGTCGAGGCGCGGGGTTCGCCGAACGGAATGGACCAGGCTAAGCCCGTCCTGAACAAGTGGTAGAGCGGCTCGCCAGCGGAAGCTCGAGGTCGGGCGTTCATGGCGGGACTTGGGGCGTTGTTGAAAGGCTCCGGTGACGGGGACGACGGGAGGCGTCAGATCCGGGGTTGGGGAATCCATTCCCGGTGACAAAACGACCTGGCGCAACACGGGCTTCGAGATCCGGGCGGCGACGATGAGGCCCAAGGCGGCAAGGGGTGGTTCCCTGGATGCAACAGAGAGAGGGAGTCGAGTGAGAGAGATGAGAGGGGGAGAAACAGGAGGAGCACGGGAAGGTGGAGAAGGAGGGGGCGCCCGGCGCTCATCTGGTTGGCTCCTAGTTTGGCTCACCGGCGCGGAGGTTGGCGGTGACGCGGGGTCGAGGGGCTCCTTCCCTCGATCCAATCGAGAGCGAGGGAGCAGGGGGAGCACGAGAGGATCTGCATCCAGAAAGGGTTGTGGCTGGGCGCGGAAGGAGAGGCGCAGGTGGATCGAGAGGAGATCCCGAGGTTTGGGGGAGGTTGTCGGCTGGCTAGATTGGTCGGGGAGGATCCCGAGGAAGGTGGAGACTGGGTGGCGGTGCGAGGAGGGAAAATAGGGAATTGGTCTAGGGTTAGGCTAGGGTTTGATCTGATTTAGTAAGTGGGTGCACTATAAATAGGAAAAAAAATAGGGTTGGGATTAGACCCTCCGATCGTAATTGGGAGGTCGAGAATAAAAGGTTAGAGGAGCCCAAATGAGAAAACGGAGACGTTTTGTAGATGTTTGGGGATGATCCGGACACGACGGTGACGACTGCTCGGTTCGGGTCCGGGACAATTTTCGGACGCGCGCGCGAGGAGGGCCGCGGGCTGACGAGAGAGGTTAGGTTGGACCTGGCGGTAGGTAGTGGGCTATGTAGACGGTCTCGAGCTGAGAGAAGAGAAGAGAGGGAGGCCCGGCGACTGTTTCCGGAGACCGAAAACGTTCGACGTTAGACCGGCTATACTGCCGCTATAGTTAATCGTTGGGGCGTCAAACGAACTCCGAATGCAACGAAAATTGATAGGCGGCCTACCTACAACATAAAAACACCACATGCCAACTTTCATCCCATTATGAGAATTTTCCGGCCACTTATAAAATACTATTTCGGACATGCCGCGGGCACGTGCAAGTGTGGTTGGGCACAGAACGGACAACAGAGGGAACTGGGGGAACCCGGACGGATGCAGGTTTTAAAACATGATGATGCAATGCACATGATGACATGATAAGATGCAACACTCAAGCAATGACAAGGCAACAACAGCGAATAACTGGACAACACCTGGCGCATCGGTCTCGGGGCGTTACATGGAGCCGGCGCTGGGAAAGAAGAAGAGGGCGGCCGTGACTACAGTGTACCGCTCCCAGCGCCTGAAGATGCTGAAGAAGGAGGAGTGAAGTGCTGCCTTCAGTTACTTCAATGCAAAAAAAATCAGTTTCGTCAGTCCTGAACTTTCGTAAGTTCAGTAAGTTCCTAGGTTCAGTTTCGTCAGGCAATATCTACTAATAGTTGCTTTCTATGTCAGACACTATCTACTACTAGTTGCTTTCTATGTCAGACTATGAATGGCAGTACTATCTATCTATGTCAGACTATCTATATATGTTACTTGCTACTTGCTACTTGCTACACATGTTAAGTTATTTGTCACACTATCTAAGCTACTTTCTATATATGATATATGCAGAGTAAAGCAACCTCATCATAGGTAAAACATTCTTACTTACTTAACTTAGCATGAGTACTCACTTAGCATAGTAGGTCTTAACATAATAGTCATTACATCATAGATAAAACCAACTAGTTTTTAAACCATAACAGTACCTTCCTCCCTCATACCATTCTGAAAGCACATGAAACTTTCCCAAAATATACACCTAATATGCATGACATTCCAAGGCCAGCTATATATATAGGCCTACTAATTACTTAACCCACACACCAAGCACTTCACTCATTCATAATTGCCTTGATCCTCTCCAGCTTATCTTTGCTGGCATGCCCAGCATTGACCATATCAGCAATTAGATACTCCAGTTTCTTCTTCTCTTTCTTAAGTAGGTCCCTGTCCCCCTCCACTTCCTTCATGGCCTTCCTCATGTTCTGAATGATATCTGCTTGGCTTTGAAGAATGCACCTTTGCTCCTTGGCAAGCTTCATCTTTTCCATACTTATCTCAATCTTTGCTTGATCCTCAAGTTGTTTGTTCTTTGCATTTAGATCATTGATTGCCTGAATGGTATAGTCCATGTCATGAGACATCTTGCCATCTTGATAGTCAAAAATCTTGGATACATCTTCCACCAACTGGCTGTAGTTGTTTGTCAGGAAATCAATTTCCTTCTGTAGCTTGGCCACCTCTTTCTCATGGGCTTGTTTGTCCTTCACCCTCCCCAAGTTCTGCTCATGGTACATGTCCCAAATCCTTGTTAGGCACCTTTGTAGAATCTCTGGCCAAGGACCATCCACCCACTCCACAACCCCACAGTTCACACCTACATCCTACAGAAGCAATTATTTATAATTAAGCACAAATCACTTAGTAACAAACTAAGTACAGATAACCAAAGTTCACACCTACATCAATATGCTATCTGAATTATGCAAACATAATTCTTTCATAGTAAGCATACAACACCTGACTTGGCATCAGAGATAAATTCAGTTAACAGCTACACTAAGCAGTAAATATAAATTCATTTAACCCTGTTCTTTTTCAGTTAACAGCTATATTCAGTAAACACCTAACTAATACATTCAGTTCACAATACACTAAAGATCTCTGCATGTAGGTGTTCTCAGGTTCAGTCATGTATTGAATTCAGTTAACTAAAGATCTACTTTCACATATAGCTTCCATATGTATGGCACTTTCAAGTTTCAGTTCTAAACTACAGCACACATCTCTGCACATCACACATCTCTGCACCACATGCTGCACCACACATCTCCAGCAGCAAAACACATCACACATCTCCACCAGCAAAACAAGTTAGCGTTCAAGATTTAATACCTGCTGCACATGACAACCCAGGAATCGCCTCCCAGTCAAAGCACCTTCAAAAGCCACCATCTTCTTCGGCCTCTGATGATGCATCATGCACGTCGGCTCAGATTCAGTGTAAGAACCACAGAAAAATGGTTCCACCACAGTGTCAGGGGTTTCCTGCAAAAGAAACTTCGTATCAAACCAAAAGCAACTTGGAATCTCCAACTTGGATGAACTAACCCTAACCCTAACTCTGTTCCACCATTATGCACTTACAAAGAGCTGAGGATCCATTGAAACCATGTTGATGTCCTCGTCCGAGCTCTCCTCGTCATTCCAGGATGGCATCCTCAACTTCTACCGGCAGCAATGGCCGCGGCGGCGACAGCGATAGGCTAACCTAGCTCACAGCACCAGGGAGAGGGGAGAGGATGAGGATGAGTGAGAGCGAGCGAGGAGGAAGAGAATGAGCGAGTGGCTGAGCTCGCTCGCTCTCACTTATCAGCCGACTGACAGCCGCCGTTCCGACAGCGGACGTGCCGTTAACGGCCGTCAACGCGCGCCGGCCGCCCGTTAGCCCATGTCTCAACTGTTCGCGGGCCCAACCGGTCAGAAACGGGGTTAGCGCGGGCGAAGCAAGCGTTTTCGCGAGTTAGTAGTTTTCTGTCACGGTTTAGGAAAATTTTGGTAGTTTTTCGCACAAAAACGTAGAGTGGTAGTTTTTCGTCACGTTTCCGGCAAATGTGGTAGTTTTTGGTTAAATACTCCCCTAGATAAGGGATGTCAGTTATGTGGTAGCCAGGGCGACCGGGTGCCTTGTCTTGTGGGCATGATTTGATGGTTTTCGTCCGGTGTTTCACTAATTAACCACACAATTTTTTTAAGGATTTGAGACCCTTTTGGAGTGACTTAAAAAAAGATAAGAGACAATTTCATCACCTCTTTCATTAATTATGTGTCATATAAACAAACAAACAAAATCTGAGTTGATGAGCTACGAGACGGCGTCACAGAGCATCAACGGGAATGACAAGAAAACGCTACAGCTAGGCATGCAAATGAGATCCTTGTGTGGTGACTATTATGATGATGTGCATTGTATGTTCAGAATGTTAATGTGATGGTTATCTTTTTCCAGGTCTTAAATAAATCATTGCTATATAATACTCCATCAACCCTGAAAAACTTAAAATGTCCATTTTAGATGTATACATGCATAGTGTTTGTGTTTCTGGACACCAAAACAAACACCATGAACTAATTGTCGGATAATGCAGGCGACGCACAACCCTGCCCTCTATCTGATCTCGTTGTCACCAGACCGCAATGCTTGGGAAGACCGGAGGGTACCCCCAGTACCGGGTGAAGAACAGTTCACCTGCGGACAGATCGAGGTGAAGTTGGCGTGCAAGGGGTTCAACTCCATCAATGTCGATCCAGCTGGCATAATCATGCCGGAGGACGAAGACAACGCGCTCTGCACCCTCAATGGCAGCCAAACGGTGCATCTTGGTGAAACGGCCACGTTCAACTACGTGTGGAGCACAAAAATCAGCTTTGAGCCCGCCAGTTCGACCATAGAATGTTCTGAAGCATCTGCGCCTACTCCATCGGCAGTATGATGTTGAAAGGCTACAAAGCTTGGGAAAATATACAATGGGTAGGTGAAAGAATAAGGCATATAGGAAGATTTAGCATGTGCTTCGTTTATTGCCACATTTATGATTTGCCACACTTTTCTAGCTACATGGTCTACATGTCATAGGCTCAATTTTTGTTGATCAACATAGTGAACAAACAAAACAAAGGTTGTTGTGCATGGACCATTGACCTGCTAAGAAAATTATTTCTTATCATTCTCAAAAAACTTAACGCTTGGACGGTAACCAAAAAATCCAAGTTCACACCAAAAATGCATATCCACTTCATGTCGAATACATTTGTTTTAGGATACTTGCTCCATTACACAAAACAGACCTACGACTGTGTGCAATTCTCGTCTACCATCTAGTTGTGATATTCAGATACTATTACGTATTAAATAACATTGTCATACTTTACCATCTAGTTAGGACCTTGTGATATGGTGTATCCTACTTTAATATTCCCTTGAGCTGATTAGGCTGGTTGTAATGGGGAGTATGCATATGATATTACCTTCGTAATGTATAGTATCATAAGTTAGTATCTTAGGTTGCCTTATTAATTGTCATGCATAACACAAAGTAGTACACCATTTAATATGATACGGTATCATGATATGATACCACACCTTCTTTTTTCTTATTTAATTGTGTGCCACATCATTCATAAAGTCTAGTTGGCATGTATGATACCGCTTATGATACTCTTATTATGACCAGCCTTAGCTAGGCCTACTCGTTAAGACAGTCTTATGGCTAATTGGTCAGACAACTCAGATGTATATTCAATAGGATGTATCAAATTATGAAAAATACCCTCACACTCATCAGAAATTGTTAAATTTCTATAAATCTATGTCACATTTGGTCGAACTACAATGCTCATGTGCCATGCTGGATACACTCTTTTGCGGGTCCTGTTGTATGTCCATTCGGCCAGTGCAGGCATATCATTTTGATATGTGGATCATGGTCTATAAGGCCCCGAAATTGTTTTAGCTCTTCATTCCTTTTCATGCAATGAAAAATGTACAGAATTAAGTTTCTCAAGGGAACTCGAGGATACACATTTCATTTCGGCATGTAAGAGCATCTACAACCGGACTTATCAAATTCGGTCCCTCAAACATCCGCAGACGCGCCCGGGCGCGCCCACGGGCATTGACCGGACACTCCTCAATTTGCGCCCTTCACATCCGCACTCCTAATATCCAATACTCTATATCCATACTAACCAATACTCTAGGGCTTGTGTTATCATCCAACTGAATAATGTCCCTGACACAATACTCATGCACACCTACCCAGTACCCATTGATACTGAGTAGTCTGATAAGATTCTCATTTTTCCTTTCCTTTTCTTTCATGCCATCCTCACGCATAGGCCCGGCGCAGTTGCACGAGAAGGAGATGGACATGCTTGCAGGGCTGCATGCTTGTGCAGGGTAAGCTGACGCGGAGTGTCAACACTTCATCGGTGCACCGGTGAATTACGGGCCAGTTCTTTTGAGTGACTTAAAAAATAGGGCAGTGCTACATGTCCCCCGATGGATAATCTAAAAAGATCGACCGCCTCAAGAATCGTTAGATCTGACACCATCAACGGTCCAACCTCGTCATCATCATTGCAACAGAGCGCATATTGCACAAACCCTTTTGTAACATTGGTGTTGTTGCAGAACTTTCTTTCGTCTTCACTTTTTTGCAACATGGGTGTTGTTGCGGAATGAACTTATGCACACATAGATGATGCTGCAGAAATTTTTTCTGTCTTCACTTTTCTACGACATGGATGTTGTTGCAGAATGA
Organism: Triticum monococcum; assembly: GCA_034509565.1. Lineage (NCBI taxonomy): Eukaryota > Viridiplantae > Streptophyta > Magnoliopsida > Poales > Poaceae > Triticum > Triticum monococcum. The sequence goes on from CM067842.1 coordinate 51,356,024, forward strand.
ACTTGTGCAACATACATGTGTTGCAGAGTTTTTTTTTTCATCTTCACTTTTGTGCAGCATGGTATTGTCACAGAATAAACCTTTGCAACACAGATAATATTGTAGAAAAAACCAATGTAAATGAAGTTACAAAAACATCGACGTCGCCGCCGACAACAGCGCCGCCGTTCGCCGCCAACCACGAGGCCATCAACCTCCAAGCTCCCGTCTCGAGCACCGCCAATCCCCGTCGCTGGTCGCGTGGGCCAGCGAGCTCGCATGCTAGCCGCTGCTTGCATGCTACCTCCATGTACGCCCACAGTTGGGTTGGGAAAGGACATGGCCGGGTTGTGGTGTCCGGCTTGCGTGGCCATTCTGCTCGCAGGCCGGTGGGCATGGGCTAGCGATGTTCTTCTTGTATGCGTGATGGAGGAGGCTGGATGGTTGGGGAAGAAAGAAAGAAGACAAGGATAAAAATGTGGCCGGGAGTGATCGGACGAGAAGATAAGGCAACACACGAAGCGGTGTGCGGGCCTATTGGAACACGTGTCACTCGTGTGAGGTGGCGGATGAGCGAGAGAAAATCGGTTGACACTGAGTGTTTGCCTAAAAAATAAGTTGTTTCTTCTCAGATAAAAAAACTAAGTTGCCCCTTAAATTTGTTGAGACTTTTAAATTAATTATGTTATAATTAGTTTAGAAACCCCAATGAATAAAAAAGGCGGCTTATAGAAAAACCAGGGTCAACATGTATGGCATGCAGATCTCCCGCTTGATGTAAACCGTGCTGTGATCGTCGATTTGATCGGTCCCTTGTAAATGGAATGTAAGGTGTTCCAGACAAAAGAAAACTAGCGAGACGGCGGCTTATTTTTTTAAACTGTCTAACCCTAAGTTGCTAGGTCCACTCGCCCCAGCGGGTCTTCATGCGACACCAAGGATGACAACAATCCCTAAAAAACAAGGATAACAACAGTACTGCCGCCCATGATCACCGATTCCTCCGACTTCTGCCTGAGCACCTGAACAACAAACACGGTATAACTAACATATTCCATTTATGCGGCCCGAACCCAAGCCATGACATTACAGAAGAACTCAGATATCAAGATCACCACAACATCCATCAACAGACACAAAAATACATAACAATATTCGCCACCAGCATCCGCTGCTAATTCGCAGCAGGCAGAAGTCTGAAGCAATTTTCCGGCGTTTCTACAGCACAACAAGGGGGACACTGTAACTGCAACAGAGACTAAGCTAGCCTACCAAACAACGGAAAAAAACATGGGTTTTTGAATGCTGGTTTCTGTTGATCCTCTGGAAGGACAGGAAATAAAGACAGGGAGAACTCCGAGAGCGGCTCGCCGTCTCAGGCGACATGCTGAAGCTGCACTTGCTGCTGCTGCTGCCGCTGCTGCTGCTTCTGCTGCTTGAGTACATTGGCCTTGTGCTTCTGGCCGGCAAGGTGGAACTCGTAGACCTTCTGGCTGTTGACGACGACGTTGCACGCTGTGCAGATCTTCATTTCGCCATGAGCCGCTCCAGCCTCGATCACCCGCCTCTTCTTCACCTCCAAGTCTGCTGGGGACGCGTTGGAGCTCTTGTTCTTCTTTGGCTGTACAGCCGGCACCACACCATCAGCGGCGGCGGCAGGAGGTGCTGTGTTTGCTGCAACACCGCTGTTCGGAGGCTTTGCTGGTTGAGGCGTGATCGCGTCTTGTAACTTCTGCAGATTCTTCTTGTGCTTCTGACCTGTTTTATGGATCAAGAGAACCTCCATGGTGTCGCACTGGATCTTGCAGACTTCACAGAGTAATGGCTGCACAACCTTTGGAGCTTTCTTCCTGAAACTCCTCCGAACGTTTGTCGGCAGAGGATGTCCAAAATGGGCATTCCACTGAGCATGATGCATGACCGTGGCTGCAGCTGTTGGTGCCACTCCGTTTGGAGCTTTCGCAGCTGCTACCTATGGAGACAATGTTGGCACCAAGTTAATATGGAGAGATGAGAAATATAGTATGAAAGCTAATCAGCAGATACAATTAAGGTGAACTGAACAGAAGATGTGCCATACAGTTAAGGTAGGAAAAAAACATCTTCATACAATTAGTTAGTGCACATGTGAAATCCATGTCACCGTATCAAGCATGGTTATACACAAAATACACATTAAATGGAGGCCAGTATATTTTAGGGGCAGCCCCAAACTTGATATATAGCCACCCAGTCTGATGAATGGATGGTGACGGTATTGGACCCATTTTCCATGTATATCTTACACTGAACAAGCTCTATCCAATACTACTATTTAAATACGATGATGCGGATGACAACATATTATACCCACATACCAATAACACCTGCGCATACACATATCATGCCCCCAGCTATGTATCAAGAAGGTAAAGACTTGGAAACAACCACCTCCTACACTAACAGCTGTGCCTCAGCACAAGAAAAGCAATGCAGCACTGGGAGCACCATGGCAGTACAGAAAGACTAAGGCAGACCATGCCGCCCATTCAGATCAGAGGTGAAGTTGGAGTAGGATCTCTTAGTCGAGACCAGCAAATTTACACTCCAAGCACAAGATGCGTCTGTGGAAACTGTCCACCTTTTGGTACGGTGGATCTGAGGCACGGAGTTTGATATGAACCATTGCAGTTCTCGAATTTGAACTTGGCAAGAAAGTATGTAAAATGAAGTTTTCAGATAGCATGTACTGAAAATCGATGTTTCTGCTAACAACAATGAAGCAACAGCCAATACGATCACTTGGCTAAACTCAATCAGAAAACGTGCAGGCTGGAGTTAACTCTCCCTCAAAGACCTGAGACGAGCACTGACAGACCGACTGAGGATTTGGACTACATGGGCAATATCTGGCTTGGTGACTGTGGGATAGAAACCACTGCCCACAATGTATGCCCTTGTGAAGTATTATGGCGCACTCGCACTGTAACTTGTCCTTGTGGAGCTGCGTATGGCACCTCGGTTGTAGATGGGATGCATGTTGAAGTCAATGTTAAAACTGGGATCAGATTCCTTGACGAAACAGGAGGAACAACAAAAGTTTGTTGTCACTGTAAGGGTAGCACTCAAGTGTATATGGCTAGTAAACAAATAGTGTTTGTCTTGTGGCTAGATGTGCATTGTATGCTTAAATAGGGTTGAGTCCTGATAGTTCTAGTTCTCCTATATAGTCCTTCGGGGTTATTGCAAATTTGAAATACACTCAATCTATTTGTGTGTCTTTCAAGAATTAACAGTCATCAAACTCTCAGAAAATAACAACCACCAAGGCTCCAAACAAGGATATTCAAATTAGAGGACCTTTGCTTGATCCAAATATAGGACTCAGAGCATGAGAACCTTTATTAATAATGGAATTGAGCTAAAATGGGAAAATATGTTAATCTGTACCAGGCTTTCACATCCTCCAGGATGCGGAATTTCAGCTTCGATTTTTTTTCCAGTTTTGACATGACAAGGACAAAGACCAACTATCAAGCAACATAGACATGTAGATCAAAAAGTAACAAAACAGATTAATGTGAAATTATGTCTATGGCAAAACCAACATGCAAACAAATGAATGCTGCCAAGTTACAGATTGAACATACCCAAGAATGGAAGTGGGCAAAGAATTGGATATTACTCCCTCCGTTCCGAATTACTTGTCTTAGATTTGTCTAGATACGGAGGTACCTAGCATTAAAATGAGTCTAGATACATCCGTATCTAGACAAATCCAAGACAAGTAATTCGGAACGGAGGGAGTAGTACTCAATAGACCTGATAATTGCAGGCCACAATGTTCTCAGCAGAAACAAGTAATGAATTTTACTGAATTGAGTAGGCAAAAATAGGTGTGAACATGCAAATGCCCACTTGGTTTCCACAGAGGAAGAACGAAACAAAGTGGCCGGGGGTGAGGAAAACTCGAGGATGCAACCATGCAGGTGACCACTTTATTTCAACAAAAGTGAATTTTCAATATACAGATGCTCACTTTGAAACAAGATACATACACTAGCACTACAATTGAGTTTGGGCATTTAGGATAATAGTTCCCGTGCATCAATAAATGAATGGATGGGACCGATTCAGGTCCTAAGGCCTAAGAACACTAAATGTGCAAGTTATCATCATCCAATATTCTCTCAGCTTATAGTTAGAAGACTCTGTGCCCCAACCCCCAAATACTCCTACTTGCTTTCATCTCCATACCCAGCTTGCCATGAGACAGACAGCCCTTTGAAGGCAATTTTCCATCACGGCAATTTTAGCTCTACAAAAATATTATGATGTTCCATCACTACTTAAGATGGTGTGACCTATTCCATAATCAATAACTTTATTATCGGAAGAATTTTAACCAAGTATGGGAGAGAAGGGTCACTCCAATTCTTTCTTCCACATGGATACACAAATGCATCCTTATCATGATTTTCTTTCCAAAAGCCATGCCAAAGTGATGAAATCATATGCGCTCTTTTCACCCAAATAGGAAGGAGCACAGGTTAGGACGTTGCCCTCAAACTAAGACATACATGGTAAACATACACAAATGATTTTCATTCTCTAAGCTATGTCAAAATGGTGAAATCACATATGCTGTACTACTAGCCCAGGTCTTCAACAAAGCAGGCAGTCACCTGCTTTCTAATCACACTCATTGGTCTGCCGCACATCATAATTACTTAAATCTACAACAGTTCCAACTAAGCTGAAAATACAACAGTTCCCACTAGGTTAAAAATGTCCAAAGTTCACATCTGCTGAGGTTAACTTTCAGTTGCACTTCACTAATATTTTGATTAGAAGTCCCTATTAAAACAAGCAAGTTTCATTCCAACTCGTGCTTATTCTATTATTTCGTCAGTTTAGACATAAAAAGATGACATGTTATCTTTCGGTCGCAATTACCAATCATGACTTACATTTCAATGAAGCCCCTAGTAACTGATCAACTTTGATATCTGACAGCACCAAAGCCTAGGCATGGCTCCTTGCAGGCACAAAAGGATTTGACTAAAGAACTTCTCATGGTCAAGATTTAACAAATCTACCGGAGTGATATCCTTTTTGCTTGTATGTCAACCAGTCTGCGAGTTTAAGATGCGGGTGAGCAATTTCCAAACCATTCCAATTTTCCAGCTAGTCTGGAATGTTTTGTGATTTTTACAGTGCGAGGATTCCCAAACCTAGAACCCATAAAGCCAGAAGGCAGCAATCCAGTTATCTAGGATTATGGGCTAACTTCACCAACTATATCTATGCCAAGAACAATCGATTTGATAGAAAATCAGTGAGGCCCGATTTATAACCATGCTCCCTTATCTGACGAACCCCTAAAAAATCCGAAAGATGCACCAAATCGGAGACAGTGAGCGCACTGACCTGGGCGTAGCGTTGGGGATCGAACCCGAAGTGCTTCACCGCCTCTCTTCCAGCCGCCGCGGCCGCCGACGCCGCCGGAGCTGTCTGAGCCGCCGACGGGGCCTGAGAGGCCTCGCCGGCGGTGAAGTAGTAATCCGCGAGGCCACTTCCCCCGTCCGTCGCCGGGGCGCCGTAGTAGTGGTACTGGCTGGTGTACGGGTTGTACTGCGCCCCCGTGATAGCCTGGGCGGCAGGGTTGGAGTAGTAGTAGGAGGACGAGGCGGCGGAGGCGGGGACGGGGGCGGGGGCGGGGGCGGAGGGGGCGGCGGCGGCGGGATCGGGGTAGTGGTACGCCGGGTAGGCGTAGGCGTAGGGGTAGCCGGGAGGGTAGGCCCCACGGGGATCGGCGGCCTGCGGCGCCGCGGCGGCGGCGTGAGCGGCGTAGTCCATGGTGGCGGTGAGGGCGCGATGCGGTCGATGGGGTGCGGTGAGGGTGCGACCGTGTGTGCGATCACCGTGGCGTTCGGGTGCACGAGGGACCGAACCGTATCGGGTTCTCTCGGCCTAGCCAAAGAGTTTACAGAGTACGGCCTCCTGTTTTACTGATTTACTACTAGTTCCCATCGTATTTCGTGTTATATTTTAAACATAATTTTAACTAATAAAATATAATACATAATAACAAAAATAATATCATTAGAAAAATACATTTAAATACGAATTCATTGACATTTTTTTGACATACATTAACATTTTGCTAGTCAGATCTATGATCAAAATTTGGCATATGAAATACAAAAGGGACCAATTAAGGAGTACTCCTTCAGGACCGAGATAGTAGAAAATTGTCTAGTGAGGTGTCCCCCTTCCCCAAAATCGAAACAACCGAGGACTGAATTAAGGAGTACTCCTCCGTCCCAATGCAAAATGATCTTATATTGTGGGACGGATGAAGTAGAAAACATATCGAGGGAGCATTTTTTCTTGGTCTCTTAGCAGGAGTTCATAGGTAAAATATTGACGCGACGACACGAGACAGGAGTTTCTCGGTCAATACGCTCGTGACACAAAGGGCACCAAGGCGATAGGGTTTCCCCTGCACCCTGCCGATGCCGGCGTGGTCTGCCTCGTCTCATGTGACCTTAGAGTCATGGAGGCGCGGTGGATCATGGTCCTTGTTGTGGGATGACTTCGTTTTTAGATATATTTTTTAGTATATAAAGCGGACCGAAAGCCTTTTTGGGTAAATGTGGAATACGACTCCTCGTCTAACCCCAGCCCCGACGGTACTTCTAGCATCGCTAGAGGGCGTGTGGAGGCTTGTCTCTGGCAGATCTAGCGGGATACATTCGGTGTTTGTCTTCGGTAAATCCGATTGGATCTGGTCTTCGTTTTTCTACGTTCGTGTGTCTAGAGTTTGGATCCTTTTGATCTAGACATTTCTTTGTCGGTGATGTTTGCGATTCTGGTGCATTGGTCCCATGTGGCCTTATGACGATGACTTCCCGACTGTCTACTAAATAAGGTTTGCTCGGCTCTAGTGAGAGAGAGGCGATGACGGTGGTGCGTGTCATGGGGATGTTTCCGACAGTAGAAAGGGGTAGGAAGATGGAGCATGATCTATCTAGATGCAGACGGGTGACACAAGTATTTTTACGAGTTCGGGCCTCTCACGGTGGAGATAACAACCCTACGTCTCGTTCTTCGAAAAGGCTTTTCTTTGTTCCGTGTATGAATTTAGTGCGTATGTGAAAGAGTTTGCAAGAGAGAGAGAGAATGAGAATGAGAATTCCCTAAATCTAAGTGTGAGGGGTCGCTTATAAAGATTGCGCCACCCTCTCACCTACTATGTTACAAGTAGTTATCCGCCCTACTCAACGATGGCGATGCTTCAAATGTCATGCCCGACTATTGTGCTTCTTGTATCCGAATATACTGGCTGGCCAAGTAATTTGTGTCTTCCAAGTACCTGACACATTAGATCGTTCAAGTAGTGGTGACCCAAATGTCACCCGAGTAACTTTTTGGGTGGTTGAGATTGATTTGGGCCCATCTGTCATACGGATCCCATGCTTTATGATACTTTGACCCTTCATAGGCCTACCTATTGTGGGTATCCCCATCAGTGCACCTACGGCTCATTCTAGCGCTTGTAGTTGTCGCTAGGTGTTTCAAAAATCTGGATGTAATTTTTTTACTTCTGATGTTATTTATACTACCTTGATAATTGATGAATTTATAGGAAGTTTTTCTTCAAAACAATACTGATGTGGCACATCAATTAAAGAAGAAAAGAAGGGAGTTGTGGCTCTTAGCACATTTCACTACACAATACAATTAATGTTTTGATCTGATGTGGTTTCTTTCTAATGTTTCTCTCATTCCCTTCTCTCTACAACTAGGTCACGATATTGAGATGCACATATGATTCCTAAACCAATTGAATGCAACATAGTTAGAAATAACACCTAAGGACGTTGCTAATTCTAGTCTCTTAGAGCAAGTACAATAAGGTGACTTAAACAAGCTATAAGAGTTTAAAACTTAGTATATTTTTGCTTAATTGGAGGAGAGAGAAAAGAAAAGAGAAGGGAAGCTGTCGGTGTCAAAACCGGCGGATCTCGGATAGGGGGTCCCGAACTGTGCATCTAGGCCGGATGGTAACAGGAGGCAGGGGACACGAAGTTTTACCCAGGTCCGGGCCCTCTTGATGGAGGTAAAACCCTATGTCCTGCTTGATTAATATTGATGATATGGGTAGTACAAGAGTAGATCTACCACGAGATCAGAGAGGCTAAACCCTAAAAACTAGCCTATGGTATGATTGCATGTTGTGATTGTTGTCCTATGGACTAAAACCCTTCGGTTTATATAGACACCGAAGAGGTTTAGGGTTACACAAGGTCGGTTACAAAGGAGGAGATATCCATATACGTATCGCCTAGCTTGCCTTCCACGCCAAGTAGAGTCCCATCCAGACATGAGACGAATCTTGGAAATATGCCCTAGAGGCAATAATAAAAGCATTATTATTATATTTCCTTGTTCATGATAATTGCCTTTATTCATGCTATAATTGTGTTATCCGGAAATTGTAATACATATGTGAATAATAGACACCAACATGTCTCTAGTAAGCCTCTAGTTGACTAGCTCGTTGATCAACAAATAGTCATGGTTTCCTGACTATGGACATTGGATGTCATTGATAACGAGATCACATCATTAGGAGAATGATGTGATGGACAAGACCCAATCCTAAACATAACACAAAATCGTATAGTTCGTTTGCTAGAGTTTTTCCAATGTCAAGTATCCTTTCCTTAGACCATGAGATCGTGTAACTCTCGGATACCATAGGAGTACTTTGGGTGTGCCAAACGTCACAACGTAACTGGGTGACTATAAAGGTATACTACGTGTATCTCCGAAAGTGTCTGTTGGGTTGACACGTGTAACGCCCCATATGTAACCTTCCCGAATTGTACTCCGACTCTTGCCGTTTCCGGCATTAAGTTATATTTAATTCTCGGGTTCGGGTCTTTGTCTCCGTGTGTTGTTTTTGTTTTCGTGCATCTCATATCATGTCGTCACGTGCATTGCATTTGCGTACATGTTCATCTCATGCATTCGAGCTTTTTCCCCGTTGTCCGTTTTGCATTCCGGCTCTTCGTTCTCCTCCAGTGGCCATTTCTAGCTTTCTTTCGTGTGCGGGGATTAAACATTTCCGGATTGGACCGAGACTTGCCATGCGGCCTTGGTTTACTACCGGTAGACTGCCTGTCAAGTTTCGGGTCATTTGGACTTCGTTTGATACTCCAATGGTTAACCGAGGGACCGAAAAGGCCTCGTGTGTGTGCAGCCCAACACCCCTCCATTTTGTCCCAAAACCCACCAAACTCTGCTCCATCGTCTCGGTCGTTCGATCACGATCGTGTGGGCGAAAATTGCACCTCATTTGGGCTCTCCTAGCTCCACTTATGCCTATTTAAACACCCCCCATTTCGGATCTCGTCTTCCTCCCCGTCCTCCTCCTAAAAAAAACATCTTCAACCCCGCCGCAGACGGACGTGTCCGGATCGGACCGGACACCGTCCGCCCTGCCGCCGCCAGCCAACCGCGAGCCGCCACGTGGCCCGGGGACCCCTTCGCCGCCGCCGGCCCGCAAGGCTCGCGGGAGGCCCCCGTGGCCCAGCGCCTCCGCCGCCCCAGCGCCGCGCCCCCGCCGCCTTCGTCCTCCTCGACGGCCCCGCGCGCCGCCGCCCGCTCCGCCTAGCGCCGCCGCCGCGCCGCAGCTCCTCGCCGGCATCGGGCCCCGCCGTGGCCGCCGCTCCACCCGTCGCCCCCATCGCCGGTGCCGCACCGCGGGAGCCCGCGCCCGGCCCCGGATCCGGCCGCCCCCGGCCCCTTCTCCCACTCCGGCGGAGCCCCGATGAGTCCCCGGCCGTCCTCGGCTTCCATGCCCGGCGAGGAACAATGCCTGCTACAGTAAACCCTAGATCTGAGATTTCGAGACAGTTGACTTTCCCCTCCCCGTCTATTTTTTTATGCAACTTTGACTGCTTGTATCTCCGCAACCGTAGCTCCGTTTTGGGCTTATGATATATCAAAATCTTCGTCTCGACGAGTACATCATTTCATTCCATTGCATCATTTGCATTTGAGGTCATCTTGTTGCCCAAAATGCTGTTGGAAGGAGGCATCATGAGTTAAATTGCAGATCCGTTAGTTCATCATGCACTTTTGTCATTTTTGCCATGTTTAATCCGTGCATGATATGCCTGTGCCCTTTTGGGATGAATTGTTAAGCATGTTGTCTTCTTTCCATAGGTGCCTCCCATGCATTTTTAGGATGTGTGTGTTGTCTTGTGCAAGCTTGCAAAGAGGGCTACCTGAGTTTACTGATTTCAGGGACTTAGTGAAATTCACTAAGTCTGGGATGTTTTAGTTCACGATGCTATATGTCCAGCTTGTTTCCTAGTGATCCGTGCCTGTTTTGAGGATGATCAGTAAGAGTGATTTGTTATGCTTGTTGTGCTTAATCCATCCATGTCTTTACTTGTTATGTTGGAGCACCCTAGGTTGACTCAATCGAGCTCAACTTTTGCATAGTTGTTGTTTTGGGCAGATCGCGAACTCTTTTGCGATTTTGCCGGAGTTATTGCTAGTGATCCATGCATGCTATGCCATTGTTCTTGCCATGTATAGCTAGCATTTTGTGCCTTCTTAATGGATATATGCTTGCCTTGCCATGACTTGCACCGTAGTGAGTGCATCGAGCTCGTTAACATGCCTCCATGAGTTATAGTTTCAGCATGTCCCAGTTTTCACAGTCTGAAAACTGATTGTGTTTCATCGATGTTCGTGTGCTCGGTAGAGTATTTTGTGAACCCTTTTGGCCCCAGGTCATTTTGGGTGTTTTGTTAATCGTGTTGAGTAGCTCCATGCCATGCTCTTACTTGCCATGTTAAGGTTTTGCATCATGTTGTTTTGCTGCTCCGAAGAGAGCATCGTTGTCTGAAATTCCAGACTAGCGTTAATTTCGCTAAGTCTGAAATCTGTTTTGCTTATTCAGTTTTGCCATGGTTGTTTGAAGCCCTTAATGGATGAATTTGCCTATGCCTCAGTCTTGGTGATTTGTTAAGCTTCTTGAGTACATCACTGCCATGCAATTTGTTTTCATGTTTGGTGGCTGTAGCATGTTCATTTTGTTGCATTTAGGAGCCTACTTGCTGTATATCGCAGATCGGTTCGTTTAGTAAATCGCTTGCCATTTCTAAACCGTAGCTCCGATTGCCATGATCTTTATATCGTTTTCAGGGGATTTCTTCCCCTCTATCCAGTGGCACACTTGGTTTTCCAAGTTGAGGCCAGGTTCATGCATTTACTGTTACAACTTGCATTTTGCATCCCGCATCGCATTCCGCATAGCATTTCATCTTTGCATGTTTTTGGTTGCCCTTGGACGTGGTTGATTGTATCCTTGTTGCTTGTTTGTGTTGTTGGGTAGAGCCGGGAGACGAGTTCGCTAACGAGGAGCCCGTTGAGTTTGCTTTTGAGGATCCAGTCAATTCTGACAACTGCGTAGGCAAGATGATCACACCCTTGAAATCACTACTATCTTTGCTATGCTAGTTTGCTCGCTCTTTTGCTTTGCCAATGCTACGATACCTACCACTTGCTTGTCAGCCTCCCAATTGCCATGCTTGAGACTCTAACCCACCTTTGTCCTAGCAAACCATTGATTGGCTATGTTACCGCTTTGCTCAGCCCTTCTTATAGCGTTGTTAGTTGCAGGTGAAGATTGGAGCCGTTCCTTGTTGGAACACTTATTTACTTGTTGGGATATCATTATATTGCTATGTTATCTTTACTCATCTATACACTTGGTAAAGGGTGGAAGGCTCGGCCTCTCGCCTAGTGTTTTGTTCCACTCTTGCCGCCCTAGTTTCCGTCATATCGGTGTTATGTTCCCGGATTGTTGCGTCCCTTACGCGGTTGGGCTATAATGGAACCCCTTGATACTTCGCCTTGATTAAAGCTTTTCCAGCAATGCCCAACATTGGTTTTACCATTTTCCACCTACCCCTTTTTCCCTTGGGTTTCCGGAGCCCGAGGGTCATCTTTATTTTAGCCCCCCACGGGCCAGTGCTCCTCTGAGTGTTGGTCCGAAATGAGATGCCTGTGGGGCCACCTCGGGGAAACTTGAGGGTTGGTTTTACTCGTAGCTAGTCTCATCTGAGTGTGCCCTGAGAAAGAGATATGTGCAGCTCCTATCGGGATTTGTCGGCGCATTCGGGCGGTGTTGCTGGACTAGTTTTGACCTGTCGAATCATCTTGTTGTACCGGGATACCGAGTCTGATCGGTGAGTCATGGGTGGAGGTCTATTCCTTCGTTGACCGTGAGAGCTTGTTATGGGCTAAGTTGGGACCCCCCTGCAGGGATTGATCTTTCGAAAGCCGCGCCCACGGTTATGGGTAGATGGGAATTTGTTAATGTCCGGTTGTAGACAACTTGAACCTTAAATAATTAAAATGAATCAACTGAGTGTGTTGCCGTGACGGCCTCTTCTCGGCGGAGTCCGGGAAGTGGACACGGCGTTGGAGTTATGTTTGCGTAGGCTGCTCTATGTAGTTTTCCGCTCGTGCTTTGCCCCCTCTTCTCGCTCTCCTTTGCGAATAAGTTAGCCACCATATATGCTAGTCGCTTGCTGCAGCTCCACTTTACATTACCCATTTCCTACCTATTTAGCTTAAATAGTCTTGATCGCGAGGGTGCGAGATTGCTGAGTCCTTTGTGGCTCACAGATTGCTATGACACCAGATGCAGGGACCGATGATACTTCTCCGGATGGCGCGCTCGAGCTGAAGTGGGAGTACGACGAGGACTCTCAGCGTTACTATGTGTCGTTTCCTGATGATCAGTAGGAATGCCTATTCGGGGTTTGATTCAGGGCCTAGTCGCTTGTTGGGGGTCTTTTCTATTTTGGCGCCGTAGTCGGGCCATGAGTGATTGTATGATGGATGTTATTTATGTATTTTGATGTGACGTGGCGAGTGTAAGCCAACTATGATATTATTCCCCTTTATATTATATATGTACATGGGTTGTGTAATGATTCCCGACTTGCGACATTGCTTTCCATGCGCCTATGTCTCTAAGTCGTGCCTCGACACGTGGGAGACATAGCCGCATCGAGGGCGTTACAAGTTGGTATCAGAGCCTTCCCCGACCTTAGGAGCCCCATTGCTTGATCGTTTTTAGCAGCCGAGTTGTGTCTAGAAAAATGTTTTGAGTCCTTAGGAATTATATATATCGGAGAGCTTAGGAATTCTTTTTACTTCCCAGTATCCTCATCGCTCTGGTAAGGCATCCTGACGTAGAGTTTTGACTCTTCTCTTCTCAAATTTCACTAAATTTTTTTTAGGATCACGCGAGTATCTTAGTTTTGTTCCGATGGCTTATGATGAGAATACTGTCTTGGTGCCTCCTGTCAGGGGTTTAGTGGAAGTGTCCCGGGGAGTTGAGCTCTGAGGTGTTGTCATCATAATTCTATCGTTGCAATTCTAGTATACTTGAGATATGTGCGCGACATCGAAAATCTCCTTTATGCAGTTCGTTGGTGAGATAACCTCGACGCCACCCAGTACTGGGGCGGGAGTTCGGGAGTATCGCCATAACTTGTATAACGGATGCTTTTCGAAGGTTGAGATAGATGGTTTCCGAAGGTTTCTTGGTTATGTGTTGAAGGATGGATGCAGCTGGATGTAGGAATTGCTAGCTTGGGTGAGATATTATGCTTCCCCTGTATCCCCAACACCTGATTGCATAACCGGAAAGTTTCGGGAGTTTCATAGGTGAGAATTCAAGTAGCCTTAGGATATCTCTCCAACAGATGTGTGATATGAAAATGGGGTTCGACGTCTAGTGGTTCGCCTATTCACGGTCGATTTTACAGTGGTCTCGTTGTGTCTTAAAGAGTCCTTGGCTATGCTGACTCGGGGACGCTTTGTATGTCATGTGCACTGCCTTGTACATGATGGTGCTGTACGGTCGAGCCCGTGTAGGTCCTACCACGAACACTTCGGACGAAATTTCTATCATGTGTTTGTTCCGGCTTATTCCGCAAGCCAACCCTTGGTTTTATTTTGAGTTGTGGTATTCGTTCTTCTTCGACGTCATATGTTGATTCCATCCCTCGTTGATGTACCTCTCCTACCTGATTCTTCGTGGCTTCACAATTTAGGAATATGTGACCACTAAAGGAAATATGCCCTAGAGGCAATAATAAAGTTATTATTTATTTCCTTATATCATGATAAATGGTTATTATTCATGCTAGAATTGTATTAACCGGAAACATAATACATGTGTGAATACATAGACAAACAGAGTGTCACTAGTATGCCTCTACTTGACTAGCTCGTTAATCAAAAATGGTTATGTTTCCTAACCATGGACAAAGAGTTGTTATTTGATTAACGGGATCACATCATTAGTTGAATGATCTGATTGACATGACCCATTCCATTAGCTTAGCACCCGATCGTTTAGTATGTTGCTATTGCTTTCTTCATGACTTATACATGTTCCTATGACTATGAGATTATGCAACTCCCGTTTGCCGGAGGAACACTTTGTGTGCTACCAAACGTCACAACGTAACTGGGTGATTATAAAGGAGCTCTACAGGTGTCTCCAAAGGTACATGTTGGGTTGGCGTATTTTGAGATTAGGATTTGTCACTCCGAATGTCGAAGAGGTATCTCTGGGCCCTCTCGGTAATGCACATCACATAAGCCTTGCAAGCATTACAACTAATGAGTTAGTTGCGAGATGATGTATTATGGAACGAGTAAAGAGACTTGCCAGTAACGAGGTTGAAGTAGGTATTGGATACCGACGATCGAATCTCGGGCAAGTAACATACCGATGACAAAGGGAACAACGTATGTTGTTATGCGGTCTGACCGATAAAGATCTTCGTAGAATATGTAGGAGCCAATATGGGCATCCAGGTCCCGCTATTGGTTATTGACCGGAGACGTGTCTCGGTCATGTCTACATTGTTCTCGAACCGTAGGGTCCGCACGCTTAAGGTTTCGATGACAGTTATATTATGAGTTTATGAGTTTTGATGTACCGAAGGAGTTCGGAGTCCCGGATGAGATCGGGGACATGACGAGGAGTCTCGAAATGGTCGAGATGTAAAGATCGATATATTGGACGACTATATTCGGACATCGGAAAGGTTCCGAGTGATTCGGGTATTTTCGGAGGTACCGGGGAGTTACGGGAATACGGGGAAGAGTATTGGGCCTTAATGGACTTTAGTGGGAAGGAGCCAGGAGGTGGCGCGCGCCCCACCCAAACCCAGTCCGAATTGGACAAGGGATTTGGGGCGCGGCCCACCTCTCCCTTCCTTCTCCACTTCCCTCCTTTCCCCCCTTCTCCTAGTTGGACTAGGAAAGAAGGAGTCCTACTCCCGGTGGGAGTAGGACTCCCCTTGGCGCGCCCTCTCCTAGGCCGGCCGCCCCTCCTCCCTTGCTCCTTTATGTACGGGGGCAGGGGCACCCCATAGACACACAAGTTGATCATTGTGATCGTTCCTTAGCCGTGTGCGATGCCCCCTGCCACCATATTCCACCTCGATCATATCGTTGTAGTGCTTAGGCGAAGCCCTGCGTCGGTAGAACATCAAGATCGTCACCACGCCGTCGTGCTGACGGAATTCCTCCCCGAAGCTTTGCTGGATCGGAGCCCGGGGATCGTCATCGAGCTGTACGTGTGCTAAGAACTCGGAGGTGCCGGAGTAACGGTGCTTGGATCGGTCGGATCAGGAAGAAGACGTACGACTACTTCCTCTACATTGTGTCAACTCTTCCGTTGCGATCTACAAGGGTACGTAGATCAGACTCTCCCCCTCATTGCTATGCATCACCATGATCTTGTGTGTGCGTAGGAATTTTTTTGAAATTACTACGTTCCCCAACAGTGGCATCTGAGCGTAGGTTTTATGGTTTGATGTTATATGCACGAGTAGAACACAAGTGAGTTGTGGGCGATACAAGTCATACTGCCTACCAGCATGTCAAACTTTGGTTCGGCGGTATTGTTGGACGAGATGACCCGGACCAACCTTACGCGTACGCTTATGCGAGACCGGTTCCCCCGACGTGCTTTGCACACAGGTGGCTTGCGGGCGACTGTCTCTCCAACTTTAGTTGAACCGTGTGTGGCTACGCCCGGTCCTTGCGAAGGTTAAAAAGGAGTCTATTTGACAAACTATCGTTGTGGTTTTGATGCGTAGGTGAGATTGGTTCTTGCTTAAGCCCGTAGCAGCCACGTAAAACATGCAACAACAAAGTAGAGGACGTCTAACTTGTTTTTGCAGGGCATGTTGTGATGTGATATGGTCAAGACATGATGCTAAATTTTATTGTATGAGATGATCATGTTTTGTAACTGAGTTATCAGCAACTGGCAGGAGCCATATGGTTGTCGTTTTATTGTATGCAATGCAATCGCGATGTAATGCTTTACTTTATCACTAAGTGGTAGCGATAGTCGTGGAAGCATAAGATTGGCGAGACGACAACGACGCTACGATGGAGATCAAGGTGTCGTGCCGGTGACGATGGTGATCATGACAGTGCTTCGGAGATGGAGATCACAAGCACAAGATGATGATGGCCATATCATATCACTTATATTGATTGCATGTGATGTTTATCTTTTTATGCATCTTATCTTGCTTTGATTGACGGTAGCATTATAAGATGATCTCTCACTAAATTATCAAGAAGTGTTCTCCCTGAGTATGCACCGTTGCCAAAGTTCGTCGTGCCCAGACACCACGTGATGATCGGGTGTGATAAGCTCTACGTCCATCTACAACGGGTGCAAGCCAGTTTTTGCACACGCAGAATACTCAAGTTAAACTTGACGAGCCTAGCATATGCAGATATGGCCTCGGAACACGGAGACCGAAAGGTCGAGCGTGAATCATATAGTAGATATGATCAACATAACGATGTTCACCATTGAAAACTACTCCATCTCATGTGATGGTCGGTTATGGTTTAGTTGATTTGGATCACGTGATCACTTCGAGGATTAGAGGGATGTCTATCTAAGTGGGAGTTCCTAAGTAATATGATTAAATTGAACTTAAATTTATCATGAACTTAGTCCTGGTAGTATTTTGCAAATTATGTTGTAGATCAATAGCTCGCGTTGTTACTTCCCTGTGTTTATTTTGATATGTTCCTAGAGAAAATTGTGTTGAAAGATGTTAGTAGCAATGATGCGGATTGGATCCATGATCTGAGGTTTATCCTCATTGCTGCACAGAAGAATTATGTCCTTGAGGCACCGCTAGGTGACAGACCTATTGCAGGAGCAGATGCAGACGTTATGAACGTTTGTCTAGCTCAATATGATGACTACTTGATAGTTTAGTGCACCATGCTTAATAGCTTAGAATCGGGACTTCAAAGACGTTTTGAACGTCATGGACCATATGAGATGTTCCAGGAGTTGAAGTTAATATTTCAAGCAAATACCCGAGTTGAGAGATATGAAGTCTCCAACAAGTTCTATAGCTAAAATATGGAGGAGAATCGCTCAACTAGTGAGCATGTGCTCAGACTGTCTGGGTACTATAATCGCTTGAATCAAGTGGAAGTTAATCTTCCAGATAAGATAGTGATTGACAGAATTCTCTAGTCACCATCACCAAGTTAGTAGAACTTCGTGATGAACTATAATATGCAAGGGATAACGGAAACAATTCCCATGCTCTTCGTGATGCTGAAATCGACGAAGGTAGAAATCAAGAAAAACATCAAGTGTTGATGGTTAACAAGACCACTAGTTTCAAGAAAAGGGCAAAAGGAAGAAGGGGAACTTCAAGAAGAACGGCAAGCAAGTTGCTGCTCAAGTGAAGAAACCCAAGTCTGGTCCTAAGCCTGATACAAAGTGCTTCTACTGCAAAGGGATTGGTCACTGGAAGCGGAACTACCCCAAGTATTTGGCGGATAAGAAGGATGGCAAAGTGAACAAAAGTATATTTGATATACATGTTATTGATGTGTACTTTACTAGTGTTTATATAAACCCCTCAGTATTTGATACTGGATCAGTTGCTAAGAGTAGTAACTCAAAACAGGAGTTGCAGAATGAACAGAGACTAGTTAAGGGTGAAGTGACGATGTGTGTTGGAAGTGGTTCCAAGATTGATATCATCATCGCACACTCCCTATACTTTCGGGATTAGTGTTGAACCTAAATAAATGTTATTTGGTGTTTGCGTTGAGCATGAATATGATTTGATCATGTTTATTGCAATACGGTTATTCATTAAAGTCAGAGAATAATTGTTGTTCTGTTTACATGAATAAAACCTTCGAGGGTCATACACCCAATGAAACAAGTTCGTTGGATCTCGATCGTAGTGATACACATATTCATAATATTGAAATCAAAAGATGCAAAGTTAATAATAATAGTGCAACTTATTTGTGGCACTGCCATTTAGGTCATATTGGTGTAAAGCGCATGAAGAAACTCCATGCTGATGGGCTTTTGGAATCACTTGATTATGAATCACTTGATGCTTGCGAACCGTGCCTCATGGGCAAGATGACTAAAAACTCCGTTCTCCGGAACAATGGAGCGAGCAACTGACTTATTGGAAATAATACATACTGATGTATGCGATCCGATGAGTGTTAAGGCTCACGGCGATTATCGTTATTTTCTGACCTTCATGGATGATTTAAGCAGATATGGGTATATCTACTTGATGAAACATAAGTCTGAAACATTTGAAAGGTTCAAAGAATTTCAGAGTGAAGTGGAAAATCATCGTGACAAGAAAATAAGGTTTCTACGATCTGATCACGGAGACAAATATTTGAGTTACGAGTTTGGTCTTCAATTAAAACAATGTGGAATAGTTTCACAAATTCATGCCACCTGGAACACCACAGCATAATGGTGTGTCCGAATGTCATAACCGTACTTTATTGGATATAGTACAATCTATGATGTTTCTTACCGATTTACCAATATCGTTTTGGGATCATGCATTAGAGACAGCTGCATTCACGTTAAATAGGGCACCATCTAAATTCGTTGAGACGACACCGTGTGAACTATGGTTTGGCAAGAAACCTAAGCTGTCATTTCTTAAAGTTTGGAGTTGCGATGCTTATGTGAAAAAGTTTCATCTCGATAAGCTCAAACTCAAAAATCGGAGAAATATGTCTTCATAGGATACCCAAAGGAGACAGTTGGGTACACCTTCTATCACAGATCCAAAGGCAAGACATTCGTTGCTGAGAATGCATACTTTCTAGAGAAGGAGTTTCTCTCGAAAGAAGTGAGTGGGAGGAAAGTAGAAAACTTGATAAGGTAATTGTACCTTCTCCCTTATTGGAAAATAGTTCATCACAGAAATCTGTTCCTGTGACTACTACACCAATTAGTGAAGAAGCTAATGATGATGATCATGTAACTTTAGATCAAGTTACTACCGAATCTCGTAGGTAAATCAGAGTGAGATCCGCACCGGAGTGGTACGGTAATCCTGTTCTGGAGGTCATGTTACTTGACCATGACGAACCTACGAACTATGAGGAAGCGATGATGAGCCCAAATTCCGAGAAATGGCTTGAGGCCATGAAATCTGAGATGGGATCCATGTATGAGAACAAAGTGTGGACTTTGGTTGACTTGCCCGATGATCGGCAAGACATAGAAAATAAATGGATCTTCAAGAGGAAGACGGACGCTGATACTAGTGTTACTATCTACAAAGCTAGAATTGTCGCAAAAGGTTTTCGACAAGTTCAAGGTGTTGACTACGATGAGAGTTTCTCACTCGTATCTATGCTTAAGTCTGTCCGAATCATGTTAGCGATTGTCGCATTTTATGAAATCTGGCAAATGGATAAACAAAACTGCATTCCTGAATGGATTTATTAAAGAAGAGTTGTATATGATGCAACCAGAAGGTTTTGTCAATCCTAAAGGTGCTAACAAAATATGCAAGCTCCAGCGATCCATCTATGGACTGGTGCAAGCATCTCGGAGTCGGAATATACGCTTTGATAAGTTGATCAAAGGATATAGTTTTATACAGACTTGCGGTGAAGCCTGTATTTACAAGAAAGTGAGTGGGAGCACTACAGCAATTCTGATAAGTATATGTGTATGACATATTGTTGATCGGAAATAATGTAGGATTATTCTGCAAAGCATAAAGGAGTATTTGAAAGGAGTTTTTCAAAGAAAGACCTTGGTAAAACTGCTTACATATTGAGTATCAAGATCTATAAAGATAGATCAAGACGCTTGATAAGTTTTTCAATAAAGTACATACCTTGACAAGATTTTTAAGAAGTTCAAAATGGATCAAGCAAAGAAAGAGTTCTTGCCTGTGTTACAAGGTGTGAAATTGAGTAAGACTCAAAGCCCGACCACGGCAGAAGATAGAAAGAGAATGAAAGTCATTCCCTATGCCTCAGCCATAGGTTCTATAAAGTATGCCATGCTATGTACCAGATCTATTGTATACCCTACACTGATTTTGGCAAGGGAGTACAATAGTGATCTAGGAGTAGATCACTGGACTTTGGTCAAAATTATCCTTAGTGGAATAAGGATATGTTTCTCGATTATGGAGGTGACAATAAGGTTCGTTGTAAAGGGTTACGTCGATGCAAGTTTTGACACTAATCTAGATGACTCTAAGTCTCGATCCAGATACATATTGAAAGTGGGAGCAATTAGCTAGAGTAGCTCCATGCAGAGCATTGTTGACATAGAAATTTGCAAAATACATGCGGATCTGAATGTGGCAGACCCGTTGACTAAGATTCTCTCACAAGCAAAACATGATCACACCTTAGTACTCTTTGGGTGTTAATCACATAGCGATGTGAACTAGATTACTGAATCTAGTAAACCCTTTGGGTGTTGGTCACATGGCGATGTGAACTATGGGTGTTAATCACATGGTGATGTGAACTATTGTTGTTAAATCACATGACGATGTGAACTAGATTATTGACTCTAGTGCAAGTGGGAGACTAAAGGAAATATGCCCTAGAGGCAATAATAAACTTATTATTTATTTCCTTATATCATGATAAATGGTTATTATTCATGCTAGAATTGTATTAACCGGAAACATAATACATGTGTGAATACATAGACAAACAGAGTGTCACTAGTATGCCTCTACTTGACTAGCTCGTTAATAAAAAATGGTTATGTTTCCTAACCATGGACAAAGAGTTGTTATTTGATTAACGGGATCACATCATTAGTTGAATGATCTGATTGACATGACCCATTCCATTAGCTTAGCACTCGATCGTTTAGTATGTTGCTATTGCTTTCTTCATGACTTATACATGTTCCTATGACTATGAGATTATGCAACTCCCGTTTGCCGGAGGAACACTTTGTGTGCTACCAAACGTCACAACGTAACTGGGTGATTATAAAGGAGCTCTACAGGTGTCTCCAAAGGTACATGTTGGGTTGGCGTATTTCGAGATTAGGATTTGTCACTCCGAATGTCGAAGAGGTATCTCTGGGCCCTCTCGGTAATGCACATCACATAAGCCTTGCAAGCATTACAACTAATGAGTTAGTTGCGAGATGATGTATTATGGAACGAGTAAAGAGACTTGCCAGTAACGAGGTTGAACTAGGTATTGGATACCGACGATCGAATCTCGGGCAAGTAACATACCGATGACAAAGGGAACAACGTATGTTGTTATGCAGTCTGACCGATAAAGATCTTCGTAGAATATGTAGGAGCCAATATGGGCATCCAGGTCCCGCTATTGGTTATTGACCGGAGACGTGTCTCGGTCATGTCTACATTGTTCTCGAACCGTAGGGTCCGCACGCTTAAGGTTTCGATGATAGTTATATTATGAGTTTATGAGTTTTGATGTACCGAAGGAGTTTGAAGTCCCGGATGAGATCGGGGACATGACGAGGAGTCTCGAAATGGTCGAGACGTAAAGATCGATATATTGGACGACTATATTCGGACATCGGAAAGGTTCCGAGTGATTCGGGTATTTTCGGAGGTACCGGGGAGTTACGGGAATACGGGGAAGAGTATTGGGCCTTAATGGACTTTAGTGGGAAGGAGCCAGGAGGTGGCGCGCGCCCCACCCAAACCCAGTCCGAATTGGACAAGGGATTTGGGGCGCGGCCCACCTCTCCCTTCCTTCTCCACTTCCCTCCTTTCCCCCCTTCTCCTAGTTGGACTAGGAAAGAAGGAGTCCTACTCCCGGTGGGAGTAGGACTCCCCTTGGCGCGCCCTCTCCTAGGCCGGCCGCCCCTCCTCCCTTGCTCCTTTATGTACGGGGGCAGGGGCACCCCATAGACACACAAGTTGATCATTGTGATCGTTCCTTAGCCGTGTGCGATGCCCCCTGCCACCATATTCCACCTCGATCATATCGTTGTAGTGCTTAGGCGAAGCCCTGCGTCGGTAGAACATCAAGATCGTCACCACGCCGTTGTGCTGACGGAACTCCTCCCCGAAGCTTTGCTGGATCGGAGCCCGGGGATCGTCATCGAGCTGTACGTGTGCTAAGAACTCGGAGGTGCCGGAGTAACGGTGCTTGGATCGGTCGGATCAGGAAGAAGACGTACGACTACTTCCTCTACGTTGTGTCAACTCTTCCGTTGCGATCTACAAGGGTACGTAGATCAGACTCTCCCCCTCATTGCTATGCATCACCATGATCTTGTGTGTGCGTAGGAAATTTTTTGAAATTACTACGTTCCCCAACAACCACTTCAAGAGAAGTGCATTCGTTCATTTTGTTCGGATGTGAAGACTTTATGTTGCAATTTTCATTCCGTTGGTTTCACCTTCAATATTTCTCTATTTGTGTGCTAATGGCGGTCAACCTCTTCAGGATGGCTCCCGCTAAGAGCACCAGTCAGAACCAGAATCAAGATCCTCCGCCACCTCCGCCTCCTCCGGAAGCATGGCAAGCTGTGATGGCTGCTAATAATGCAAATACTCAGCTGATCATGCAAATCATCCAAGAGCGGAATCAAAGCAGTCAAGGAAATCAAGGCAACAACCAGAACCAATTTGCAACTCTGAATCAGTTCCTCGCAAATGGTCCAAAGACGTTCAGCAACTGCGTTGAGGCTACCGATGCTGATGATTGGTTAGTCGATCTGGGCAAGCATTTTGAATGTAGCAATGTCAGACCTGAAGATTTCATCAAGTTCGCGTCTTTCCAGCTCAAGGATCAGGCCGCAGAGTGGTTTCAGCAGTACCGGGATTCCAGAGGTGGACGTTTGATCACTTGGGATGATTTCCGTCGTGATTTCCGAGCTCATCACATTCCTCAAAGTGTGACTGAAAGCAAACGTGAAGAATTCCGCAATCTGAAGCAAGGCTCTTTGTCTGTCTATGACTACAACAAGTTGTTCCAGAAGCTCGCCCGTTTTGCCAAGCAGGATGTTCCTGATGAGAAGAGCATGATCTATCAGTTCAGGGGTGGTCTTCGTGAAGAAATTCAGCTCGCTCTTGTCCTCTTCGAGCCGCTGAGATACGATGAGTTCTACAACATGGCACTGAAGCAAGAGGCTGCTCAGCTCAGGTGTGATGCTTCCAGGAAGCGAGTCAGAGACACTACGTCTTCTTCCTCTACTCAAGTGGCCAAGCAGCAGAAGTATTGGCTTCCTCCTCCTCCGTTCCGTCAGCCGTATCAGCAGAAGAGCAAAGGTGGCAGTGGTTCATCCCACCCACCCAACCCAGGCTTTCAGAACAAGACTTCGTCTCAAGCTCCAAGATCGAGTGCTCCGTACCACCATCCGCTCTCAGAGGTCACGTGCAACAAGTGCCAACAGAAGGGTCACTATGCCAACAAGTGTTTCAACCAGAGGCGTCTTCCTCCTCCTCCTCCTGTCAGATCGGCAAGTACAGCTGTGGTCAAGCATAATCCCAAGCACGCCAAGGTCAATATGGTGAATGCAGCTCAGGCAGAGGATTCGTCAGATGTGATCATGGGTAACCTTCCTGTTAACGATGTTCCTGCAAAAGTTCTTTTTGACTCTGGTGCATCGCATTCCTTCATGTCATTCCCATTTGCATCGGAGAACAATTTTAGCACTAAGGCATTACCTAGAGCTATGCAAGTCGTCTCTCCAGCGAAGCGTCTGAGTTCCACTATGATGATTCCGGATATTTCTATCATGATGGGTGATTTCAAGTTCCTCGCTTCTCCAATGGTTCTTGGCAATTCTGATATCGATCTTATTCTTGGGATGGACTGGCTCTCTAAACATAAAGCTCACCTTGATTGCGCAGCTAAGCAGATTCAACTGACTCATTCGTCTGAGGAAGTAATTGTCTTTGCTGCTCGGGATAATACCATCCGGTTGTTCTCTCTCAATGAAAAGGGTGAATTGGATGCTATTTCACAGATTCCGGTTGTTTGTGAGTATCAAGATGTCTTCCCTGAAGAACTCCCAGGCATGCCTCCAAACCGGCCGGTTGAATTTGTTATTGAACTTGAGCCCGGTACGGAACCTGTGTGCAAACGTCCTTACAAGCTCGGCCCCGAAGAGTTGAAGGAGTTGAAGAAACAACTCGATGTTCAAGAAAGAATGGGTCTCATTCGGCCTAGTACTTCTCCGTGGGGTTGTGGTGTTCTTTTTGTGAAGAAGAAGGATGGAACGGACCGACTTTGTGTTGATTATCGTCCATTGAACAAGAAGACCATCAAGAACAAATACCCACTTCCCAACATTAATGAGCTGTTTGAACAACTCAAGGGTGCCCAAGTATTCTCCAAGCTTGATCTCCGTATGGGTTATCATCAAATTCGCATTCGTGAGCAAGATATCCCAAAGACGGCGTTCAGAACAAGCTATGGGTCATATGAATACACTGTTATGTCTTTTGGCCTCGCCAATGCTCCTCCGACGTTCTCTCGCATGATGAACTTCATCTTCAACCCCTACACCAACAACTTTGTTTTGGTCTATCTCGACGACATCCTGGTTTTCTCGAAGAACAAGGAAGATCATGCCAAACACTTGCAGTTGGTTCTTGACAAGCTAAGGGAACATCAATTCTACGCCAAGTTCTCCAAGTGTGAGTTTTGGCTCGATGAGGTTCTTTATCTTGGCCATATTATCTCTGCCAAGGGCATTTCCGTGGATCCTGAGAAGGTGTCTGCAATCGTTAATTGGGAACCTCCTCAGAATGTGAAGCAACTCCGTAGCTTCCTCGGTCTTGCAAGTTATTGCCGAAGATTCATTGAAAACTTTTCCAAGATCGCGAAGCCTCTCTCAAATCTTCTTCAGAAGCACGTCAAGTACGCTTGGTCTCCGGAGTGTGATATTGCTTTCAACGCTTTGAAAGAGAAATTGATCACTGCTCCAGTTCTAACTCCGCCTGATGAAACCAAGCCGTACGAGGTCTTTTGTGATGCCTCTCTCCAAGGTCTCGGTGCAGTACTGATGCAAGAGAAGAAAGTTGTTGCTTATACCTCTCGCAGTTGAAGCCTAATGAGAAGAACTACCCCACTCATGATCTCGAGTTGGCGGCAGTTGTGCACGCATTGTTGACTTGGAGACATCTTCTCTTGGGAAGGAATGTGGACATTTTCACTGATCACAAGAGTCTCAAGTACATCTTCACTCAGCCTAATCTCAACCTCAGGCAGACTCGATGGGTCGAAATGATTCAAGAGTACAATCCGAGTATCGAGTATACTCCAGGCAAGGCTAATGTGATTGCTGACGCTTTGAGCAGAAAAGCATATTGCAACAGTCTGATTCTCAAGCCTTATCAACCCGAGCTTTGTGAAGCCTTCCGCAAACTTAATCTGCAAGTTGTTCCTCAAGGTTTCCTCGCCAACCTTCAAGTTTCTCCTACCTTGGAAGACCAGATTCGCCAAGCCCAGCTTCTTGATGCTACGGTGAAAAAGGTGAAGGTTGGTATTGCAAAGAGTCAGTCCAAGTACAAGTGCTACCGACTTGATGACAAGGACACTCTATTCTTCGAGGATCGAATTGTTGTGCCCAAAGGTGAACTTCGTAAAGTGATCATGAATGAGGCTCACAACTCTCTCCTCTCCATCCACCCTGGGAGCACGAAGATGTATCAAGATCTGAAGCAAACTTATTGGTGGACTCGAATGAAGCGCGAGATCGCTCAATTCGTGACTGAATGTGATGTCTGCAGAAGAGTGAAAGCAGAACACCAAAGGCCAGCAGGTCTCCTCCAACCTCTTGCCATTCCAGAATGGAAGTTTGACCACATTGAAATGGACTTCGTGACTGGGTTTCCAAAGTCCAAGCATGGCAATGATGCTATATTCGTTGTCATCGACAAGCTCACCAAAGTGTCTCATTTCCTGCCTATCAAAGAGTCAATCACTGCAGCTCAATTGGCGGAGCTCTATACCTCTCATATTGTCTCTCTGCACGGTATTCCTCAAGTGATATCTTCAGACCGTGGCAGCATCTTTACCTCCAAGTTTTGGGATTCTTTTCAGAAGGCCATGGGCACCAACATTCGCTTCAGCACTGCTTTCCATCCTCAAACAAGCGGTCAAGTCGAGCGTGTCAACCAGATTCTTGAAGATATGCTCAGGGCTTGTGTTATCTCCTTCGGCATGAAGTGGGAGGATTGTCTTCCTTATGCTGAATTCTCGTACAACAACAGTTTCCAAGCAAGTTCCGGCAAGGCCCCATTTGAAATTCTGTATGGTAGGAAGTGCCGTACACCTCTCAATTGGTCTGAAACCGGTGAACGTCAGCTGCTGGGTAATGACGTAATCACAGAGGCAGAAGAAATGTGCAAGGTCATTCGTGATAACCTCAAAGCAGCCCAATCCCGCCAGAAGAGCTACTATGATAGTAAGCACCGTGATTTGGCTTTCGAGATCGGAGATCATGTCTACCTCCGCGTCTCTCCTATGGAAGGGACTCGTCGCTTCGGTATCAAAGGGAAGCTTGCCCCCAGATACGTCGGGCCTTTCAAGATCGCCAGCAAGAGAGGCGACCTCGCCTATCAACTCGAGCTTCCTGCAAACTTCGCCAATGTTCATGATGTGTTCCACGTCTCGCAACTCCGAAAGTGCTTCAAGACACCTGAGCGCACCGTCAACTTCGAGGACATTGAGCTCCAAGAAGATCTCTCTTACCGTGAGCACCCAGTTGCAATCCTTGAAGAGACTGAACGCAAAACTCGCAACAAGTCAATCAAGTTTCTCAAAATCAAGTGGTCACACCATTCCGACCGTGAAGCTACCTGGGAACGCGAGGATCACCTCCGTTCTGAGTACCCGGAGTTCTTTCAGTCCTAGATCTCGGGACGAGATTTTTTCGTAGTGGTGGAGTGTTGTAACGCCCCATATGTAACCTTCCCGAATTGTACTCCGACTCTTGCCGTTTCCGGCATTAAGTTATATTTAATTCTCGGGTTCGGGTCTTTGTCTCCGTGTGTTGTTTTTGTTTTCGTGCATCTCATATCATGTCGTCACGTGCATTGCATTTGCGTACATGTTCATCTCATGCATTCGAGCTTTTTCCCCGTTGTCCGTTTTGCATTCCGGCTCTTCGTTCTCCTCCGGTGGCCATTTCTAGCTTTCTTTCGTGTGTGGGGATTAAACATTTCCGGATTGGACCGAGACTTGCCATGCAGCCTTGGTTTACTACCGGTAGACCGCCTGTCAAGTTTCGGGTCATTTGGACTTCGTTTGATACTCCAATGGTTAACCGAGGGACCGAAAAGGCCTCGTGTGTGTGCAGCCCAACACCCCTCCATTTTGGCCCAAAACCCACCAAACTCTGCTCCATCGTCTCGGTCGTTCGATCACGATCATGTGGGCGAAAACCGCACCTCATTTGGGCTCTCCTAGCTCCACTTATGCCTATTTAAACACCCCCCATTTCGGATCTCGTCTTCCTCCCCGTCCTCCTCCTAAAAAAAACATCTTCAACCCCGCCGCAGACGGACGTGTCCGGATCGGACCGGACACCGTCCGCCCCGCCGCCGCCAGCCAACCGCGAGCCGCCATGTGGCCCGGGGACCCCTTCGCCGCCGCCGGCCCGCAAGGCCCGCGGGAGGCCCCCGTGGCCCAGCGCCTCCGCCGCCCCAGCGCCGCGCCCCCGCCGCCTTCGTCCTCCTCGACGGCCCCGCGCGCCGCCGCCCGCTCCGCCTAGCGCCGCCGCCGCGCCGCAGCTCCTCGCCGGCGTCGGGCCCCGCCGTGCCCGCCGCTCCGCCCGCCGCCCCCATCGCCGGTGCCGCGCCGCGGGAGCCCGCGCCCGGCCCCGGATCCGGCCGCCCCCGGCCCCTTCTCCCACTCCGGCGGAGCTCCAACGAGTCCCCGGCCGTCCTCGGCTTCCGTGCCCGGCGAGGAACAGTGCCTGCTACAGTAAACCCTAGATCTGAGATTTCGAGACGGTTGACTTTCCCCTCCCCGTCTATTTTTTTATGCAACTTTGACTGCTTGTATCTCCGCAACCGTAGCTCCGTTTTGGGCTTATGATATATCAAAATCTTCGTCTCGACGAGTACATCATTTCATTCCATTGCATCATTTGCATTTGAGGTCATCTTGTTGCCAAAAATGCTGTTGGAAGGAGGCATCATGAGTTAAATTGCAGATCCGTTAGTTCATCATGCACTTTTGTCATTTTTGCCATGTTTAATCCGTGCATGATATGCCTGTGCCCCTTTGGGATGAATTGTTAAGCATGTTGTCTTCTTTCCAGAGGTGCCTCCCATGCATTTTTAGGATGTGTGTGTTGTCTTGTGCAAGCTTGCAAAGAGGGCTACCTGAGTTTACTGATTTCAGGGACTTAGTGAAATTCACTAAGTCTGGGATGTTTTAGTTCACGATGCTATATGTCCAGCTTGTTTCCTAGTGATCCGTGCCTGTTTTGAGGATGATCAGTAAGAGTGATTTGTTATGCTTGTTGTGCTTAATCCATCCATGTCTTTACTTGTTATGTTGGAGCACCCTAGGTTGACTCAATCGAGCTCAACTTTTGCATAGTTGTTGTTTTGGGCAGATCGCGAACTCTTTTGTGATTTTGCCGGAGTTATTGCTAGTGATCCATGCATGCTATGCCATTGTTCTTGCCATGTATAGCTAGCATTTTGTGCCTTCTTAATGGATATATGCTTGCCTTGCCATGACTTGCACCGTAGTGAGTGCATCGAGCTCGTTAACATGCCTCCGTGAGTTATAGTTTCAGCATGTCCCAGTTTTCACAAAGTCTGAAAACTGATTGTGTTTCATCGATGTTCGTGTGCTCGGTAGAGTATTTTGTGAACCCTTTTGGCCCCAGGTCATTTTGGGTGTTTTGTTAATCTTGTTGAGTAGCTCCATGCCATGCTCTTACTTGCCATGTTAAGGTTTTGCATCATGTTGTTTTGCTGCTCCGAAGAGAGCATCGTTGTCTGAAATTCCAGACTAGCGTTAATTTCGCTAAGTCTGAAATCTGTTTTGCTTATTCAGTTTTGCCATGCTTGTTTGAAGCCCTTAATGGATGAATTTGCCTATGCCTCAGTCCTGGTGATTTGTTAAGCTTCTTGAGTACATCACTGCCATGCAATTTGTTTTCATGTTTGGTGGCTGTAGCATGTTCATTTTGTTGCATTTAGGAGCCTACTTGCTGTATATCGCAGATCGGTTCGTTTAGTAAATCGCTTGCCATTTCTAAACCGTAGCTCCGATTGCCATGATCTTTATATCGTTTTCAGGGGATTTCTTCCCCTCTATCCAGTGGCACACTTGGTTTTCCAAGTTGAGGCCAGGTTCATGCATTTACTGTTACAACTTGCATTTTGCATCCCGCATCGCATCCCGCATAGCATATCATCTTTGCATGATTTTGGTTGCCTTTGCATGTGGTTGATTGTATCCTTGTTGCTTGTTTGTGTTGTTGGGTAGAGCCGGGAGACGAGTTCGCTAACGAGGAGCCCGTTGAGTTTGCTTTTGAGGATCCAGTCAATTCTGACAACTGCGTAGGCAAGATGATCACACCCTTGAAATCACTACTATCTTTGCTATGCTAGTTTGCTCGCTCTTTTGCTTTGCCAATGCTACGATACCTACCACTTGCTTGTCAGCCTCCCAATTGCCATGCTTGAGACTCTAACCCACCTTTGTCCTAGCAAACCATTGATTGGCTATGTTACCGCTTTGCTCAGCCCTTCTTATAGCGTTGTTAGTTGCAGGTGAAGATTGGAGCCGTTCCTTGTTGGAACACTTATTTACTTGTTGGGATATCATTATATTGCTATGTTATCTTTACTCATCTATACACTTGGTAAAGGGTGGAAGGCTCGGCCTCTCGCCTAGTGTTTTGTTCCACTCTTGCCGCCCTAGTTTCCGTCATATCGGTGTTATGTTCCCGGATTGTTGCGTCCCTTACGCGGTTGGGCTATAATGGAACCCCTTGATACTTCGCCTTGATTAAAGCTTTTCCAGCAATGCCCAACATTGGTTTTACCATTTTCCACCTACCCCTTTTTCCCTTGGGTTTCCGGAGCCCGAGGGTCATCTTTATTTTAGCCCCCCACGGGCCAGTGCTCCTCTGAGTGTTGGTCCGAAATGAGATGCCTGTGGGGCCACCTCGGGGAAACTTGAGGGTTGGTTTTACTCGTAGCTAGTCTCATCTGAGTGTGCCCTGAGAAAGAGATATGTGCAGCTCCTATCGGGATTTGTCGGCGCATTCGGGCGGTGTTGCTGGACTAGTTTTGACCTGTCGAATCATCTTGTTGTACCGGGATACCGAGTCTGATCGGTGAGTCCTGGGTGGAGGTCTATTCCTTCGTTGACCGTGAGAGCTTGTTATGGGCTAAGTTGGGACCCCCCCTGCAGGGATTGATCTTTCGAAAGCCGCGCCCGCGGTTATGGGCAGATGGGAATTTGTTAATGTCCGGTTGTAGACAACTTGAACCTTAAATAATTAAAATGAATCAACTGAGTGTGTTGCCGTGACGTCGTCTTCTCGGCGGAGTCCGGGAAGTGGACACGGCGTTGGAGTTATGTTTGCGTAGGCTGCTCTATGTAGTTTTCCGCTCGTGCTTTGCCCCCTCTTCTCGCTCTCCTTTGCGAATAAGTTAGCCACCATATATGCTAGTCGCTTGCTGCAGCTCAACTTTACATTACCCCTTTCCTACCTATTTAGCTTAAATAGTCTTGATCGCGAGGGTGCGAGATTGCTGAGTCCTTTGTGGCTCACAGATTGCTATGACACCAGATGCAGGGACCGATGATACTTCTCCGGATGGCGCGCTCGAGCTGAAGTGGGAGTACGGCGAGGACTCTCAGCGTTACTATGTGTCGTTTCCTGATGATCACTAGGGATGCCTATTCGGGGTTCGATTCAGGGCCTAGTCGCTTGTTGGGGGTCTTTTCTATTTTGGCGCCGTAGTCGGGCCATGAGTGATTGTATGATGGATGTTATTTATGTACTTTGATGTGATGTGGCGAGTGTAAGCCAACTATGATATTATTCCCCTTTATATTATATATGTACATGGGTTGTGTAAAGATTCCCGACTTGTGACATTGCTTTCCATGCGCCTATGTCTCTAAGTCGTGCCTCGACACGTGGGAGACATAGCCGCATCGAGGGCGTTACAACACGGATCAAGACTGGGATTTGTCACTCCGTATGACGGAGAGGTATCACTGGGCCCACTCGGTAATGCATCATCATTATGAGCTCAGAGTGACCAAGTGTCTGGTCGCGGGATCATGCATTATGGTACGAGTAAAGTGACTTGCCGGTAACGAGATTGAACGAGGTATTGGCATACCAACGATCAAATCCCGGTCAAGTAACATACCGATTGACAAAGGGAATTGTATACGGGGTTGCTTGAATCCTCGACATCGTGGTTCATCCGATGAGATCATCGAGGAGCATGTGGGAGCCAACATGGGTATCCAGATCCCGCTGTTGGTTATTGACCGGAGAGCAATCTCGGTCATGTCTACATGTCTCCCGCCCGTAGGGTCTACACACTTAAGGTTCGGTGATGCTAGGGTTGAAGAGATATGTATATGTAGTAACCCAAATGTTGTTCGGAGTCCCGGATGAGATCCCGGACGTCACGAGGAGTTCCGGAATGGTCCGGAGGTGAAGAATTATATATAGGAAGTGTAATTTTGTGTTGGGGAACGTAGTAATTTCAAAATTTTCCTACGCACACGCAAGATCATGGTGATGCACAGCAACGAGAGGAGAGTATGATCTACGTACCCTTGTAGATCGCAACAGAAGCGTTGACACAACGTAGAGGAAGTAGTCATACGTCTTCTTCCCGATCCGACCGATCCAAGCACCGTTACTCCGGCACCTCCAAGTTCTTAGCACACGTACAGCTCGATGACGATCCCCGGGCTCCGATCCAGCAAAGCTTCGGGGAGGAGTTCCGTCAGCACGACGGCGAGGTGACGATCTTGATGTTCTACCGACGCAGGGCTTCGCCTAAGCACTACAACGATATGATCGAGGTGGAATATGGTGGCAGGGGGCACCGCACACGGCTAAGGAACGATCACGTGGATCAACTTGTGTGTCTAGAGGTGCCCCTGCCCCCGTATATAAAGGAGCAAGGGGAGGAGGCCAGCCGGCCAGGTGTGGCACGCCAAGGAGGAGTCCTCCTCCTAGTAGGAGTAGGACTCCTACTAGGAGGGGGAAAGAGGTGGAGTGGGAGAAGGAAAGGGGGGGGGGGGGGGGGGGGGGCGCCGCCCCCCTCTCCTAGTCCAATTCGGACCAGGGAGGAGGTGGCGCACGGCCCACCTCTTGCAGCCCCCTCTCTCTCCACTAAGGCCCATATGGCCCAATACTTCTCCCGGTAGGGTTCCGGTAACCCTCCGGCTCTCCGGTTTTCTCCGAAATCACCCGGAACACTTCCGGTGTCCGAATATAGCCGTCCAATATATCAATCTTTATGTCTCGACCATTTCGAGACTCCTCGTCATGTCCGTGATCACATCCGGGACTCCGAACTAACTTCGGTAATCAAAATGCATAAACTCATAATAACTGTCATCGTAACGTTAAGCGTGCGGACCCTACGGTTCGAGAACAATGTAGACATGACTGAGACAGTTCTCCGGTCAATAACCAATAGTGGGACCTGGATGCCCATATTGGCTCCTACATATTCTACGAAGATCTTTATCGGTCAGACCGCATAACAACATACGTTGTTCCCTTTGTCATCGGTATGTTACTTGCCCGAGATTCGATCGTTGGTATCCAATACCTAGTTCAATCTCGTTACTGGCAAGTCTCTTTACTCATTCCGTAATACATCATCTCGCAACTAACTCATTAGTCGCAATGCTTGCAAGGCTTATGTGATGTGCATTACCGAGAAGGCCCAGAGATACCTCTCCGACAATCGGAGTGACAAATCCTAATCTCGAAATAGGCCAACCAACATCTACCTTTGGAGACACCTGTAGAGCTCCTTTATAATCACCCAGTTACGTTATGACGTTTGGTAGCACACAAAGTGTTCCTCCAATAAACGGGAGTTGCATAATCTCATAGTTATAGGAACATGTATAAGTCATGAAGAAAGCAATAGAAACATACTAAACGATCGGATGCTAAGCTAATGAAATGGGTCATGTCAATCAGATCATTCAACTAATGATGTGACCTTGTTAATCAAATAACAACACCTTGTTCATGGTTAGGGAACATAACCATCTTTGATTAACGAGCTAGTCAAGTAGAGGCATACTAGTGACACTAAGTTTGTCTATGTATTCACACATGTATTATGTTTCCGGTTAATACAATTTTAGCATGAATAATAAACATTTATCATGATATAAGGAAATAAATAATAACTTTATTATTGCCTCTAGGGCATATTTCCTTCATTTCGGCCACCGGGGGAGTTTCGGGGGTCACCGGTATTGTACCGGGACCACCGGAAGGGTCCCGGGGGTCCACCAGGTGGGGCCACCCACCCCGGAGGGCCCCACGGGCTTAAGTGGGGAGGAGAACCAGCCCATAGTGGGTTGGTGCGCCCCCTTAGCCCACCCCATGAGCCTAGGGTTGGGAACCCTAGGGTGGGGGGGGGGGGGGCGCCCCACCTAGCTTGGGGGGCACTCCACCCCTTGGCCGCCGCCCCCCTAGGAGATCCCATCTCCTAGGGCCGGCGCCCCCCCTTGGGGAGCCTATATAAAGGGGGGGAGGGAGGGGCAACCGCACCCTTGAGTCTTGGCGCCTCCCTCTCCCCTGCTACACCTCTCCCTCTCGTACTAGAACGGCGAAGCCCTGCTGCGGTGACCCCTGCATCCACCACCACGCCGTCGTGCTGCTGGATCTTCATCAACCTCTCCTCCCCCCGTGCTGGATCAAGAAGGAGGAGACGTTACGCTGACCGTACGTGTGTTGAACGCGGAGGTGCCGTCCGTTCGGCGCTAGGATCTCCGGTGATTTGGATCACGTCGAGTACGACTCCCTCATCCCCGTTCTTTGAACGCTTCCGCTCGCGATCTACAAGGTATGTAGATGCATCCAATCACTCGTTGCTAGATGAACTCATAGATGGATCTTGGTGAAACCGTAGGAAATTTTTTGTTTTCTGCAACGTTCCCCAACAGTGGCATCATGAGCTAGGTCTATGCGTAGTTCTCTTTGCACGAGTAGAACACAATTTGTTGTGGGCGTAGATGTTGTTAACTTTCTTGCCGCTACTAGTCTTATCTTGCTTCAGCGGTATTGTGGGATGAAGCGGCCCGGACCAACCTTACATGTACGCTTACGTGAGACCGGTTCCATTGACTAACATGCACTAGTTGCATAAGGTGGCTGGCGGGTGTCTGTCTCTCCCACTTTAGTTGGAGTGGATTCGATGAAAAGGGTCCTTATGAAGGGTAAATAGAAGTTGACAAATCACGTTGTGGCTTTCACGTAGGTAAGAAAACGTTCTTGATAGAACCCTATTGCAGCCACGTAAAACTTGCAACAACAATTAGAGGACGTCTAACTTGTTTTTGCAGCAAGTGTTTTGTGATGTGATATGGCCAAAGTTGTGATGAATGATGAATGATATATATGTGATGTATGATATGTTCATGCTATTGTAATAGGAATCACGACTTGCATGTCGATGAGTATGACAACCGGCAGGAGCCATAGGAGTTGTCTTTATTTTTCGTATGACCTGCGTGTCATTGAGAAACGCCATGTAAATTACTTTACTTTATTGCTAAACGCGTTAGCCATAGTAGTAGAAGTAATAGTTGGTGAGCAACTTCATGGAGACACGATGATGGAGATCATGGTGTCATGCCGGTGACAAGATGATCATGGAGCCCCAAGATGGAGATCAAAGGAGCTATGTGATATTGGCCATATCATGTCACTATTATTATTTGATTGCATGTGATGTTTATCATGTTTTTCATCTTGTTTACTTAGAACGACGGTAGTAAATAAGATGATCCCTCATAATAATTTCAAGAAAGTGTTCCCCCTAACTGTGCACCGTTGCGATAGTTCGTTGTTTCGAAGCACCACATGATGATCGGGTGTGATAGATTCTAACGTTCACATACAACGGGTGTAAGACAGATTTACACATGCAAACACTTAGGTTGACTTGACGAGCCTAGCATGTACAGACATGGCCTCGGAACACAGAAGACCAAAAGGTCGAGCATGAGTCGTATAGAAGATACGATCAACATGAAGATGTTCACCGATGTTGACTAGTCCGTCTCACGTGATGATCGGACACGGCCTAGTTAACTCGGATCATGTTATACTTAGATGACTGGAGGGATGTCTATCTGAGTGGGAGTTCATTGAATAATTTGATTAGATGAACTTAATTATCATGAACTTAGTCTAAAATATTTACAATATGTCTTGTAGATCAAATGGCCAACGTAGCCCTCAACTTCAACGCGTTCTTAGAGAAAACCAGGCTGAAAGACGATGGCAGCAACTACAGGGACTGGGTCCAGAACCTGAGGATCATCCTCATAGCTGCCAAGAAAGATTATGTCCTACAAGCACCGCTAGGTGACGCACCTGTTCTCCCTGCAGAACAAGACATTATGAACGCTTGGCAGGCACATACCGATGACTACTCCCTCGTTCAGTGCGGTATGCTTTACAGCTTAGAGCCGGGGCTCCAAAAATGTTTTGAGAGACACGGAGCATATGAGATGTTCGAAGAGCTGAAAATGGTTTTCCAAGCTCATGCCCGGGTCGAGAGATATCAAGTCTCCGACAAGTTCTTCAGCTGTAAGATGGAGGAAAACAGTTCTGTCAGTGAGCACATACTCACTATGTCTGGGTTGCATAACCGCTTGACTCAGCTGGGAGTTAATCTCCCGGATGACGCGGTCATTGACAGAATCCTTCAGTCGCTTCCACCAAGCTACAAGAGCTTTGTGATGAACTTCAATATGCAGGGGATGGAAAATACCATTCCTGAAGTATTTGCGATGCTGAAATCAGCAGAGGTAGAAGTCAGAAAGGAACATCAAGTGTTGATGGTGAATAAAACCACTAAGTTCAAGAAAGGAAAGGGTAAGAAAACCTTCAAGAAGGACGGCAAGGGAGTTGCCGCGCCCGGCAAGCAAGCTGCCGGGAAGAAGCCAAAGAATGGACCCAAGCCCGAGACTGAGTGTTTTTATTGCAAGGGAAGTGGTCACTGGAAGCGGAATTGCCCCAAATACTTAGCAGACAAGAAGGCCGGCATCACGAAAGGTATATGTGATATACATGTAATTGATGTGTACCTTACCAGTACTCGTAGTAGCTCTTGGGTATTTGATACCGGTGCAGTTGCTCACATTTGTAACTCAAAGCAGGAGCTGCGGAATAAACGGAGACTTGCGAAGGATGAGGTGACGATGCGCGTCGGGAATGGTTCCAAGGTTGATGTGATCGCCGTCGGCACGCTACCTCTGCATTTACCTACGGGATTAGTTTTGAACCTCAATAATTGTTATTTAGTGCCAAGTTTGAGCATGAACATTGTAGCAGGATCTCGTTTGATACGAGATGGCTACTCATTTAAATCCGAGAATAATGGTTGTTCTATTTATATGAGAGATATGTTTTATGGTCATGCTCCGATGGTGAATGGTTTATTCTTAATGAATCTCGAGCGTAATGCTACACATATTCATAGTGTGAGTACCAAAAGATGTAAGGTTGATAATGATAGTCCCACATACTTGTGGCACTGCCGCCTTGGTCACATAGGTGTCAAACGCATGAAGAAGCTCCATGCAGATGGACTTTTAGAGTCTCTTGATTACGAATCATTTGACACGTGCGAACCATGCCTTATGGGTAAAATGACAAAGACTCCATTCTTAGGAACAATGGAGCGAGCAACCAACTTATTGGAAATCATACATACTGATGTGTGCGGTCCAATGAGTGTTGAGGCTCGCGGTGGCTATCGTTATGTTCTCACCCTCACTGATGACTTGAGTAGATATGGGTATATCTATTTGATGAAACACAAGTCTGAGACCTTTGAAAAGTTCAAGGAATTTCAGAGTGAGGTTGAAAATCAACGTGACAGGAAAATCAAGTTCCTATGATCAGATCGTGGAGGAGAATACTTGAGTCACGAATTTGGCACACACTTAAGAAAATGTGGAATAGTTTCACAACTCACGCCGCCTGGAACACCTCAGCGTAATGGTGTGTCCAAACGTCGTAATCGCACTCTATTAGATATGGTGCGACCTATGATGTCTCTTACCGATTTACCGCTATCTTTTTTGGGGCTATGCTTTAGAGACTGCCGCATTCACTTTAAATAGGGCTCCGTCGAAATCCGTTGAGACGACACCGTATGAATTATGGTTTGGGAAGAAACCTAAGCTGTCGTTTCTAAAAGTTTGGGGATGCGATGCTTATGTCAAGAAACTTCAACCTGAAAAGCTCGAACCCAAATCGGAAAAATGCGTCTTCATAGGATACCCTAAAGAAACTATTGGCTATACCTTCTACCTCAGATCCGAAGGCAAGATCTTTGTTGCCAAGAATGGGTCCTTTCTAGAGAAAGAGTTTCTCTCGAAAGAAGTAAGTGGGAGGAAAGTAGAACTTGATGAAGTATTACCTCTTGAACCGGAAAATGGTGCAACTCAAGAAAATGTTCCTGAGGTGCCTGCACCGACTAGAGAGGAAGTTAATGATGATGATCATGAGACTCCAGATCAAGTTGCTACTGAACTTCGTAGGTCCACAAGGACACGTTCCGCACCAGAGTGGTACGGCAACCCTGTCTTGGAAATCATGTTGTTAGACAACGGTGAACCTTCGAACTATGAAGAAGCGATGGCGGATTCCGACAAATGGCTGGAAGCCATGAAATCCGAGATAGGATCCATGTATGAAAACGAAGTATGGAATTTGATTGACTTGCCCGTTGAGCAGCGAGCCATAGAAAATAAATGGATCTTTAAGAAGAAGACAGACGTGGATGGTAATGTGACCATCTATAAAGCTCGGCTTGTCGCTAAGGGTTATCGACAAGTTCAAGGGGTTGACTACGATGAGACTTTCTCACCGGTAGCGAAGCTAAAGTCCGTCCGAATCATGTTAGCAATTGCCGCATTCTATGATTATGAGATATGGCAAATGGACGTCAAAACGGCATTCCTTAATGGTTTACTTAAGGAAGAATTGTATATGATGCAGCCGGAAGGTTTTGTCGATCCTAAGAATGCTGACAAGGTGTGCAAGCTCCAACGCTCGATTTATGGGCTGGTGCAAGCATCTCGGAGTTGGAACATTCGCTTTGATGAGATGATCAAAGCGTTTGGGTTTACGCAGACTTATGGAGAAGCCTGCGTTTACAAGAAAGTGAGTGGGAGCTCTGTAGCATTTCTCATATTATATGTAGATGACATACTTTTGATGGGAAATGATATAGAACTCTTGGACAGCATTAAGGCCTACTTGAATAAGAGTTTTTCAATGAAGGACCTTGGAGATGCTACATATATATTAGGCATCAAGATCTATAGAGATAGATCTAGACGCCTCATAGGTCTTTCACAAAGCACATACCTTGATAAGATATTGAAGAAGTTCAATATGGATCAGTCTAAGAAGGGGTTCTTGCCTGTGTTGCAAGGTGTGAAATTGAGCTCAGCTCAATGTCCGACCACGGCAGAAGATATAGAAGAGATGAGCGTCATCCCCTATGCCTCGGCCATAGGTTCTATTATGTATGCCATGCTGTGTACCAGACCTGATGTAAACCTTGCCGTAAGTTTGGTAGGAAGGTACCAAAGTAATCCCGGCAAGGAACACTGGACAACGGTCAAGAATATCCTGAAGTACCTGAAAAGGACTAAGGAAATGTTTCTTGTCTATGGAGGTGATGAAGAGCTCGTCGTAAAGGGTTACGTCGACGCTAGCTTCGACACAGATCTGGATGACTCAAAGTCACAAACCGGATACGTGTATATTTTGAATGGTGGGGCAGTAAGCTGGTGTAGTTGCAAGCAGAGCGTCGTGGCGGGATCTACATGTGAAGCGGAGTACATGGCAGCCTCGGAGGCAGCACATGAAGCAATTTGGGTGAAGGAGTTCATCACCGACCTAGGAGTCATACCCAATGCGTCGGGGCCAATCAAACTCTTCTGTGACAACACTGGAGCTATTGCACTTGCCAAGGAGCCTAGGTTTCACAAGAAGACCAGGCACATCAAGCGTCGCTTCAACCCCATTCGTGAAAATGTTCAAGATGGAGACATAGATATTTGTAAAGTACATACGGACCTGAATGTAGCAGATCTGTTGACTAAATCTCTCCCTAGAGCAAAACATGATCAACACCAGAATTCCATGGGTGTTCGATTCATCACAATGTAACTAGATTATTGACTCTAGTGCAAGTGGGAGACTGTTGGAAATATGCCCTAAAGGCAATAATAAAAGCATTATTATTATATTTCCTTGTTCACGATAATTGTCTTTATTCATGCTATAATTGTGTTATCCGGAAATCGTAATACATGTGTGAATAATAGACACCAACATGTCCCTAGTAAGCCTCTAGTTGACTAGCTCATTGATCAACAGATAGTCATGGTTTCCTGACTATGGACATTGGATGTCATTGATAACGAGATCACATCATTAGGAGAATGATGTGATGGACAAGACCCAATCCTAAACATAGCACAAGATCGTATAGTTCGTTTGCTAGAGTTTTTCCAATGTCAAGTATCCTTTCCTTAGACCATGAAATCGTGTAACTCCCGGATACCGTAGGAGTACTTTGGGTGCGCCAAACGTCACAACGTAACTGGGTGACTATAAAGGTATACTACGGGTATCTCCGAAAGTGTCTGTTGGGTTGACACGGATCAAGACTGGGATTTGTCACTCCGTATGATGGAGAGGTATCACTGGGCCCACTCGGTAATGCATCATCATTATGAGCTCAGAGTGACCAAGTGTCTGGTCGCGGGATCATGCATTACGGTACGAGTAAAGTGACTTGCCGGTAACGAGATTGAACGAGGTATTGGGATACCGACGATCGAATCCCGGGCAAGTAACATACCGATTGACAAAGGGAATTGTATATGGGGTTGCTTGAATCCTCGACATCGTGGTTCATCCGATGAGATCATCGAGGAGCATGTGGGAGCCAACATGGGTATCCAGATCCCGCTGTTGGTTATTGACCGAAGAGCAATCTCGGTCATGTCTACATGTCTCCCGAACCCGTAGGGTCTACACACTTAAGGTTCGGTGACACTAGGGTTGAAGAGATATGTATATGCAGTAACCCGAATGTTGTTCGGAGTCCCGGATGAGATCCCGGACGTCACGAGGAGTTCCGGAATGGTCCGGAGGTGAAGAATTATATATAGGAAGTGCAGTTTTGGCCATCGGGGGAGTTTCGGGGGTCACCGGTATTGTACCGGGACCACCGAAAGGGTCCCAGGGGTCCACCGGGTGGGGCCACCCATCCCGGAGGGCCCCATGGGCTTAAGTGGGGAGGGGAACCAGCC
Organism: Triticum monococcum; assembly: GCA_034509565.1. Classification (NCBI taxonomy): domain Eukaryota; kingdom Viridiplantae; phylum Streptophyta; class Magnoliopsida; order Poales; family Poaceae; genus Triticum; species Triticum monococcum. The sequence continues at coordinate 51,396,962 of CM067842.1, forward strand.
CATAGTGGGCTGGTGCGCCCCCTTAGCCCACCCCATGCGCCTAGGGTGGGGGGGGCGCCCCACCTGGCTTGGGGGGGCACTCCACCCCTTGGCCGCCGCCCCCCCTAGGAGATCCCATCTCCTAGGGCCGGCGCCCCCCCTTGGGGAGCCTATATAAAGGGGGGGGGGAGGGAGGGGCAGCCGCACCCTTGAGTCTTGGCGCCTCCCTCCCCCCTGCTACACCTCTCCCTCTCGTAGTAGAACGGCGAAGCCCTGCTGCAGTGACCCCTGCATCCACCACCACGCCGTCGTGCTGCTGGATCTTCATCAACCTCTCCTCCCCCCTTGCTGGATCAAGAAGGAGGAGACGTTACGCTGACCGTACGTGTGTTGAACGCGGAGGTGCCGTCTGTTCGGCGCTAGGATCTCCGGTGATTTGGGTCACGTCGAGTACGACTCCCTCATCCCCGTTCTTTGAACGCTTCCGCTCACGATCTACAAGGTACGTAGATGCATCCAATCACTCGTTGCTAGATGAACTCATAGATGGATCTTGGTGAAACCGTAGGAATTTTTTTGTTTTCTGCAACGTTCCCCAACAACGAAGTCTTCAATCTTGTATCTTCATGGTCTAACAGTCCGGCCAATGGAGATAGTCCGGCTGTCCGGAGACCCCTTAATCTAGGACTCGCACAGTAGCCCCTGAACCAGGCTTCAATGACGATGAGTCCGGCGTGCAATATTGTCTTCGGCATTGCAAGGCGGGTTCCTTCTTTGAATACATCACAGAAGAATTTGAATACGAGGATAGTGTCCGACCCTGCAAAATAAGTTCCACTTTCCACCATAGAGAGAATAATATTTTCGCAGATCTAATTCGCTGGCTTGTTTCGGCAACATGACATTACGTCATGGCCCAGTGATTATTCGAACCGTTTCTTTTAACTAGCCCCGCACATAACGCGAGGCAGTTTTTCGACATGTCTTGTTAAAGCAGAGATCGTGTCCCCTTATTATGGGATTCTCATCAATACGGGTGTGGGTAACCCAACCGCACCATCAATTGCGGCGCTTGGGGGACAAGCGAGTTCTACCAGGCAAGTGGGGACGCTTAGTTTCGTCCGCCCATATAAAGGGATAAGGATTCACCTTTCTATCCACGCCTTCTTCCTCCTTTGCTCATTCGCTCCCGCACACTCGAGCTCTAGCGCCCAAGTCCTCACTTCCATCTCAACCTTCTCCAACCATGTCCGGAGCGGGAGGCAAGTGGATGGTCTCCTCCGTCATGGAGGGAGACATCAAGAAACTGAGGAGAGCCGGATACCTGCCGACGACATCACGCACCGGCTCCTAGATGAGGGGCAGCTCATCCCCACCCCCAGGCCCCATGAGGGGGTGGTATTCCTCACCCATCTCCTCAGTGGACTGGGATTCCCTCTCCATCCCTTCGTCCGGGGGCTCATGTTTTATTACGGCCTGGATTTCCACGATCTGGCCCCGAACTTCATCCTCAACATCTCGGCGTTTATCGTCGTGTGCGAGGCCTTCCTCCGCATCAAGCCCCACTTTGGCTTATGGCTGAAGACCTTCAACGTCAAGCCGAAGGTGGTGGGAGGCCGCCAGGCGGAGTGCGGAGGCGCCATGGTGGGAAAGATGCCCAACATAACATGGCTCGAGGGCTCCTTTGTGGAAACCATAAAGGGGTGGCAATCGGGGTGGTTCTATATCACCGAGCCGCGCGACCCCACATGGGTAGCGACCCCCGAGTTCCGATCTGGCATCCCATGCAGCTCACCTCCTGGAAAGAGAAGGGCCTGTCCTGGGGTAGTTCGAAAGAGCTGACCGGACTCCAAACTTGTATTCAAAACATGGTGGACAAGAAGCTCAAGCTTGTCAACATAGTCCAGGTTATGCTCATCCGCCGGATACTCCCGTGCCAACAACGGGAGTTCACCTTGTGGGAGTTCAATCCGGTGCAGCACCGGACTCTGAACAGGCTCTTCGACACAACTCATGAAGATGCCTGGAGGGTGCTATTTAAAAGTGCCGAGGTCCCTCCCCTATCACTGAGGATCGCGGATTTAGCGCGAAGCACCAAGCTAGTGCGGTAAGCTGCTTTACCTTTCATAGGATACTTATTTTTTATATAGATTGGCTCTATGCGGGAGCTGAACTCCCGGACCATTCACAGGACTGGCAGAAGATGGCCGGATAGATCGACTGTCCGGCTCCTTTGCCCGAAGGCCCCGCAGACGCTCTTCTGGCGAAGATGCTAACTCCGGCCATTATAAGGTGCCGGAGAAGACCAAGAAGGCCAAGGGAACTCGAAAGAGTTCTCAACGCCAGGCGTCGTCGGACTCACTGTCTGATGACTCTGCGGCGCACTCTTCCCCTGAAGATGAGGAAGAGGAAGAAGATGCTCCCCCACCGACTGGGGGAGACAAGATTTGAGAGCACTTGATGTATGTCTTGCTATGTGTACCCGGGTATCATATTGATTCACTTGATATGTGTTTTGGCACTCAACTCGCGGATTCCCTAGGTGACATTGGAGTAATCTATGCACAGGGGTTGATGCACGTTCTCGTCTTTGTTTCTCCGGTAGAAATCTTGGGGCACTCTTTGAGGTTCTTTGTGTTGGATTGAGTATTGTGAATATGAAATTGTTTGATGCATATCATATAATCAACTCACGGATACTCGCGGTGACATTGGAGTATCTAGGTGACATTAAGGTTGGTTGATGTGTATCGTATGGTGTTATTTTAGTATGAACTCTTGGTTAGATCGATCGGAAAGAATAGCTTGGTGTTATTTTAGTATGAACTCTAGGATAGACTGATCGGAAAGAATAGCCTTGAGGTGCTTTCGTACCCTACAAACAATTTCTTCTTATCTTCTCCGCTAGATAGGAACTTTGGAGTGATTCTTCATCGCACTTTGAGGGATGGTTATATGATCCAATTATATTAGCATTGTTGAGAGATTGCACTAGCGAAAGTATGGACCCTAGGCCTCATTTTCAAGCATTGCAATATTGTTTTGTGCTCACTTTTGTTAATTGCTACCTTGCTGTTTTTTTATTGTTACTATTACAAAAATCAATATCTACTATCATTACCACACATGTTGAAGGAAATATGCCCTAGAGGCAATAATAAAGTTATTATTTATTTCCTTACATCATGATAAATGTTTATTATTCATGCTAGAATTGTATTAACCGGAAACATAATACATGTGTGAATACATAGACCAACAGAGTGTCACTAGTATGCCTCTACTTGACTAGCTCGTTAATCAAAGATGGTTATGTTTCCTAACCATGAACAAGGAGTTGTTATTTGATTAACGAGGTCACATCATTAGTAGAATGATCTGATTGACATGACCCATTCCATTAGCATAGCACCCGATCGTTTAGTATGTTGCTATTGTTTTCTTCATGACTTATACATGTTCCTATAACTATGAGATTATGCAACTCCCGTTTACCGGAGGAACACTTTGGGTACTACCAAACGTCACAACGTAACTGGGTGATTATAAAGGAGTACTACAGGTGTCTCCAATGGTAGATGTTGGGTTGGCGTATTTCGAGATTAGGGTTTGTCACTCCGAGTGTCGGAGAGGTATCTCTGGGCCCTCTCGGTAATACACATCACATAAGCCTTGCAAGCATAATAACTAAGATGTTAGTTATGAGATGATGTATTACGGAACGAGTAAAGAGACTTGCCAGTAACGAGATAGAACTAGGTATTGGATACCGACGATCGAATCTCGGGCAAGTAACATACCGATGACAAAGGGAACAACGTATGTTGTTATGCGGTCTGACCGATAAAGATCTTCGTAGAATATGTAGGAGCCAATATGGGCATCCAGGTCCCGCTATTGGTTATTGACCGGAGACGTGTCTCGGTCATGTCTACATTGTTCTCGAACCGTAGGGTCCGCACGCTTAACGTTACGATGACAGTTATTATGAGTTTATGCATTTTGATGTACCGAAGGTTGTTTGGAGTCCCGGATGAGATCACGGACATGACGAGGAGTCTCGAAATGGTCGAGACGTAAAGATTGATATATTGGAAGCCTATGTTTGGACATCGGAAGTGTTCCAGGTGAAATCGGGATTTTACCGGATTACCGGGAGGGTTACCGGAACCCCCCGGGAGACTAATGGGCCTATTGGGCCTTAGTGGAAAAGAGAAAAGGGAAGCCCTATAGCTGGCCGGCGCCCCCCTAGAGTCCTATTAGGAATAGGACAAGGGGCCGCCCCCCCCTTCTCTCTCTTTTCCCCGGGAGTCCTAATAGGATTAGGATTGGGGGGAAGGAGTCCTACTCCCGGTGGGAGTAGGACTCCCCTGCGCCTCCTCTCTCCTAGCCGGCCGAACCCCCTGCCCCTGGCCTTTATATACGGGGGCAGGGGGCACCCCAACACACACAACTTGATCCTTGAGATCTTTCCTTAGCCGTGTGCGGTGCCCCCTGCCACCAAATTCCACCTCGATCGTACCGTTGTAGTGCTTAGGCGAAGCCCTGCGTCGGTAGTACATCAAGATCGTCATCACGCCGTCGTGCTGACGGAACTCTTCCTCGACGCTTTGTTGGATCGGAGCCCGAGGAACGTCATCGAGCTGAACGTGTGCTAAGAACTCGGAGGTGCCGGAGTAACGGTGCTTGGATCGGTCGGATCGGGAAGAAGACGTACGACTACTTCCTCTATGTTGTGTGATCGCTTCCGCAGTCGGTCTGCGTCGGTATGTAGACAACACTCTCCCCTCTCGTTGCTGTGCATCACCATGATCTTGCGTGTGCGTAGGAAAATTTTCGAAATTACCACGTTCCCCAATAGTGGCATCCGAGCCTAGGTTTTATGGTTTGATGTTATATGCACGAGTAGAACACAAGTGAGTTGTGGGCGATACAAGTCATACTGCCTACCAGCATGTCATGCTTTGGTTCGGCGGTATTGTTGGTTGAGACGATCCGGACCAACATTACGCGTACTCTTACGCGAGACCGGTTCCCTCGACGTGCTTTGCACATAGATGGCTTGCGGAAGACTGTCTCTCCAACTTTAGTTGAACCAAGTGTGACTACGCCCGGTCCTTGAGAAGGTTAAAACGGAGTCTATTTGACGAACTATCGTTGTGGTTTTGATGCGTAGGTGAGATGAGTTCTTACTTAAGCCCGTAGCAGCCACGTAAAAATTGCAACAAACAAAGTAGAGGACGTCTAACTTGTTTTTGCAGGGTATGTTGTGATGTGATATGGTCAAAGCATGATGCTGATTTTATTGTATGAGCTGATCATGTTTTGCTTCGGAGATGGAGATCACAAGCACAAGATGATGATGGCCATATCATATCACTTATATTGATTGCATGTGATGTTTATCCTTTTTTTGCATCTTATCTTGCTTTGATTGACGGTAGCATTATAAGATGATCTCTCACTAAATTATCAAGAAGTGTTCTCCCTGAGTATGCACCGTTGCCAAAGTTCGTCGTGCCCAGACACCACGTGATGATCGGGTGTGATAAGCTCTACGTCCATCTACAACGGGTGCAAGCCAGTTTTGCACACGCAGAATACTCAGGTTATACTTGACGAGCCTAGCATATGCAGATATGGCCTCGGAACACAGAGACCGAAAGGTCGAGCGTGAATCATATAGTAGATATGATCAACATGACGATGTTCACCATTGAAAACTACTCCATCTCACGTGATGATCGGTTATGGTTTAGTTGATTTGGATCACGTAATCACTTAGAGGATTAGAGGGATGTCTATCTAAGTGGGAGTTCCTAAGTAATTTGATTAACTGAACTTAAAAATTATCATGAACTTAGTCCTGGTAGTATTTTGCAAATTATGTTGTAGATCAATAGCTCGCGTTGTTGCTTCCCTGTGTTTATTTTTGATATGTTCCTAGAGAAAATTGTGTTGAAAGATGTTAGTAGCAATGATGCGGATTGGATCCGTGATCTGAGGTTTATCCTCATTGCTGCACAGAAGAATTATGTCCTTGATGCACCGCTAGGTGACAGACCTATTGCAGGAGCAGATGCAGACGTTATGAACGTTTGGCTAGCTCAATATGATGACTAATTGATAGTTTAGTGCACCATGCTTAACGGCTTAGAATCGGGACTTCAAAGACGTTTTGAACGTCATGGACCATATGAGATGTTCCAGGAGTTGAAGTTAATATTTCAAGCAAATACCCGAGTTGAGAGACATGAAGTCTCCAGCAAGTTCTATAGCTAAAAGATGGAGGAGAATCGCTCAACTAGTGAGCATGTGCTCAGATTGTCTGGGTACTACAATCGCTTGAATCAAGTGGGAGTTAATCTTCCAGATAAGATAGTGATTGACAGAATTCTCTAGTCATCATCACTAAGTTAGTAGAACTTCGTGATGAACTATAATATGCAAGGGATAACGGAAACAACTCCCAAGCTCTTCGTGATGCTGAAATCAACGAAGGTAGAAATCAAGAAAAACATCAAGTGTTGATGGTTGACAAGACCACTAGTTTCAAGAAAAGGGCAAAGGGAAGAAGGGGAACTTCAAGAAGAACGGCAAGCAAGTTGCTGCTCAAGTGAAGAAGCCCAAGTCTGATCCTAAGCCTGAGACTAAGTGATTCTACTGCAAAGGGACTGGTCACTGGAAGCGGAACTACCCCAAGTGATTGGCGGATAAGTAGGATGGCAAAGTGAACATAAGTATATTTGATATACATGTTATTGATGTGTACTATACTAGTGTTTATAGCAACCCCTCAGTATTTGATGCTAGTTCAGTTGCTAAGATTAGTAACTCGAAACGGGAGTTGCAGAATAAACAGAGACTAGTTAAGGGTGAAGTGACGATGTGTGTTGGAAGTAGTTCCAAGATTGATATGATCATCATCGCACACTCCCCTATACTTTCGGGATTAGTGTTGAACTTAAATAAGTGTTATTTGGTTTTTGCGTTGAGCGTGAATATGATTTGATCATGTTTATTGCAATACGGTTATTCATTAAAATCAAAGAATAATTGTTGTTCTGTTTACATGAATAAAACCTTCGATGGTCATACACCCAATGAAACAAGTTCGTTGGATCTCGATCATAGTGATACACATATTTATAATATTGAAACCAAAAAGATTCAAAGTTAATAATGATAGTGCAACTTATTTGTGGCACTGTCGTTTAGGTCATATTGGTATAAAGAGCATGAAGAAACTCCATGCTGATGGGCTTTCGAAATCACTTGATTATGAATCACTTGATGCTTGCGAACCATGCCTTTTGGGCAAGATGACTAAAACTCCGGAGCGAGCAACAGATTTGTTGGAAATCATACATACTGATGTATGTGGTCCGATGAATATTGAGGCTCGCGACAGGTATCATTATTTTCTGATCTTCACAGATGATTTGAGCAGATATGAGTATATCTACTTGATGAAACATAAGAAAAGTTCAAAGAATTTCAGAGTGAAGTGGAAAATCATCGTGACAAGAAAATAAAAGTTTCTACGATATGATCGTAGAGGTAAAATATTTGAGTTACGAGTTTGGTCTTCAATTAAAACAATGTGGAATAGTTTCACAAAATCATGCCACATGGAACACCACAGCATAATGGTGTGTCCTAACGTCATAACCGTACTTTATTGGATATAGTGCAATCTATGATGTATCTTACCGATCTACCACTATCGTTTTGGGGTTATGCATTAGAGACAGCTGCATTCACGTTAAATAGGGCACCATCTAAATCCGTTGAGACGACACCGTGTGAAATATGGTTTGGCAAGAAACCTAAGCTGTCGTTTCTTAAAATTTGGGGTTGCGATGCTTATATGAAAAAGTTTCATCCTAATAAGCTCAAACTCAAATCGGAGAAGTGCGTCTTCATAGGATATCCAAAGGAAACTGTTGGATACACCTTCTATCACAGATCCGAAGGCAAGACTTTTGTTGCTAAAATTCGGAAACTTTCTGGAGAAGGAGTTTCTCTCGAAAGAAGTGAGTGGGAGGAAAGTAGAACTTGATGAGGTAACTGTACCTGCTCCCTTATTGGAAAGTAGTACATCACAGAAAACTGTTTCTGTGACACCTACACCAATTAGTGAGGAAGCTAATGATGATGATCATGTAACTTCAGATCAAGTTACTACCGAATCTCGTAGGTAAACCAGAGTGAGATCCGCACCAGAGTGGTACGGTAATCCTGTTCTGGAAGTCATGTTACTAGACCATGATAAACTTGCGAACTATGAGGAAGCGATGATGAGCCCAGATTCCGCAAAATGGCTTGAGGCCATGAAATCTGAGATGGGATTCATGTATGAAAACAAAGTATGGACTTTGGTTGACTTGCCCGATGATCGGCAAGCCATAGAAAATAAATGGATCTTCAAGAGGAAGACGGACGCTGATAGTAGTGTTACTATCCACAAAGCTAGAATTGTCGCAAAAAGGTTTTTGACAAAATTCAAAGGTGTTGACTACGATGAGAGCTTCTCACTCGTATCTATGCTTGAGTCTGTCCGAATCATGTTAGTAATTGCCGCATTTTATGAAATCTGGCAAATGGATAAACAAAACTGCATTCCTTAATGGATTTGTTAAAAGAAGAGTTGTATATGATGCAACAGAAGGTTTTGTCAATCCGAAAGGTGCTAACAAAATGTGAAAGCTCCAGCGATCCATCAGTGGACTGGTGCAAGCATCTCGGAGTTGGAATATACGCTTTGATGAGTTGATCAAAGCATATAGTTTTATACAGACTTGCGGTGCAGCCTGTATTTACAAGAAAGTGAGTGGGAGCACTACAGCATTTCTGATAAGTATATGTGAATGACATATTGTTGATCGGAAATAATGTAGAATTATTCTGTAAAGCATAAAGGAGTGTTTGAAAGGAGTTTTTCAAAGAAAGACTTCGATAAAGCTGCTTGCATATTGAGCTTCAAGATCTATAGAGATAGATCAAGATGCTTGATAAGTTTTTCAATAAGTACATACCTTGACAAGATTTTGAAGTAGTTCAAAATGGAACAGTCAAAGAAAAAGTTTCTTGCCTGTGTTACAAGGTGTGAAGTTGAGTAAAGACTCAAAACCCGACCACGGCAGAAGATAGAAAGAGAATGAGAGTCATTCCCTATGCCTCATTCATAGGTTCTATAAAGTACGCCATGCTGTGTACCAGATCTATTGTATACCCTGCACTGATTTGGCAAGGGAGTACAATAGTGATCTAGGAGTAGATCACTGGACAGTGGTCAGAATTATCCTTAGTGAAATAAGGATATGTTTCTCGATTATGGACGTGACAAAAAGGTTCGTCGTAAAGGGTTACGTCGATGCAAGTTTTTGACACTGATCCAGATGAATCTAAAGTCTCAATCTGGATACATATTGAAAGTGGGAGCAATTAGCTAGAGTAGCTCCGTGCAGAGCATTGTAGACATAGAATTTTGCAAAATACTTACGGATCTGAATGTGACAGACCCGTTGACTAAAATTATCTCACAAGCAAAACATGATCACACCTTAGTACTCTTTGGGTGTTAATCACATAGATATGTGAACTAGATTACTGACTCTAGTAATCCCTTTGAGTGTTGGTCACATGACGATGTGAACTATGGGTGTTAATCACATGGTGATGTGAACCATTGCTGCTAAATCACATGGCGATGTGAACTAGATTATTGACTCTAGTGCAAGTGGGAGACTGAAGGAAATATGCCCTAGAGGCAATAATAAAGTTATTATTTATTTCCTTACATCATGATAAATGTTTATTATTCATGCTAGAATTGTATTAACCGGAAACATAATACATGTGTGAATACATAGACCAACAGAGTGTCACTAGTATGCCTCTACTTGACTAGCTCGTTAATCAAAGATGGTTATGTTTCCTAACCATGAACAAGGAGTTGTTATTTGATTAACGAGGTCACATCATTAGTAGAATGATCTGATTGACATGACCCATTCCATTAGCATAGCACCCGATCGTTTAGTATGTTGCTATTGTTTTCTTCATGACTTATACATGTTCCTATAACTATGAGATTATGCAACTCCCGTTTACCGGAGGAACACTTTGGGTACTACCAAACGTCACAACGTAACTGGGTGATTATAAAGGAGTACTACAGGTGTCTCCAATGGTAGATGTTGGGTTGGCGTATTTCGAGATTAGGGTTTGTCACTCCGAGTGTCGGAGAGGTATCTCTGGGCCCTCTCGGTAATACACATCACATAAGCCTTGCAAGCATAATAACTAAGATGTTAGTTATGAGATGATGTATTACGGAACGAGTAAAGAGACTTGCCAGTAACGAGATAGAACTAGGTATTGGATACCGACGATCGAATCTCGGGCAAGTAACATACCGATGACAAAGGGAACAACGTATGTTGTTATGCGGTCTGACCGATAAAGATCTTCGTAGAATATGTAGGAGCCAATATGGGCATCCAGGTCCCGCTATTGGTTATTGACCGGAGACGTGTCTCGGTCATGTCTACATTGTTCTCGAACCGTAGGGTCCGCACGCTTAACGTTACGATGACAGTTATTATGAGTTTATGCATTTTGATGTACCGAAGGTTGTTTGGAGTCCCGGATGAGATCACGGACATGACGAGGAGTCTCGAAATGGTCGAGACGTAAAGATTGATATATTGGAAGCCTATGTTTGGACATCGGAAGTGTTCCAGGTGAAATCGGGATTTTACCGGATTACCGGGAGGGTTACCGGAACCCCCCGGGAGACTAATGGGCCTATTGGGCCTTAGTGGAAAAGAGAAAAGGGAAGCCCTATAGCTGGCCGGCGCCCCCCTAGAGTCCTATTAGGAATAGGACAAGGGGCCGCCCCCCCCTTCTCTCTCTTTTCCCCGGGAGTCCTAATAGGATTAGGATTGGGGGGAAGGAGTCCTACTCCCGGTGGGAGTAGGACTCCCCTGCGCCTCCTCTCTCCTAGCCGGCCGAACCCCCTGCCCCTGGCCTTTATATACGGGGGCAGGGGGCACCCCAACACACACAACTTGATCCTTGAGATCTTTCCTTAGCCGTGTGCGGTGCCCCCTGCCACCAAATTCCACCTCGATCGTACCGTTGTAGTGCTTAGGCGAAGCCCTGCGTCGGTAGTACATCAAGATCGTCATCACGCCGTCGTGCTGACGGAACTCTTCCTCGACGCTTTGCTGGATCGGAGCCCGAGGAACGTCATCGAGCTGAACGTGTGCTAAGAACTCGGAGGTGCCGGAGTAACGGTGCTTGGATCGGTCGGATCGGGAAGAAGACGTACGACTACTTCCTCTATGTTGTGTGATCGCTTCCGCAGTCGGTCTGCGTCGGTATGTAGACAACACTCTCCCCTCTCGTTGCTGTGCATCACCATGATCTTGCGTGTGCGTAGGAAAATTTTCGAAATTACCACGTTCCCCAACACATGTATCACCCTCTCTTCGCCGAACTAGTGCACCTATACAATTTACCATTGTATTTGGTGTGTTGGGGACACAAGAGGCTCTTTGTTATTTGGTTACATGGTTGTTTGAGAGAGACCATCTTCATCCTACACCTCCCACGGATTGATAAACCTTAGGTCATCCACTTGAGGGAAAATTACTATTGTCCTACAAAACTCTACGCTTGGAGGCCCAACACGAGTCTACAAGAATAAAGTTGCATAGTAGACATCAAAGAGGCAGGGGCCGATGATGTTATGCATTTCATGGAGTCGACCTCGGTGAGAACCTTAGTGAAGTTCACAGTGAACAATACACAATGACAACCCAAGTAAAAACAAATGCAAATAACACAATGAAACTGGGTTACATGATCTAGACTCGACGGCTAGCAACAACAGGTGGAGAACTAGTCGAATGTGCCTTAGTCGTTCTCATTTTGAAATTGACATATTTCACTGGTCAAAAAAAATTCAAACTAATGAATGCATTTCCATCGAATTTGTGTAATTTCATGATGTCTTGCCTAATTTAGAATTTTTCTCTCGTTCTCATTATCTGTTGGACGAAACGGGAGCAAATTTAGATACATTTGCATATAGCAAGACTCAACTATAAGCATCACAAATCCAGGTTAGTCTCCAATACGAACTTGTCATAGTGAGTTGCCAAAATTCAGCTAGTCAACCAACGAAGAAAATAAACACACCCACACACATAGCACCTCTTCCATCTTGTCCACCGCGACGAATCCTTTGATCAATGATGACCCACAAGTAAGGGGATCGCAACAGTCTTCGAGGGTACTATTTCACCCAAATTTATTGATTTGACACAAGAGGAGCCAAAGAATATTTATAAGCCTTAGTAATTGAGTTGTCAATTGAACCGCACTTGAAAAGTTATTTCTCTGCAGCAAAGAGTTTAATAGCATAATAGTATGATAGTTTGATAGTAGCGGTAACATTAGAAATAGTAACAATAACAGTGACAGTAGCAGTTTTGTAGTAATTATAATTGTAGCAACAACAGTAGTAACTTAGCAAAGACAATATGAGCAAAGCATAGGCAATGGATCAGCGATGGATATTTGTATGGATGATACTCATCAAGCAACAACCACAACCTAGAGCGATATACAATAGCTACAATTCATCAATTCAATGCAGACATGTATTCTATATATAGTCATACATGCTTATAATAAGAACTTGCCTATCATATTTTGTCCTACCCTCGCGTTGCAGTGGGGCCCATAAGGAAATCTAAGGGTGATTAAGACGTCCTTTTAATAGAGAATCAAATCAAAGCATTAGCACATAGTGAATACATGAACTCCTCATACTATGGTCATCACCGGAGTGAATCCCAGTTATTGTCACCTTGGGGTATACGGATAATAACACGTAATAGGTGCATACAACTTGCAAGATAGGATCTAAAACTCACTTATATTCATGAAACCATAATATGTTTAGATATGAAATCGTGGCACTCGAGACGGTGAGAAGCATTAAGCATAGCAAAGTTATAGCAACATCAATCCCAGAACATAGTGGATATTAGGGATCAAGCCCTAACAAATTGACTCAATTACAGGACAAATCTCATCCATCTCCATCACTGTCCAGCAAGCCTACAAAGGAATTACTCACTCCGAATGATGAGCATCATGGAATTGTTCATGAAGAAGGGTTGATAATGATGACGACGACGAATCCCCCTCTCCGTAGCCCCGACCGGACTCCAGAACAGCCCTCCCAATGAAAAACAGGAGGTGGCCACTGCTCCATATCGTAAAACGCGATGAAACTTCTTCTTTCATTTTTTTCTCGAGAAGACGGAGTTTATGGAGTTGGAATTAGGTCAGACGGCCGCCTCTGGGCCCCACAAGACATCACAGCGCGCCCTGTTGTCTCGTGGACATTAGGTGGTCCCACTTTGGTGGTCTTCGTTCCAGTATTTTATATTTATTCAATAAAAAATCTCCGTAAAGTTTTGTCCAATTCCAAGAACTTCTATTTTTGCACAAAAACAATATCATGGTTGTTCTGATGAAATCAACGTCAGTCCGGGTTAGTTTCATCCAAATCATGCAAATTAGAGTCCAAAATAAAAGAAAGTGTTTGAAAAAGTAGATACGTTGGAGATGTATCAATCAACACCGCCACGCCGAGGCACCAATGCTGGCACGATCCTGCCAGCCTAGGAGGAGGCACCCTTTGTCCCCGTTGAGTCGGTACCTGCTACCTCTTGAGCATGCGTTGGTTTTCCCTTGAAGAGGAAAGGGTGATGCAGCAAAGTAGCGTAAGTATTTCCCTTAGTTTTTGAGAACCAAGGTATCAATCTAGTAAGAGACCACTGAAAGTGCAACTATCCCTAGGTGGTTTTGGTAATTCCTAACAACATATAGCTCATTGAGCTAATGCTATTTCAAGATTAATATTTCAGGAAAGCTCAATGATTGGCATGGCATGGATGAGAAAAGTGGACCCCTCAAAATGCTAAGGACAAAAGCATTGGCTCAAGCTCAAAGCTCAAGACTCTACATTTTCTATTTTAGTGATCCAAGATCACATTGAGTCTATAGGAAAAGCCAATACTATCAAGGAGGGATGAGGTGTTGCTTAATGAGGCTCTTCCTCAAAATGCTTAGTGATATGCTCCAAAGCCCTCAACTACTTTCTCACATCCACATATGACCTAAACCAAAAGTCAAACTCAGCCCCACCGATTCTTTCTATCCAGCGCCACCGAGTTCAGATGTCATAGCCACTGCCACAAACCCTAGGCCAATCGGTCTCACCGATAGGGATCTCGGTCTCACCGAGATGGGATTGTAATATCTATGTTTCCCTTCATAACGTTTCGGTCTCACCAAGATGAGCGATCGGTCCCACCGAGATTGCAATGTAAACTCTTTGTTTCCCCTTCGTAACGTTTCGATCTCACTGAGATGAGCGATCGGTCCCACCGAGTTTACCTGACCAACTCTCTGGTTAGCTTATTACCAAAATCAGTCTCACCAAGTTTGTGTAATCGGTCTCACCAAGATTACGTTATGCCCTAACCCTAACCATATTGGTCCTACCGAGTTGCATGTCGGTCCCACCGAAAATCCTAACGGTCACTAGCTTTGTTGAATCGGCCCGACTGAGTTTATCAATTCGGTCCCACCGAGATTAGCAAGTTGTGTGTAACAGTTAGATTTTGTGTGGAGGCTATATATACCCCTCCACCTCCTCTTCATTTATGGAGAGAGCCATCAGAACGAACCTACACTTCCAACTTACTTTTTCTGAGAGAGAACCACCTAAACTTGTGTTGAGGCCAAGATATTCCGGTCCTACCATATGAATCTTGATCTCTAGCCTTCCCCCAGTTGCTTTCCACTCAAATCTTCTTTCCACCAAATCCATATCCTGTGAGAGAGAGTTGAGTGTTGGGGATACTATCATTTGAAGCACAAGAGCAAGAAGTTTATCATCAACACACCATTTGTTACTTCTTGGAGAGTGGTGTCTCCTAGATTGGCTAGGTGTCACTTGGGAGCCTCCGACAAGATTCTGGAGTTGAACCAAGGAGTTTGTAAGGGCAAGGAGATCTCCTACTTCGTGAAGATCTACCGCTAGTGAGGCAAGTCCTTCGTGGGCAATGGCCATGGTGGGATAGACAAGGTTGCTTCTTCGTGGACCCTTCGTGGGTGGAGCCCTTCGTGGACTCGCGTAGTAGTTACCCTTCGTGGGTTGAAGTCTCCATCAACGTGGATGTACGATAGCACCAACTATCAGAACCATGACAAAAACATCCGTGTCTCCTATTGCGTTGGAATCCTCCAAACCCTTCCCTTTACATTCTTGCAAGTTGCATGCTTTACTTTCCGCTGCTCATATACTCTTTGCATGCTTTCTTGAATTGTGTTAAGATTGCTTAACTTGTCCAAAGTTGCTAAAATCTACCAAGAACTAAAATTGTGAAAAGGATAAGTTTTATTTGGTCAACTAGTCTAATCACCCCCCTCTAGACATACTTTCGATCCTACAAGTGGTATCAGAGCTTTGATCTCCATTTGCTTTGATTTCCATAGCTTTTGGTTGTCATAACCTTGGTTTCACAACCTAGGAGAGTATGGCGTCTAGCGAGGGAAATTACCACCGTAGAGGTCCTTACTTTGATGGTACTAATTTTGTTAGTTGGAAGCATAAGATGAAAATGCACATTCTTGAACATAACCCCGCCATATGGGCTATTGTGTGTATTGGCTTGCAAGGTGAATTCTTTGATGGGAGAGAACTGAACCGTGAAGCTACCGCGGAAGAGTTGAAGATGCTGCAATACAATGCTCAAGCTTGTGATATCCTCTTCAACGGATTGTGCCCCGAAGAATTCAACAAAATCAGCCGTCTTGAGAATGCAAAGGAAATTTGGGATACTTTGATTGATATGCACGAAGGTACCGACTCCGTCAAGGAATCCAAGTTGGATGTGCTTCAAAGTCAGCTTGACAAGTTCAAAATGAAGGATGGTGAAGGTGTCGCTGAAATATACTCTAGGCTTGCTCTTATCACAAATGAGATCACCGGCTTAGGAAGTGAAGATATGACCGACAAATTCATCATCAAGAAGATCCTAAGAGCTTTGGACGGAAAATATGACACCGTATGCACATTGATCCAAATGATGCCCAATTACAAAGATCTCAATCCAACGGAAGTCATTGGAAGAATTGTTGCTCATGAGATGTCACTCAAGGATAAGGAGGAGCTCCATAACAAGTCAAGTGGTGCTTACAAAGCCTCATGTGAAGCTCCCACATCATCAAGTGCGAAACAAACCTTCAATTAAGAATTGAGCCTAATGGTGAAGAACTTCAACAAGTTCTACAAGAGTAGATGCAAAGAGAGAAGTTCCAAGTCAAGGTCCTACAATGACAAAAGATCTTCTAGTCGAGAGCGAAATTGCATTAATTATGGAAGATCCGGACACTATTCCAATGAGTGTACGACACCCTACAAGAGAAGAGAAGATTCTCTAAAAAGAAGAAGTAGAAGAGAAGAATCACCATCAAGAGAGAGAAGGAGTAGAGATGATCATTATGAACGAAGACCATCTCAAAGAAGCAAAGATTCGGAAAGGAAGGACAAGTCATCAAGGAGCTACACAAAATGAAGACATCAAGCTCATGTTGGTGAATGGGTATCCGGCTCCAACTCTAACAATCACTCCGACTCCGAATATACTCAAGATGAAGGTGTTGCCGGTCTAGCACTTGTGTCAACCAACTCCTACGACATATTTGATTCACCAAATGAAGGACTTGGAAGATGCTTCATGGCTAAAGGCCCAAAGGTATCACACCCCGAGTATGTTGATTCCAATAGTGATGAAGATGACTTGTTAGGTGATGATGATTTACTTGTTGACAACTCTAGTGATGAATACTATGATGAAACATCAATTAATCATGCTAATCAAGATAAAACGAATGGCAATGATAAGGAGAAGATTGAGTTTCTAACTAAAGAACTAAACACTCTTAAGTTAGCTCATGAAACTATCTTAGGAGATCATCGAGAACTTTGAAGGACTCATGAGAAATTATATTTTGAAAAGCTCAACCTTGAGCAAGAGCATGAGTTCTTAATGGCAATCAATGATGATCTTCGCAACAAAAGTTCTTCTTACATTGCCAAGCGTTTACTCTTATCCACTTACATGCCTCAAGTCAAGTCTAGTAACAAGAACAAGAAAGATTCTTCCTCTAGTAGTAACAATAATCATGCTAAATCCAATGTTGTTGCTTCTAGTAGTTCTCTTGATTCCACTAATGATTCTCTTAGCCAAGTTACACTTGAGAAAGAAAATAGCTTATTGAAGGGAATTATAGAGAAAGGTGTTTACAAGAGCCTTGCCAGGAGTAAGCAATTCGTGGAAATTGTATGCAAGCAAGGAAGGCACTGGAGGAACCAAGGTGTTGGTTTTGAACGAAAGTTCAATGCCAATGGAGTTGAGTGGGAAGAAGATCAATACCCCAAGACGAAGTTTTTCCCTCAACAAAAGAAGTATGATCCTACTTCCTTCAAAGGGACACAAGCTCAAGATGATCTTCCACCACAAGACCACGAGCAAAAAGGCAAGGATAAGCTTCAACAGGAAATTGATGCATTTGAAGAAGCACCCAAGGCCTTGGTCAAGTGGGTTCCCAAGACTACATCAAGTTCTACTTCATCAAGTACGACTACAAGTTCAAGGATTCCCATCAGGATGATGTGGATCCTGAAGAAGAAGAACTAGAGAGTTTCTGAGGGTGACTCTGTCAACATACTTCACTCTTATCATTTTGGCAAGAACAAGTGCAATCAACTTCCACATCTTGCACTAGTTCAAGGAGTCACAAACCCTCTTGTTGGTAAGACAAGGGACAAGGTAACCTAATGCTTTCATAGACATCATCTTCTGTGTGCATCACTCTATGTCTATGGATATCCTCGTTTGTTCCTTGTGGGACCAACCCGTATAGGTATTGAAAGTGCAACTCACTCCAAAGGATTGCTCCAAATGATCTACATCAACATTGAGAATCCACATCTTCAACACCTACATGAAGTCATCCTCGACAAAACCCAAGGTTAGTTCATCCCTCTTAGGGGGGATCTCACATCTAGGGGGAGCTTTACTCTAAGAATTGAGCTAAAGCAACTCTAATGGTGTGAACACAACAACTCCTTATGTAAAAGTGGTAACCCCACTTGTGCTTAAACAATGAGTATGACCTATGATCAAATGTTCTCATTTGACTCCTAAGTCAATATACTCATAAATAGATGACCTAGTCATCGCCAATTGCTTGATAGATGCTAGAATTGGTTGTGCATGCTTTTCCACATATTTCATTTGCCATTTTATTGTGTGAGCATGTTGATTGCATAATTTACTCATTCGAGGACATCCACTTGTTGTTTTGATTGTTTGGTTCTGTTTTCTTTTGCCAAGTGGATGGACAAGAATGCCTAAGAACCTTCTCTAGCTATCTATGCTTTTCTTGTATCAAACTCTATTCATGCTACATTACAAAGTTTGATCAAGTCAGATTCGAACCACTCTGTGTGAGGAGCACTCGGAGTCCCCGATTCGTCATACACTTAAACTTCCAAAACTTCTTTGTGTGTTACGGTCTGACCGATTCATCCATTTCGGTCATACCGAGATCACTAAGTCGATCTAGGTTTTCAATCTCGGTGCAACTGATTTGAACTTTTCGGTCACACCGAGTTGCAGTAACTGCTTGCAGTTATGCATCTCGGTGCCACCGAGTTGTTCCACTCGGTCACCCCGACAAGGTGAGGCTATATATATGCCCGGGCCAAAATTTGGAAAATTTTCTGAACCCCTTCGCCCGCGCTCAGCCTGCTCTGCCTCCCTGGGTCTCCAGATCGTCCTCCTCATCGCCATCTGCCTCCCACTGCTAGTCTCCACCGCCGTCAACGGAAATCGTCTCCGTCGTTGCCACCGTAGCAAGTCCATCGCCGCACTTAGGGTATGGACTTGATCCTCGTGCTAATCTCACTCCGATCCCTAGCACAATGTTTTGCCATGTATCTTGCCATGATTGAGATCACTCTATCCAGCAAAATCACTCCGTAGTTTAGTTGTGGATTGAAAGTTTAGGGTTAGGTTTCCGCCGAAATCATCTCGGACCGACCGAGTTGTCGAAATTGGTTCCACCGATTTGGCTAAGGCCATTGCACATGTGATTCTCGGTCAGACCAAGAATTGCAGATCGGTGTGACCGAGTTCAATTCTTTGTGAAACCCTAGCAGTCTCGGTGCCACCGAACTGTGACTCCGTCTGACCGAGTTCACTAGTTTAGGTTCCAACAGCTGCTTCGGTATCACCGAGTTTTCAAATCGCGGTAGATCCAAAATGCTTTCTGTGGAAAACTAAAACTAAGTTTCTGACTCATTCTTTTGCAAAAACCTATGTACTTTGTGATGCTCATCTACTCTACCTCATCTATAATCTATTCACAGGGTCTGCTGTCAGTGTTTGCATTATGTCAGATCAGAGTGACAGTCAGAACAAGTCTGAGGAGCAAGTGAACATGAGTGAGGGCACTAGTCCCTCTAGCAGCTTTACTGAGGGAAGCAGGAGTACACCCAGCAACTTGCCTAAGGCAACCACCAGGACCAGAAAGAAGAGAACCTCAGATTCTGAGGATGAGGACTATGTGGCTGTTGAGGAAGAGGCCACCTCAAAGAGGAAATTTTTGAAAAAGGAATATGGCACAACTACTGCTACTAAGCTAGGAATGAAGCAAAAGGTTCCTGCCAAGAGAGTTCCTATGTCAAAGGCCAGAACATCCACTCAAGAAACTTTGGGATCTGCACCCAAAGAACAGGTTGTCGCAGAGAAGAAAAGGAAGGAAAGGGTCAAGAAGACCAGTACCAGAGTGCTTGGCAGATCCTCAATTATGAGAGATTCTGAAGAAGAGGAAGAGGATGCAGCACCAGCACCCAAAGCTCAAAAGCTTATGGGAGATGCAATTAAGGCAGGGGCTGCTCCATCTAAGCCCAAAACTGCTCCTAAGACTGCTGCTCCAGCTCCAAAGCCAAAACCCAAGAGGAGCACCAAGAACATCCCTGCTGAGGAGAAGAACAAGGCCCCAGTGCCTCAAGCTGCTGAAGAAGAAGATGATTGTTGTGTTGAGGAAGTTGAAGCCCAAGCTCCCTGATCATAATGATGCTCATCTAGTAGCAGAGAATATGAAATTCAGGAAGGATTTAGGATTGAGGCTATGGAGAGAGTCTGATCCATATGCCACCATGAGAAGGACTGCTGTGGACTACAGGTTCCATACAAAGGAACATCAAGACTTCTATGAGACTATTTTACTTGACCAGAAGCCCATAGTGTGTGACATGAGATGGGTTGATTGGAAATTCATTGAAAAATGAGGATCACTTCCCTGGTGTATATGACAGCTTCAAGGCATGTAGAGTTGATGAGTTTGTGGCTCAGAAGCTCACAAAGTGGAATGATGAGCTTATTATGCAGTTCTACTCCACAGCTCATTTCTACCCAGATGGAAGGATTGTCTGGATGTCTGAAGGTACCAGGTACCAGTCAACAATTGAAGAATGGGCAAAATTGATCAATGCTCCCGAGGAGAATGAAGATGACTTGGATGTCTATGCCAAGAAGAAGAAGGATCACACCACCATGGCACATATGTACAGAGAGATCCCAGATGCTGCCCTTGAGACACACAAATTTGGATCAGTACATTACCTTCTGTCAGGTTTGCCAACAATCAACTGGATCCTCAGGCACACTCTATTGCCAAAGTCAGGTGATCACAATATGATCAGAGGCCATGCGATTAACCTGCTTCACATATTTGATGTGCCTCAAAAGTTCAAAGTCATGAGCCTAATTGTGGAAACCATAAAGAGAACAGCTGTAGATCAGAAGAGAAATTGTGGGTATGTCCCACAGATCTAGGAGCTAATCAACTCCAAGATGGGCACTGGCACATATCTCTTGGACAAGGAACACACGCCCATCTACCCAGACTTTGAGGACAACACTATGGTGATGGATGAGAATGAACCATCTTCTGTGCAAGCACAAGCAAAGAGGGACAAGGCAAGGACTGAAAAGGCTGCAAAGATGCCAACCATTGATGAGGCATCTCAGTATCTTCTGAAGAGCAAGCAAGATCAGCTTGGCTACCTGATTGCCTCCACTCTGAGGATTGAGAAGGGATTGGCCACCCTGACTCAAAACCAAGAGAGCTTGGAGAGGATCATGGAGCAGAAGTTATATGATTTAGATGTGAAGATCACTGAGATACAGTCAGTTGTTGAGCAACTTCAGGATGAAGTGCAGGAGAAGAAGGGCAAGTCTACCACTGATGCTTTTGCTAGAGTGCCCAGAGGACAGAGATCTGCTACAGTGCCAGTTACAGACACCAGAGCAACTTCATCTGCACCAGCTACAGCTTCAGTGCCACCAGCTCCAGCTTCAGTGCCACCAGCTCCAGCACCCACTCCACCAGCTCCATCTACATCAACTGATGCCTTCGTCCTTGGAGTTTTATCTACACCACCACCTGAAGACCAAGCCTGAGAGTCGATCTAGCACTATGCATTTTTATGAACTTTTTGGTAACTTGTTGCCAAAGGGGGAGAAAATGTATAGATCATAGGCTTTGAGAGAGAGTGTTGCTCTTTGTTCTCTCTTGTTTTTGGTGGTTGAACTTTGTTATTTGCTTGTTTGAGATACTTTATGCTTTTGTGTGATACTTGGATGATCATGTGTTTGATCATATGCTACCTTAATGCTTGTTGGATGACATTATCCTTTTATATCCCCATATGATCATTCACTTTGCTTGGTGATGAGTGCATGTATTTAATTATTATCATTTTGAGCGCTCCACCAAGAGGTATGTGACATGGAAGAGTAACCCATGATCCTAACTCATTGTCCATTTGCAGTCCAAAGCAAATCTTAAACTATGCACAAATTTAGGGGGAGCTCTTGCTTTTCACATACTTCTCAAAGCGACAATGTTTTTCACTCCTATTATCATTTTTCGAAGCTTTGATCTATATGTTGTCATCAATTACCAAAAAGGGGGAGATTGAAAGTGCAACTATCCCTAGGTGGTTTTGGTAATTCCTAAAAACATATAGCTCATTGAGCTAATGCTATTTCAAGATTAATATTCCAGGAAAGCTCAATGATTGGCATGGCATGGATGAGAAAAGTGGACCCCTCAAAATGCTAAGGACAAAAGGATTGGCTCAAGCTCAAAGCTCAAGACTCTACATTTTCTATTTTAGTGATCCAAGATCACATTGAGTCTTTAGGAAAAGCCAATACTATCAAGGAGGGATGAGTTGTTGCTTAATGAGGCTCTTGCTCAAAATGCTTAGTGATATGCTCCAAAGCCCTCAACTACTTTCTCACATCCACATATGACCTAAACCAAAAGTCAAACTCGGCCCCACCGATTCTTTCTATCCCGCGCCACCGAGTTTAGATGTCATAGCCACTGCCGCAAACCCTAGGCAAATCGGTCTCACCGATAGGGATCTCGGTCTCACCGAGATGGGATTGTAATCTCTTTGTTTCCCTTCGTAACATTTCGGTCTCACCGAGATGAGCGATCGGTCCCACCGAGATTGCAATGTAAACTCTCTGTTTCCCCTTCGTAACGTTTCGGTCTCACCGAGATGAGCGATCAGTCCCACCGAGTTTACCTGACCAACTCTCTGGTTAGCTTATTACCAAAATCAGTCTCACTGAGTTTGTGTAATCGGTCTCACCGAGATTACATTATGCCCTAACCCTAACCATATCGGTCCTACCGAGTTGCATGTCGGTCCCACAGAAAATCCTAACGGTCACTAGCTTTGCTGAATCGGTCCGACTGAGTTTATCAATTCGGTCCCACCGAGATTGGCAAGTTGTGTGTAACGGTTAGATTTTGTGTGGAGGCTATATATACCCCTCCACCCCCTCTTCATTCGTGGAGAGAGCCATCAGAACGAACCTACACTTCCAACTTACTTTTTCTGAGAGAGAACCACCTACACTTGTGTTGAGGCCAAGATATTCCATTCCTACCAAATGAATCTTGATCTCTAGCCTTCCCCAAGTTGCTTTCCACTCAAATCTTCTTTCCACCAAATCCATATCCTGTGAGAGAGAGTTGAGTGTTGGGGAGACTATCATTTGAAGCACAAGAGCGAGGAGTTCATTGATACGTCTCCAACGTCTCTACTTTTCCAAACACTTTTGCCCTTGTTTTGGACTCTAACTTGCATGATTTGAATGGAACTAACCCGGACTGACGCTGTTTTCAGCAGAACTACCATGGTGTTATTTATGTGCAAGAGCAAATGTTCTCGGAATGACCTGAAACTTCACAGAGCCACTTTTCATAAAATAAGAAAAATACCTGGAAAAGATGAAGGCCAGGGGGCCCACCACCTTGCCACAAGGGTGGGGGCGCGCCCACTACCTCATGGGCTCCATGTTGCGTCTCCAACTCCATATATTGAGTTTCGGGGAGAAAAAAAATCAGAGAGAAGAAATCATCGCGTTTTACGATACGAAGCTGCCGCCAAGCCCTAAAACCTCTCGGGAGGGCTGATCTGGAGTCCATTCGGGGCTCCAGAGAGGGGAATCCGTCGCCATCGTCATCATCAACCATCCTCCATCACCAATTTCATGATGCTCACCGCCGTGCGTGAGTAATTCCATTGTAGGCTTGCTGGACGGTGATGGGTTGGATGGGATATATCATGTAATCGAGTTAGTTTTGTTAGGGTTTGATCCCTAGTGTCCACTATGTTCTGAGATTGATGTTGCTATGACTTTGTTATGCTTAATGCTTGTCACTAGGGCCCGAGTGCCATGATTTCACATCTGAACCTATTATGTTTTCATCAATATATGAATGTTCTTGATCCTATCTTGCAAGTCTATAGTCACCTATTATGTGTTATGATCCGTTAACCCCGAAGTGACAATAATCGGGATACTTACCGGTGATGACCGTAGTTTGAGGAGTTCATGTATTCACTATGTGTTAATGCTTTGTTTCGGTTCTCTATTAAAAGGAGGCCTTAATATCCCTTAGTTTCCGTAAGGACCCCGCAGCCACGGGAGGGTAGGACAAAAGATGTCATGCAAGTTCTTTTCCATAAGCACGTATGACTATATTCGGAATACATGCCTACATTATATCAATGAACTGGAGCTAGTTCTGTGTCACCCTAGGTTATGACTGTTACATGATGAACCGCATCCGGCATAATTCTCTATCACTGATCCATTGCCTACGAGCTTTCCATATATTGTTCTTCGATTATTTACTTTCTCGTTGCTATTGCTATCATCACTAAAAAAATACCAAAAACATTACTTTTACTACTGTTACCTTTTGCTACCGTTACCACTACTATCATATTACTTTGCTACTAAACACTTTGCTGCAGATATTAAGTTTCCAGGTGTGGTTGAATCGACAACTCAGCTGCTAATACTTGAGAGTATTCTTTGGCTCCCCTTGTGTCGAATCAATAAATTTGGGTTACATACTTTACCCTTGAAAACTGTTGCGATCCCCTATACTTGTGGGTTATCATTCATCATCAACACACCATTTGTTACTTCTTGGAGAGTGGTGTCTCCTAGATTGGCTAGGTGTCACTTGGGAGCCTCTGACAAGATTATGGAGTTGAACCAAGGAGTTTGTAAGGGCAAGGAGATCGCCTACTTCGTGAAGATCTACCGCTAGTGAGGCAAGTCCTTCATGGGCGATGGCCATGGTGGGATAGACAAGGTTGCTTCTTCGTGGACCCTTTGTGGGTGGAGCCCTCCGTGGACTCGCGTAGCCGTTACCCTTCGTGGGTTGAAATCTCCATCAATGTGGATGTATGATAGCACCACCTATCGGAACCACGACAAAAACATCTATGTCTCCTATTGCATTTGAATCCTCCAAACCCTTCCCTTTACATTCTTGCAAGTTGCATGCTTTATTTTCCGCTGCTCATATACTCTTTGCATGCTTGCTTGAATTGTGTTAAGATTGCTTGACTTGTCCAAAGTTGCTAAAATCTGCCAAGAACTAAAATTGGGAAAAGGATAAGTTTTATTTGGTCAAGTAGTCTAATCGCCCCCTCTACACATACTTTCCATCCTACAACTACATACAAGTCTCCTAGCAACTGCACAAACAATCAAGAACCTTGCAACCAAAACGATAAAAGGGGTTGTCAATCCCTTCACGGCCACTTGCAAAAGTGAGATCTGATAAAGATAATAAGATAAATATTTTTGGTATTTTTGTTGTATAGATTGGAAAAAAGATTGCAAAATAAATAGTAAACTAGAATTATAGATCGGAAACTTATATGATGTAAAATAGACCCCGGGGCCATTACGGTGGCTTCTCTCATGACAGCATAAGTATTACGGTGGGTGAACAAATTACTGTCGAGCAATTGATAGAAAAGCGCATAGTTATGAGAATATCTAGGCATGATCATGAACATAGGCACCACGTCCGTGTCAAGTAGACCGAAACGATTATGCATCTACTACTATCACTCGACACATCGACCGCTATCCAGCATGCATGTAGAGTATTAAGTTCATAAGAACAGAGTAATGCATTAGGCAAGATGACATGATGTAGAGGGTTAAACTCAAGCAATATGATATAAACCCCATCTTTTTATCCTCGATGGCAACAATACAATACGTGCTTTCCTGCCCCTACTGTCATTGGGAAAGGACACCGCAAGATTGAATCCAAAGCTAAGCACTTCTCCCATTGCACGAAAGATCAATCTAGTAGGCCAGACTAAACCGATAATTCGAAGAGACTTGCAAAGATATCAAATCATGCATATAAGAATTCAGAGAAGAACCAAATATTGTTCATAGATAATCTTGATCATAAACCCACAATCCATCGAATCTCGGCAAACACACCGCAAAAGAGTATTACATCGAATAGATCTCCAAAAACATCGAGGAGAACTTTGTATTGAAGATCAAAGACAGAGAAGAAGCCATCTAGCTAATAACTGTGGACCCGAAGGTCTGTGGTAAACTACTCACACATCATCAGAGAGGCTATGGTGTTGATGTAGAAGCCCTCCGTGATCGAATCCCCCTCCGGCAGATCGCCAGAAAATGCCCCAAGATGGGATCTCACAGGTACAAAATGTTGCGACGGTGGAAAAGTGGTTTCTTGGCTCTCCTGGATGTATTTAGGGTACATGGGTATATATAGGCGAAAGAATACGTCGGTGGAGCTCCGTGGGGACCACGAGGGTGGGGGCGCGCCTCCCCTTGGGCGCCCCCCTTCCTCGAGGAAGCTTCACGGAAATCCAGACTTGTACTACAAATCTGTTGGGTTGTGTTTGTTCCAAGAAAGATCCTCGCAAAGGTTTCGTTCCGTTTGATATTTCTTTTCTGTGAAACACTGAAATAGGAAAAAAATAGCAATTTGCACTGGGCCTTCAGTTAATAGGTTAGTCCCAAAAATAATATAAAAGTGCATATTAAAGACCATTAAACATCCAAAACAGATAATATAATAGCATGGAACAATCAAAAATTATAGATACGTTGGAGACGTATCAAGCATCCCCAAGCTTAATTCCTGCTCATCCTCGAGTAGGTAAATGATAAAAAACAGAATTTTTGATGTGGAATGCTACCTGACATAATTTTCAATGTAATTATATTTATTGTGGCATGAATATTCAGATCCAAATATTCAAGACAAAAGTTTAGTATTGACATAAAAACAATAATACTTCAAGCATACTAACCAAGCAATTATGTCTTCTCAAAATAACATTGCCAAAGAAAGCTCATCCCTACAAAATCATATAGTTTGGCCATTCTTCATTTTCGTCACACAAAATGCTCCCATCATGCACAATCCCGATCACAAGCCAAGCAATTGTTTCATACTTTAGTATTCTCAAACTTTTTCAACTTTAACGCAATACATGAGCGCAAGCCATGGACATAACACTATGGGTGGAATAGAATATGATGATGGAGGTTGTGTGGAGAAGACAAAAAAAGAGAAAGTCTCACATCGACGCGGCTAATAAACGGGCTATGGAGATGCCCATCAATTGATGTCAATGTGAGGAGTAGGGATTGCCATGAAATGGATGCACTAAAGCTATAAATGTATGAAAGAACAACAAAAGAAACTAAGTGGGTGTGCATCCAACTTGCTTGCTCACGAAGACCTAGGGCATTTTGAGGAAGCCCATTGTTGGAATATACAAGCCAAGTTCTATAATGAAAAATTCCCACTAGTATATGAAAGTTACAAAATAAGAGACTCTCTATCATGAAGATCATGGTGCTACTTTGAAGCACAAGTGTGGAAAACGGATAGTAACATTACCCCTTCTCTCCTTTTCTCTCATTTTTGGGGCCTTCTATTTTTTGGCCTTTCTCTCTTTTATTTATTTATTTCCTCACGGGACAATGCTCTAATAATGATGATCATCACACTTCTATTTATTTATAACTGAAAAATTACAACCCGATACTAGAACAAAATATTACTCTATATGAATGCCTCCGGCGGTGTATCAGGATATGCAATGATTCAAGAGTGACATGTATGAAAAATTATGAGCGGTGGCTTTGCCACAAATACGATGTCAACTACATGTTCATGCAAGGCAATATGACAATGATGGAGCGTGTAAAAAAATGGAACGACGGAAAGTTGCATGGCAATATATCTCGGAATGGCTATGGAAATGCCATAATAGGTAGGTATGGTGGCTGTTTTGAGGAAGGTATAAGGAGGTTTATGTGTGAAAGAGTGTATCAGATCACGGAGTTTGGATGCACCGGCGAAGTTTGCACCAGCTCTCGAGGTGAGAAAGGTCAATGCACGGTACCTAAGACCCTAGCAATGATGGAAGGGTGAGAGTGCGTATAATCCATGGACCCAACATTAGTCATAAAGAACTCACATACTTATTGCAAAAATCTACAAGTCATCAAAACCAAGCACTACACGCGTGCTCCTAGGGGGATTGATTGGTAGGAAAAGACCATCGCTCGTCCCCGACCGCCACTCATAAGGAAGGCAATCAAAGAACACCTCATGCTTCAAATTTGTCACACAACGGTTACCATACGTGCATGCTACGGGACTTGCAAACCTCAGCAGAAGTATTTCTCAATTTCACAATTACTTAACTAGCATGACTCTAATATCATCATCTTCATATCTCAAAACAATCATCAAGTATCAAACTTCTCATAGTATTCAATGCACTCTATATGGAAGTTTATATTATACCCATCTTGGATGCCTATCATATTAGGACTAATTTTATAGCCAGAGCAAATTACCATGCTGTTCTAAAAGACTCTCAAAATAATATAAGTGAAGCATGACAGATCAATAATTTCTATAAAATAAAACCACCACCGTTCTCTAAAAAGATATAAGTGAAGCACTAGAGCAAAGTTATCTAGCTCAAAAGATATAAGTGAAGCACATAGAGTATTCTAATAAATTCCGATTCATGTGTGTCTCTCCCAAAAGGTGTGTACAGCAAGGATGATTGTGTTAAACTAAAAAGCAAAGACTCAAATCATACAAGACGCTCCAAGCGAAACACATATCATGTGGTGAATAAAAATATAGCCTCAAGTAAAGTTACCGATAGACGAAGATGAAAGAGGGGATGCGTCCAATCTTAGGGTTTTGGTTGTCCTTGAATTTTACCTTGGGGTGCCTTGGGCATCCCCAAGCTTAGGCTCTTGCCACTCCTTGTTCCAAAACCCATCAAATCTTTACCCAAAAACTTGAAAACTTCACAACACAAAACTCAAGAGAAAATCTCATGAGCTCCGTTAGTATAAGAAAACAAACTAGCACTTCAATGTACTCTAATGAACTCATTCTTTATTTATGTTGGTGTTAAACCTACTGTATTCCAAGTTCTCTATGGTTCATACCCCCGATACTAGCCATAGATTCACTAAAATAAGCAAACAAAACACGAAAAATAGAATCTATAAAAAACAGAACAGTCTATAGCAATCTGGAGGTTTCGAATACTTCTGTAACTCCAAAAAATTCTGAAATATTAGGAAGACCTAAATAATTTGTATATTGATCTACTTCAGTTGGAATTGGTATTTTATCGCTCTTTGGTAAAAATGAAAATTATTCTCGTGAGCGCATACTTTCTGTTTTTTTCAGCAAGATCAAATAACAATCACCCAAGAAGATCCTATAGGCTTTACTTGGCACAAAAACTAATTAAAACATAAAATACACAATCATAACAGAGGATAGATGATCTATTTATTACTAAACAGGAATAAAAAGCAAGGAACAAAAATAAAATTGGGTTGCCTCCCAACAAGCGCTATCGTTTAACGCCCCTAGCTAGGCATAAAAACAAGAATAGTTCTAGGCATTATCATCTTTGGTATGCAATCCATATGTGGCTCTCATAATAATTACATGTAGGATCATAATCAAATTCAACAATATAGCTATCACATAAAATTTTCTCTTCATGATCCACATGCATGCAAAGTTTACACTCTTCCAAAATAGTGGGATTATCATAAAATAAAGTCATGACCTCTCCAAACCCACTTTCAATATTATTGCAAACAATATTATCGATCTCATATTCATCATGGGGCTTAAATAAATTTTCAAGATCATAAGAAGAATCACCCCAATCATGATCATTGCAACAAGTAGTAGACATAGGAAAACTAGCATCCCCAAGCTTAAGGTTTTGCATATTATTAGCATAATTGACATTCATAGAATTTATAATAACATCATTGCAATCATGATTTTTATTCAAAGATCTATCGTGAATCACTTCATAAAGTACTTCATCACAATTTTCAGATTCACGAATTTCAAGCAGAACTTCATAAATATAATCTAGTGCACAAAACTCACTAGCAATTGGTTCATCATAATTGGATCTCTTAAAAAGATTGGCAAGCGGATGAGGATCCATATCAATAGATATTTATCAAGCGAAGATGCAAGCTAAAAGAAGGCACATGGTAACATGAGCAAACAGAAGGACGAACGGAAGAGGGGTGAATAAAATGGCAAAGGTGGAGTGGGGGAGAGGAAAACGAGAGGCAAATGGAAAATAATGTAATGTGAGGGAGAAGAGTTTATGATGGGTACTAGGTATGTCTTGACTTGAGCGTAGATATCCCCGGCAACGGCGCCAGAAATCCTTCTTGCTACCTCTTGAGCATGCGTTGGTTTTCCCTTGAAGAGAAAAGGGTGATGTAGCAAAGTACCGTAAGTATTTCCCTCGGTTTTTGAGAACCAACGTATCAATCCAGTAGGAGACTACACGCAAGTCGCCTCATACCTGCACAAACAATCAAGAACCTTGCAACCAACGCGGTAAAAGGGGATGTCAATCCCTTCACGGCCACTGCTACATCTTGAGCACTGCGTTGGTTTTCCCTTGAAGAGGAAAGGGTGATGCAGTAAATGTTGGGGAACGTAGCAATAATTAAAAAATTTCCTACGAGTCACCAAGATCAATCTAGGAGATACTTGCAACAAGAGAGAGGGAGTGTATCTTCATACCCTTGAAGATCGCTAAGTGGAAGCGTTACAAGAACGCGGTTGGTGGAGTCGTACACGCAGCGATTCAGATCGCGGTCGATTCCGATGTAAGCACCGAACAACGGCGCCTCCGCGTTCAACACACGTACAACCCGGTGACGTCTGCTGCGCCTTGATCTAGCAAGGAGAGAGGGAGAGGTTTGTAACACCCTCGATGCGACTATATCTCCCACGTGTCGAGGCACGACTTAAAGGCATAATCGCATTGAAGGCATATGTCGCAAGTTAGGCAATATTCACAACATCCCATGTAATATAGATAATAAAAGGGGAGATAACATAGTTGCCTTACACTCGCCACGTCAACCAAGTACATAAATAGCATTACAACATTCAAACACTCATGGCCCGACTACGGCGCCGAAATAAAAGATAACCCAACATGCGACACGGTCCCGATCACCCCAACTGGGCACCACTATTGATCATCAGGAAAAGAAACATAGTATCGTTGAGAGTCCTCGTCGAACTCCCACTTGAGCTCAAGCGCGTCACCTGGAGCAGAATCATCAGGCCCTGCATCTGGTGTGATAGTAATCTGTGAGCCACAAGGACTCAGCAATCTCGCACCCCCGCGATCAAGACTATTTAAGCTTAATAGGTAAGGCAAGGTAAATATATGTGGAGCTGCAGCAAGCGACTAGCTTATATGGTGGCTATCCTGTTCGCAAAAGAGAGCGAGAAGAGAGGGCAAAGAGCGAACGAGTAATCTAGAGAACAACCTGCGCAAACATTACTCCAACACCGTGTCCACTTCCCGGACTCCGCCGAGAAGAGGCCATCACGGTAACTCACACAGTTGATTCATTTTAAATAATTTAAGGTTCAAGTTATCTACAACTGGACATTAACAAATTCCCATTTGCCCATAACCGCGGGCACGGCTTTCGAAAGTTCAAATCCCTGCAAGAGAGTCCCAACTTAGCCCATGACAAGCTCTCACGGTCAACAAAGGAATAGACCTCCTCCCGAGACGTTCCGATCAGACTCGGTACCTCGGTTCTTCAAGACACTTTGACAGGTTAAAACAAATCCAGCAACACCGCCCGAATGTGCCGACAAATCCCGATAGGAGCTGCACATATCTCTTTCTTAGGGCACACTCAGATTGTCTAAACATCCGGTAGGCCAGCCCAGAGTTTCCCCAGGTAGCCACCTGCGGCTGACGAGTTGGACCAACACTCAGAGGAGCACTGGCCCGGGGGGGGGGGGGGTTTAAATAAGATGACCCTCGGGCTCCGGAAACCCAGGGGAAAAATAGGCTAGGTGGCAAATGGTAAAACCAAGGTTGGGCATTGCTGGAAAAGCTTTAATCAAGGCGAACTATCAAGGGGTTCCCATTATAACCCAACCGCGTAAGGAACGCAAAATCCGGGAACATAACACCGATATGACGGAAACTAGGGCGGCAAGAGTGGAACAAAACACTAGGCGAGAGGCCGAGCCTTCCACCCTTTACCAAGTATATAGATGCATTAAGATAACATGGCATTATAATGATATCACAACAAGAAAATAATGTTCCAACAAGGAACGGCCTCCAATCTTCACCTGCAACTAGCAACGCTATAAGAGGGGCTGAGCAAAGCGGTAACATAGCCAATCAACGGTTTGCTAGGACATGGTGGGTTAGAGGTTTGACATGGCAATTTGGGAGGCTTGAAAGCAAGTGGTAGGCATCGTAGCATGGCATAGTAAAAGAGCGAGCATCTAGCAAAGCAAAGATAGTAGTGATTTCGAGGGTATGATCATCTTGCCTGCAAAGTTGTCAGAGTTGACTAGATCCTCGAAAGCAAACTCAACGGGCTGCTCGTTAGCGAACTCGTCTCCCGGCTCTACCCAAACAAGACAAACAAGCAACAAGGACACAATCAACCACGTGCAAGGATCAAACAATATGATGCAAACATGGTATGCTATGCGGGATGCGATATGTGATGCATATGCAAGATTTGACAAGGAATGCATGAACCTAGCCTCAACTTGGAAAACCAAGTGTTCCACTGGAAAGATGAGATTAAATCGCTTGAAAACAATATAAAGATCACCGGAATCGGAGTTACGGTTTCGAAATGGCAAGCAATTCAAATATGACATCGATCTGCGATTTACAACAAGTAGCCATCTAAATGCAATGAGGTGAACACGCTACAGCACCCAAACATGGCAACAAAATACATGGCAGGGATGCATCCAAGATGCTTAACAAAAGTCTGGCACTGAGCTACGGCCAATTCATCCATTAACAGGTTCAAACAAGCATGGCAAAAATGCATATGGTAAACAGATCTCAGACTTAGTGAAATTAACACTTGTCTGGAATTTCAGATCAGGTAGCACTCTTCGGAGCAACAAAACTACATGCTAAAGGACCTGAACATGAAAAAGTAAAGCATGGCATGGAGCTACTCAAAGAGCTTAACAAAAGTCCCTTAGTGACCTTGAGCCAAAAGGGATCAGAAAATACAATTGCAAGCATGTGAACATGGCAAAAACATAATAGGTTCTCAGACTTAGTGAAAACTGGAGCATGCTGAAAACAGATATCAAGTAGGCATGTTTACGAGCTCGATGCACTCACTAGGGAGCATGTCATGATAAGCTAAGCATACATCTATCAAGAATACACAAAATGCAAGCTAGACATGGCAAGAACAATAGCATAGCATGCACGGATCAACTACAACATCCTTGGCAAAATCGCTAACAAGTAGACAATCTGCCCAGATTCACGAAGTAGCAAAAGTAGAGCTCGATTGACTCAAGCTAGGGTGCTCCATAATTACAAACAAAGACATGGATGGATAGAGCACTACAAGAATAACAAAAAATCCTTACTGATCATCCTCAAAAGAGGCAGGGATCACTAGGAAACAACATGAACATATGGCCATATGAGATAAACAGCTCAAGGACTTGGTGGAAATGCTAAGTCCCTGAAATCAACATTACCAAGTGCCTCACTTTGCAAGCTTGTGCTAGTCACCACACACATCACAAAAATACATTTGTTGCACCTCTGGAAAGATGGCAAAACCCTTAACAAAACACATGTAGAGCTCATGGGCATATCATGCACACAATAATCATGGCAAAAATGACAAATATCTAAATGGAGCAGCATATCTGACAATTATCTCAAGTAGCACTCTTCTAACAGCATTTCGGGCATCAAGATGAATTCAAATGAAAATGATGCAATGGAATGAAATGATGTACTCTCTGAGGCGAACATTTTGATATGCTATATGCCCAAAACGGAGCTACAGATGCAAAGTTACGATGCGATGAACATAGCCAAAAATTTAGGGTTTCGGGGTAAAAGTCAACCGTCCCAATTTCCAGATTTGGATCTGGCACGGATGCCAAAGCAAGCTCACCGGAGTTACTGTAGCAGGGTCCACCGGAATTGGAAGGGGCCGGCCGATCTGCAGCGCCGGTGGCCGGAGGAGGCGGGGTCTTGCGGCGGCGCGGCGGCCGGGGCGATGGCCGGCGACGAGGGGCCCGGCGGAGGAGTGCGGCGGCCGGGGCGAAGGCGCGGGGCGGCGCGGCACCGGTGGCTGGGGCGGCGGTCGCCGGGCGCGGGGCGCGCGGGGAGCCGCGGGCCAGGGAGGGCCTCCCGCGGGCTCGCCGGGCCGGCGGTGGAGGAAGGCGGCGGCAACACGTGGCGTAGCATGGTTGGCGGCGGCGGATCGGGCGGACGCGTCCGGTTGCGGCCGGACGTGTCCGATGGCGGAGCTGATTTTTTTAGGGTTAGGGAGAGAGGATCCGCGAATTTAGAGGAGGGGGTCTATTTATAGGCATAGAGGGAGCTAGGAGTGTCCAAATGAGGTGCGGTTTTCGGCCACGCGATCGTGATCGAATGTTCTAGATGATGGAGAGGGTTTTGGTGGGTTTTGGGCCAAATTGGAGGGGTGTTGGGCTGCAACACACACGAGGCCTTTTCGGTCCCTCGGTTAACCGTTGGAGTATCAAACGAAGTCCAAATGGTACGAAACTTGACAAGCGGTCTACCGGTAGTAAACCAAGGCCGCTTGGCAAGTCTCAGTCCAATCCGGAAATGTTTAATCCCCACACCAAAGAAAGGTAGAAATGACCACCGGAGGAGAACGAAGCGCCGGAATGCAAAACGGACAACGGGGAAAATGCTCGGATGCATGAGATGAACACGTATGCAAATGCAATGCACATGATGACATGATATGAGATGCAAGACAACGATGACAACACACGGATACAAAGACCAGAACCCGAGAAAATAAAATAACTTAAGGCCGGAAACGACAAGAGTTGGATTACATATTGGGAAAATCATATCCGGGGTATTACAACACTCCACCACTACGAAAGGATCTCGTCCCGAGATCTAGGACTGAAAGAACGCCAGGTACTCAGAACGGAGGTAATCCTCGCGTTCCCAGGTAGCTTAATGGTCGAAATGGTGTGACCACTTGACTTTGAGGAATTTGATTGACTTGTTGCGAGTCTTGCGTTCAGTCTCTTCAAGAATAGCAACGGGGTGCTCATGATAAGAGAGATCTTCTTGGAGCTCAATGTCCTCGAAGTTGATGGTGCGGTCAGGAGTCTTGAAGCACTTTCGGAGCTGAGAGACATGGAACACATCATGAACATTTGTAAAGTTTAAAGGAAGCTCGAGTTGATAGGCGAGATCGCCTCTCTTGCTGATGATCTAGAAAGGTCCCACGTATCTAGGGGCAAGCTTCCCTTTGATACCGAGGCGACGGGTACCTTTCATAGGAGAGACGTGGAGGTAAACATGATCTCCGATCTTGAAAGCCAAATCACGGTGCTTACTATCATAGTAGCTCTTCTGGCGGGATTGGGCTGCTTTGAGGTTATCTCGAATGACTTTGCACATTTCCTCTGCCTCTGTGATTAAGTCATTTCCCAAAAGCTGACGTTCACCGGTTTCAGACCAGTTGAGAGGGGTACGACACTTCCTGCCATACAGAATTTCAAATGGGGCCTTGCCCGAACTTGCTTGAAAACTGTTGTTGTAGGAGAATTCAGCATAAGGAAGGCAATCCTCCCACTTCATGCCGAAGGAGATCACACAAGCTCTGAGCATATCTTCAAGAATCTGGTTGACACGCTCGACTTGACCGCTAGTTTGAGGATGGAAAGCTGTGCTGAAGCGGATGTTGGTGCCCATGGCCTTCTGAAAAGAATCCCAAAACTTGGAGGTAAAGATGCTGCCACGGTCTGAAGAGATCACTTGTGGAATACCGTGCAGAGTGACAATCCGAGAGGTGTAGAGTTCCGCCAATTGAGCTGCAGTGATTGACTCTTTGATAGGCAGAAAGTGAGCCACTTTAGTGAGTTTGTCGATGACAACGAATATAGCATCATTGCCACGCTTGGACTTTGGAAACCCAGTCACGAAGTCCATCTCAATGTGGTCAAACTTCCATTCTGGAATGGCAAGAGGTTGGAGGAGACCCGCTGGCCTTTGGTGTTCTGCCTTCACTCTTCTGCAGACATCACATTCATTCACGAATTGAGCAATCTCGTGCTTCATTCGAGTCCACCAATAAGCCTGCTTGAGGTCTTGATACATCTTCGTGCTCCCAGGGTGGATGGAGAGGAGAGAATTGTGAGCCTCGTTCATGATCACTTTACGAAGGTCACCTTTGGGCACAACAATACGATCCTCGAAGAAAAGAGTATCCTTGTCATCAAGGTGGTAGCATTTGTATTTGGGTTGGCTCTTGGCAATCCCAATCTTCACCTTCTTCACCATAGCATCAAGAAGCTGAGCTTGGCGAATCTGGTCTTCTAAGGTAGGAGAGACTTGAAGGTTGGCGAGGAAACCTTGAGGAACAACTTGCAGATTCAGTTTGCGGATAGCTTCAAAAAGCTCGGGTTGATAAGGCTTGAGAATCAGACTGTTGCAATAAGCCTTCCTGCTCAATGCGTCAGCAATCACATTGGCCTTGCCTGGAGTATACTCGATACTCGGATTATACTCTTGAATCATTTCGACCCATCGAGTCTGCCTGAGGTTGAGATTAGGCTGAGTGAAGATGTACTTGAGACTCTTGTGATCAGTGAAAATGTCCACTTTTCTTCCTAATAAGAGATGTATCCAAGTCAAAAGAGCATGCACAACTGCCGCCAACTCGAGATCATGAGTGGGGTAGTTCTTCTCATTGGGCTTCAACTGGCGAGAGGTATAAGCCACAACTTTCTTCTCTTGCATCAACACTGCACCGAGACCTTGGAGAGAGGCATCACAAAATACCTCGTACGGCTTGGATTCATCAGGCGGAGTCAGAACTGGAGCAGTGGTCAATTTCTCTTTCAAAGTTTTGAAAGCAATGTCACACTCCGGAGACCAAACGTACTTGACGTGCTTCTGGAGAAGATTTGAGAGAGGCTTCACGATCTTAGAAAAGTTTTCAACGAATCTTCGATAGTAGCTTGCGAGACCGAGGAAGCTATGGAGTTGCTTCACGTTCTGAGGAGGTCCCCAATTCACAATTGCAGACACCTTCTCAGGATTCACCGCAATGCCCTTGGCAGAGTTGATATGACCAATATAAAGAACCTCGTCAAGCCAAAATTCACACTTGGAGAACTTGGCATAGAACTGGTGTTCCCTCAGCTTGTCGAGTACCAAACGCAAGTGCTTGGCATGATCTTCCTTGTTCTTCGAGAAAACCAGAATGTCATCGAGATAGACCAAAATGAAGTCATTGGTGTAGGCGTTGAAGATGAAGTTCATCATGCGAGAGAACGTCGAAGGAGCGTTGACGAGGCCAAAAGACATGACAGTGTATTCATATGAACCATAGCTTGTCCTGAAAGCCATCTTGGGAATATATTTCTCACGAATTCGAATCTGATGATAACCCATACGGAGATCAAGCTTGGAGAATACTTGGGCACCCTTGAGTTGTTCGAACAGCTTGTTGATGTTGGGAAGTAGGTATTTGTTCTTGATGGTCTTCTTGTTCAATGGACAGTAATCAACACAAAGCCGGTCCGTTCCATCCTTCTTCTTCACAAAAAGAACACCACAACCCCACATAGAAGAACTAGGCCGGATGAGACCCATTCTTTCTTGAATATCGAGTTGCTTCTTCAGCTCCTTCAACTCTTCAGGTCCGAGCTTGTAAGGACGCTTGCACACAGGTTCCGTGCCAGGCTCAAGATCGATGACGAATTCAACTAGCCGGTGCGGAGGCATTCCTGGAAGCTCTTTTGGAAAGACGTCTTGATATTCACAAACGACTGGAATCTGTGAGATAGCATCCAGTTCACCCTTCTCATTGAGAGAAAACAGACGGATAGTATTATCCCGAGCGGCAAAGACAATTACATCCTCAGACGAATGAGTCAATTGAATCTGCCTGGATGCACAATCAAGCTGAGCCTTGTGCTTAGAAAGCCAATCCATCCCGAGAATAAGATCAATATCCGAGTTACCAAGGATCATTGGAGAAGCCACAAACTTGAAATCACCCATCGAGATAGAAATATCCGAAACTTCGTAGTTAGCAAGCAAGCATCTACCCGGAGAGACAACTGCTAATGGCTTATGGATAACTTGAGAAAACCACCCATGCTTAGATGCAAAAGGTCTCGAGATAAAACAATGCGATGCACCAGTGTCAAAAAGAACTTTTGCGGGAACATCGTTAACAGGAAGGTTACCCATGATGACATCTGATGAATCCTCTGCCTGAGCTGCATTCACCATATTGACCTTGGCGTACTTGGGGTTATGCTTGACCACAGTTGTACTTGCCGATCTCACAGGAGGAGGAGGAAGACGCCTCTGGTTGAATCAGTTGTTGGCATAGTGACCCTTCTCTTGGCACTTGTTGCACGTGACCTCTGAAAGCGGACGGTGATACGGAGCACTCGATCTTGGAGCTTGTGACGAAGTCTTGTTCTGAAAGCCAGGGTTGGTTGGGTGGGAAGAACCACTGCCACCTTTGCTCTTCTAATACGGCTGACGAAACGGAGGAGGAGGAAGCCAATACTTCTGCTGCTTGGCCACTTGAGTAGAGGAAGAAGGAGTAGCATCTCTGACTCGCTTCTTGGAAGCATCACGTCTCAACTAAGCGGCCTCTTGCTTCAGTGCCATGTTGTAGAACTCGTCGTACCTCAAGGGCTCAAAAAGAACAAGAGCTAGCTGGATTCCTTCTCTGAGACCACCCCTGAACTGGTATATCATGCTCTTCTCATCAGGGACATCCTGCTTGGCAAAGCGGGCAAGCTTCTGGAACAACTTGTTGTAGTCATAGACAGACAAAGAGCCTTGCTTCAGGTTGCGGAATTCGTCACGCTTGCTTTCAACCACACTCCGAGGGATGTGATGAGCTCTGAAATCTTGACGAAATTCATCCCAAATAATTCCACGTCCTCCTCTGGAATCCTTGTACTGCTGGAACCATTCTGCAGCTTGGTCTTTGAGTTGGAAGGAAGCGAACTTGACAAAGTCCTCAGGCCTGATGTTACTGCACTCGAAATGCTTGCACAGATCCACGAGCCAATCGTCAGCATCAGTTGCCTCAACACAATTGCTGAAAGTCTTTGGCCCATTAGCAAGGAACTGGTTGATTGTAGCACAGTGATTCTGATTGTTGCCTTGGTTCCCTTGGTTGCCTTGGTTCGCTTGATTGCGCTCTTGAAGAATTTGCATGATCAACTACGTGTTTGCATTGGTTGCGGCCATCACAGCTTGCCATGCCTCCGGAGGAGGTGGAGGTGGTGGCGGATCCTGATTCTGATTTTGATTGGTGCTCTTAGCGGGAGCCATCCTGAAGAGGGTGACATCCATTAGCACATTGGTAGACAAGTATTGAAGCTGAATCCAACGGAATGAAAATTGCAACATATAGTCTTCACATCCGAACAAAAGAACGAATGTATTCCTCTTGAAATGGTCACATATCCATAAATTGAGAAGCCACTTAGAATTTAGGTAGAGAAATAAATCAACAAGGTACGGATCAAGAGCGAATACTCGGTAAGAAATCCCAATCTCAAACCAAATATCCGTGGAAGAAGAACTAGAGCTACAAGAATTCCCACCTATGAAACTCCCGAACCTTTCCGGTTATGCAATCAGGTGTTGGGGATACAGGGGAAGCATAATATCTCACCCAAATCTAGCAAATCCTACATCCAGCTGTATCCATCCTTCAACACATAACCAAGAAAAACTTTGGAAACCATCTACCTCAACCATCGAAAAGCATCCATTATACAAGTTATGGCGATACTCCCGAACTCCCACCCTAGTACTGGGTGGCGTCGAGGTTATCTCACCAACGAACTACATAAAAGAGATTTTCGATGTCGTCGTACTAAACTCAGGTATTCCAGAACTGCAACGATAAAATTATGACGACAACACCTCAGAGCTCAACTCCCCGGGACACTTCCACAAAACACCTGACAGGAGGCACCAAGACAATGTTCTCATCATAAAACCGTCGGAACGATTCCAAGAGACCTGCGTGATCCTAAATTTTTTTTAGTGAAATTTGAGAAGAGAAGAGTCAAAACTCTACGTCAGGATGCCTTA
This sequence comes from Triticum monococcum, assembly GCA_034509565.1. NCBI lineage: Eukaryota > Viridiplantae > Streptophyta > Magnoliopsida > Poales > Poaceae > Triticum > Triticum monococcum. The sequence goes on from CM067842.1 coordinate 51,437,208, forward strand.
CCAGAGCGATGAGGAGACTGGGAAGTAAAAAGAATTCCTAAACTCTCCGATATATAATTCCTAAATGACTCAAAACATTTTTCTAGACACAACTCGGCTGCTAAAAATGATCAATCAGTGGGGGCTCCTAAGGTCGGGGAAGGCTCTGATTACCAACTTGTAACACCCTCGATGCGACTATATCTCCCACGTGTCGAGGCACGACTTAGAGGCATAATCGCATTGAAGGCATATGTCGCAAGTTAGGCAATCTTCACAACATCCCATGTAATATAGATAATAAAAGGGGAGATAACATAGTTGGCTTACACTCGCCACGTCAACCAAGTACATAAATAGCATTACAACATTCAAACACTCATGGCCTGGCTACGGCACCAAAATAAAAGATAACCCAACATGCGACACGGTCCCGATCACCCCACCTAGGCACCACTACTGATCATCAGGAAAAGAAACATACTATCGTTGAGAGTCCTCGTCGAACTCCCACTTGAGCTCAAGCGCGTCACCTGGAGCGGAATCATCAGGCCCTGCATCTGGTGTGATAGTAATATGTGAGCCACAGGGACTCAGCAATCTCGCACCCTCGCGATCAAGACTATTTAAGCTTAATAGGTAAGGCAAGGTAAATATATGTGGAGCTGCAGCAAGCGACTAGCTTATATGGTGGCTATCCTATTCGCAAAAGAGAGCGAGAAGAGAGGGCGAAACGCCAACAAGTAATCTAGAGAACAACCTGCGCAAACATTACTCCAACACCGTGTCCACTTCCCGGACTCCGCCGAGAAGAGGCCATCACGGTAACTCACACAGTTGATTCATTTTAAATAATTTAAGGTTCAAGTTATCTACAACCGGACATTAACAAATTCCCATCTGCCCATAACCGCAGGCACGGCTTTTGAAAGTTCAAATCGCTGCAGGGGAGTCCCAACTTAGCCCATGACAAGCTCTCACGGTCAATGAAGGAATAGACCTCCTCTCGAGACGTTCCGATCAGACTCGGTACCTCGGTTCTTCAAGACACTTCGATAGGTTAAAACAAATCCAGCAACACCACTCGAATGTGCCGACAAATCCCGATAGGAGCTGCACATATCTCTTTCTCAGGGCACACTCAGATTTTCTAAACTTCCGGTAGGCCAGCCCAGAGTTGCCCCTGGTAGCCACCAGCGACTGACGAGTTGGACCAACACTCAGAGGAGCACTGGCCCCGGGGGGGGGGGGTTAAATAAGATGACCCTCGGGCTCCGGAAACCCAAGGGAAAAAGAGGCTAGGTGGGAAATGGTAAAACCAAGGTTGGGCATTGCTGGAAGAGCTTTAATCAAGGCGAACTATCAAGGGGTTCCCGTTATAACCCAACCGCGTAAGGAACGCAAAATCCGGGAACATAACACCGATATGACGGAAACTAGGGCAGCAAGAGCGGAACAAAACACTAGGCGAAAGGCCGATCCTTCCACCCTTTACCAAGTATATAGATGCATTAAGATAACATGGCATTATAATGATATCCCAACAAGTAAATAATGTTCCAACAAGGAACTTCCTCCAATCTTCACCTGCAACTAGCAACGCTATAAGAGGGGCTGAGCAAAGCGGTAACATAGCCAATCAACGGTTTGTTAAGACATGGTGGGTTAGAGGTTTGACATGGCAATTTGGGAGGCTTGAAAGCAAGTGGTAGGCATCGTAGCATGGCATAGCAAAAGAGCGAGTATCTAGGAAGATAGTAGTGATTTCGAGGGTATGATCATCTTGCCTACAAAGTTGTCAGAGTTGACTGGATCCTCGAAAGCAAACTCAACGGGCTCCTCGTTAGCGAACTCGTCTCCCGGTTCTACCCAAACAAGACAAACAAGCAACAAGGACACAATCAACCACGTGCAAGGATCAAACAATATGATGCAAACATGGTATGCCATGCGGGATGCGATATGTGATGCATATGCAAGATTTGACAAGGAATGCATGAACCTGGACTCAACTTGGAAAACCAAGTGTGCCACTAGAAAGATGAGATGAAATTGCTTGAAAACGATAGAAAGATCACTGGAATCGGAGTTACGGTTTGGAAATGGCAAGCAATTCAAATATGACACCGGTCTGCAATGTACAGCAAGTAGCCATCTAAATGCAATGAGATGAACACGCTACAGCACCCAAACATGGCAACAAAATACATGGCAGGGATGCATTTAAGATGCTTAACAAAAGTCTAGCACTGAGCTACGGCCAATTCATCCATTAACAGGTTCAAACAAGCATGGCAAAAATGCATATGGTAAACAGATCTCAGACTTAGTGAAATTAACACTTGTCTGGAATTTCAGATCAGGTAGCACTCTTCGGAGCAACAAAACTACATGCTACAGGACCTGAACATGAAAAAGTAAAGCATGGCATGGAGCTACTCAAAGAGCTTAACAAAAGTCCCTTAGTGACCTTGAGCCAAAAGGGATCAGAAAATACAATTGCAAGCATGTGAACATGGCAAAAACATAATAGGTTCTCAGACAGTGAAAACTGGAGCATGCTTAAAACAGATATCAAGTAGGCATGTTTACGAGCTCTATGCACTCACTGGGGAGCATGTCATGATAAGCTAAGCATACATCTATCAAGAATACACAAAATGCAAGCTAGACATGGCAATAACAATAGCATACCATGCACGGATCAACTACAACATCCTCGGCAAAATCGCTAACAAGTAGACAATCTGCCCAGATTCACGAAGTAGCAAAAGTAGAGCTCGATTGACTCAAGCTAGGGTGCTCCATAATTACAAACAAAGGCATGGATGGATAGAGCACTACAAGAATAATAAAACATCCTTACTGATCATCCTCAAAAGAGGCACGGATCACTAGGAAACAACATGAACATATGGCCATATGAGATAAACAGCTCAAGGACTTAGTGGAAATGCTAAGTCCCTGAAATCAGCATTACCAAGTGCCTCACTTTGCAAGCTTGTGCTAGTCACCACACACATCACAAAAATACATTTGTTGCACCTCTGGAAAGATGGCAAAACCCTTAACGAAACACATGTAGAGCTCATGGGCATATCACGCACACAATAATCATGGCAAAAATGACAAATATCTAAATGGAGCAGCAGATCTGACAATTATCTCAAGTAGCACTCTTCTAAGAGCATTTCGGGCATCAAGATGAACTCAAATGAAAATGATGCAATGGAATGAAATGATGTACTCTCTGAGACGAACATTTTGATATGCTATATGCCCAAAACGGAGCTACAGATGCAAAGTTACGATGCGATGAACATAGCCAAAAAGTTAGGGTTTCGGGGAAAAGTCAACCGTCCCAATTTCCAGATCTTGATCTGGCACGGATTCCAAAGCAAGCTCACCGGAGTTACTGTAGCAGGGTCCGTCGGAGTTGGAAGAGGCCGGTCGGATCTGCAGCGCCGGTGGCCGGAGGAGGCGGGGTCTTGCGGCGGCGCAGCGGCCGGGGCGATGGCCGGCGACGAGGGGCCCGGCGGAGGAGTGCGGTGGCCGGGGCGAAGGCGCGGGGCGGCGCGGCACCGGTGGCCGGGGCGGCACTCGCCGGCAGCCGGGACGGCGGTCGCCGGGCGCGGGGACGAAGGGCGCGGGGCGCGGGGGGAGCCGCGGACCAGGGAGGGCCTCCCGTGGGCTCGCCGGGCCGGCGGTGGAGGAAGGCGGCGGCGACATGTGGCGTAGCGTGGTTGGCGGCGGCGGATCGGGCGGACGCGTCTGGTTGCGGCCGGACGTGTCCGATGGCGGCAGAGTTGATTTTTTTTAGGGTTAGGGAGAGAGGATCCGCGAATTTAGAGGAGGGGGTCTATTTATAGGCATAGAGGGAGATAGGAGTTTTCAAATGAGGTGCGGTTTTCGGCCACGCGATCGTGATCGAACGCTCTAGATGATGGAGAGGCTTTTGGTGGGTTTTGGGCCAAATTGGAGGGGTGTTGGGCTGCAACACACACGAGGCCTTTTTGGTCCCTCGATTAACCGTTGGAGTATCAAACGAAGTCCAAATGGTATGCAATTTGACAGGCGGTCTACCGGTAGTAAACCAAGGCCGCTTGGCAAGTCTCGGTCCAATCCGGAAATGTTTAATCCCCACACACGAAAGAAAGGTAGAAATGACCATCGGAGGAGAACGAAGCGCCGGAATGCAAAACGGACAACGGGGAAAATGCTCGGATGCATGAGATGAACATGTATGCAAATGCAATGCACATGATGACATGATATGAGATGCAAGACAACGGTACCAACACACGGAGACAAAGACCCGAACCCGAGAAAATAAAATATCTTAAGGCCGGAAACGGCAAGAGTTGGATTACATATTGGGAAAATCATATCCGGGGTGTTACAAGGTTGGGGAAGACTCCGTCCAGCAGCAGCACGACGGCGCGGTGATGGTGAATGAGCGTGGCACGCCAGCAGGGATTAGCCAAGCACTACAAGAGACGAGGAGGGAGAGGGGTAGGGCTGCGCCAAGCGGGAGAGAGACTCGTGTGTTGGGCAGCCCCAAAACCCCCACTATTTATAGGAGGAGGGGTGAGGGAGTCCTGGATTAGGGGGTGTCCGAATGGCCGGACTATACCTTCAGCCGGACTCCTGGACTATGAAGATACAAGATTGAAGACTTCGTCCCATGTCTGGAAGGGACTTTCCTTGGCGTGGAAGGCAAGCTTGGCGATATGGATATGTAGATCTCCTACCATTGTAACCGACTCTATGTAACCCTAACCCTACCCGGTGTCTATATAAACCGGAGGGTTTTAGTCCGTGGGACAACATACACGTCAACAACCATACCATAGGCTAGCTTCTAGGGTTTAGCCTCATCGATCTCGTGGTAGATCTACTCTTGTACTACCCATATCATCAATATTAATCAATCAGGACGTAGGGTTTTACCTCCATCGAGAGGGCCTGAACCTGGGTAAAACTTCGTGTCCCTTGTCTCCTGTTACCATCCGGCCTAGACGCACAGTTCGGGACCCCCTACCCGAGATCAGCCGGTTTTGACACCGACAAGGGGAGGAGGGTGCGCCCCCTCTAGGGTTCCCACCCCTAGGGGGGCGGCAGCCCTAGATGGGATGGAGGGGCGGCCAAGAGGGGGAGAGGGGGCGCGCCCTAGGGTGGGCCTTAGGCCCATCTGCGCCTAGGGTTTCCCCCGTCTCCTCCTAGCTGCGCCTTGGGCCCTGGTGGGAGGCGCACCAGCCCACTCAGGGGCTGGTCCCTTCCCACTCTTGGCCCATACAAGCCTCCGGGGCCGGTGACCCCTCCCGGTGGACCCCCGAAACCCTCCGGTGGTCCCGGTACATTACCGGTGACGCCCGAAACACTTCCGGTGGTCAAAACCTCACTTCCTATATATTATTCTTTACCTACGGACCATTCCGGAACTCCTAGGGACGCCCGGGATCTCATCCAGGACTCTGAACAATATTCGGTAACCACGTACAAACTTTCCCTATAACCCTAGCGTCATCGGACCTTAAGTGTGTAGACCCTACGGGTTCGGGAATCATGCAGACATGACCGAGACAACTCTCCGGCCAATAACCAACAGCGGGATCTGGATACCCATGTTGGCTCCCACATGTTCCACGATGATCTCATCGGATGAACAAGGATGTTGAGGATTCAAGCAATCCCGTATACAATTCCCTTTGTCAATCAGTACGTTACTTGCCCGAGATTTGATCGTCGATATCCCAATACCTCGTTCAATCTCGTTACCAGCAAGTCACTTTACTCGTTCTGTAATGCATGATCCCATGACCAACTACTTAGTCACAATGAGCTCATTATGATGATGCATTACCGAGTGGGCCCAGAGATACCTCTCCATCTTACGGAGTGACAAATCCCAGTCTCGATTCGTGCCAACCCAACAGACACTTTTGTAGATACCTGTAGTGCACCTTTATAGCACCCAGTTACGTTGTGACGTTTGGTGCACCCAAATCATTACTACGGTATCCGGGAGTTGCACAATCTCTTGGTCTAAGGAAATGATACTTGACATTAGAAAAGCTTTAGCAAATGAACTACACGATCTTGTGCTATGCTTAAGATTGGGTCTTGTCCATCACATCATTCTCCTAATGATGTGATCCCGTTATCAATGACATCCAATGTCCATGGTCAGGAAACCATGACCATCTAGTGATCAACGAGCTAGTCAACTAGAGGTTTACTAGGGACATGTTGTGGTCTATGTATTCACACATGTATTACGGTTTCCGGTTAATACAATTATAGCATGAACAATAGACAATTATCATGAACAAGGAAATACAATAATAACCATTTTATTATTGCCTCTAGGGCATATTTCCAACAGTCTCCCACTTGCACTAGAGTCAATAATCTAGTTCACATCACTATGTGATTGTAATGAATCCAACACCCATGGGGTTTGTTCATATCTTGCTTGTGAGAGAGGTTTATTAGTCAATGGGTCTGAACCTTTCAGATCCATGTGTGCTTTGCAAATCTCTATGTCATCTTGTAGATGCAGCTACCACGCGCTACTTTGAGCTATTCCAAATAACTGCTCTACTATACGAATCTGTTTTACTACTCAGAGTCATCCGGATTAGTGTCAAAGTTTGCATCGACGTAACCCTTTACGATGAACTCTTTTACCACCTCCATAATCGAGAAAATTCCTTAGTCCACTAGTTACTAAGGATAAGTTCGACCGCTATCATGTGATCCATTCCTGGATCACTCTTGTACCCCTTGACTGACTCATGGCAAGGCACACTTCAGGTGCGGTACACAGCATAGCATACTTTAGAGCCTATGTCTAAAGCATAGGGGGCGACCTTCGTCCTTTCTCTCTCTTCTGCCATGGTCAAGTCTTGAGTCTTACTCAATACTCACACCTTGTAACACAGCCAAGAACTCCTTCTTTGTTGATCTATTTTGAACTCCTTCAAAATCTTGTCACGGTATGTATTCATTTGAAAGTACTATTAAGCGTTTTTTGATCTATCCTTATAGATCTTGATGCTCAATGTTCAAGTAGCTTAATCCAGGTTTTCCATTGAAAAACACTTTTGAAATAACCCTGCATGCTTTCCAGAAATTCTACATCATTTCTGATCAACAATATGTTAACAACATATACTCATCAAAAATTCTATAGTACTCCCACTCACTTCTTTGGAAATACAAGTTTCTCATAAACTGTGTATAAACCCAAAATCTTTGATCATCTCATCAAAGTGTACATTCCAATTCCGAGATGCTTACTCCAGTCCTTAGAAGGATTGCTGGAGCTTTGCATACTTGTTAGCATCTTTCAGGATTGACAAAACCTTCTGGTTGTATCACATACAACCTTTCCTCAAGAAAATCGTCAAGGAAACAATGTTTTGACATCCTATCTGCAAGATTTCATAGATAATGCAGTAACTGCCAACATAATTCCAACAGACTCTAAGCATCGCTACGAGTGAGAAAGTCTCATCGTAGTCAACTCGTTGAACTTGTCGGGAAACATCTTAACGACAAGTTGAGCTTTCTTAATGGTGACACTTACCATCATTGTCTGTCTTCCTTTTAAAATCCATCTGCACCCAACAACCTTATGACCATCAAGTAGTTCTTTCAAAGTCTATACTTTGTTTTATACATGGATCCTCTCTCAGATTTTATGGCCTCGAGCCATTCGTCCGAATCCAGGCCCACCATCGCTTCTCCATAGCTCGTAGGTTCATTGTTGTCTAGCAACATGACTTCCAAGACAGGATTACGTACCTCTCTAAAGTAGTACGCATCCTTGTCGATCTATGAGGTTTGGTAGTGACTTGATCCGAAGTTTCATGATCACTATCATAAGCTTCCACTTCAATTGGTGTAGGTGCCACAGGAACAACTTCCTGTGACCTGCTACACACTAGTTGAAGTGACGGTTCAATAACCTCATCAAGTCTCCACCATCCTCCCACTCAATTCTTTCGAGAGAAACTTTTCCTCGAGAAAGGACCCGTTTCTAGATACAATCACTTTTGCTTCCGGATCTGAAATAGGAGGTATACCCAACTATTTTTTGGGTATTCTATGAAGATGCATTTATCCGCTTTGGGTTCGAGCTTATAAGCCTGAAACTTTTTCACATAAGCGTCGCAGCCCCAAACTTTTAAGAAACGACAGCTTAGGTTTCTCTAAACCATAGTTCATACGGTGTCGTCTCAACGTAATTGTGTGGTGCCCTATTTAAAGTGAATGCGGTTGTCTCAAATGCCTAACCCATAAACGATAGTGGTAATTCGATAAGAGACATCATGGTATGCACCATATCCAATAGGGTGCAGTTATGATGTTCGGACACACCATCACACTATAGTGTTCCAGGCAGTATTAGTTGTGAAACAATTTCCACGATGTCTTAATTGTGTGCCAAACTCGTAACTCAGATATTCATCTCTATGATCATATCATAGACATTTTATCATCTTGTGACGACGATCTTCAACTTCACTCTGAAAATTACTTGAACCTTTCAATAATTCAGACTTGTGTTTCATCAAGTAAATATACTCAGCATCTACTCAAATCATCTGTGAAGTAAGAACATAACGATATCCACTGCGTGCCTTAGCACTCATTGGACTGCACACATCAAAATGTATTACTTCCAACAAGTTGCTTTCTTGTTCCATGTTACTGAAAACGAGGCCTTTCAGTCATCTTGCCCATGTGGTATGATTTGCATGTCTCAAGTGATTCAAAATCAAGTGAGTCCAAACGATCCATCTGTATGGAGTTTCTTCATGCATATCTACCAATAGACATGGTTCACATGTCTCAATCTTTAAAAAAAATGAGTGAGTCCAAAGATCCATCAACATGGAGCTTCTTCATGCGTTTTATACCAACATGACTCAGATGGCAGTGCCACAAGTATGTGGTACTATCATTACTATCTTATATCTTTTGGCATGAACATGTGTATCACTATGATCGAGATTCAATAAACCATTCATTTTAGGTGCAAGACCATTGAAGGTATTATTCAAATAAACAAAGTAACCATTATTCTCCTCAAATGAATAACTGTATGGCGATAAACATAATCCAATCATGTCTATGCTCAACGCAAACACCAAATAACAATTATTTTGGTTTAACACCAATCCCGATGGTAGAGTGAGCGTGTGATGTTTGATCACATCAACCTTGGAAACACTTCCAACATATCGTCATCTCACCATTAGCTAGTCTCCGTAGCCTTTTATTTCGAGTTACTAACACTTAGCAACCGAACCGGTATTTATTACCCTGGTGCTGTTAGGAGTACTAGTAAAGTACACATTAATATAACGTATATCCAAAATACTTCTGTCGACCTTGCCAGCCTTCTCATCTACCAAGTATCTAGGGTAGTTCTGCTTCAGTGACTGTTCCCCTCATTATAGAAGCACTTAGTCTTGGGTTTGGTTCAACCTTGGGTTTCTTCACTAGAGCAGCAACTGATTTGCCGTTTCATGAAGTATCCCTTCTTGCCCTTGCCCTTCTTGAAACTAGTGGTTTAACTATCAACAATTGATGCTCCTACTTGATTTCTACTTTCGCGGTGTCAAACATCGCGAGTTGCTCAAGGATCATCATGTCTATCCCTGATATGTTATAGTTCATCACGAAGCTCCAATAGCTTGGTGGCAATGACTATGGAGAACCATCATTATCTCAGCTGGAAGATTAACTCCCACTCGATTCAAGCGATTGTAGTACTCAGACAATTTGAGCACATGCTCAACGATTGAGCTTTTCTCCCTTAGTTTGCAGGCTTAAGAAACTTGTCAGAGGTCTCATACCTCTTGACGTGGGCTCTAATCTGAAATTCCAATTTCAGTCTTTGGAACATCTCATATGTTCTGCGACGTTTCACAATTCGAAACCGTTAGTATTACGCACTGAACTATCACGTATTCATAAAAACATGTATGTCAGATGTTTCCCAACATCTACAGACGATGCTCGAGGTTCAACACACTGAGCGGTGCATTAAGGACATAACGCTTCTGTGCAGCAATGAGGAAAATCCTCCGTTCACGGACCCAGTCCGCATAATTGCTACTGTCAACTCTCAACTAAATTTTCTCTAGGAACATATCTAAAACAGTAGAACTAAAGCGTAAGCTACGACATAATTTGCAAAGACCTTTTGACTATGTTCATGATAATTAAGTTCACTTGATTATTTAATGAACTCCCACTTAGATAGACATCCCTCTAGTTATCTAAGTGATACATGATCCGAGTCAACTAGGCCGTGTCTGATCATCATGTGAGACGGACTAGTCATCATCGGTGAACATCTTCATGTTGATCGTATCTACTATACGACTCATGTTCGACCTTTCGGTCTCTTGTGTTTCGAGGCCATGTCTGTACATGCTAGGCTCGTCAAGTCAACCTAAGCGTTTCGCATGTGTAAATCTGGCTTACACCCGTTGTATGCAAATGTTAGAATCTATCACACCCGATCATCACGTGGTGCTTCGAAACAACGAACCTTCGCAACGGTGCACAGTTAGGGGGAACACTTTCTTGAAATTTCAGCGAGGGATCATCTTATTTATGCTACCGTCGTTCTAAGCAAATAAGATGTAAACATGACAAACATCACATGCAAATCATAAAGTGACATGATATGGCCAATATCATCTTGCGCCTTTTGATCTCCATCTTCGAGGCGCGTCATGATCACCTTCGTCACCGGCATGACAGCATGATCTCCATCATCGTGTCTTCATGAAGTTGTCTCGCCAACTATTACTTCTACTACTATGGCTAACGGTTAGCAATAAAGTAAAGTAATTACATGGCGTTTTTCATTGACACGCAGGTCATACAATAAATTAATACAACTCCTATGGCTCCTGCCGATTGTCATACTCATCGACATGCAAGTCGTGATTCCTATTACAAGAACATGATCAATCTCATACATCGCATATATCATTCATCACATCCTTTTGGCCATATCACATCACATAGCAAACCCTACAAAAACAAGTTAGACGTCCTCTAATTGTTGTTGCATGTTTTACGTGGCTGCTATGGGTTTCTAGCAAGAATGTTTCTTACCTACGCAAAACCACAACGGTGATATGCCAATTGCTATTTACCCTTCATAAGGACCCTTTTCATCGAATCCGATCCGACTAAAGTGGGAGAGACAGACACCCGCTAGCCACCTTATGCATCAAGTGCACATCAGTTGGTGGAACCATTCTCACGTAAGCATACGTGTAAGGTCGGTCCGGGCCGCTTCATCCCACAATGCCGCCGGATCAAGATAAGACTAGTAACGGTAAGCAAATTGAACAAATCATCGCCCACAACTGCTTTGTGTTCTACTCATGCATAGAATCTACGCATAGACCTAGCTCATGATGCCACTGTTGGGGAACGTAGCAATAATTCAAAATTTTCCTACGAGTCACCAAGATCAATCTAGGAGATACTAGCAATGAGAGAGAGGGAGTGTATCTTCATACCCTTTAAGATCGCTAAGCGCAAGCATTACAAGAACGCGGTTGGTGGAGTCGTACACGCAGTGATTCAGATCGCGGTCGATTCCGATCTAAGCGCCGAACAACGGCGCCTCCGCGTTCAACACACGTACAGCCCGGTGACGTCTCCCGTGCCTTGATCCAGCAAGGAGAGAGGGAGAGGTTGGGGAAGACTCCGTCCAGCAGCAGCACGACGACGTGGTGATGGTGGAGGAGCGTGTCACGCCAGCAGGGCTTCGCCAAGCACTGCAAGAGACGAGGAGGGAGAGGGGTAGGGCTGTGCCAAGAGGGAGAGAGACTCGTGTGTTGGGCAGCCCCAAAACCCCCACTATTTATAGGAGGAGGGGAGGAGGGTGCGCCCCCTCTAGGGTTCCCACCCCTAGGGGGAGAGGGGGGGCACGCCCTAGGGTGGGCCTTAGGCCCATCTGCGCCTAGGGTTTCCCCCCTTCTCCTCCTAGCTGCGCCTTGGGCCCTGGTGGGAGGCGCACCAGCCCACTCAGGGGCTGGTCCCTTCCCACTCTTGGCCCATGCAAGCCTCCGGGGCTGGTGGCCCCTCCCAGTGGACCCCCGGAACCCTCCGGTGGTCCCGGTACATTACCGGTGACGCCCGAAACACTTCCGGTGGTCAAAACCTCACTTCCTATATATTATTCTTTACCTCCAGACCATTACGGAACTCCTCGTGACGTCCAGGATCTCATCCGGGACTCCGAAAAACATTCGGTAACCACGTACAAACTTTCCCTATAACCCTAGCGTCATCGGACCTTAAGTGTGTAGACCCTACGGGTTCGGGAATCATGCAGACATGACCGAGACAACTCTCCGGCCAATAACCAACAGCGGGATCTGGATACCCATGTTGGCTCCCACATGTTCCACGATGATCTCATCGGATGAACCACGATGTAAAGGATTCAAGCAACCCCATATACAATTCCCTTTGTCAATCAGTACGTTACTTGCCCGAGATTCGATCGTCGGTATCCCAATACCTCGTTCAAACTCGTTACCAGCAAGTCACTTTAGTCGTTCTGTAATGCATGATCCCGTGACCAACTACTTAGTCACCATGAGATCATTATGATGATGCATTACCGAGTGGGTCCAGAGATACATCTCTGTCATACGGAGTGACAAATCCCAGTCTCGAGTCGTGCCAACCCAACAGACACTTTCGGAGATACCTGTAGTGCACCTTTATAGCCACCCAGTTACGTTGTGACGTTTGGTGCACCCAAAGCATTCCTACGGTATCCGGGAGTTGCACAATCTCATGGTCTAAGGAAATGATACTTGACATTAGAAAATCTTTAGCAAACGAACTACACGATCTTGTGCTACGCTTAAGATTGGGTCTTGTCCATCACATCATTCTCCTAATGACGTGATCCCGTTATCAATGACATCCAATGTCCGTGGTCAGGAAACCATGACCATCTATTGATCAACGAGCTAGTCAACTAGAGGCTTACTAGGGACATGTTGTGGTCTATGTATTCACACATGTATTACGAATTTTTCCGGTTAATACAATTATAGCAGGAACAATAGACAATTATCATGAACGAGGAAATACAATAATAACCATTTTATTATTGCCTCTAGGGCATATTTCCAACAGTAAAGTAGCGTAAGTATTTGCCTCAGATTTTGAGAACCAAGGTAACAATCCAGTAGGAGATCACGCTCAAGTCCCACGCACCTACACAAACAAATAAGAACCTCATAACCAACGTGATAAAGGGTTTGTCAATCCCTTCACGGTCACTTACGAGAGTGAGATCTCATAGATATGATAAGATAACATTTTTGGTATTTTTATGATAAAGAGAAATAAAGATGCAAAGTAAAATAAACGGCAATAGAAATAACTAAGTATTGGAAGATTAATATGATGGAAGATAGACCCGGGGGCCATAGGCTTCACTAGTAGCTTCTCTCAAGAGCATAAGTATTACGGTGGGTAAACGAATTACTGTCGAGCAATTGATAGAATTGAGCATAGTTATGAGAATATCTAGGTATGATCATGTATATAGGCATCACGTCCGTGACAATTAGACCGAAACGATTCTGCATCTACTACTATTACTCCACACATCGACCGCTATCCAGCATGCATCTAGAGTATTAAGTTCATAAGAACAGAGTAATGCTTTAAGTAAGATGACATGATGTAGAGGGATAAACTCATGCAATATGATATAAATCCCATATTTTTTATCCTCGATGACAACAATACAATATGTGTCGTCTCCCTTTCTGTCACTGGGATCGAGCACCTCAAGAGTGAACCCAAAGCTAAGCACTTCTCCCATTGCAAGAAAGATCAATCTAGTAGGCCAAACCAAACTGATAATTCGAAGAGACTTGCAAAGATAAACCAATCATACATAAAAGAATTTAGAGAAGAATCAAATATTGTTCATAGATAATCTGGATCATAAACCCACAATTCATTGGATCTCGACAAACACATCGCAGAAGAAGATTACATTGAATAGATCTCCAAGAAGATCGAGGAGAACTTTGTATTGAGATCCAAAGAGAGAGAACAAGCCATCTAGCTAATAACTATGGACCCGAAGGTCTGAAGTAAACTACTCACACATCACCGGAGAGGCCATGGAGTTGATGTAGAGGCCCTTCGTGAACAATGCCCCCTTCGGCGGAGCTCCGGAAAAGGCCCCAAGATGGGATCTCTCGGGTACAGAAGGTTGCGGTGGTGGAATTAGGTTTTCGTGGTGCTCCTGGATGTTTGGGGGTACGTGGATATATATAGGAGGAAGAAGTACGTCCGTGGAGCAACGAGGGGCCCACGAGGGTGGAGGGCGTGCCCAGGGGGGTTGGCGCGCCCCCTGCCTCATGGCTTCCTTGGTTGTTTCTTGGCGCCCACTCCAACTCTCGTGGATCACGTTTGTAGAGAAAATCACGTCCCCGAAGGTTTCATTCCGTTTGGACTACGTTTGATATTCATTTTCGACGAAACTCTAAAATAGGCAAAAAAACAACAATTTGGGCTGGGCCTCCGGTTAGTAGGTTAGCCCCAAAAATGATATAAAAGTGTAAAATAAAGCCCATTAACATCCAAAATAGATAATATAATAGCATGGAGCAATCAAAAATTATAGATACGTTGGAGACGTATCAGCCATTTGCAAAAGTGAGATCTGATAAAGATAATAAGATAAATATTTTTGGTATTTTGTTGTATAGATTGGAAAAGAAAGATTGCAAAATAAATAGTAACTAGAATTATAGATCGGAAACTTATATGATGTAAAGTAGACCCGTGGGCCATAGGTTTCACTAGTGGCTTCTATCATGATAGCATAAATTACAGTGGGTGAACAATTTACTGCCGAGCAATTGATAGAAAAGTGCATAGTTATGAGAATATCTAGGCATGAAAATGAACATAGGCATCACGTCCGTGTCAAGTAGACCGAAACGATTTTGCATCTACTACTATCACTCCACACATCGACCGCTATCCATCATGCATCTAGAGTATTAAGTTCATAAGAATAGAGTAATGCATTAGGCAAGATGACATGATGTAGAGGGATAAACTCAAGCAATATGATATAAACCCCATCTTTTTATCCTCGATGGCAACAATACAATACGTGCCTTGCTGCCCCTACTGTCACTAGGAAATGACACCGCAAGATTGAACCCAAAGCTAAGCACTTCTCCCATTGCATGAAAGATCAATCTAGTAGGCCAAACTAAACCGATAATTTGAAGAGACTTGCAAAGATATCGAATCATGCATATAAGAATTCAGAGAAGAACCAAATATTGTTCATAGATAATCTTGATCATAAACCTACAATCCATCGAATCTGGGCAAACACACCGCAAAAGAGTATTACATCGAATAGATCTCTAAGAACATTGAGGAGAACTTTGTATTGAAGATCAAAGAGAGAGAAGAAGCCATCTAGATAATAACTATGGACCCGAAGGTCTATGGTAAACTACTCACGCATCATCGGAGAGGCTTTGGCGTTGATGTTGAAGTCCTCCGTGATCGAATCCCCCTCCGGCAGATCACCGGAAAAGGCCCCAAGATGGGATCTCATGGGTACAGAAGGTTGCGACCGTGGAAAAGTGGTTTCGTGGCTCTCCTGGATGTTTTTAGGGTACATTGGTATATATAGGCAAAAGAAGTACTTTGATGGAGCTCCATGGGGCCCATGAGGGTGGGGGCGTGCCTACCCCCTAGGCGCGCCCCCTACCTTGTGGAAGCTTCGCGGACTTCCAGACTTGTACTCCAAATCTCCCGGGTTGTGTTTGTTCCAATAAAGATCCTCGTGAAGGTTTTGTTCCATTTGGATTCCGTTTGATATTCCTTTTCTGCGAAACACTGAAATAGGCAAAAAAAACAACAATTTGCACTGGGCCTTCGGTTAATAGGTTAGTACCAAAAATAATATAAAAGTGCATATTAAAGCCCATTAAACATCCAAATAGATAATATAATAGCATGGAACAATCAAAATTTATAGATACGTTGGAGACGTATCAAGCATCCCCAAGCTTAGTTCCTGCTCGTCCTCGAGTAGGTAAATGATAAAAAACAGAATTTTTGATGTGGAATGCTACCTAACATAATTTTCAATGTAATTATCTTTATTGTGGCATGAATATTCAGATCCAAAGATTCAAGACAAAAGTTTAATATTGACATAAAAACAATAATACATCAAGCATACTAACCAAGCAATTATCTCTTCTCAAAATAACATAGCCAAAGAAAGCTCATCCCTACAAAATCATATAGTTTGGCCATGCCTCATTTTCGTCACACAAAATGCTCTCATCATGCACAACCCCGATGACAAGCCAAGCAATTGTTTCATAATTTAGTATTCTCAAACTTTTTCAACTTTCACGCAATACATGAGCGCGAGCCATGGACATAGCACAATAGGTGGAATAGAATATGATGATGGAGGTTGTGTGGAGAAGACAAAAAAGGAGAAAATCTCACATTGACGCGGCTAATCAACAGGCTATGGAGATGCCCATCAATTGATGTCAATGTGAGGAGTAGGGATTGCCATGCAACAGATGCACTAGAGCTATAAATGTATGAAATCTCAACAAAAGAAACTAAGTGAGCGTGCATCCAACTTGCTTGATCACGAAGACCTAGGGCATTTTGAGGAATCCCATTGTTGGAATATACAAGCCAAGTTCTATAATGAAAAATTCCCAGTAGTATATGAAAGTTACAAAATAAGAGACTCTCTATCATGAAGATCATGGTGCTACATTGAAGCACAAGTGTCGAAAAAGGATAGTAACATTGCCCCTTCTCTCTTCTTCTCATATTTTTTGGGCCTTCTCTTTTTTGGCCTTTCTCTCTTTTATTTATTTATTTCGTCATGGGACAATGCTCTAATAATGATGATGATCACACTTCTATTTATTTACAACTCAAAAAGTGCAACTCGATACTAGAACAAAATATGACTATATGAATGCCTCCGACGGTGTACTAGGATATGCAATGATTCAAGAGTGACATGTATAAAAAATTATGAGCAGTGGCTTTGCCACAAATACGATGTCAACTACATGATCATGCAAGGCAATATGACAATGATGGAGCGTGTAAAAAAACGGAACGACGGAAAGTTGCATGGCAATATATCTCGGAACCTATTAACCGGAGGCCCAGCCCAGAATTGTTAGTTTTTGCCTGTTTTAGGGTTTCGAAGAAAAGGAATATCAAACGGACTCCAAACGGAATGAAACCGTTGAGAACGTGATTTTCTCAATGAACAAGACCCGCGGGACTTGGACCCTACGTCAAGAAACAAGAGAGGAGGCCACGATGTAGGGGGCGCGCCCACCTACCCCAAGCGCGCCCCCACCCTCGTGGGCCCCCTGTTGCTCCACCGACGTACTCCTTCCTCCTATATATATCCACGTACCCCCAAACGATCAGATACGGAGCCAAAACCCTAATTCCACCGCCGTAACTTTCTATATCCATGAGGTCCCATCTTGGGGCCTATTCTGGAGCTCCGCCGGAGGGGCATCGATCACGGAGGGCTTCTACATCAACACCATAGCCCCTCCGATGAAGTGTGAGTAGTTTACCTCAGACCTACGGGTCCATAATTAGTAGCTAGATGGCTTCTTCTCTCCTTTTGGATCTCAATACAATGTTCTCCCCCTCTCTTGTGGAGATCTATTCGATGTAATCTTCTTTTTGCGATGTGTTTGTTGTGACCGGTGAATTGTGGGTTTATGATCAATTCTATCTATGAATAATATTTGAATCTTCTCTGAATTCTTTAATGTATGATTGGTTATCTTTGCAAGTCTCTTCGAATTATGAGTTTGGTTTGGCCTACTAGATTGATCTTTCTTGCAATGGGAGAAGTGCTTAGCTTTGGGTTCAATCTTGCGGTGTCCTTTCCCGCTGACAGTAAGGGCAGCAAGGCACGTGTTGTATTGTTGCCATCGAGGATAACAAGATGGGGGTTTCTTCATATTGCATGAGTCTATCCCTCTACATCATGTCATCTTGCTTAAGGTGTTACTCTGTTTTTAACTTAATACTCTAGATGCATGCTGGATAGCGGTCGATGAGTGGAGTAATAGTAGTAGATGCAGGCAGGAGTCGGTCTACTTGTCTCGGATGTGATGCCTATATACATGATCATGCCTAGATATTCTCATAACTATGCTCAATTCTATCAATTGCTCAACAATAATTTGTTCACCCACCATAGAATACTTATGCTCTCGAGGGAAGCCACTAGTGAAACCTATGGCCCCCGGGTCTATCTTTATCATATTGGTCTCCTACTACTTAGTTATTTCCTTTGCTATTTACTTTGCCTTTATTTTACTATGCATCTTTATCACAAAAATACAAAAAATATTATCTTTATCATATCTATCAGATCTCACTCTCGTAAGTGGCCTCATAGGGATTGACAACCCCTATTTGCGTTGGTTGCGAGGATTTATTTGTTTTGTGCAGGTATGAGGGACTTGCGCGTAGCCTCCTACTTGATTGATACCTTGGTTCTCAAAAACTGAGGGAAATACTTACGCTACTTTGCTGCATCATTCATTCCTCTTCGGGGAAAACCAACGCAGTGCTCAAGAGGTAGCACATACCCTCCGATACTAGGCATAGATTCGTCAAAATAAGCAAATAACACACGAAAAACAGAATCTGTCAAAAACAGAACAGTCTGTAGTAATCTGTAGGTTTCGAATACTTATGTAACCCCAAAAATTCTGAAATAAACTGCTGGACTTGAGGAATTTATATATTAATCATCTGCAAAAATAATTAACCTAATCACACTCTCCAGTAAAAAATGGCAGCAAATCTCGTGAGCGCTAAAGTTTCTGTTTTTTACAGCAAGATCGCAAAGACTTTACCCAAGTCTTCCCAAAGGTTCTACTTGGCACAAACACTAATTAAAAGCATAAAACCACATCTAAACAGAGTCTAGATGAATTATGTATTACTAAACAAAAACAAAAAGCAAGAAACAAAAATAAAATTGGGTTGCCTCCCAACAAGCGCTATCGTTTAACGCCCCTAGCTAGGCATAAAAGCAAGAATAGATCTAGGTATTATCATCTTTGGTATGCCATCCATAAGTGGCTCTCATAATAGATTCATAAGGTAATTTAATTTTCTTTCTAGGAAAGTTCTCCATGCCTTTCCTTAATGGAAATTGGAATCTTATATTCCCTTCTTTCATATCAATAATTGCACCAATCATTCTAAGGAAAGGTCTACCAAGAATAACGGGACATGTAGGATTGCAATCAATATCAATAACAATGAAATCTACGGGAACATAATTCCTATTTGCAACAATAAGAACATCATTAATCTTTCCCATAGGTTTCTTAATAGTGGAATCCGCAAGATGCAAATTTAAAGAACAATCATCAAATTCACGGAAACCTAACACATCACACAAAGTTTTTGGAATCATGGAAACACTAGCACCCAAATCACATAAAAGCATAGCATTCATGATCTTTAATTTTAATTTTAATAGTAGGTTCCCACTCATCATGAATTTTTCTAGGGATAGAAACTTCTAATTCAAGCTTTTCTTCATAAGATTGCATTAAAGCATCAACGATATGTTTAGTAAAAGCTTTATTTTGACTATAAGCATGCGGAGAATCTAGCATGGATTGAAACAAGGAAATACAATCTATCAAAGAGCAATTATCATAATTAAATTCCTTGAAATCCAAAATAGTGGGTTCATTGCTATGTAAAGTTTTGACCTCTCCAATCCCACTTTTTACCAATTTTTGCATCAAGATCTAAAAACTCCGAATCATTGGGATGCCTTTTAAATAAAGTTGACTCATGTCTAGTCCCATCATTATCAAGATTCATATTGAAAAACAAAGATTTAATAGGAGATACATCAATCACTTTTAGATCGTCATCCTTATTATCACCAAAACTAGAAGAACACGCTTTTATGAAGCAATCTTTTTAGCATGTATCCTAGCGGTTATTTCTTTGCACTCATCAATGGAAATTCTCATGGCTTTGAGAGACTCATTGATATAATGCTTAGGTGGAATAGATCTAAGTTTCAAAGAATCAACATCAAGAGAAATTCTATCCACGTTCCTAGCCAACTCATCAATCTTAGACATTTTTTCTTCAATCAAAGCATTGAACCTCTTTTGCGAACTAATAAATTCTTTAATACTAGATTCAAAATCAGAGGGCATCTTATTATAATTTCCATAAGAATTTTTGTAGGAATTACCATAATTATTAGAGGAACTACTAGGATATGGCCTAGGATTAAAGTTTCCTCTCTACGCGTTGTTACCAAAATTGTTCCTACCAACAAAATTCACATCCATAGATTCATTATTATTCTCAATAAAAATAGACAAAGGCATATCATTAGGATCAGAAGAAACACTCTTATTAGAAAATAATTTCATAAGTTCATCCATCTTTCCACTCAAAACAATAATTTCTTCTATAGCATGAACCTTTTATTAGTAGATCTTTCGGTGTGCCATTGAGAATAATTAACCATAATATTATCTAGGAATTTGGTAGCTTCTCCTAAAGTGATTTCCATAAAAGTGCCTCTCGCGGCCGAATCTAAAAGATTTCTAGAATAAAAATTCAATCCAGCGTAAAATTTTTGTATGATCATCCACAAATTCAAACCATGTGTAGGGCAATTACGAATCATTAATTTCATCCTCTCCCATTCTTGTGCAACATGCTCATGATAAAGTTGCTTAAAATTTATAATATCATTTCTAAGAGAGATGATCTTAGCGAGAGGAAAATACTTAGAGATAAAAGCATCTTTGCACTTGTTCCAAGAATCAATACTATTTTTAGGCAAAGATGAAAACCAAGTTTTAGCATGATCTCTAAGCGAAAAATGGGAATAGCTTCAATTTAACAACATCATTATCCACATCTTTCTTCTTTTGCATATCACACAAATCAACAAATCTGTTTAGATGGGTAGCGGCATCTTCACTACGAAGGCCAGAAAACGGATCTTTCATGACAAGATTCAGCAAAGCAGTATTAATTTCACAAGATTCAGCATCGGTAGAGGAGCAATCAAAGTGCTAATAAAATCATTATTGTTGGTATTGGAAAAATCACACAATTTAGTATTATCTTGAGCCATCGTGACAAACAATCCAACACACAAGCAAGCAAGAGGCAAAAAAAGGGCGTACGAAAAAGAGGCGAGCGGAAAAAGAGGCGAATAAAACGGCAAGGGTGAAGTGGGGGAGAGGAAAATGAGAGGCAAATGGCAAATAATGTAATGCGAGGGATAATATTTTATGATAGGTACTTGGTATGTCTTGACTTGTGCGTAGATCTCCCCGGCAACGGTGCCAGAAATGGCTTGTTGATGGGAGATCAAATCTTGACTTGACTTGGTGCAACCTCCCCAGCAACGGTGCCAGAAATCCTTCTTGCTACCTCTTGAGCATTGTGTTGGTTTTCCCTTGAAGAGGAAAGGGTGATGCAGCAAAGTAGCATAAGTATTTCCCTCAGTTTTTGAGAACCAAGGTATCAAGCCAGTAGGAGACTACACGCAAGTCCCTCGTACCTGTACAAACAAATAAAAACCTCGCAACCAACACGATAAAGGGGTTGTCAATCCCTTCACGGTCACTTACGAGAGTGAGATCTGATAGAGATAATAAGATAATAAATATTTTTGGTATTTTTGTGATATAGATTGAAAGTAAAGATTGCAAAATAAAATAGATTGGAAACTTATATGATAAAAGATAGACCCGGGGACCATAGGTTTCACCAGTGGCTTCTCTCAAGATAGCATAAGTATTACGGTGGGTGAACAAATTACTGTCGAGAAATTGATAGAAAAGTGCATAATTATGAGAATATCTAGGCATGATCATGTATATAGGCATCACGTCCGCGACAAGTAGACCGAAACGATTCTGCATCAACTACTATTACTCCACACATCGACCGCTATCCAACATGCATCTAGAGTATTAAGTTCATAAGAACAAAGTAACGGATTAGGCAAGATGACATGATGTAGAGGGATAAACTCAAGCAATATGATATAAACCCCATCTTTTTATCCTCGATGGAAACAATACAATACGTGCCTTGTTCCCCCTTCTGTCACTGGGAAAGGACACCGCAATATTGAACCCAAAGTTAAGCACTTCTCCCATTGCAAGAAAGATCAATCTAGTAGGCCAAACCAAACTGATAATTCGAAGAGACTTGCAAAGATAATCAATCATACATAAAAGATTTTAGAGAAGAATCAAATATTTTTCATAGATAAACTTGATCATAAACCCACAATTCATCGGATCTCGACAAACACACCGCAAAAAGAGTTACATCGAATAGATCTCGAAGAAGATCGAGGAGAACATTGTATTGAGATCCAAAGAGAGAGAAGAAGCCATCTAACTAATAACTATGGACCCGAAGGTCCGTGGTAAACTACTCACACATAATTAGAGAGACTATGGAGTTGATGTAGAAGCCCTCTGTGATCGATCCCCCTCTGGCGGAACTCCGGAAAAGGCCCCAAGATGGGACCTCTTGGGTATAGAACGTTGCAGCGGTGGAAATAGGGTTTTGTGGTGCTCCTGGATGTTTTCGGGGTATATGGACATATATAGGAGGAAGAAGTAGGTCCATGTAGCTACGAGGGGCCCACGAGGGTGGGGGCGCCCAGGGGGGCAGGCGCGCCTTCCTGCCTCGTGGCCTCCTCGTTGATTTCTTGACGTCTACTCCAAGTCCCCTGGATCATGTTTGTTCAAAAAATAACTCTTCCGAAGGTTTCATTCCATTTGGATTCCGTTTGATATTCCTTTTCTGCGAAACACTGAAATAGGAAAAAAACAACAACAATTTGCTCTGGGTCTTGGGTTAGTAGGTTATTCCCAAAAACAATATAAAAGTGTATAAATAAGCCCATTAACATCCAAAACAGATAATATAATACCATGGAACAATCAAAAATTATAGATACATTGGAGACGTATCAGGTGTGTACAGCAAGGATTATTGTGGTAAACTAAAAAGAAAAGACTCAAATCATACAAGACGCTCCAAGCAAAACACATATCATGTGGTGAATAAAAATATAGCCTCAAGTAAAGTTACCGATAGACGAAGACGAAAGAGGGCATGCCTCCAAGCTTAGGCTTTTGGTTGTCCTTGAATTTTACCTTGGGGGGCCTTAGGCATCCCCACTCCTCGTTCCAAAATCCATCAAATCTTTACCCAAAAACTTGAAAACTTCACAACACAAAACTTAACAGAAAATCTCATGAGCTCCGTTAGTATAAGAAAACAAACCACCACTTTAATTTACTGTAATGAACTTATTATTTATTTATATTTCTGTTAGACCTACTGTATTCCAACTTCTCTATGGTTCATACCCCCCGATACTAGCCATAGATTCATCAAAATAAGCAAACAACACACGAAAAACAGAATCTGTCAAAAACAGAACAGTCTGTAGAAATCTGGAGGTTTCGAGTACTTCTATGACTCGATTTTTTTTGAAAAATTAGGATAACCTAAATAATTTGTATATTGATCTACTTCAGTTGGAATTGGTATTTTATCGCTCTCTGGTAAAAAATGAAAATTATTCTCGTGAGCGCATACTTTCTATTTTTTCAGCAAGATCAAATAACATTCACCCAAGAAGATCATATAGGCTTTACTTGGCACAAACACTAATTAAAACATAAAAATCACAATCATAATAGAGGATAGATGATTTATTTATTACTAAATAGGAACAAAAATCAAGGAACAAAAATAAAATTGGTTGCCTCCCAACAAGCGCTATCCTCTAACGCCCCTAGCTAGGCATGAAAATAAGAATAGATCTAGGTATTATCATCTTTGGTATGCAATCCATATGTGGATATCATAACAATTACATGTAGGATCATAATCAAATTCAACGATATAGCTATCACATAAAATTTTCTCTTCATGATCCACATGCATGCAAAGCTGACACTCTTCCAAAATAGTGGGATTATCATAAAATAAAGTCATGACCTCTCTAAACCCCTTTTAATATTATTGCAAACAATATTATCAATCTCATATTCATCGCGGGGCTTAAATAAATTTTCAAGATCATAAGAAGAATCACCCCAATCATGATCATTGCAACAAGTAGTAGACATAGCAAAACTAGCATCCCCAATCTTAGGGTTTTGCATATTATTAGCACAATTGACATTGACAGAATTTATAATAACATCATTGCAATCAGTCTTTTTATTCAAAGATCTATCGTGAATCACTTCATAAAGTACTTCATCACAATTTTCAGATTCACAAATTTCAAGCAAAACTTCATAAAGATAATCTAGTGCACAAAACTCACTAGCAATTGGTTCATCATAATTGGATCTCTTAAAAAGATTGGCAAGCGGATGAGGATCCATATCGATAGATATTTAGCAAGCGAAGATGCAAGCTAAAAGAAGACACATGGTAACACGAGCAAACAGAAGGACGAACGGAAGAGGGGCGAATAAAACAGCAAAGGTGAAGTGGGGGAGAGGAAAATGAGAGGCAAATGACAAATAATGTAATGCGATGGAGAAGAGTTTATGATGGGTACTTGGTATGTCTTGACTTGAGCGTAGATCTCCCCGGCAACGGCGCTAGAAATCCTTCTTGCTACCTCTTGAGCATGCGTTGGTTTCCCTTGAAGAGGAAAGGGTGATGCAGCAAAGTACCGTAAGTATTTTCCTCAGTTTTTGAGAACCAAGGTATCAATCTAGTAGGAGACTACACGCAAGTCGCCTAGTACCTGCACAAACAATCAAGAACCTTGCAACCAACGCGATAAAAGGGGTTGTCAATCCCTTCACGGCCACTTGCAAAAGTGAGATCTGATAAAGATAATAAGATAAATATTTTTGGTATTTTTGTTGTATAGATTGGAAAATAAAGATTGCAAAATAAATAGTAAACTAGAATTATAGATCAAAAACTTATATGATTTAAAGTAGACACAGGGGCCATAGGTTTCACCAGTGGCTTCTCTCATGATAGCATAAATCATGGTGGGTGAACAAATTACTGCTGAGCAATTGATAGAAAAGCGCATAGTTATGAGAATATCTAGGCATGATCATGAACATAGGCATCACTTTCGTGTCAAGTAGACCGAAACGATTTTGCATCTACTACTATCACTCCACAACATCGGCCGCTATCCAGCATGCATGTAGAGTATTGAGTTCATAAGAACAGAGTAACGCATTAGGCAAGATGACATGATGTAGAGGGATAAACTCAAGAAATATGATATAAACCCCATCTTTTTATCCTTGATGGCAACAATACAATACGTGCCTTGCTGCCCCTGCTGTCACTGGGAAAGGACACCACAAGATTGAATCCAAAGCTAAGCACTTCTCCCATTGCACGAAAGATCAATCTAGTAGGCCAGACTAAACCGATAATTCGAAGAGACTTCCAAAGATATCAAATCATGCATATAAAAATTCAGAGAAGAACCAAATATTGTTCATAGATAATCTTGATCATAAACCCACAATCCATCGAATCTCGGCAAACACACCGCAAAAGAGTATTATATCAAATAGATCTCCAAGAACATCGAGGAGAACTTTGTATTGAAGATCAAAGAGAGAGAAGAAGCCATCTATCTAATAAATGTGGACCCAAAGGTCTGTGGTAAACTACTCACACATCATCGAAGAGGCTATGGTGTTGATGTAGAAGCCCTCCATGATCGAATCCCCCTCCGGCAGATCACCGGAAAAGGCCCCAAGATGGGATCTCACGGGTACAGAAGGTTGCGGCGGTGGAAAAATGGTTTCTTGGCTCTCCTGGATGTTTTTAGGGTACTTGGGTATATATAGGCGAAATAAGTATGTCGGTGGAGCTCCGTGGGGCCCACGAGGGTGGGGGCGTGCCTACCCCCCTGAGGACGCCCCTGCCTCATGGAAGCTTCGCGGACTTTCAGACTTGTACTCCAAATCTCCTGGGTTGCGTTTGTTCCAAGAAAGATTCTCGTGAAGGTTTTGTTCCGTTTGGATTCCGTTTGATATTCCTTTTCTGTGAAACACTAAAATAAGCAAAAAACAACAATTTGCACTGGGCCTTCGGTTAATAGGTTAGTCCCAAAAATAATATAGAAGTGCATATTAAAGACCATTAAATATCCAAAACAGATAATATAATAGCATGGAACAATCAAAAATTATAGATACGTTGGAGACGTATCAGTACCCATTGTCGGCGCTATAAAGTCCTAGGAGGACCTGGCTCTGGACGCCGGCTACCGGGCTTAGCGGCACAACCTCGAATCCATGGTCCTCCATGATGAGGTGCTACCGGGCTAGCCGCCTGTGTCATGCCACCCGCTCGGCACCCTCACATGCCACCACGCTGTAGATCTCCAGAACGAGGAGGCATTGCTCCACCTTCATCTGTGATGCCAATTCTGCTAGGAATGTCACATCTAGCGAGTCAAAGATCGCTGAGTACTATCGCAGTGCCTTCAGGAACTTGTATACAAATTCAGCGATGAATTTTATCCCTTTTTCAAGAATGAATGAATTTTTCCTTCAAAATTTAACATTGATATCAAGTAAGTTTCATCTACATGTACCGTTGGTCGGTCACATGTTTCCCACCAATTACTTGTTATCCCAACTCGGACGAAAAATGGAAGGATGACACAAACCTCACAAGTTCCCCAACAGATTCCATCTGGCCGAGCTTCATCGGATGAAGAAGGAACCAAAGAACATGAAACACACCACCACATCATCCGCGGTCATAGGGTGCAACTGATCACCTAGAAAAAAGAATACAAACACGAGGCCCAAGATCTGACCCTGAAGCTCCACACACCTTCCGTTGATGCCAAGCAACATATCTGGAACGAAGACATGACGGGAAGGTATTATTCCTCGCCGTCGATGGCGCCATCGCCTCACCTACGTCACCCACACACTTAGACTTAAGGGTTAATTATCCTTTTGCCCTCAGTGGTGTCCATGTGCTCAGTTTTGCCCTCAGATGCGAATTGTCCTCAGTTTTGCCCCTAGTCCGAGCACAACAACTATGACGAGGCCAAACGGCCATATTTGAGTCCACTCCGTCTGCCGGCGTTAGTGGTTGTGGGTCCGAAGCTTACACGTGGGACCGCGTGGACGTGGGTCCGGAGCTGACATGTAGGCCCATGCAACTAAATCCCCAAATCATTCTAGCTCACACCCATCCGCCCGGCCGGCTGTCCTGCACCGCCGCCGCCACCTGCCCTACCACCAGCTACACGGCCTGCTCCGTCGCTACCGCCCTGCGCCTACGCTCCACGGCTACCTGTGACGCCCACCACCTTCCTGCGAAGCCACGGGTGGGGCGCCTGCCACCTGCTCGATCCGCGGCGCGGCCTCCTTCCGTGCGCCCGGCTGGAGCGCTCAAAGGTTGGGGGCTGCTAGAGCTATTTGAACTAGGAGGAAGAACCCTAGGGCGAAATGGTGAGCAATGCCGACCCCGGAGTATTTGGCGAGGCAGGCATCGGGCCGGAGATCCGCCACGTCCACGACTGGGTTCCCGAGGGGTAAGTCTCGCCTCTTGTTTAGATTGAGCTTAGTTGTGCATTTGAACACTCGATTCCAGTAGGTTTGCCCAATTAGTGTGCTGATTGCGTCTCTGTTTTTTGCCGGTTAGGATGGAGTTGCGGTTTGCTTTCATGGTGCACATTAGAAGGGACCGGTACATGTTCGATGCAAAGGATAAGAAGAAATACCAAGGAGGTTTTGATTATCGGTTGCCAATGGCTAGTATTTGGAGTTTCAGACAATTTGGGGAGGTAATTTGTAGCCAATATCCTTGGGGTTTGCTTGATGAAGTGGTATACAAATACTATGATGGGGAAAAGAATTTGGTGACAGTTAGTAATGATGAAGAGCTAGCTACCATGTTTGTTAGGCATAAAGAGAAAGATAATTTTCATGTGAGGCTGCAAGTTGATGTGCTTGAGCAGACATTTGGACCTAGGATGGCGGGTGCAACATCTCGGGGAGAACCAAGTTGTCGTAATGGCATCTCTAGGCAGAACAGTTCAGTTGGTGCACAGCGACGTGGTGGCTCGACAAGTGTGGGCAACAGCATTAGGGTCCCCCTTGAAGTGGAGCCTGATGGCTACAATTCTAGGGTTGATGAAGAGAAGCTATATTCTGATATTATTCGGAATTTATGACGGGCACCTCGGACTGAAAACCAAGATGAGGCTCACAATGAAGTCCGTGTGGATGATGACGCGATGGGTGAGGACGAAGACCTTGCAGCTGTTGAATGGGACCCTTTGAACCCTCATATGGAAGAAGGTACAGTTTTTACATCCATGAATGAGTGTAGAAATGCACTTGTGACATACTACATCAAGGTAGAACGTACTTTCAAAGTTGACAAGAGCGATCAAGTACGTTACAGAGTGCACTGTCCGACTGAGGGTTGTCCATGGAGGCTGCTCGCATCTAAAGTGCGGAATAGCACTAATGTCCAGGCCAAAGTGAACCCTTTTAAGCACACATGCCAGGAATCAACCCTTAGGAAGGATACAATTAGTAGAGCCAAGTCAAGATGGGTGGTAGAAGAAGTAAAGAAGTGGGTGAAAGAAAACCAGCAAGTGGGTCCAAAGGAATTCCAGAAGAACATCAAAGATAAGTTCAAGATAGATTTACCATACATGAGGTTGTTCAATGGTAAACAACATGCTATGGATTCTATTTATGGTAACTGGCAGGAAAGTTTTCAATTGTAGTATTCATTCAAAGGAGAAGTGGAGAGGACAAGCCCAGGTAGTATTGTAGATATTGATCACCACACTGTGGAGTACACATTCAGGTGAGTGACAAAGACCAAGGAATGCTTTAGGAGGGTTTTTTTCCTGCTTTGAGGCTTGTCGCCGGGATTTTTTGGCAGGCTGCAGGCCTTATTTGGCTATTGATGCCACTTTTCTCACAGGGAGGTTTAAAGGATAGTTAGTAGCAGCTTGTGCAGTTGATGCACACAGTTTTGTATTTCCAGTTGCCTATGGTGTGTTGGAGACAGAGTCGGAGGAGAGGTGGACTTGGTTTTTGCATAATCTCCGCCGGGCTATTGCACATCCCAATGGGTTGGTCATTCATACAGATGGCTGCAAAGGTTTAGAAGTGGCCGTGGACAATGTGTTCCCTGGAGTAAAGCATAGGGAATGCATGTGTCACCTTGCTGCAAATTTCATGAAGAAATTCAAAGGAAATGTGTATACCGACAATTTATGGCCGGCATCTTTGACTTGCAGTGTGAAGAAGCACAACTACCACTTGAGGCAGTTATACATGAATCCCAAAGTGAAAGAATACTTGGAAACACACCACTCCAAGTTATGGGCCAGAAGCTAATTCAGTGAAGTGAGCAAAGTTGACTATGTGCACAATAATCTAGGAGAGTCTTTCAACTCAACGATCTGGAAACTAAAGGGTCATTATGTGGTGGATTTGCTTGACAGGATAAGGATAGAATACATGCAGAAATTTCATTATTGTGCAGGAATAGCCGAGGCAAAATTCATGGGCCACATTATCATCCCTATCGTGATGAATGAACTAAAGCAGAAGACAACAGGCTTGGAAATGAACATGACTCTTTGCTCGGGTACCAAAACAGAGATATCATATTTGGATAAAGAGAAGAGGGAATGGAGATATCCAGTGGATTTGGAAGCCAGAACTTGCAGTTATAGGCAATGGCAGATAACTAGGTTGCCATGCATTCATGCCTTGTTTTTCATCACTTCTCTCCCAGGTCCATCAGGGAACATACAACAGTATGTGCATGATTACTACTCTGTTGCAAGGTTCAAAGCCACATATGCTTATGCCTTGCCTGCTATGGAGGGAAAACAACAATGGGACATGGTGGACCCTAGATTCAAGCTTTGCGCTCCAGTTCTGAAGAGAGCAGCAGGTAGACCAAGGAAGAGTCGAATCAGACCTCGCAGCGAAGGAGCTGGACTTGGAGCGAGGAAGCGTAAGTGCACAAGGTGTGGTGGGTCTGGTCATTTTGGTAAGTATTGTGATAACACAGTAGATCCAGCGTTCAGAGAGAGTTTCGATGAAGGCTTCGATGAAAATGTTGGTCAGCAGCCGGTTGCCTCAACAGATGATGAAAATGATGGTCAACAGCCGGTTGCATCAGATGAGGATTTTGACGAGGTTCCAAATGATGATGGTCAACAGCCGCATAATTTTGACGATGATCCAAAATATCCTCCAAATAATGATTCAAATGAGGCTTCAAATGGTGATCCAAGTGAGGCTCCAAATGGTGATCATGGTGATCCAAGTGGGGCTCCAAATGATGATCCAAGTGAGGCTCCAAATGGTGACCAACCTTCTGTTATTGTGAGTTCTGCTAGGCATGTAAATCTTGCAAGGGTCAAATACTACTGTACATCTATCACTTG
This sequence comes from Triticum monococcum, assembly GCA_034509565.1. Taxonomy (NCBI): domain Eukaryota; kingdom Viridiplantae; phylum Streptophyta; class Magnoliopsida; order Poales; family Poaceae; genus Triticum; species Triticum monococcum. The sequence continues at coordinate 51,467,806 of CM067842.1, forward strand.
ACATGATCTCATTACCATTTATGTTTTGCACAACTCTATGATAGGTTTGAAGAAGACGCGCAAGGTACTGACAACCAAGAGAAGAAGAGAAGAAGCAATGAGCACAAGGTGCACGAGGAGCAAAGTGATGACAAGAAGCTCAAGGAACAGACAGAAGCCCCAACTCTATCTATGAATAATTATGAAACATTATGAATAAGGGATGATGTTGTATTATGAAACATTTATCACTTGACATGTTGTATTTCTGTTGGATGATGTTGGACCTATGTTAGAAGTATGTTTGACATGATGTTTAAATATCTATTGGATGATGTTTGAATGAGCACATGGTTTTTCCTTTTTTTGATTTTTTTTGAATTTTGTTTTGCTCATTTAAATTCTGGTCAAACCTAACTTTGACCAAGATTTAAACAAGTCTAAAACATCAAAAATGAAAAACTAAGCCTGGATCCTTCTTAGTCAATCCAAAATGAAGCTGTGGTGAGGTTTTTGAAATTTTCATGAAAAATGTGCTAAAAAGAGGGGTCCAAAGGTAGGGTAAACGGCCTCATTTCTAAGCAAGGTTTTTTTCGACCTTGTCTAAATCAGCCAAATAACTTTCCTACACATATACACTATATGTACAGACTATGTGCGCTGGTTTTTCCATTTTTTAATTTTTTTTAATTTGTTTTGCTCATTTGAATTCTGGTCAAACTTAACTTTGACCAAGATTTAAACAAGTGTAAAACATCAAAATGAAAAACTAAGCCTGGATCCTTCTTAGTCACTCCAAAATGAACCTGTGGTGAGTTTTTTCAAATTTTCATGTTCATTTCCCCAAAACACTTCTCTTCACTTCATACAAGAGAGTTTGAGATATGTATGTAAAGCTTGTTTATCAACTTAAATCGTTAGTATATGACATAAGAAGACTATGTGCGCAGGTTTTTTATTTTTTTGATTTTTATTTAATTTATTATGCTCATTTGAAATCTGGTCAAACATAGCTTTGACTGCTCCAAACCCCTCCCAAACCCCGCTAACCCTAGCGCTGAACAAGGACCGTTCATCTAACCCTAGCGGTGATCAAGGGCCGTCGATCTAACCCTTCTAGAATGAATCTGCGGGGAGGAGCGGGGCGATCCGCGAGATGCAATCTGATTGGCTGGGAAATTGTTTTTTAACAAATACCGGGTGCGCTGGATAGACCGTTGGGCCGTCTCGTTGTCTGGGCCTGAGACCGCAGTAAATAGCCCGTCTCAGCCTTTCCAGACCTTGCATGCATGGAGGCGGCGACATGGGTTTGCATGCGCGGGAGGTGGCGACGTGCATGCATACGAGCAAGGCGAGCGAGGCGCGCTAGGCGAGCTAGGTGGTTCAGGGCAGTGGTTCAGGGCAGCGATTCACATGCACCGCCCGGTCAAAGAGCTATGCAGTGATTTAGATGCACGCACGCGCCCCATGCATCGTTTTCGTGCAAAAATTTAAGTGTGCAAAATGTAACGGATACACACATGCGTCCGGATTCACACACGCACCGTTCTCATCCTTTCTCTCTTCCTCTCCCACCCACAGGCCTATAAATGGGGTGCCTCTCTTCCTCTCCCACCCACAAGCCAGATCCGATCCTCTCCAACTTCAAACACCCAAGCGACCGAGCCCTCCCCAAGCGAGACCAAGTGAAGATGTAGTTCAACGGGCCGACCTTCAACCGTCCGCCTGTCGTGCCGGAGCTGCGCTACCCACCGGGTGTGCTCGTGGAGAGGGAGCTCCGTGTGCGGGCTATTTCAAGGTGGAGGGGTTTCGTCGAACTCACCCGCGCCTTCCTCAGAGCCGGCTATGCCCACATCCCACGGGGCTTGCCGAGGATGTTCACCCTCAACGAGGTTCGTGACCGCGGCGGCATCCTCCTACTGCTCACGGTCACCTTCACCAATCCGTTTGACGCGCGCGAGATCCTCGGCCAAGTCTTTTGGTGCGGCTGCGAGGCCATCTTCTTCACCGTCTACAACATCTACACCAACTACGAGAGCATCTTCCCCACTCCAGGCCATATGCACTCCCTTCCCTACGACGAGGAGGAGGAGGTGTGAAGATGAAGGTGGTGTTGAAGGGGCGCGTGCAGCCAAGGTCGAGAAGAAGGTCAAGAAGAAGATGTTCAAGCCTGGAGTCAAGCTCGTCATGTTTCGTTTTTTTTATTTTGTTGCTTTTCTATGTCGTGTCGTGTCGTGTCATGTTTCGTCATGTGTCTGTGAACTGTCCGTGAACTTATTATTGTAATGGTACGGTGTGTTGCATCTTATCTAAGTTATTAGGGTTTATTATGCGTGTTAAAAAATGTCCGTGCTCAAACATATCATTTCTTCCCTAAACCAAGTCATGAAGTTCGAGAACTTGTGATTTTCATTAATGAAAACCCTAATGAAAATCGGAGGGGGTGAGCAGCCCTCTATTTCATTCAAAAAAAGTCATGAACTAACAAGCAAATTTATTCCCTTTAAATCCTAAACCAAGTGCCACTCTAACCCTTAAACCAAGTGCCACTCTAACCAAAATCATGTGGCAGTGCAAACATACGTTTTCAACCTTCCAACCCTCCAAAATTTTAGTGAAAAACAAAGGAAAACCACTCTCACGCGTGTGCAAACATTCACGGTCTCACTAATTTTTTTTGACAAATTTCACAGTCTCACTATGTATACCTTCCTTCCCTACCCATGTCAAAGTCTTGCCATCTGTCCTAGCGGTTACCAACGCAGCCCTAAACACCACAAACCCACGCGGTCCTTGGTTCGAGTCCCCAGTCGCACCAATTTTTTGTGCATTTTTCAGCCTTCATTTTTTAGACAAATTATTTTTTTCTCAATGTAATGCCCTTAAAAAATGTTCATTTATTTTGGCACCAGGTGTAAACCTCTACCAGAGCTGAGGCACATTCTCCATGACATTTTGGTCTTTGATTTAAATCATGGTGTATTTGAATTGGATTAATTAACAGCTCCAAAAAATTTCTAACCTTAATTGTTTGGCTCTGGAATAATTCAATTAGCTTCCACAAAAAGTTTCAGCATTATGATTTACTGCCAAAAATTAAATCATAAAAGAAAACAGAAAAATACGCAAGAGAACCCCGAATGGGCCTAATTGGATGCAGTTGGCCCATTAGTGTAGCCTGCACTTGGCTCTACGCTCTGAATTTGGCCCAAGAGCAACCTTTTTTGACAGAAAGGCAGAGCAGAGAGCTGCATTTCATTGATCAAAAGTTTCTGAATTCCTAATTTTTTCTTTTTTTCAACATATTTAAATGTTGGTCACTTCTTCTCTTTTTTTCAACATTTAAACAACTTTGACCAGCATTTAAACTAGGTGAATTTCTCATACAATTTCAAGATTACAAAATCCTCCCTAGTTCATGTCTTTCCATACATTTTCAACATTACAATCAGTGCGATTACCATACCTACAAATGCACAAAAGTATTTGCAAATGGGTATTGGTAGTGCTTGATCTTCAAGCTTCCTAACCTTCTTCTTCAACATCCTAAGCTCAACAGCTAGCTCTCTGTCAGTGCGTGCTTCGCCCTCCATCTCTTCTTCCGGAGCTCGTGGTGCGGCCACTGCCGTTTGTGGCAGCATGCGCAACCATTCTTCATGCTCTTCTTGCAGTTCATTCATCAGAGTCTTGGCCAGAGCATCGACCCAAAGAAAGAAGCATGTCATCTGCATGAACACCAAACCGATCAACCCATTGCTCAAAGATCCCGACCACGAAAATGGTGCAATTGCCCCGATTCTTACCCCATTCTCGCTGCACACGTAGAACGGACGATTCTGGTTCCTCGGTGTTTGAGAAACCCTCCGATCAACGCCTGCCCTGCACCGCGGACAGACGAAGACAGGCATGTCCACACGCGCCCGGCTCTGCATCCGCGAGGTGGCGCGGGAGCTTAAGGAAGACATGGAGCTCGGAGCCGAAGGGGATCTCAATGCCGCCGCGCCCTCCACAGCTAGCTTCCCACCGCCGCGCCCTCCACAGCTAGCTTCCCACCGCCGTGCTCTCTCTCTCTCTCGCCGTGGTCACCGTCGTGCTCTCTGTCGCCGTGGTCACCGCCGCTGTCGCCCGCTTATATAGCACACCCGCCAACGGCTCTCTGCTCAACGACTCTCTGCTGGGTCCCACAAGCCACGCGTGCAACGGTCTGAATAAAATTGGTCGTCTCTGCCACCTGGTCCCACCTGTAAGGGCCAAGTCAAAAGTTGACCTAAAGGAGACGGCAGAGTTCACGGAACAAGTCGGTGCGCACGGACTAGGGGCAAAACTGAGCACAATTCGCATCTGAGGGCAAAACTGAGTATATGGACACCACTGAGGGCAAAAGAATAATTAACCCTAGACTTAACCGTAATGAAAACTAGAGTGACCTAAGACTACATAGACAACCTTGACCGGGGTCTCCCTCCCCTCATGGGTACCAAAAGGCACCCGAAGGCGAGGGGAACCGGTGACGGCAGATCCCTTAGGCGGAGACCCTACCCTTTTTTCTTGGGAGAGGAGGCGGTGGATGCTGTGTGTTTCGTGGAGTCGACCTCGCATAGAACCTTAGTGGTTCACCGTGAACAATACACGATGACAGCCCGAACCCCAAGTAAAACACAATGCAAGTAAAATGGACTCGACTGCTGGCAACAAGAAACGGAGAATCAGACGAATCTGCCATAGTTTTTCTCATTTTGAAATTTACATATTTCACCAGCCAAAGAAAATTCAAACTCAGAAATGCAGTTTCCAGATTTGTGTCGTTTGCGTGAAGTTTTATCTGAACCGGAATTTTTCTCGTGTTCTAGTTATCTGCCATTAAAAAATGTTGGCTGAAAACAGGAGCAAATCTAGATACATTCGCATATAGCAAGATTCAACTATAAGCACCACAAATCCAAGTTCGTCTCCAATACAAACTTGTTACAGTGAGTTGCCGGAAATTCGGCTAGTCAACCAACCAAGAAAATAAACACACCCACACACATAGCACCTCTTCCATCTTGCCCAGCCCGCGACGGATCCTTTGATCAGCACCGCCACGCTGATGCGCCGATGATGGCACGATCCTGCCAGCCAAGGAGGAGGCACCCTTTTTCCTCGTTGAGCCGGTACCCGTCACCGGCGCCGTAAAGTCCTAGGAGGACCTGGCTCTGGCCGACGGCCGCTGGGCTTAGCGGCACAGCCTCAAATCCACGGTCCTCCATGATGCGGCGCCACCGGTCTAGCCGCTCGTGTCGTGCCACCCGCTCGGCACCCTCGCATGCCACCACATTGCGGATCTCAGGAGCCAGTAGGCATTGCTCGACCTTCATCCGTGGCGCTGAGTCTGCCGGAAATGTCGCGTCCAGCGAGTCGAAGATGGCCGAGTAGTAGTGCAGTGCCTCCAGGAACCTGTATACAAATTCAGCAATGAATTTTGTCCCCCTTTTCTAGAATGGATGAATTTTGCCCCCCTTCAAATTTAACATTTTGCTATCAAATAAGATTCATCTATGTACTGTTGGTCTGTCACATGTTTCTCACCGATTACTTAACACAGTAATAATGAACACCACATTAGTTAAGTGCAAAAATCATATGATGGGTTATCCTCTTTCTGAAAAAAAATTAGGAGCAAAAGAAATTTGAAAAGAAGGATGAGTTTAAGTTGGCGCGTACGTACCTGCCCAAGAAGTATGGGCCGTTATGGCCAGCTTCCTGCTCCACGAGCGTCATGATCTTGGGAGCCTGGTCACGGATCATAGACAGCAGCGGGCCGAGGTGAGCGCCGGGGACGCGGTGCATGCGGTTCACCGCGTTCACGGCCAGCGCCTCCCCGACGCGGCGCTGCAGAGCGGCAGGGCGCAGCCTCTCCAGCTTGTCGGCCACGGCGGCATGGAACTCGAACGGCACACGCAGCGACGCGGCGAGGGAGGCAAGGTGCCGCCCGGTCTCCCTTACAGCCGTGGCCGGGTGGCCCACCCCCGTCAGCCTTAGCGTCGGCGGGCCACCCGGCCGCGCCGCGAGCGCCTGGAGGAAAGCCGGCCACTGGTAGCCCTGGAGGATGTCGAGGTCGACGACGTGGACGCGGTCCTCGCCGTGGAAGGCCTCGAAGATGGCCTGGTTGGCCGTGAAGTGGGCGAACTTGATGTAAGGGCATGCCTGGTAGAGGATCTGGTAAATCTTTAGGGTATCGGGCGACGGCGGGAAGGGGTAAGGAGCGCCCGCACCGCGCGGGGAGATGGCGGTGCCGGAGGAGACCGAGAGGCGAGTGGCGAGCGCGTCGGCGAAGTAGGAGGCGACGCGCTGCATGGAGTCGCCGAGCGGCGAGGCCACGCGGCGGAGGAGGTGGAGGTGGCGGAGGGCGGAGGGCTGGTCGCCCTTGGACACGAAGTCGGCGCACGCCAGCAACAGGTGCACCAGCTGAAGACCGCTGTCCTGCTCCTGCATGCATGGAATTTGAATTGTCAGTAGCGATTACTGATTGTTCCGGATTTGTTCGGCCAAAAAAGAACAATAGATTTGTAGCTGCATGAAGCCATGAACTCAAATCATTCATACGGGCGTCACGTATGTGTACTCTCTATGTGAAACATGCTTTGTTCATTTTTAGTAGGCAGAAGACGTAGAACTTAGTTATAATTCTTGAAAAGATCTTCAATATTTGTTGGAAATGCCGAATTACCAATTTTCATCTGGAGTAATATTTGACTTGCTGATTCTTGCTCTTTAAAATCTTGCGAGTGGAATCAATACAATATACTGAAAATGAGAAACTATGCACATTCTCAATGCATAATCTTTCAATAAAATGTGAGTTTTTCATTAAAATCCATATTTTACGAAATAATAAAGCTGAATCCTAGGTCAAGACCACAACCTTCTTTCCCCCTCTGCAATTACTCTCTTTCATGCGCCTCTTCCTCACGCTACCTTTTTTAGATAAAGGTTTAACGTCCGTCCTTAAAAATTAGGCCCTTAAGTTCATGGACTAGAGTTCAACAAGGGACAGAAATGGACAGCGGCGCATAGCGGTGGTTCTGCAAACAAACAGATGAAGGAGATACAAATATCTCTCTCTCTCTCTCTCTCTCTCTCTCTCCTACACACACAAACACACACACTCTCTCTCTCTCTCTCTCTCTCTCTCTCTCTGTTGCCCCCTCCCTCTCCCCCTCCCCCCTCAAATTCACCGTTGCCGGCTTTGTCTGAGTCAAGTCAAGAGCTCAGGAGTTTGTCGAACCACAATTTAGCATTCCCTCGAAGCCCGATAGGCTGTTACTAATTACCCATCTGATGCCTTGTGTGACCTTGCTGAAATCGGCCATCACGAATGGTTTTCCCAAGGTGAGCCATTCAACTCCCCCTTCATCTGCCTCTTCCCCTTCCCCTTCTCCGTCTTACTCCCCCTTCTGCCCTTTCATCTTCTTTCTTCCACTCGGCTTGCCGCCCATTTCCCTCGTATCAGACAGTAAGAAAGGTTTGGCTTTCTAAGACTTGATTTTAGGTGTCCATGAACATATTACGCCCTCAATTGCTCTTTGTTGGCACATTAGTTTGTGTGTGTGCATCGGATTTTACGTTGTGTGCATCTTAACTATGCAAAATGTCGAGTGTGTGTGTGTATTGTGTTTGTCTGGATCACTCGATGCGGCATTTGATTCAATATAAAGGGCCTTTTCTAAAAAGCATTAAATATGGCATACTTTTGGCAAGTTGGGTTAAAACAGCGGTCTCAATCTGACTTGGCTATAATCTACTACCACACCACCCCCACGTACGGAATGCATGGACTGCGACCATTTGGCCAATTGTGGCAGCCTGCGTACCAAATTCAAAGACTACCAAAGCAGATGGAGTAAAAAAACAGTGCATAACCGCAACCTAAATCCTCAAGTCTACGTAAACAATCTGTGTAACTTGATGCATGGTTGCCATCGCATGAACATAAAAATAAAAATAAAAATTAAAATTGATGCATGGCTGTTACTCTTAGTTACCTGCTCAGCCTGATCTGACTGTATTACTGACCCCAGCATGCTGTGCAAGGAGGAAGAATCTGCCCACTGGTCAGGCTTTGCCATTTGGTGCTGCAACGGCAAGCCATCTGCAGCTCCGAACTGGCTGGCGTAGTAGAGGTGATCGGGCTGCAAACCTCCCACCTGAATCCCTCTGCCGACCGCCGCCTCGTCCCTGGTTCCGTACACCGGCTCCGGCATCGCCAGGCACTCGGAGAGCGTCGGCAGCTGCGTGGCACTGGTGCCGGCAGAGGAGGAGCCGCCGGCATCCTTCTCCGGCGGCAGCTGGTACGCCAGGTACCCTTCCTCCAGGAAGGAGGAGTTCAGGGATGGCAGAGCAAGGTTCTCGCTGTTGTTAACGTAGGACGAAGAGCAGGAGAGGTTGCTCTTGCTGCTGTTGCTGTGGGCGTTGTTGACGAATCCCTTGTGGAGCGGGCTCTGCGACGACTTCCCCTTGCCATAGCCGGCGAGATTGCTGGGGCTCCCCGTGTCCATGCCGTGCAGGGTGCCATGCATGTAGCTCTGTTGGCTGGTGCTGTTGTTGTAGAGGCTGGAGAAGGTTCTCCTCGGGGAGGCGACCATCTCTCTCTTTGGGGAGGACACCATGTAGTCCCGCTTGGGTGAAGACATCATGTAGTCCCGCTTGGGAGAAGACACCATGTAGTCCCTCTTGGGAGAAGACGCCATGAAGTCCCTCAGAGGGCTGAAGTCCCTCCTTGGGGAGGACATCAAGAAGTCGGCGCCCGAGGCAGCGCCGGCGCCGATCTGGTCGGCAAAGAGCGACTCCCACATGGCGAGGTCAGGCGACTGGATCTCGCCGTCGATGTCTCCATCGAACCTCAGCGCTTGCAGGCCCGCTAGGGCGTCGATGGCGTCGGGGTCCGCGGAGGAAGCGACGATGTTCGACTCCGAGAAGGAGGCGGTGGGTGATGTCGGCGCTGCTGGCTGGTGCTGTAGCTGCTTCGTGCCGGAGCTCATGTCAACAGCGCAGTTCAGCGTCCCCATGCGTGAACACATGAGATATCGTGTCCCAACTACACCGGCAACGATGCATCTAACACCATCAACTACTCGACCAAATCGTTGTTGAAGCTAGCTAGCTTTGGGTTTCAATCTCAGAGATGTTTCATTTGGTCCAGCTTCCCTGATAGGTCTTGAAATATGGGAGCTAGCTAAGCAGCAGAAGCGTGTGCCCTGAAATATGGGTCGACGAGCTTGGAGCCATCATGTTGGCATGTACGCACATGCACATCACGTAGAGACAAAGGCGGTGTTTTGGTTGGTTGGTCGGGAAGAAAAATTGGTTTTGCTACATTCCTTCTGTACTCTTTTGTTGTTGGCTATGGCTTATTGGTGAAGGTTACCTGCCAGCAAAACGATAAACAGGTCTCACAAGAGCGCAGGTCCTCCAAAGTGAAGGAGACAATTGAGCCGCCTAGGAGGAAACGCAAGGCAGCTTTGATAAAGAAATCTGGAGACAGATGCCTAATGCTCCAACTTTTGCTCCAGACAATAGAGTCGCCTAGGAGGAAACGCTAAGGCAGCTTCCATAAAGAAATCTGGAAATCTCGAGAGAGAAACCTTTATACTCCAGCCAGATATATATTCCAACAGTCTAGGCAACGGCTGGGACGATTGTGCCATCGGCTGAGAGAAAGATGTTAAAGAGCGTGGCCGTTTTACTAGCCTGGGCAATCAGCTGGGATGAGGGTAACAAATGGTCTTTTGATAACAAGGCTAGCTCGATTGATCGTATCTTTGATAAAATCAAGTGTGATGCACACAACTGGTCTAAAGCTGGCGCTAAATGCCTGGGTTTGCGTTCGCCTAGGGTTTTACGGTAATGACAAATCCCGAACATTTGGATTTTAAGCATGGCAACCCGAACGATTTTTATAGCAACTTTAGTTGATGCAAGGTAACAAGTTTGAAAATGTTTGGGCTGCCATGCTTAAAATCCGGACGTTCGGGATTTATCAGGGTCCTAATTTTAAGGTCCCTCTTTTGTTTTTCCTTCTGGTTGTTGTTGCAATCTAGGACTTTGTACCTCTTTTCTGTCTTGGACTCTTTTTTCTATATTAATTATATGTAGTTTTCCCGCATGGTTTAAAAAGGATATTTCAATAATTTGACTGATGAACAATAACAACTACTATATTTCAATACTCCCTCGTATGTAGACTCCTTCGTGACTTATATGTGAGAGCGATTATGACCATGCCTATTTTTTATTTAATGACGAACTTGAGCTAAACTAGGGAAAATATGTCAATAGGTATCAGGTTTTCACGTCCGTCATGATAGGAAATTTTGTTGGGATATCCTCCTTGTTTGGGCTATGATGAGATAACAAATTGAAGCCTTTAGGCAGCCCAAACGTGTGGTAGGGCCCACTATCCATTAGGGTTATGACCTAGAATGATTTTGATCTTTGCAGGTGTGGGAAGGGAGCTGTCTCGCCCTCCATCTAGTAGCCACCAACACAAGTAAAGAAAAATCAGGTTAGCCTCCGTTGAAAGAAGAAGAAGAAGAAGAAGAAGAAGAAGAAGAAGAAGAAGAATGCTGCAGAAAAAGAAGAAGAAGAAGAAGATAGAAAAGTGAAATAAATGAAGATTGAACAAAGGGCTTGCACGCAAGCAAACGAGACTCTTTCCCAAGGTTGTGAAGTCTGTTAGACAATGTTTATAAGTAGATTCTGTACATGGCATGTATCTTGTATTTGTACATTTGGTGTACCTATATATATATATATATATATATATATATATATATATATATATATATATATATATATATATATATATATATATATATGAGATAGCTACACCCGTATTGGGTGTTTAGCAGTTCCCACAAATTATAAGTCTTACATAGTATCAGATTAGGTTACAATTATGTCTTCCGCCGCCGCCATTGCCGCGACCCCATCTGCCCCGGCCGGCGCTGCTCCGGCCGCTACCACCCCACCCGCTCCTCAGGTCCACGGCGCTCACGCCGGTGCTGCCTCTCCGTTTTTGGCCTCGCGCCCACTGGACTCCGTAGCTGGTGCCGCCGCTCCGGCTGCTGCCGCGCAGGCTGTCGCGTCTCTGCATGGCCCGCCGTCGCCGATCTCCTACGACGCCGCGACTCCGTTCCCGCCTACCGACTACGCCCCGGCACCACCGCCGGCCTATGCGGCTCCCGCCGCCAACCCCTGGCCGGGGTATCCACCTGCGCCGCTGGCGGCATATAGCGCTCCACCCGCATCGCCGACGCCTTACGACGCTTCAGCACCGCTGCCGCCGGCTCCCTACGGCGCCATGGTCGTGCAGCTGGCTCCCTGAGGCGCCTCTGCCCCGTAGGCATATGCGCCTCCTCATGGCGCTTCCTCCGCCTATGGGGCGCCTTATAATGGTCCATCGATGGAAATGTTGCCCTCGTCCGTGCTACCGGGTGTTAACTCGTTCCCGGGCTTTTATGCGCCACCACCACCTCCGGATCATGTTGTGGCTCCTGCGTCATTTTACTTTGCACATCTCATCCCAGTGAAGTTGATGACGGATAACTGCTTGTCGTGGCGTGCTCAAGTATGCCGCTTCTTCGCAGTCGCCATTTGGAGGGTTATGTTGATGGCACACGGCTGTGCCCTACGCCATATCATCCGGCGCATCATGCTTGGGTGGCCCAGGATCAAGCCATCCTCTCCGCTATCCAGTCCTCTCTCACGGAGGGAGTCTCGTCACTGGTCATCTTTGCTGCTACATCTCGGGACGCGTGGGCGGCCCTTCATACCAGTTTTCCTTCACAGTCCTAGGAGCGTGCTCATGCTATTCGCACTGCGCTTGGGGAGGTGATGACCCACAAGTATAGGGGATCAATTGTATCTCTTTTTGATAAGTAAGAGTGTCGAACCCAACGAGGAGCAGAAGGAAATGACAAGTGATTTTCAGCAAAGTAATGTCTGCAAGTGCTGAAATTGTAAGTAACCGAGTAGTTTGATAGCAAAATAATTTGTAACGAGCAAGTAATGATAGTAGTAACGAAAGTGCAACAATGTAGCCCAATCCTTTCGAGGCGGAGGACAGGCCAAAATGGCCTCTTATAGTAAGCAAAGCATTCTTGAGGGTACACGGGAATTTCATCTAGTCACTTTAATCATGTTGATTCGATTTGTGTTCGCTACTTTGATAATTTGATATGTGGGTGGACCGGTGCTTAGGTGATGTTCTTACTTGAACAAACTTCCTACTTATGATTAACCCCCTCGCAAGCATCCGCAACTACGAGAAAAGTATTAAGAATAAATTCTAACCATAGCATTAAACTTTTGGATCCAATCGGTCCCTTACAGAATAGTGCACAAACTAGGGTTTAAGCTTCTGTCACTCTCGCAACCCATAACCTAATAACCACTCCACAATGCATTCCCTTAGGCCCAAACATGGTGAAGTGTGTGTAGTCGACATTCACATGACACCACTAAGGGAATCACTATTGGGGAATGTAGTAATTCCAAAAATTTCCTACGCACACGCAAGATCATGGTGATGCACAGCAACGAGAGGGGAGAGTGTGATCTACGTACCCTTGTAGATCGACAACGGAAGCGTTAGGTTGATGTAGTCGTACGTCTTCACGGCCCGACCGATCAAGCACCGAAACTACGGCACCTCCGAGTTCTAGCACACGTTCAGCTCGATGACGATCCCCGGACTCCGATCCAGCAAAGTGTCGGGGAAGAGTTCCGTCAGCACGACGGCGTGGTGACGATCTTGATGTACTAATGTCGCAGGGCTTCGCCTAAGCACCGCTACAATATTATCGAGGACTATGGTGGAAGGGGGCACCGCACACGGCTAATAATATGATCACGTGGATCAACTTGTGTGTCTATGGGGTGCCCCCTGCCCCTGTATATAAAGGATGTAGGAGGAGGAGGCCGGCCAAGGCTAGGTGCGGCCAGGATGTGGAGTCCTACTAGGACTCCAAGTCCTAGTAGGAGTCCACCAAGAGGGGAGGAAGGGAGAAGGAAGTGGAGGAGAAGGAAAGGTGGCCGTCCCCCTTTTCCCTAGTCCAATTTGGACTAGAGGGGAGGGGGGGGGTGCAGCAGGCCCTTTCTCCTCTTCCCACTAAAGCCCATCAAGGCCCAATACTTCTCCCGGCGAATTCCCGTAACTCTCCGGTACTCTGAAAAATACCCGAATCACTCGGAACCTTTCCGATGTCCGAATATAGTCGTCCAATATATCGATCTTTACGTCTCGACCATTTCGAGACTCCTCGTCATGTCCCCGATCTCATCCGGGACTCCGAACTCCTTCGGTACATCAAAACTCATAAACTCATAATATAACTGTCATCGAAACCTTAAGCGTGCGGACCCTACGGGTTCGAGAACAATGTAGACATGACCGAGACACGTCTCCGGTCAATGACCAATAGCGGGACCTGGATGCCCATATTGGCTCCTACATATTCTACGAAGATCTTTATCGGTCAGACCGCATAACAACATACATTGTTCCCTTTGTCATCGGTATGTTACTTGCTCGAGATTCGATCGTCGGTATCCAATACCTAGTTCAATCTCGTTACCGGCAAGTCTCTTTACTCGTTCTGTAATACATCATCTCGCAACTAACTCATTAGTTGCATTGCTTGCAAGGCTTAAGTGATGTGCATTTCTGAGAGGGCCCAGAGATACCTCTCCGACAATCGGAGTGACAAATCCTAATCTCGAAATACGTCAACCCAACATGTACCTTTGGAGACACATGTAGAGTACCTTTATACTCACCCAGTTACGTTGTGATGTTTGGTAGCACACAAAGTGTTCCTCCGGCACACGGGAGTTACATAATCTCATAGTCATAGGAACATGTATAAGTCATGAAGAAAGCAATAGCAACATACTAAACGATCGGGTGCTAAGCTAATGGAATGGGTCATGTCAATCAGATCATTCATCTAATGATGTGATCCCGTTAATCAAATAACAACTCTTTGTCCATGGTTAGGAAACATAACCATCTTTGATTAACGAGCTAGTCAAGTAGAGGCATACTAGTGACAATCTGTTTGTCTATGTATTCACACATGTATTATGTTTCCGGTTAATACAATTCTAGCATGAATAATAAACATTTATCATGATATAAGGAAATAAATAATAACTTTATTATTTCCTCTAGGGCATATTTCCTTCAGTCTCCCACTTGCACTAGAGTCAATAATCTAGTTCACATCGCCATGTGATTTAACAACAATAGTTCACATCATCATGTGATTAACACCCATAGTTCACATCATCATGTGACCAACACTCAAAGGGTTTACTAGAGTCAGTAATCTAGTTCACATCTCTATGTGATTAACTCCCAAAGAGTACTAAGGTGTGATCATGTTTTGTTTGTGAGATAATTTTAGTCAACGGGTCTGTCATATTCAGATCCGTAAGTATTTTGCAAATATCTATATCAACAATGCTCTGCACGGAGCTATTCTAGCTAATTGCTCCCACTTTCAATATGTATCTAGATCGAGACTTAGAGTCATCTAGATTAGTGTCAAAATTTGCATCGACGTAACCCTTTACGACGAACCTTTTTGTCACCTCCATAATCGAGAAACATATCCTTATTCCACTAAGGATGACCAATGTCCAGTGATCTACTCCTAGATCACTATTGTACTCCCTTGCCAAAATCAGTGTAGGATATACAATAGATCTGGTACATAGCATGGCATACTTTATAAAACCTATGGCTGAGGCATAGGGAAAGACTTTCATTCTTTTTCTATCTTCTGCCATGGTCGGGCTTTGAGTCTTACTCAACTTCACACCTTGTAACACAGGCAAGAATTCTTTCTTTGACTGTTCCATTTTGAACTACTTCAAAATCTTGTCAAGGTATGTACTCATTGAAAAAACTTATCAAGCGTCTTGATCTATCTCTATAGATCTTGATGCTCAATATGTAAGCAGCTTCACCGAGGTCTTTCTTTGAAAAACTCCTTTCAAACACTCCTTTATGCTTTGCAGAATAATTCTACATTATTTCCGATCAACAATATGTCATCCACATATACTTATCAGAAATGATGTAGTGCTCCCACTCACTTTCTTGTAAATACAGGCTTCACCGCAAGTCTGTATAAAACTATATGCTTTGATCAACTCATCAAAGCGTATATTCCAACTCCGAGATGTTTGCACCAGTCCATAGATGGATCGTTGGAGCTTGCATATTTTGTTAGTACCTTTAGGATTGAGAAAACCTTCTGGTTGCATCATATACAACTCTTGTTTAATAAATCCATTAAGGAATGCAGTTTTGTTTATCCATTTGCCAGATTTCATAAAATGCGGCAATTGCTAACATGATTCGGACAGACTTAAGCATAGATACGAGTGAGAAAATCTCATTGTAGTCAACACCTTGAACTTGTCGAAAAACTTTTGCGACAATTCTAGCTTTGTAGATAGTAACACTACTATCAGCGTCCGTCTTTCTCTTGAAGATCCATTTATTTTCTATGGCTTGCCAATCATCGGGCAAATCCATCAAAGTCCATACTTTGTTCTCATACATGGATCATATCTCAGATTTCATGGCCTCAAACCATTTCGCGGAATCTGGGCTCATCATCGCTTCCTCATAGTTCGCAAGTTCGTCATGGTCTAGTAACATGACTTCCAGAATAGGATTACCGTACCACTCTGGTGCGGATCTCACTCTGGTTTACCTACGAGATTCGATAGTAACCTGATCTGAAGTTACATGATCATCATCATTAACTTCCTCACTAATTGGTGTAGTAGTCACAGGAACAGATTTCTGTGATGAACTACTTTCCAATAAGGGAGCAGGTATAGTTACCTCATCAAGTTCTACTTTCCTCCCACTCACTTCTTTCGAGAGAAACTCCTTCTCCAGAAAGTTTCCAAATTTAGCAACAAAAGTCTTGCCTTCGGATCTGTGATAGAAGGTGTACCCAACAGTAACTTTTTGGGTATCCTATGAAGACATATTTCTCCGATTTGAGTTTGAGCTTATCGAGATGAAACTTTTTCACATAAGCATTGCAACTCCAAACTTTAAGAAACGACAGCTTAGGTTTCTCGCCAAACCATAGTTCACACAGTGTCGTCTCAACGGATTTAGATGGTGCCCTATTTAACGTGAATGCAGCTGTCTCTAATGCATAACCCCAAAATGATAGTGGTAGATCGGTAAGAGACATCATAGATCACACTATATCTAATAAAGTACGGTTATGATGTTCGGACACACTATTATGCTGTGGTGTTCCAGGTGGCATGAATTTTTGAAACTATTCCACATAGTTTTAATTGAAGACCAAACTCGTAACTCAAATATTTGTCTCTGCGATCAGGTCATAGAAACCTTATTTTTCTTGTTACGATGATTTTCCACTTCACTCTGAAATTCTTTGAACTTTTCAAATGTTTCAGACTTATGTTTCATCAAGCAGATATACCCATATCTGCTCAAATAATATGTGAAGGTCAGAAAATAACGATACCCGCCGTGAGCTTCAACACTCATCGGATCGCATACATCAGTATGTATTATTTCCAATAAGTCAGTTGCTCGCTCCATTGTTCCGAAGAACGGAGTCTTTAGTCATCTTGCCCATAAGGCATGGTTCGCAGGCACCAAGTGATTCATAATCAAGTGATTCCAAAATCCATCAGCATGGAGTTTCTTCATGCGCTTTACACCAATATGACCTAAACGGAAGTGCCACAAATAAGTTGCACTATCATTATTAACTTCGCATCTTTTGGTTTCAATATTATGAATATGTGTATCACTACGATCGAGATTCAACGAACTATTTTCATTGGGTGTGTAACCATATAAGGTTTTATTCATGTAAACAGAACAACAATTTATTCTTTTACTTAAATGAATAACAGTATTACAATAAACATGATCAAATCATATTCATGCTCAACGCAAACACCAAATAACACTTATTTAGGTTCAACACTAATCCCGAAAGTATAGGGAGTGTGCGATGATGATCATATCAATCTTGTAACCACTTCCAACACACATCATCACTGCACCCTTAACTAGTCTCCGTTCATTCTGCAACTCCCGTTTCGAGTTACTACTCTTAGCAACTGAACTAGCATCAAATACTGAGGGGTTGCTATAAACACTAGTACACATCAATAACATGTATATCAAATATACTTATGTTCACTTTGCCATCCTTCTTATCCGCCAATCACTTGGGGTAGTTTCGCTTCCAGTGACCAGTCCCTTTGCAGTAGAAGCACTTAGTCTCAGGCTTAGGACCAGACTTGGGCTTCTTCACATGAGCAGCAACTTGCTTGCTGTTTTTCTTGAAGTTCCCCTTTTTCTTTTTGCCCTTTTTCTTGAAACTAGTGATCTTGTCAACCATCAACACTTGATGCTCTTTCTTGATTTCTACCTTCATCGATTTCATCATCATGAAAAACTCGGGAGTCGTTTTCGTCATCCCTTGCATACTATAGTTCATCACGAAGTTCTACTAACTTGGTGATGGTGACTAGAGAATTCTGTCAATCACTATCTTATCTGGAAGATTAACTCCCACTTGATTCAAGCGATTGTAGTACCCAGACAATCTGTGCACATGCTCACTAGTTGAGTGATTCTCCTCCATCTTTTAGCTATAGAACTTGTTGGAGACTTCATATCTCTCAACTCGGGTATTTGCTTGAAATATTAAATTCAACTCCTGGAACATCTCATATGGTCCATGACATTCAAAACGTCTTTGAAGTCCCGATTCTAAGCTGTTAAGCATGGTGCACTACACTATCAAGTAGTCATCATATTGAGCTAGCCAAACGTTCATAACGTCTGCATCTGCTCCTGCAATAGGTCCGTCACCTAGCGGTGCATCAAGGACATAATTCCTCTGTGCAGCAATGAGGATAAACCTCAGATCACGGATCCAATCCGTACCATTGCTACTAACATCTTTCAACACAATTTTCTCTAGGAACATATCAAAATAAACACAGGGAAGCAACAACGCGAGCTATTGATCTACAACATAATTTGCAAAATACTACCAGGACTAAGTTCATGATAAATTTAAGTTCAATTTAATCATATTACTTAAGAACTCCCACTTAGATAGACATCCCTCTAATCCTCTAAGTGATTACGTGATCCAAATCAACTAAACCATGTCAGATCATCACGTGAGATGGAGTAGTTTCAATGGTGAACATCACTATGTTGATCATATCTACTATATGATTCACGCTCGACCTTTCGGTCTCCGTGTTCCGAGGCCATATCTGTATATGCTTGGCTCGTCAAGTATAACCTGAGTATTCCGCGTGTGCAACTGTTTTGCACCCGTTGTATTTGAACGTAGAGCCTATCACACCCGATCATCACGTGGTGTCTCAGCACGAAGAACTTTCGCAATGGTGCATACTCAGGGAGAACACTTCTTGATAATTAATGAGAGATCATCTTATAATGCTACCGTCAATCAAAGCAAGATAAGATGCATAAAAGATAAACATCACATGCAATCAATATAAGTGATATGATATGGCCATCATCATCTTGTGCCTGTGATCTCCATCTCCGAAGCACCGTCATGATCACCATCGTCACCGGCGCGACACCTTGATCTCCATCGTAGCATCGTTGTCGTCTCGCCAATCTTATGCTTCCACGACTATCGCTACCGCTTAGTGATAAAGTAAAGTATTACATCACGATTGCATTGCATACAATAAAGTGACAACCATATGGCTCCTGCCAGTTGCTGATAACTCGGTTACAAAACATGATCATCTCATACAATAAAATTTTGCATGATGTCTTGGCCATATCACATCACAACATGCCCTGCAAAAACAAGTTAGACGTCCTCTACTTTGTTGTTGCAAGTTTTATGTGGCTGCTACGGGCTTAAGCAAGAACCAATCTCACCTACGCATCAAAACCACAACGATAGTTTGTCAATTTGACTCCGTTTTAACCTTCGCAAGGACCGGGGGTAGCCACACTCGGTTCAACTAAAGTTGGAGAAACAGTCACCCGCAAGCCACCTGTGTGCAAAGCACGTCGGGAGAACCGGTCTCGCGTAAGCGTACGCGTAATGTCGGTCCGGGCCGCTTCATCCAACAATACCGCCGAACCAAAGTATGACATGCTGGTAGGCAGTATGACTTATATCACCCACAACTCACTTGTGTTCTACTCGTGCATATAACATCAAACCATAAAACCTAGGCTCTGATACCACTGTTGGGGAACGTAGTAATTTCAAAAATTTCCTACGCACACGCAAGATAATGGTGATGCACAGCAACGAGAGGGGAGAGTGTGATCTACGTACCCTTGTAGATCGACAACGGAAGCGTTAGGTTGATGTAGTCGTACGTCTTCACGGCCTGACCGATCAAGCACCGAAACTACGGCACCTCCGAGTTCTAGCACACGTTCAGCTCGATGACGATCCCTGGACTCCGATCCAGCAAAGTGTCGGGGAAGAGTTCCGTCAGCACGATGGCGTGGTGACGATCTTGATGTACTAATGTCGCAGGGCTTTGCCTAAGCACCGCTACAATATTATCGAGGACTATGGTGGAAGGGGGCACCGCACACGGCTAATAATATGATCATGTGGATCAACTTGTGTGTCTATGGGGTGCCCCCTGCCCCTGTATATAAAGGATGGAGGAGGAGGAGGCCGGCCAAGGCTAGGTGCGGCCAGGATGTGGAGTCCTACTAGGACTCCAAGTCCTAGTAGGAGTCCACCAAGAGGGGAGGAAGGGAGAAGGAAGTGGAGGAGAAGGAAAGGTGGCCGGCCCCCTTTTCCCTAGTCCAATTCGGACTAGAGGGGAGGGGGGCGCAGCAGGCCCTTTCTCCTCTTCCCACTAAAGCCCATCAAGGCCCAATACTTCTCCCGGCGAATTCCCGTAACTCTCCGGTACTCCGAAAAATACCTGAATCACTCGGAACCTTTCCGATGTCCGAATGTAGTCGTCCAATATATCGATCTTTACGTCTCGACCATTTCGAGACTCCTCGTCATGTCCCCGATCTCATCTGGGACTCCGAACTCCTTGGGAACATCAAAACTCATAAAATCATAATATAACTGTCATCGAAACCTTAAGCGTGCGGACCCTACGGGTTCGAGAACAATGTAGACATGACCGAGACACGTCTCCGGTCAATAACCAATAGCGGGACCTAGATGCCCATATTGGCTCCTACATATTCTACGAAGATCTTTATCGGTCAGACCGCATAACAACATACGTTGTTCCCTTTGTCATCGGTATGTTACTTGCCCGAGATTCGATCGTCGGTATCCAATACCTAGTTCAATCTCGTTACCGGCAAGTCTCTTTACTCGTTCTGTAATACATCATCTCGCAACTAACTCATTAGTTGCATTGCTTGCAAGGCTTAAGTGATGTGCGTTACCGAGAGGGCCCAGAGATACCTCTCCGACAATCGGAGTGACAAATCCTAATCTCGAAATACGTCAACCCAACATGTACCTTTGGAGACACCTATAGAGTACCTTTATAGTCACCCAGTTACGTTGTGGCGTTTGGTAGCACACAAAGTGTTCCTCCGGCACACGGGAGTTACATAATCTCATAGTCATAGGAACATGTATAAGTCATGAAGAAAGCAATAGCAACATACTAAACGATCGGGTGCTAAGCTAATGGAATGGGTCATGTCAATCAGATCATTCATCTAATGATGTGATCCCGTTAATCAAATAACAACTCTTTGTCCATGGTTAGGAAACATAACCATCTTTGATTAACGAGCTAGTCAAGTAGAGGCATACTAGTGACACTCTGTTTGTCTATGTATTCACACATGTATTATGTTTCCGGTTAATACAATTCTAGCATGAATAATAAACATTTATCATGATATAAGGAAATAAATAATAACTTTATTATTTCCTCTAGGGCATATTTCCTTCAATCACAACATACATATTATCAAAATATCGAACACATATCAAGTTCACATGATTACTTGCAACATGATTTCTCCCGTGACCTCGAGGACAAAAGTAACTACTCACAAATGATAACCATGCTCAAGATCAGAGGAGTATTAAATAGCATATTGGATCTGAACATATAATCTTCCACCAAATAAACAATATAGTGATCAACTGCAAGATGTAATCTACACTACCAGTCACCCACAAGCACCAATCTATAGTTCCGATACAAAGATTGAACACAAGAGATGAACTAGGGTTTGAGAGGAGATGGTGCTGTTGAAGATTTTGATGGATACTTCCTTCCCCAATATGTGAGAGTTGTTGGTGATGATGATGACAATGAGTTCCCCCTTCGAGAGGGAAGTTCCCCCGTCAGAATCGCTCCACCAGAGGGCAAAAGTGCTCCTGCCCAAGTTCCGCCTCGGGACGGCGCCGCTCCATCCCGATAGTCCTCTCCTTATTTTTTTTCTAGGTCAAAATGACTTATATAACAGAAGATGGGCACCAAAGGTGGGCTTGGGTGAGCACAACCCACCAGGGCGCGCCTGGGCTGCCTAGCGCTCCCAGGTGGGTTGTGCCCCACCTGGTGGGCCCCCTCTGGTACTTACTGTCTCCAATATTCCTCAAATATTCCATAAAAAATCTCCGTAAAGTTTCAGCTTGTTTGGAGTTGTGCAGAATAGGTGGCCTGTTGTAGCTTTTCCAGGTCCAGATTTTCAGCTGCCGGAATTTTCCCTCTTTGTGTTTTCCTTGCATATTATGAGAGAAAACGCATTAGAATTATTCCAAAAAGCATTATTATGCATAAAAACATCATAAATAATAGTAGGAAATCATGATGCAAAATGGACATATCAACTCCCCCAAGCTTAGACCTTGCTTATCCTCAAGTGAAAACCGTAATCAAAAAACATGTCCACATGCTTAGAGAGAGAGGTGTCGATAAAAAACAAAATATGGACATAGAAGCATCATGTAGATTATTATAACAGTAACAAATTTAAACATAAGATTTTTATCGTAGAACTTTTATCATAGACATCCCATGAATAAGTGACAATTCATCACACAATTGAAGTATAAAGCATAAACTCTATTAGAAAGCAACAAACTATGTTCTCAGTCAACTTTGCAACTACAATTCATCATCTTTTCAGGAAGGGTCACGTATCTTTTCAGGAAGGGTCACATACTCAACCATCATATAGTCTTCCATGATTGCTAAAACTCACCGCATACACCTGAGCAAAACGTTTCAACCAGACACATAAAGATAGGGGCTTATAGTTTCGCCTCCCAACGTATTCACCTCAAGGGTGATGTCAACAATAATAACTGATGCCACCCATATTCAGCTGGACATATGTGCCTAGATCTTTCCTGACCACATGATGCTTGCCAAAGGAGAAAATAAAAAGGAGTAGACAGAAGAAACTTTGACTCTTGCATAAAAGTAAATTCATGAAAGTAAAAGATAGGCCCTTCGCAGAGGGAAGCAGAGGTTGCTCTTCGCTTATTTGTTTGTATGCTCAACCCCTTAGTGCAAAAGAAAGTCACGTTGCATTGCCCCTTGTGATGGCAACCTTTATTATGCAATCTGTCGCTTTTATTCTTCACCATCACAAGTTCGTACAAGACTCAGTTTTCTCTTACACTAAATGATCTCACACTTTTAGAAGCAATTTTTATTGCCTTATTGCACCGATGACAACTTACTTGAGGGATCTTGCTCAATCCATAGGTAGGTATGGTGGACTATTAAAAATAAGATTTGGGTTTAATTGTTTTGGATGCACAAGTAGTATCTTTACTTAGTGCGGAATTTTCGGCTAGCAAAGATAGGGGCAAGCACCACATGATGAAGGATCTATGACAATATAACTTCTATGTGAATATGAACAAACATAAATCATTACGGTGTCTTCCTTGTCCAACGTCAACAATTTTGGCATGTACTATTTTGATGCGGGGCTCACAATCACAAAAGATTTCTAGGACAGTGTATTTATATGTGAATCTTCTCTTCCCTTATTAATTCTTTCATGAGTTGTATCATTGACTAATGCTATGTTTGTCAATCTCTAATAAAATTTTCTACTTATACTTTTTCTTATGTGGTGTCATCACTTACCATAAGATTAGCATATGATCTTTTTAATTTATTTCCTTTCTTTTTATTGCAGCATGAAAGTAGAGAAAGTAAAAACTCAAACTAAAGTTTATTATATATCTCGCACATGATTAAAAAGATAGATCACTAAGAAAACTCTTGAAAAGAAAGGATCAAACTAAACTTTTATTCCTCTAAAGAAAAAGATCGAACTAAATTAAGTAAAGGCAAAAGATAGTGGGGATGATACGATACCGGGGCACCTCCTCCAAGCTTGGCAGAAGCAAGGGCAGTGCCCATACCCGATACTCAATTTTCTTTTGGTGATGAAGGAGGTGTTGATGATATAACTCCCAATATATCCATGATTGCCTCCTTCATGCTTTGAATCTCACGAATAGCTTTATGGAGCAGCTCCGTGTTTTCCTACACTGCGGCCATAATATGTTTATTCTCCGCCCCCAAGAACTTGCTTCTTCATCACTTTCTCTTGGACGAGATATGTCCCAATTGGATGGTATGTGCGCACGAGGAGTATTTTCGAGCCCATAATTATGAATCAAATTATGAAATTTTTTATGATGTAACCTGTGTAAGGGCCTTCTTGGTGGGAGTTCTTCTTGGGCTTCAAGGTTCTCTTGACTGTTGGTTGATCTTATGGCCTGGTGAGGGTTAGGATGAGTGGAGATGCCAGCCAGTGTGCCACTCTCAGAAGCCGTAAAGTGAACTAAAGAAGAATTTTCTTCATTCTCCTCCATGGCTACCTCCTCAACTCCTCCTCTCCCCAGCTCTGCCTGGTGAAACCAAGCATCGCCCTCTTCATGGTTGGAGAGGGAAAAATCCATGATACCTAGCCTGACAGACCTGACAGAAAATAGTAAGAAAAGAGAACAGAAGATTTCTCCGTGATACGGTGGTCAATAGGTTTGGGGGGTATATAAAGATTTTTTTATCTTGGGAAACAAGCAAGCTGTAGAAAAATGGAGTCCAGAAGGTGACCCAGGTGGGCACAACCCGTCTTGTGCCCACCAGGTTCACTTTCCCGGTAGTTTTTTATTTTCCTAATTTGCTAAATATTCCAAAGCTGACAAAAAATATTATTTTGGATTTTTTGGAGTCCGTTTACTTACCGTATCAGGTACCTCCTCTTTTTTTCAAGATTCTGGAGTGTTCCGGAAGGACTCTTTTATGTGTTCTTCCGGTGGCAAAGTTTGGATAATATTACTTTCAACATTAATGGGCGTACCCGAGATATAATGTTTTATTCGTTGCCCATTGACAACCTTCGGGTTAGTACCTTCAGCATTATTTATTTTGATAGCTCCATATCGATAAACCTCCTCGATAACATAGGGTCCTTCCCATTTAGAGAGGAGTTTTCCTGCAAAGAATTTGAAAGGAGAGTTGTACAAAAGAACATTTTCTCCGACTTTGAATTCTCGCTTTTGGATTCTTTTATCATGCCATATTTTAACTTTTTTTGAATAACTTGGCATTTTCATAAGCTTGGGTTCTCCATTCATCTAATGAGCTAATATCAAATAACCTATTTTCACCAGCAAGTTTGAAATCATAGTTGATTTCTTTGACTGCCCAATATGCTTTATGTTCTAACTCAAGAGGAAAATGACAAGCCTTTCCATAAACCATTTTATAAGGAGACATACCCATAGGATTTTTATATGCTGTTCTATAAGCCCAAAGTGCATCATCTAATTTCTTAGACCAATTCTTCCGGGACCTATTGACAGTCTTTTGCAAAATTAATTTTATTTCTCTATTGCTAAGTTCAACTTGACCACTAGACTGAGGATGATACGGTGATGCAATTTTATGGTTAACATCATACTTGGCAAGCATTTTACGGAAAGCACCATGAATAAAGTGTGACCACCATTAGTCATTAAATATCTAGGGACTCCAAACCTTGGGAAAATAACTTCCTTAAGCATTTTAATAGAGGTGTTGTGATCAGCACTACTAGTTGGAATAGCTTCTACCCATTTAGTAACATAATCAACAACAACCAAAATATGTGTATACCCATTAGAGGAAGGAAAAGGTCCCATGTAATCAAATCCCCAAACATCAAATGGTTCAACAGCAAGTGAATAATTCATAGGCATTTCTTGACGCTTACCGATATTACATATTCTTTGACATTCATCACAAGATGAGACAAACTTACGGGAGAGTAGGCCAATAAAAACCAGATTGTAATACCTTGTGAGCAGTTCTATCTCCAGCATGATGCCCTCCATAAGCTTCGAAGTGACATTTTCGTAGGATTTGCCCTGTTCATGCTCAGGTACACAACGTCTAATAACACCATCTACTCCTTTATAAAGATGTGCATCATCCCAAAAGTAATGTCTCAAGTCATAGAAGATTTTTTTTCTTTTGTTGGTATGTAAAGCTAGGTGGTAAATATTTAGCAACAATGTAATTAGCATAATCAGCATACCAAGGAGTATTATTACAAACATTTATTGCAGCTAACTGCCCATCAGGGAAACTATCATCAATAGGTAGTGGGTCATCAAGCACAATTTTGAAGACTAGACAAGTTATCAGCTACTGGGTGTTCTCAGCTCCTTTCCTATCAGCAATATGTATATCAAATTCTTGTAGCAAGAGAACCCATCAAATAAGTCTAGGTTTAGCATCTTTCTTTTCCATAAGATATTTAATAACAACATGATCGGTGTGAACGATAACTTTAGAGTCAACAATGTAAGATCTAAATTTATCACAAGCAAACACCACTGCTAGGAATTCTTTTTTAGTAGTAGCATAATTTCGATGTGCACTATCTAGAGTTTTCCTAGCATAATGAATAATATTCAGTTTCTTATCAACTCTTTGTCCTAGAACAACACCAACAGCATAATCACTAGCATCAAACATAATTTCAAAAGGCAAGTTCCAATCAGGTGGTTGAACAATAGGTGCAAAAATTAAGGCTTTCTTGAGTGTTTCAAAGGCTTCTAAACAATAATCATCAAACACAAAAGGGATATCCTTTTGCAAGAGATTTGTCAGGGGCCTAGAAATCTTAGAAAAGTCTTTAATAAATCTCCTATAGAAACCAGCATGACCAAGTAAGCTACGAATACCTTTGATATCTTTAGGACACGACATTTTCTCAATTGCATCAACCTTAGCTTTGTGCACTTCAATACCTTTTTCAAAAAATTTATGGCCCAAGACAATACCTTCATCTACCATAAAGTGGAACTTCTCCCAATTCAAGACAATATTTGTTTGCTCGGATCTCTGCAAAACTCAATCAAGATTGCTTAAACAATCATCAAAAGACTTCCCATAAACAAAGAAGTCATCCATGAAAACCTCAACAATCTTTTCACAAAAGTCAGAAAATATAGCAGTCATACATCTTTGAAAGGTAGCAGGTGCATTGCATAAACCAAAGGGCATACGTCTATAAGCATACGTTCCAAAGGGACAAGTGAAAGTGGTCTTTTCTTGATCAAGTTAAGAAACAGGTATTTGTGAAAAACAAGAATATCCATCAAGGAAGCAGAAGTGTGTGTGCTTAGACAATCTTTCTAGCATTTGATCAATAAAAGGTAGAGGGTAATGATCTTTTCTAGTTTCTTTGTTTAATTTTCTAAAATCAATTACCATTCTATAGCCTGTAACAATTCTTTGTGGAATAAGTTCATTCTTATCATTAGGAACAACAGTAATACCTCCTTTCTTAGGAACACAATGAACAGGTCTTACCCATCTACTATCAGCTATAGGATAGATTATACCTGCTTCCAGAAGTTTTAATATCTCTGTTCTTAACACTTCTTTCATCTTCGGGTTTAACCGACACTGGTGATCAACAACTGGTTTAGCGTCAGGTTCCATATTAATCTTGTGCTGACATAGAGTGGGACTAATGAAGGAAATATGCCCTAGAGGAAATAATAAAGTTATTATTTTATTTCCTTATATCATGATAAATGTTTTTTATTCATGCTAGAATTGTATCAACCGGAAACTTGATACATGTGTGGATACATAGACAAAACACTTTGTCCCTAGTAAGCCTCTACTAGACTAGCTCGTTAATCAAAGATGGTTAAGTTTCCTAGCCATTGACATGTGTTGTCATTTGATAAATGGGATCACATCATTAGGAGAATGATGTGATGGATAAGACCCATCCGTTAGCTTAGCATAATGATCATTTAGTTTTATTGCTATTGCTTTCTTCATGAGTTATACATATTCCTCCGACTATGAGATTATGCAACTCCCGGATACCGGAGGAATGCCTTGTGTGCTATCAAATGTCACAAAGTAACTATGTGATTATAAAGATGCTCTATAGGTATATCCGAAGGTGTCTGTTGGGTTGTCATAGATCAAGATTAGGATTTGTCACTCTAAGTATCGGAGAGGTATCTCTGGGCCCTCTCAGTAATGCACATCATAAGAAGCCTTGCAAGCAAAGTGACTAATGAGTTAGTTGCGGGTGATGCATTACAGAACGAGTAAAGAGACTTGCCGGTAACGAGATTGAACTAGGTATGAAGATACCGATGATCGAATCTCGGGCAAGTAACATACCGATGACAAAGGGAACAACGTATGTTGTCATTACGGTTTGACCGATAAAGATCTTCATAGAATATGTGGGAGCCAATATGAGCTTCCAGGTTCCGCTATTGGTTATTGACCGGATAGGTGTCTCCACCATGTCTACATAGTTCCTGAACCTATAGAGTCCGCACGCTTAACGTTCGATGACGATTTTATATTGTATGAGTTATGTGATTTGATGACCGAATGTTCTTCGGAGTCCCGGATGAGATCATGGACATGACGAGGAATCTCGAAATGGTCGAGAGGTAAAGATTAACATATAGGACGATATTATTTGGACACCGAAGTGTTCCGAGGGTACCCAGTATGTATCGGGTCACCAGAAAGGGGTTTCGGGCACCCCCGGCAATGATATGGGCCTTATTGGGCCTAGGGTGGGATAGACCAGCCCCTAGAGGAGAGAAAGGAATGGGGCAATTCGGCCTCCCCTCCTTCTCTCCCCCTCCTCTTTCGTTCTCCCTCCGGAAAACATGGAAAGGGGGGAGGCCGAATAGGATTAGGCCCCAAGTAGGATTCCTCCTACTGGTGGCGCGCCTCCTGCTGCTCCATCCCCCTCCCACCTATATATATATGTTAGGAGCACCGCTAGAACACACAACATTGTTTCTTAGCTATGTGCGGTGCCCCCTTCCATAGGTTACTCCTCCGGTCATATTCTCGTAGTGCTTAGGCGAAGCCCTGCGCGGATAACTTCATCATGATCGTCGCCATGCCGTCGTGTTGACGGAACTCATCTACTTCCTCGATGCTCTACTGGATCAAGAGTTCGAGGGACGTCATCCGTCTGAACGTGTGCAGAACTCGGAGGTGTCGTACGTTCGGTACTTGGATCAGTTGGATCATGAGAACGTTTGACTACATCAACCGCGTTAACATAAAGCTTCCGCTTTCGGTCTACGAGGGTACGTGGACACACTCTCGCCCTCTCCCTGCTATGCATATCCTAGATAGATCTTGCATGATCGTAGGATATTTTTTGAAATGCATGCTACGTTTCCCAACAGTGGCATCAGAGCCAAGTCTATGCGTAGATGATATGCACGAGTAGAACACAAATAGTTGTGGGTGATAATAGTGATACTCCTTACCACCAACGTCTTACTTTGATTCGGCGGTATTTTTTGGATGAAGCGACCCGGACCGACATTACATGACCGCGTTCATGAGACTGGTTCTACCGACGTGCTTCGCACACAGGAGGCTGGCAGGTGTTTCTCCAACTTTATTTGAATCGAGTTTGACTACGGCCGGTCCTTGTTGAAGGTTAAAACAACACACTTGATGAAAAATCACTGTGGTTTTGATGCATAGGTAAGAACGGTTCTTGCTAGATGCCCATAGAAGCCACGTAAAACTTGCAACAACAAAGTAGAGGACGTCTAACTTGTTTTTGCAGGGCATGTTGTGATGTGATATGGGCAAGACGTGATGAGATATAAATTGTTGTATGAGATGATCATCTTTTGTAAAAGTTATCGGCAACTGGCAGGAGCCTAATGGTTGTCGCTTTATTGTATGAAATGCAATCACCATGTAATTGCTGTACTTTATCACTAAGCGGTAGCGATAGTCGTAGAAGCAATAGTTGGTGAGATGACAACTACGCTACGATGGAGATCAAGGTGTCAAGCCGGTGATGATGGAGATCATGACGGTGCTTTGGAGATGGAGATCAAAGGCACAAGATAATGATGTCCATATTATGTCACATATTTTGATTGCATGTGATGTTTATCTTTTATGCATCTTATTTTGCTTACTACGGTGGTAGCATTACAAGATGATCCCTCACTAAATTTCTCGGTATAAGTGTTCTCCCTAAGTATGCACCGTTGCTACAGTTCGTCGTGCCGAGACACCACGTGATGATCGGGTGTGATAAGCTCTACGTTCACATACAACGGCTGCAAGCCAGTTTTGCATGTGCATAATACTAAGGTTAAACTTGATGAGCCTAGCATATGTAGATATGGCCTCGGAACACTGAGATCGAAAGATCGAACGTGAATCATATAGTAGATATGATCAACATAGAGATGTTCACCATTGAAAACTACTCCATCTCACGTGATGATCGGACATGGTTTAGTTGATTTGGATCACGTGATTATTTAGATGACTTGAGGGATGTCTATCTATGTGGGAGTTCTTAAGTAATTTGATTAATTGAACTTTAATTTATCATGAAATTAGTCCTGTAGTATTTGTAAATTATCTTGTAGATAAATAGCTCGCGATATAGCTCCCCGTTTATTTTTTGATATGTTCCTAGAGAAAAACTAAGTTGACAGATGATAGTAGCAATGATGCGGACTGGGTCCGTGATCTGAGGATTATCCTCATTGCTGCACAGGAGAATTATGTTGTTGATGCACCGCTAGGTGACAGACCCATTGCAGGAGCAGACATAGACATTATGAATGTTTGACAAGCTCGATATGATGACTACTTGATATTTTAGTGCACCGTGCTTTACGGCTTAGAACCGGGACTTCAAAAACGTTTTGAATGCCACAGAGCATATGAGATGTTCCAAGAACTGGAATTGGTATTTCAGACTAATGCCCGAGTCGAGAGGTATGAGACCTCTGAGAAGTACTTTGCCTACAAGATGGAGGAGCATATCTCAACTAGTGAGCATGTTCTCAGAATGTCTGAGTACTACAATCGCTTGAATCAAGTGGGAGTTAATCTTCCAGATAAGATAGTGATTGACAGAGTTCTCTAGTCACTATCACCAAGTTACTGGAACTTCGTGATGAACTATAATATGGAAGGGATGACGAAAACGATTCCCGAGCTATTCGTGATGCTGAAATCGACGAAGGTAGAAATCAAGAAAAAGCATCAATTGTTGATGGTTAACAGGACTACTAGTTTCAAGAAAAGGGAAAAGGGAAAGAAAGGGAACTTCAAGTAGAATCGCAAGAAAGCTGCCACTCCTGTGAAGAAGTCCAAAGCTGAACGCAAGCCTGAAACTGAGTGCTTCTACTGCAAAGGAAATGGTCACTGGAAGCGGAACTATCCCAAAACTTGGCAGGTAAGAAGGATGGCAAAGTGAACAAAGGTATATGTGATAAACATGTTATTGATGTGTATTTTACTAGTGTTCGTAGTAACCCCTGGGTATTTGATACCGGTTCAGTTGCTAATATTAGTAACTAAAAACAGGTGTTGCAGAATGAACAAAGACTAGTTACGGGCCTAGTGATGATGCGTGTTGGAAGTGATTCCAAGGTTGATACGATCAGCATCGCACACTCCCTGTACCTTTGGGATTAGTGTTGAACCTAAATAAATGTTATTTGGTGTTTGTGTTGAGCATGAATACGATTAGATTATATTTATTGCAATACATTTATTCATTTAAGTTACAGAATAACTGGTATGCTGTTTACATGAATAAAACCTTTTTTGATAGAAATACATGAATAAAACCTTCAATGGTCAGACACCCAATGTGAATGGTTTATTGAATCTCGATCGTGCGATACACATATTCATAATATTGAAGGCAAAAGATGCAAAGTTAATAATGATAGTGCAACTTATTTGTGGCACTACCGTTTAGGTCATATTGGTGTAAAGCGCATGAAGAAACTCCATGCTGATGGACTTTTTGGAATCACTTGATTATGAATCACTTGATACTTGCGAACCATCCCTCATGGGAAAGATGACTAAAACTCCGTTCTCCGGAACAATGGAGCAAGCAACTGACTTATTGGAAATAATAAATACTGATATATGCGGTCTGATGAGTGTTGAGGCTCACGACGGGTATCGTTATTTTCTGACCTTCACAGATGATTTGAGCAGATATGGGTATATCTACTTAATGAAACACAAGTCTGAAACATTTAAAAAGTTCAAAGAATTTCAGAGTGAAGTGGAAAATCATCGTAACAAGAAAATAAAGTTTCTGCGATCTAATCGGAGGTGAATATTTGAGTTATGAGTTTGGTATTCATTTGAAACAATGTGGAATAGTTTCGCAACTCACGCCACCTGGAACACCACAGCGCAATGGTGTGTCGGAACGTCGTAACCGTAGTTTATTAGATATGGTGCGATCTATGATGTCTCTTACTGATTTACCGCTATCGTTTTGGGGTTATGCATTAAAGACAGCTGCATTCACGTGAAATAGGGCACCATCTAAATCCGTTAAGATGACGCCATATGAACTGTGGTTTGGCAAGAAACCTAAGCTGTCGTTTCTTAAAGTTTGGGGTTGCGATGCTTATGTGAAAAAACTTCAGCCTGATAAGCTCGAACCCAAATCAGAGAAATGCGTCTTCATAGTATACCCAAAGGAAACTGTTGGGTACACCTTCTATCACAGATCCTAAGGCAAGATATTCGTTGCTAAGAATGGATCCTCTCTAGAGAAGGAGTTTCTCTCGAAATAAGTGAGTGGGGGAAAGTAGAACTTGATGAGGTAATTGTACCTTTTCTTGAATTTGAAAGTAGTTCATCACAGAAATCGGTTCTAGTGATTCCTACACCAATTAGTGAGGAAGTTAATGATGATGATCATGAAACTTCAGATCAAGTTACTACCGAACCTCATAGGTCAACTAGAGTACGGTCCGCACCAGAGTGGTATGGTAATCCTGTTCTGGAAGTCATGTTACTAGACCATGATGAATCTACGAACTATGAGGAAGCTATGATGATCCCAGATTCAGCAAAATGGCTTGACGCCATGAAATCTGAGATGGGATCCATGTATGAGAACAAAGTATGGACTTTGGTGGACTTGCCCGATGATCGGAAAGCCATTGATAATAAATGGATCTTCAAGAGGAAGACGGACACTGATGATAGTGTTACTATCTACAAAGCTCGAATTGTCGCAAAAGGTTTTCGACAAGCTCAAAGTGTTGACTATGATGAGATTTTCTCAATCGTATTGATGCTTAAGTCCGTCCGAATCATGTTAGCAATTGTCGCATTTTATGAAATCTGGCGAATGGATATCAAAACTACATTCCTTAATGGATTTACTAAAGAAGAGTTGTATATGATGCAACCAGAAGGTTTTGTCAATCCTAAAGGTGCTAAGAAAATGTGCAAGCTCCAGCGATCCATCTATGGACTGGTGCAAGCATCTCCGAGTTAGAATATACGCTTTGATGAGTTGATCAAACTATATAGTTTTATACGGACTTACGGTGAAGCCTGTATTGACAAGAAAGTGAGTGGGAGCACTACAGGCTTTCTGATAAGTATATGTGAATGACATATTGTTGATCGGAAATGATGTAGAATTTTATGGAAAGCATAAATGAGTATTTTAAAGGAGTTTTTCAAAAGAAAGACCTTGGTGAAGCTGCTTACATATTAGGCGTCAACATCTATAGAGATAGATCAAGATGCTTGATAAGACTTTCGACGGGTACATACCATGATAAGATTTTGAAAAGATTTCAAAATGGATTAGTCAAAGAAGGAGTTCTTGCCTGAATTGTAAGGTATGAAGTTGAGTAAGACTAAAAGCCCGACCACGATAGAAGATAGAGAAAGAATGAAAGTCATTCCCTATGCCTCAGCCATAGGTTCTATAAAGTATGCCATGTTGTATACCAGACCTATTATGTACCTTGCCATGAGTTTGGCAAGGGGGTACAATAGTGATCCAGGAGTAGATCAGTGGACAATGGTCAAAATTATCCTTAAAGGACTAACGAAATATTTCTGGGTTATGGAGGTGATAAAGAGTTCGTCATAAAGAGTTACGTCAATGCAAGCTTTGACACCGATTTGGATGACTCTGAGTCTCGATCTAGATACAGATTGAAAGTGGGAGCAATTAGCTAGATTAACTCTGTGCAGAGCATTGTAGACATAGAAATTTACAAAATATATACGGATCTGAATGTGGCAGACCGTAGTATAAAATTTATCTCACAAGCAAAACATGATCACACCTTATTACTCTTGGGTATTAATCACATATCGATGTGAACTAGATTATTGATTCTAGTAAACCCTTTGAGTGTTGGTCACATGGCGATGTGAACTATGGGTGTTAATCACATAAAGATGTGAACTATTGGTGTTAAATCACACGACGATGTGAACTAGATTATTGACTCTAGTGCAAGTGGGAGATTGAAGGAAATATGCCCTAGAGACAATAATAAAGTTATTATTTTATTTCCTTATATCATGATGAATGTTTTTTTATTCATGCTAGAATTGTATTAACCGGAAACTTGATACATGTGTGGATACATAGACAAAACACTGTGTCCCTAGTAAGCCTCTACTAGACTAGCTCGTTAATCAAAGATGATTAAGTTTCCTAGCCATAGACACGTGTTGTCATTTGATAAACGTGATCACATCATTAGGAGAATGATGTGATGGACAAGACCCATCCGTTAGCTTAGCATAATAATCGTTTAGTTTTATTGCTATTGCTTTCTTCATGACTTATACATATTCCTCCGACTATGAGATTATGCAACTCCCGGATACCGGAGGAATGCCTTGTGTGCTATCAAACGTCACAACATAACTATGTGATTATAAAGATGCTCTATAGGTATATCCGAAGGTGTCTGTTGGGTTGTCATAGATCAAGATTAGGATTTGTCACTCTAAGTATCGGAGAGGTATCTCTGGGCCCTCTCAGTAATGCACATCATAAGAAGCCTTGCAAGCAAAGTGACTAATGAGTTAGTTGCAGGTGATGCATTACGGAACGAGTAAAGAGACTTGCCGGTAACGAGATTGAACTAGGTATGAAGATACCGACGATCGAATCTCGGGCAAGTAACATACCGATGACAAAGGGAACAACGTATGTTGTCATTACGGTTTGACCGATAAAGATCTTCGTAGAATATGTGGGAGCCAATATGAGCATCCAGGTTCCGCTATTGGTTATTGACTAGATAGGTGTCTCCGCCATGTCTACATAGTTCTTGAACCTGTAGGGTCCGCACGCTTAACGTTCGATGACGATTTTATATTGTATGAGTTATGTGATTTGATGACCGAATGTTGTTCGGACTCCCGGATGAGATCACAGACATGACGAAGAGTCTCAAAATGGTCAATAGGTAAAGATTCATATATAGGACGATAGTATTTGGACACCAGAAGTGTTCCGGGGGTATCCGATACGTATCGGGTCACCGGAAAGGGGTTCCGGGCACCCCCGGCAAAGATATGCGCCTTATTTGGCCTAGGGTGGGACATACCAACCCCTAGTGGGCTAGTGCGCCCCATATATGGCCGAATAGGGGGGATGAAAGGGAGAGGAGAGAAAGGAAGGGGGCAATTCGGCCTCCCCTTTCCTTCTCTCCCCCTCTTCTTTCCTTCTCCCTCGGGAAAACATGGAAAGGGGGGAGGCCGAATAGGATTAGGACCAAAGTAGGATTCCTCCTACTTGGGGCGCGCCTCCTACTGCTCCCTCACCCTCCCACCTATATATATGTGGGGGGGGGGGCACCGCTAGAACACACAGCATTGTTTCTTAGTCATGTGCGGTGCCCCCTTCCACAGTTTACGCCTCCGGTCATATTCTCGTAGTGCTTAGGAAAAGCCCTGCACGGATAACTTCATCATCACCGTCGCCACGCCGTCATGCTGACAGAACTCATCTACTTCCTCGTCGCTCTTCTGGATTAAGAGTTCGAGGGACGTCATCGGTTTGAACGTGTGCAGAACTCGGAGGTTCTGTACGTTCTGTACTTGGATCAGTTGGATCGTGAAGACGTTCGACTACATCAATCGCGTTAACATAACGCTTCCGCTTTCGGTCTACGAGGGTACGTGGACACACTCTCCCCCTTTCGTTGCTATGCATCTCCTAGATAGATCTGCGTGATCGTAGGAATTTTTTTGAAATTGCATGCGACGTTTCCCAACAACTAATGCCCTCTAAATCATCAAGAGTATATCCAATAGCAGCTCGGTGCTTCCTTAGAACTTTCAATAATCTTTCTTCTTCATGCTCTGAAAGGTTAGCACTAATAATAACAGGATATATCTTCTTTTCATCAAGATAAGCATATTTCAAAGTGTCTGGCAATTGTTTTAATTCGAAGACAGGATCACCTTTAGGTGGAGGAGGACCTCCTAGAGTTTCAATAGGCAAATTGTGTTTAAGTAGAGGACGTTGTTCAAAGAAAACCCCATGTATTTCATTTCTTTCATGCATATGCAAATCATTTTCATGGCCTAGCAAATATTGTTCTAAAGGAT
This sequence comes from Triticum monococcum, assembly GCA_034509565.1. Taxonomy (NCBI): domain Eukaryota; kingdom Viridiplantae; phylum Streptophyta; class Magnoliopsida; order Poales; family Poaceae; genus Triticum; species Triticum monococcum. Next base: position 51,503,791 of record CM067842.1, read on the forward strand.
CAGTAGGAGGAACATCAATAGAAGCAAGACTAATTATTTCATCCTTACTAGGAAATTCTTTTTCATGAAGCTTTCTACTAAACTTGGAAAAATTAAACTCATGAGACTCATCACCAAAACTGACACGAACAGTTTGTTTCTTACAATCTATCTGAGCATTAACGATGTTCAATAAAGGTCTACCAAAGATAATGGGATAGAAGTCATCTTGTGGGGAACCAAGAACAAGAAAATCAGTAGGGTATTTTATTTTCCCACTAAAGACTTCAACATCTCAAACAATCCCAATTGGTGAATAGTGTCTCCATTAGCAATTTTAATAGTAACATCTATGTCTTCTATCTCTGCGGTGCTATGCCATTCATAATTTGTTGATATAAGGTGTAGGGAATACACTTACGCTAGCACCTATGTCACATAAACCATGATAACCGTGATCTCCTATTTTAACTGAGACAACGGGCATGCCAACAACGGGTCTATGATTATCTGTTTTATCGGGTTTGACAATTCAAGTAGCTTCATTACAGAAGTAAATAACATGCCCATCTGTCGGGGTAAATGGCTATGGGTAGCCCAGCCGGCTTCCCCTAGCCCCTCAGAAAAATTGTGAGCCCCTCCGGCTCATAAGAAGACTCAAGACTTGGGCCGCCTCCCCCCAGCCGGCTACCTTCCTGGCCGGCTTCGGGGGCGGCCCACCTTTTCACCCTCCTGGAGAAGGCTGCGGAGGGCTGGCTACGGCAAGGCCGGCTACGGCAGGGCCGGCTACGTCAGTGCCGGCTACAGCAAGGCCGGCTACTGCTATGCCGGCTCCCTTAAATCGGTCAACGTCGTACCCGCGATGTACGCGTCCACTCTGCAATGATGAAGTGGGGCGTGGCTACAGTCGAGCCTGCCACCCCCAAAACCCGTAGCACGCCTGGTACAGCGCGTCGTGCGGGCAGCTGCGGCCCGCCCGGCGCGGCACTGTAGCCGCGGCGGCTCTGGCGCCGTCCTCTACGGGTCGCCAGCGTGGCCCCCGAGGCGGTGGGCCCCTTCGGGCAGAGAGATGCCGAAGGCGGCCGCACCTCCCCTCAAGCCGGCAAGACAGAGGGCCGGCTTCACGTAGCCGGCCTGCCGCCCTCCTCGAAGGAGACGCCCATTAAGGAGACATGATGCGGCGGGGCTACAGTAATCGCCCGCCAGGGCGGCAGTACTGTAGCCACGCTTACCCCGACCAAGCCTGCGTCAAGGACACGAAGTAACAGTAACCAGCTGCCGACCAGGCCCTGGCCAGTGGGGCCGGCCTGTCGACCCAGGAGCCGGCGGCCGGCGGGACCCACCAGTCGGCGGGCCCCAAAAGCCGGCGAGCATAGTCACAGACAGCTGGCCCCCGCGCCCAGCTGGATTACCATTGTACCCCCAGGGGGTAGGCCTATATAAACCCCCCAGTGCACCCATGCAAAGGGTTGGACTCTCATTCTAGACCTAGACACATACAAGGAGAGGAAGCAAGCTGAATTGAGCCCTTCTTCCTCCTTCCACCCAAAACAGCTCAAGGAGCATTGTAGCTACTTGTGCACTTAGTAACCATGCGGAGACCCCGCAGAGCAGCAGTAGGGGTATTATCTCCCTGGAGAGCCCTGAAGCTGGGTAAGATTCACCGGCGTGCATGTCTTCGCCTCATCCCGCTTCCAGGCACCGGCGACGTTCTATTGGCCCCCGTAATGATAAGCCACCCGTTGGCATATGTCGCTCCCACCACCCGACATTTGGCGCCCACCGTGGGGCCAGGTGCACCATCGTCCGGAGACCTGTTCTGGACGGGAACCCTTTTCCTTCCTCGGGGCGTAGCCAGCCTGGCTCGCCCGATGGCGCTTGCCGCGACGCGCTGGATGGCGTCGCCAACGTCTGCACGGCTAGCGGCCTCGCCAACCTCTTCGACAAGGCCCGCATCTCCGACGAGCTCGCCTCCGATGCGGGCACAGATCACCTCGCCAACCTACTCAGCCAGCTCCACGTCTCCAGCGAGCCCGCTGCGGATTTGGAGTCGGTTGGCTCCACCGACCCGATGCCCGTCGACTCCGACGCGGCATCCTACGATACCTTCCCCACCAACGTCACGGTCTACAACGACCCGCTCCCTCCGGCTGGCGATCGCGATTCTGACGCCCCCGAGGTGATGGTTATTGGCCTCGACGGCCCGACCGACGAGGGCGCCCGCGACTCCCCACGCGCGGCTGCCCAAGACTTGTCCGCCCCCCTTCCGGCTGACGCCGGCGACGAAGTTCTGGAGGCACGCCGCCTCGCCCTCCTCAGAGAGGGCCGGCGGCTGGCCTCCGTAAGACGCCTCACCGAGGCCTACCAGCGCGAAGCTGACCGTGCCGCCTTCGGCACGCCGGCTTCGGCTGGCCCTAGCCGGGCTGGCGCTGTCCGGCAACGCGGCGCCGTCATCGCCGACACGTTTGGAGTGGATCGCCCGGTCTACGCCACCCCGCTCGAGAACCTGCGCGCCGCCCAGGTGGCCGTAGACGAGCTGGACGGCTTGGAAGCCGAAGACCTCCCCCACATGACGCGGCGCATCCAGCAACTAATCGATGCGGCCGCACGACGGCACGAAGCCGACGCCTGCGCGGGGAGCCCTCCCCCGCGCCGCGAACACGGCGTGACTTCCCGGTCGCCGACTACCAGCTACACCCACGCGCGGCGCGAGAAAGAGCCGGCTTCCAGCCGAAGCCGGACCCAAATCTCCATCGAGCGAGACGCGGACGGCCGCCCCCGAGCCATGGAATGGTGGGGCACCCCGCCTCCGCCTCGAGCTCGCGGAGAGAGATATCCTACCCCGCCTCCAGTGGCTCACCCGACTCTCAGCGGCCGGCTTGGTCGCCGCGAGGGAATCGACGCCCGCCACCGGATAGACCGCCTGGCCCGATCCCTGGCGCTAGAAGAAGAAGACGATGTCGGCCCACCTTGCTTTGGCCCCCGCATCCGCGACGAGCCCTTCCCCAAAGGGTTCTCGCTCCCAAGAGACACACCCAAGTACAACGGCTCGGTGAAGCCGGAAGACTGGCTGATCGACTACTCCACAGCCGTCAGCATCGCCAATGGCAACCGGCGCGTTGCCGTAAAGTACGTGCCCCTCATGCTGCAAGGCATGGCACGGACTTGGCTTAACAGCCTCAAGCCCCTCAGCATCAACAGCTGGGTGGATTTCACTGAAGCCTTCGTTCACAACTTCACCAGCACCTACAAGCGGGCTCCCAAGCCTAGAGGCTCTCCCTGTGCGTACAGGGCCCAGCCGAGTCCACTCGCGACTACCTGACGCGTTGGGCCGAGCTCCGCAACTCCTGCGAGGGGGTGCACGAGGTGCAAGCCATCGAATACTTCACCGCTGGGTGCCGAGAGGGCACCCTCCTCAAGCACAAGCTTCTCTGCGATGAGCCGACTACCCTCAACGAGCTCCTGAACATCGCCGACAAGTACGCCACCGCCGACTCCTCAATGAAGACCGAGCTCCGGGTGGACGCATCCGGAAAGGTGCTCAATCCGGCGCCCAAAGCGCCGGCTGGAGACGGCGGCCGACGCCAACACCAGAATGATCAAAAGCGCAAGGGCCATGCGCCGCCTCCCGCCAGCCGGCAGGTGGCCACGGTCGAAGACGCGCCGCCCGAAGGGCGGCCCGCACCCAAGAAGCCCAAGGGCGGCCGGCCGGCTTGGCAGCTGGCCTTCTCCTACGAGCAAACCCTTGACGCCCCATGCAAGTTCCACAGTGGCGCGAAGCCGTCCAACCACAGGACCCGCAAATGCAACTGGCTCGCCCGAATCTCGAAGGGCGAAGGGCTCACACCGACTCCGCCTGCCGGCCCGCCGCCGCCGGCTCCGCCGCCCAAAGCCGCCCGGCCCGCGGTCGACGCCGTGCAGGACGAGTTCCCCGATGAGCAAGCGTCTTATGTCGTCTTCACGAGCCCGCCCGAAGACCGGCGCAGCAAGCGCCGAGAGCAACAAGAGGTCAATATGGCCGCCACCAGCCCAGCCGGCCACATGCACTGGTCGGAGAAACCCATCAGTTGGAGCCGGGCCGACCACCCGGAGGTGATGCCGTCCCCCGGCTCCTATGCGTTGGTCCTGGAGGCCACCCTTGCAACAGATACGCGCACCGCACGCTTCTCCCGCGTGCTGATCGACGGCGGAAGCAGCATCAACATCCTGTACCGCGACACCATGGAGAAGCTGGGCGTCAAGGCAAAGCAACTTGCGCCGACTCGAACGGTGTTCCACGGCATCGTACCCGGTTTGTCCTGTGCCCCCATTGGCAAGCTCAAGATCGATGTACTCTTTGGGGGCAAGGACCATTTCCGCCGGGAAGCAATCTGGTTTGAGGTGGTGGACCTGGAGAGCCCTTACCATGCCTTGCTTGGCCGACCCGCCTTGGCCAAGTTCATGGCGGTCCCCCACTATGCTTACCTCAAGATGAAGATACCGAGCTCCAAGGGTGTCATCACCATCGCCGGCGACTACAAGAAGTCCGCCGACTGCGCCGCGGCCAGCAGCCGGCTGGCCGAATCCCTCGTGATCACTGCCGAGAGGAAGACGCTGGACCGGGTCGTGGCCCTGGCCAGCAAGCAGCTAAACCAACCTGTCGACTCCAAGGAGTATGATGCCCAAGGATCTTTCCAGCCGGCCAAGGAGACCAAGAAGATACAGCTCGACCCCGAGCACCCCGAGAGGTTTGCTGTCATTGGGGTGAGCCTGGATAGCAAATAGGAAGGCGAGCTCGTCGATTTCCTCCGTGAGAATCGGGATATCTTTGCATGGTCCCCCAAGGACATGCCGGGTGTTCCGAAGGATTTCGCCGAGCACAAATTGCACGTGCGGGAGGATGCTAAACCAGTCAAGCAGCCCCTCCGCCAACTGTCAGAAGAGAAGAGAAGGATCGTAGGGGAGGAGATAGCCCGGCTCCTTGCAGCCGGCTTCATCATGGAAGTTTTCTTCCCCGAGTGGCTCGCGAACCCGGCTCTCGTGCTGAAAAAGAATAACAAGTGGCGCATGTGTATAGATTACACAAGCCTCAACAAAGCCTGCCCAAAAGATCCCTTCGCTCTACCCAGGATTGATCAAGTGATAGACTCCACAGCCGGATGCGAGCTGTTGAGCTTTTTGGATGCCTACTCGGGATACCACCAGATCAAGCTGAACCTGGATGACCAACTGAAGACCGCCTTCATCACGCCATTTGGAGCCTTCTGCTACCTGACTATGACGATCGGCTTGAGGAATGCCGGCGCCACTTTTCAGCGTTGCATGCAGAAGTGCCTCCTCACGCAGCTCGGCAAGAACGCCCACATTTACGTGGATGATGTTGTGGTGAAGACGGAGAAGCGTGGCACTCTGCTGGAAGACTTGAAGGAGACATTCGAGAACCTGCGCCGGTTCCGGATCAAGCTCAACCCGGAGAAATGCGTGTTCGGAGTGCCAGCCGGCCAGCTCCTAGGCTTTCTGGTCTTCCAACGCGGCCTAGAGTGCAACCCTGTGAAGATCAAGGCCATCGAGAGGATGGCGGTGCCAACCAAGCTCAGAGAGATTCAGAAGTTCACCGGGTGCCTGGCCTCTCTGAACCGCTTCATCAGCCGGCTTGGAGAAAAAGCTCTCCCCCTCTACCGCCTCATGAAGAAGAGCACTCACTTTGAGTGGAATGACCAGGCCGACCAAGCTTTCCACGAGCTGAAGAAAATGCTGTCCATGCCGCCTGTCTTGGCGGCACCGACTGAGAAGGAGCCCATGCTCCTATATATTGCCGCCACTAGCCGGGTGGTCAGCACCGTCATTGTGGTCGAACGCCCCGAAGAAGGCCGAGCCCAGCCGGTCCAGAGGCCGGTTTATTACCTGAGCGAGGTGCTGTCCGCCTCAAAGCAAAATTACCCGCACTATCAGAAGATGTGCTATGGCGTGTACTTCGCCGCCAAGAAGCTGAAGCCGTACTTTCAAGAGCATCCCATCACGGTCGTATGCACTGCCCCGCTAGCCGAGATCATAGGCAGCCGGGATGCATCCGGCCGGGTGGCTAAATGGGCCATCGAGCTGGCCCCCTACACAATCTTCTACCAACCCCGCACCGCCATCAAGACGCAAGCGCTGGCCGACTTCCTCGTCGACTGGGCCGAGACCCAGTACTTACCACCAGCGCCCGACTCCACCCATTGGCGCATGCACTTTGATGGATCGAAGATGCGCACCGGCCTGGGAGCCGGCATCGTCCTTACCTCTCCAAAGGGCGACAAGCTCAGATACACGCTGCAGATCCACTTCGCCGCCTCCAACAATGTAGCCGAGTACGAAGCGCTCATACACGGGCTTTGGCTTGCCAAGGAACTTGGCATTCGCCGGATCCTGTGCTATGGCGACTCGGATTTGGTGGTGCAGCAGTCTTCTGGTGACTGGGACGCCAAGGACGCGAACATGGCGAGCTACCGCTTCCTAGTGCAGCAAATCAGCGGATACTTTGACGGGTGTGAATTCCTTCATGTACCGCGAGCCGACAACGAGCCAACAGATGCCCTGGCCCGAATAGGCTCCACGCGGCAAGCAATACCAGCCGGCGTCGCCCTACAGCGCCTCCTCAAGCCTTCAATCAAGCCGTCTCCGGAATCTGACTCCATTTTCGTGCCGCCTCACCCCGAGGAGGCCGGGTCCGGCTCGAAGAATCAAGCAGCCGGCCCGGGGACTTCAATATTTGGCTCGGGGACTGCAGTACCCGGCCCGGGGACTGCCGCACCCGGCCCAGGGACTGCGGTAGCCGGCCCGGGGACTGCGGTAGCCGGCCCGGGGACTTCTTCAGCACAGCAAGTGGTAGCCGACTCCAGCACTGCATTACCCAGCCCGCCCACCCTGGTGGCTATGGCCGCATTGGTGGCAAAGGAGGTCACCGCCCCATCATGGGCCCAAACCATCCGCAACTTTTTGGTGAACCATGACCTGCCGGCTGACAAAAACGAAGCAAGACAAGTGCAGCGCCGGGCTGGAGCATACACAATCGTCAACAGAGATCTTGTCAAGCGCAGCGCCACCGGAGTCTTGCAGCGATGCGTCGAGCAGGAGAAAGGCATCGCGATCCTCAAGGATATACACCAAGGAGAGTGCGGCCACCACGCCGAATCAAGATCACTTGTCGCCAAAGCCTTCCGCCACGGTTTCTTCTGGCCGACTGCTTTGGACGACGCCAAAGAGCTAGTCAAATACTGCAAAGGCTGCCAGCTTTTCAGCTCGCAGCAACACATGCCGGCTTCAGCACTCAAGACCATTCCCATCACCTGGCCCTTTGCCGTCTGGGGATTGGATATGGTGGGCCCATTCAAGACGGCGCGTGGCGGCATGACACATTTGCTCGTCGCCGTCGACAAATTCACCAAGTGGATTGAGGCGAAGCCGATCAAGAAGCTGAATGGGCCGACTGCAGTGACCTTCATTGCAGATATAACAACCCGGTACGGCGTACCGCACAGCATCATCACCGACAACGGCATGAACTTTGCCAAAGGTGCCTTGGCACGGTTCTGCGCTGCGCAAGGTATCCGGCTGGACCTTGTGTCAGTCGCCCACCCGCAGTCAAACGGCCAAGTGGAGCGAGCAAATGGCCTCATTTTGTCCGGCATCAAGCCTCGACTGGTCGTACCTCTGGAGCGTTCAGCCGGCTGCTGGCTCGATGAGCTGCCGGCTGTCCTATGGAGTCTGCGCACTACTCCCAACAGATCAACCGGCTTCACTCCCTTCTTCCTTGTATATGGTGCCGAGGCGGTCATCCCAACAGATATCGAGTTCGACTCGCCTCGGGTAACCATGTACACGGAAGCGGAAGCCAAAGAAGCACGAGAAGACGGCGTCGACCTGCTGGAAGAGGCCCGGCTGTTAGTCCTCAGCCGGTCTGCCATCTACCAGTAGGGTTTGCGCCGCTACCACAGCCGGAGGGTCCGACCAAGATCCTTCCAGGAGGGCGACCTTGTGCTCCGGCTGATCCAGCGAACAGCCGGCCAGCACAAGCTCGCAGCCCCCTGGGAAGGTCCCTTCATCATCAACAGAGCCTTGGGCAACGACGCCTACTACCTCATCGACGCGCAGAAGCCGAAGGCACGCAAGAGAGACGACTCCGGCAAGGAGTCGGAGTGACCATGGAACGCAAATCTCCTTCGGAAGTTTTACAGTTAAAACACAGTATGTGTTATGCCCACTTTTGTATTTAGTATGAAACAGTAGGCTCCCCGAGAAAGACTCGGGGACTGCCACCCTTTATCTTATGAATGAAAGTTATCATGCGTATGATTTTACCTCTTCATTTATTTTGTCCGGTACCGGGTCCGACGAGTCGGCCCGAGGACTGGCCGACTAGAGTTATATTAGGAGCCCTACCCGCAGTCAGACAAGTAATGCGCCGACACCCAGGCTTGGCTCTTGCCGAAATCGCAGCTCGAAGAACCGACTGCCCGGCTGGCAAGAGCCACAAGCCGGAAAGGGTGCGCACATGAAAAACGGCTAGGGACCAAACAGGCTCGCATATATAACAAAAGCCGGCTGACTGCCTCACGCCGACCGACTACCAGAGTAGCCGGCCGGCCGGCTTACATTCAGTCTGCTTCAAATCCAAGAAAGCTCAAGTACTTGCCTTCCCAAGGAGGGAAGGCGGCAAAGGAAAGAGCCTAAGGACAAAAAAGTACACTTGAATGAACGCCAACACATGCATATATTAATATTTACACAAAAGGCCTCCAGAGAGGTCGACATCCAACATTGTTCGATACACCCCCAGTGGGTGGAATTGCAGAAACTTAAAATTGTCCGAAAAAGTAAAACAGGGGCAAAAAGAACGGCAGATCAAGCCGGCGGGGCCGCAGACGAGCCAGGCTGGGCGGTGGAAGTAGTCGCGCCGGCTGGAGGAGCGGCCGGCTGGCCAACCTCGGTTTGATCGCCGTCTCCGGCAGAGGGCGCGCTCCCGCGTGGCTCGTTGCTGGAGGCACGGTCGGCTGGGGGACGGTCGGCCATCTCACCAGTCGGCTCGGCGTCTTCGCCGTCCTCCTCCTCGTCGTCCTCGCCCTCGTCGCTGGAGGCGATCTCCTCGGCCGAGTCCTTGCTGTCCGCCGGGTTCAGCCCGAACCATTCCTCCGGCTGGGCGGCGCCATCGTCGTTAAGCTCCGGCGCGAAGAAGCTGGTGTCGGTGCACTCGGCGATCGTCGAGGCGCGCTGCGCGATCGTCGGCCGCACCTCCTCCAGCTCCGCGTCGGCTTCCGACCGCCACGTCCGCAGCTGGTCCAGGCTTAGCCCTGGGTACCACGCGTGGACGAACTCCAGCGCGCGCCCGCCTCCAAGACGGGCCGTGGACGCCATCCAGGCCTCGAAGCGGCCGACTGCAACTTTGAGCCAGTCGGCCGTCCGGCTTGGGGTGCGGGGAATTGTCTGCCCGGGCCAGAGCGCGGCCAGCATCGTCGCCCCGGCACGTTGGAGCCGGCGGAGCAGCCGGTGGGCCGGCTGCAGCCGCGCCTGGACGGTGATGAGCTGCTCCGACAACGTCCGATTCGCATCCGGCGGAATCACAACCCCGGCCTGACGGCGCTCCTCGCGGTAGGCTTCGATGGCTTGAGCGGCGAGGACGGATTCACCGGGAAAGTACTCTGCGCAAGACAGCAAACACAAGTCAAAACAAAACCGTAGGCGGCTGGCAGATGGAAGAAGAGCAAGCAAGACAGCCTACCATCGATGAGATCCTTGATCCGGCCGAAGCCTTCTTCCAGCGCCTGGCGCGTCTCGGCCCAGCTCGCCTCCCTGGCCTCGAACTCCGCCTTCAGGGTAGCCTCGCCGTCCTGCGACTTTTGCAGGGCCGCCTTGTGGCTCTCCTCTTGGTCAGCCAGTTTCTTCGCCAGTCGGTCGCGCTCCTGAACCAAGTCAGCATACTCGGCGTTCTTGGCGCGAAGGGCGGCCTGCACCTCGCCGAGTTCCCTTCGCAGGTCGGCGTTGGCCTCTGCACGAGCAAAAGGTAAAGAGAAAAAGTTAGCAAAGGAAAAGTCGTCGAGGAAGATCTGACCCGACTGCGCTGCAGTCGGCCCGGATCTCGGGGACTACACCCAGTGGGTGCGCTGTCGCGCCCCCACGAGAAACAAATAAGGACAAAACACTTACGCCGGCTGCCGGCGAGGTCCTCGGTCCTCCGGCTCAGCTCCCGAGCCTGGGAGTTGAAGGCGGCGGCACGAGAATTGTGATAATCCTGGAGATCAGAGAAAACAGTCAAAGATAGTCATCGAGTAAGATCCGACCCGACTGCGCTGCAGTCGGCCTGGATCTCGGGGACTACACCCAGTGGGTGCGCTAGCGCGCCCCCACAGAAAAAATTCAAAGGACCAGAACGGTCAATGAGTGAAGACTTACCCGGATTGCAGACCGCGTTGACAGAAACTCCTGAGTAAATTGCCTCAGGAGGCCGGCCTGTGCCTGCAGCCGGCTCCGAACCTCTTGAGCCGCGATGTTCAGCTCGCCGCTCCCTCCGCTAGGAGTCTATCCGGACGTGGCGGAGCTGGCCGCCTCCAAGGCGTCTGCCGTCTGCTCAGCCCCTGCGGCTCGGCGCGTGTCCGGCGGGGCCGTGCCCCCTCCGGCACGCCGGCCCGCCGCCAGCTCGATCTCGAGGCCGGCTCCGGCCTCGGGCGTGGCCCGGGCCGGCTCCTCCGGCACCGCCGACGATTGGCCGCCTTCGCCTGCTCCGGCTGGCGCTGCCGGCGACGTCCTCTCGACGGAAACCTCAAAGACTTCGTCCCTCTGCACCGGCGGCTGCTCGGGGATAATCTCCTCCGCCGTGGGCAGAGGGATGTCTGGATCCAAAGTTTGGAGGGGGATGGCGAGTAGCGGGGGCTGGCTACGCGCGCTTTCCGCCTCCGTCTCCGCGGCCGCCCGCTCCGACGGAGTCTCGGTCGCCGCGCTCGCTCGACCCGGCGCCGTCTGGGCGGCCTCCCGCTCCGCCGCCTCCCGCTCGGCCGCCTCCCTCTCTCAACGCGCCTCACGAGCATTGCGCTTCGTGGCTGCGTCAAGTTCGGCGCGGGGGTCCACTCGGCGGGACCTTGAGGATCCGGCACTCGGCCCGACCACGGAGCCGGCTGGGCCTCGCTCGAGGGAGAGCGGCGCCCTGCTCAGAAAATCGGAAAAGCATTCAAGAAAAGGAAGACTTCAGAATAACAAGAACGTAGGCGGCTACAAGACTTACGCGGAAACTGAGGGGGGCTACTTCACCGCCTTCCGGAAGCGGGACGCCTTCGCCGCCGCTTCCTCGCGCTTCGTAGCCGCGGCAAAGGCCTTCGGCTTCTTCGGCCGGCTTCCGAAGAGCGGGAACGTGGCCCGGCGTTTCCCCTTTCCACCACCGGCAGTCGGCCCGGCAGACGAGCCCACGCCGCGGCGGTCGGTTGCCGGCTGGTGGCGCGGGATTTCTTTGGCTTCGAAATCATCCGGCCAGTCGTCGAAACTGGCCGAGAGCCCCGTGCCGCCGAGCTCGGCGGCGTCCCCCGTGGCGGCGTCCTCCATGGCGACTGCGGAAAGGTCCGGGTCGTCGAGGTCGTCCACCGTGCGGTCCGGGGCATACTCGCGATTGATTCCGGCCGCCCCGGCTGGCGGCGGGAGGAGAGGATTCTGAGAAGAGAAAAAAGAGAAGAGCCGCCTGGTCAGAAGCCGGCTGACTCAAGCCGGCAGACGACGAGAAGCAAGACTTACCACAGGCGGAGGATGGGCGCGGGAGTACGGCGCCTTGCCGAACTGCCACTCGTCGGTGAGCTTCAAGTTGGCGATGTAGTTCGCCATCAGGGCCACCTCGGCATGGGGCATCTCCCACGTGCTCAGCCGGCAAGGGTCAACCCGGCCACTCATCTGGCACATCATGTGCGGCCGGCTTTGGAGGGGCAGAATCCGGCACTCGACGAAGGCGGCTACCAGGTCGGATGCACGCAGGCCTTCCGACTGGATCATCACCCGAAGCCGGGCGATGGAAGCATTCCCAGCCGGAGACAAGGACTTCGACCTGTAGCCCCAGGACCGCCGCCTCCCAACCGACGGGCCGGCTACGTAGGCCGGCAGATTGACGTAGTCGCCATGCGGGGCGACGTTCTTGACGTAGAAATAGGATTTCTGCCAAAGCTTGACAGACTGGATCAGAGGAATGTGGGGGAAGGGGTTGTCGTTGCTTGCCCTCTTCATCGCGATGAAGGCGCCGCAGGGAGCCGGCACGCCGGCGGAGAGGGTGCCGAGCTTGTTCTAGAACAGCTCCGCCCAGAGCTCCAGCGTCGGCAGCACCCCCAAGAATCCCTCGCAGAGCGAGACGAAGGCCGAGAGCTGCAGCACCGTGTTGGGTGTGACGTGGTGTGGTTGGAGGTTGTAGAACTCGAGGAAAGAACGCATGAAGCTGCTTGCCGGGAAGCCGAAGCCACGGAGGAAGTGCGTGCCGAAGACGACGCGCTCGGCTTCCTCCGGTGCCGGCGAGACCTCCTTCGTGGGCGCCAGGCGCACCTGCACGAGGTTGGCGGCGGGCAGGCGCCGGGTCTGGCGGAGGAACTCAATATGGTCCTCGTGGACATTGGACCCGTCCCACGAGCTCGACAAAGCCAGAGACATGGCGGCGTGGGTGGGCTGCGGCGCGAAACTGCGTCGGGCGCGAGGAAGAAGAAGAAGAAGAAGAAGAAGAAGAAGAAGAGGAGCAGGAGGGACGGGGAGCGGGGGAGCGAACGGGCCTGTGCCTCTCCCCCTCCCCCCCCTACTTGTAGGCGCGTGCGCCAGAGCTGAGGAGGCGCGGCATGGGGGATCGTGGGGATCGATCGTGCCCATCTCCCCCACGCCCGCGTTAATTGCGCGCCTTGATGACGCGAAGTAACGGCCGTGGGGAGGCGAGCAGTCCCCTCGGGCCACAGAAGATCTGCGCCCGGGCCGAGGCCAGGGAGTGGCGGGCCCGGGCCTGCGGCGGTGTCCCGTCGCGCGCGTGCGACGGCAGGACTTCCCCGCCATGTTGCACGTCGTGGGGCCCGCGGCCGGCCCGCGGGTCAACCACTGCCGCCCTGATAAACGAAAAGTGCTTCGGAGTCGGCCGCAACGACGAGGTCGGCCCTTCGGGGTATGAAGCCGGCCAAGCTTCCCGTCCTTCCGTCCGCCGTGAAGCTCGCCCGCCTTCGGGGACTACTGTCGGGGTAAATGGCTATGGGTAGCCCAACCGGCTTCCCCTAGCCCCTCAGAAAAATTGTGAGCCCCTCCGGCTCATAAGAAGACTCAGGACTTGGGCCGCCTCCCCCCAGCCGGCTACCTTCCTGGCCGGCTTCGGGGGCGGCCCGCCTTTTCACCCTCCTGGAGAAGGCTGCGGAGGGCCGGCTACAGCAAGGCCGGCTACGGTAGGGCCGGCTACAGCAAGGCCGGCTACTGCTATGCTGGCTCCCTTAAATCGGTCAACTCCGTACCCGCGATGTACGCGTCCACTCTGCAATGATGAAGTGGGGCGTGGCTACAGTCGAGCCTGCCACCCCAAAACCCGGAGCACGCCTGGTACAGCGCGTCGTGCGGGCAGCTGCGGCCCGCCCGGCGCGGCACTGTAGCCGCGGCGGCTCTGGCGCCGTCCTCTACGGGTCGCCAGCGTGGCCCCCGAGGCGGTGGGCCCCTTCGGGCAGAGAGATGCCGAAGGCGGCCGCACCTCCCCACAAGCCGGCAAGACAAAGGGACGGCTTCACGTAGCCGGCCTGCCGCCCTCCTCGAAGGAGACGCCCATTAAGGAGGCAGGATGCGGCGGGGCTACAGTAATCGCCCGCCAGGGCGGCGTTACTATAGCCACGCTTACCCCAACCAAGCCTGCGTCAACGACACGAAGTAACAGTAACCAGCTGCCGACCAGGCCCTGGCCAGTGGGGCCGGCCTGTCGACCCAGGAGCCGGCGGCCGGCGGGACCCACCAGTCGGCGGGCCCCAGAAGCCGGCGGAGAAGCCGGCGAGCATAGTCACAGACAGCTGGGCCCCGCGCCCAGCTGGATTACCATTGTACCCCCGGGGGGTAGGCCTATATAAACCCCCCGATGCACCCATGCAAATGGTTGGACTCTCATTCTAGACCTAGACACATACAAGGAGAGGAAGCAAGCTGAACTGAGCCCTTCTTCCTCCTTCCACCCAAAACAGCTCAAGGAGCATTGTAGCTACTTGTGCACTTAGTAACCATGCGGAGACCCCGCAGAGCAGCAGTAGGGGTATTATGTCCCCGGAGAGCCCTGAAGCTGGGTAAGATTCGCCGGCGTGCATGTCTTCGCCTCATCCCGCTTCCAGGCACCGGCGACGTTCTATTGGCCCCCGTAATGATAAGCCACCCGTTGGCATATGTCGCTCCCACCACCCGACACCATCTATATCTTCTTCCAAGAGATCTTTAACCAGAGCAACACTAGGCTCTACTTTAGTTTTTTCATCAGGTTTAGGTGTTCTAATATAACTTTTGTTGAGCATAGTCGAAACTTTAGCATGTTCCTTTATCCTAATAGGGAAAGGTGGTTTCTCAATGTAAGCAGTAGGAACAACTAGATCAACATTATAAAGTATAGTTTCCTCTTTGACTGATACCGATTCTTTAATTTGTTCTTCAATAGGAGGGTGATATTTAAACCATTTCTCTTTAGGGAGATCAACATGAGTAGCAAATTATTCACAAAAGGAGGCTAGTATCTCAGAGTCAAATCCATATTTAGTGCTAAAGTTTTGAAAAGCATCGGTATCCATAAACGATTTAACACAATCATACTTAAGCTTAATACCTGACTCTTTACCTTCATCGAGTTCCCAATCTTCAAAGCTGCTTTTAATTCTTTCCAAAAGATCCCACCGGAATTCAATAGTCTTCTTCATAAAATAACCATCACAAGAAGTATCAAGCATGGATCGATCATTATGAGAAAGCCGAGCATAAAAAATCTGGATAATAATATCTCTTGAGAGCTCATGATTGGGGCATGAATATAACATTGACTTAAGCCTCCCCCAAGCTAGAGCGATACTTTAACCTTCATGAGGCCAAAAGTTATATATGTAATTCCAATCACGATGAACTAGATGCATAGGATAAAAAATTTGGTGGAACTTCAATTTCAATCGATTCCAATTCCAAGCTCCAATATCATCGCATGGCCTATACCATGCCTATGCTTTTCCCTTCAAAGATAAAGTGAAAACCTTCTTTTTAACTTCATCTCCGGGTAAACCTGCAAGCTTAAACAATCCACAAATTTGTTCCACATATATCAAGTGCTTACCAGGATGTTCAGTTCTGTCTCCTGCATAAGGATTAGCTAGCAGTTGTTCTATCATACCCGAAGGAATTTCATATTCAATATTTTTAGTAGGTGCAGTAGGTTGAGGGGTAGCTAATTGTGGTTCCGGTTGAGGTGAAGATACCCCGAACAAACCCCTCAAAGGATGATTCTCCATAGTAACAAGTGACAATAAATTTTAGCACGTAGTAATAATTTTCCCTTACCAATTTCCACTTACCAAGAGCGCTTCAATCCCCGGAAAGTATAGGGGAAGGTGATGA
Organism: Triticum monococcum; assembly: GCA_034509565.1. Classification (NCBI taxonomy): domain Eukaryota; kingdom Viridiplantae; phylum Streptophyta; class Magnoliopsida; order Poales; family Poaceae; genus Triticum; species Triticum monococcum. Next base: position 51,519,337 of record CM067842.1, read on the forward strand.
CCCAAAAGTATAGGGGATCAATTGTAGCTCTTTTTGATAAGTAAGAGTGTCGAACCCAACAAGGAGCAGAAGGAAATGACAAGTGGTTTTCAGCAAGGTAATGTCTGTAAGTGCTAAAATTGTAAGTAACTGAGTAGTTTGATAGCAAGATAATTTGCAACGAGCAAGTAATGATAGTAGTAACAAAAGTGCAGCAAGGTAGGCCAATCCTTTTGAGGCAAAGGACAGGCCAAAACGGTCTCTTATAGTAAGCAAAGCGTTCTTGAGGGTACACTTGAATTTCATCTAGTCACTTTCACCATGTTTGTTCGATTTATGTTCGCTACTTTGATAATTTGATATATGTGGGTGGACCGGTGCTTAGGCATTGTTCTTACTTGAACAAACCTCCTACTTATGATTAACCCCCTCGCAAGCATCCGCAACTATGAGAAAAGTATTAAGAATAAATTCTAACCATAGCATTAAATTTTGGATTCAATCGGTCCCTTACGGAATAACGCATAAACTAGGGTTTAAGCTTCTATCACTCTCGCAACCCATCATCTAATAACTACTCCACAATGCATTCGCTTAGTCCCAAATATGGTGAAGTGTCATGTAGTCGACATTCACCTGACACCACTAAGGGAATCACAACATACATACTATCAAAATATCGAACACATATCAAGTTCACATGATTACTCGCAACATGATTTCTCCCGTGACCTCAAGAAAAAAAGTAACTACTCACAAATGATAACCATGCTCAAGATTAGAGGGGTATTAAATAGCATATTGGATCTGAACATATAATCTTCCACCAAATAAACCATATAGTGATCAACTACAAGATGTAATCAACACTACTAGTCACCCACAAGCACCAATCTATATTTCCGGTACAAAGATTGAACACAAGAGATGAGCTAGGGTTTGAGAGAAGATGCTGTTGTTGAAGATTTTGATGGAGATTGCCCTCCCCGAGATGGGAGAGTTGTTGGTGATGATGATGACGATGATTTCCCCCTCCAGGAGGGAAGTTCCCCTGGCGGAATCTCTCCGCCGGATGGTAAAAGTGCTCCTACCCAAGTTCTGCATCGAGACGGTGGCGCTTCGTCCCGAAAGTCCTCTCCTTATTTTTTTCTAGGTCAAAATGACTTATATACCAGAATATGGGACCGGAGGTGGGCCTAGGTGAGCACAACCCACCAGGGTGCACCTTGGCTACCTGGCGCGCCCAGGTGGGTTGTGCCCACCTGGTAGGGCCGCTCTGGTACTTAGTGGCTCCAATATTCCTCAAATATTCCATAAAAATTCTCTGTAAAGTTTCAGCTTTTTTGGAGTTGTGCAAAGTAGGTGGCCTGATGTAGCTTTTCCAGGTCCAGATTTCCAGCTGCCGGAATTTTCCTTCTTTGTGTTTACCTTGCATATTATGAGATAAAAGGCATTAGAATTACTCCAAAAATCATTATTATGCATACAAACATCATAAATAATAGTAGGAAAACATGACGCAAAATGGACGTATCAGTGCTCCTCCCCCTTCTTTTGTAGGGAGTTGCCTATCCTTTCCCGGAGCCATACTGGCCGCTGGAATGGTGTCCAGCTGGAGCCTGGATTGCTTGGGCTCCCTACCATCGGTCATCATGGGGATCGCCTCCCCTTGGTCTTCGGCGACTGAGGTATTAACATCAGGTGCCCTCTTGTCAGACTCGCTCGGCCTCTCTCGGCCAGGGGATGTCCTCCAGGATGACACTTCGGTGTCCTTTATAGCGGTAGGCGACGGGGCTTGCGGTGGCGTATCACTCTCTGCCATTTCAGGCGGCAGGGAGTTCCCCTCCGATAATAGAGTGTCGGGGAGTGCGCGGGGAGGGCTGAAAGGCAACAAACAAAATAACTTACATAATGTAAGCAAGTAGACCGAAGATAACAGTGATTTTTCGGATACTTACGATTCGGCCGGGGGCTTCACCCTTAGAGGTTTCTTGGGGACTACTTCGGACCCTGAGTCCGAACAGTCCAGGGTTAGCTTCCTCCTCCTCTTGGGCGCCTCCTCCTCCGTATTGTCGGAGGACGCCTTCTTCTTCTTCCTCCCCTTATGGGGGGAGTTGCTTTCCACATCCTCCTCCACTTTCTCCTCGTCTCCCTCGTGAGAGGAGAGGGCTTCGGTCTCTCTAGACACTGTTCCCGAAGGACCCTTCGGGTGGGGGCTGCCCTTGGTCTCCTTGCCCTTCTTCCTCTTGGTTTTCCTCTCCGGCGCCTGATAAGGTGCCAAACAGTTAATCTGCTCCGCCTTCGCCGTCCAACCTGTAAGGAAAGCAGGTAATGTAATTTCTATTACATCTGAAATATCAATCATATAGGTCTTCGGAAAGATTATGCTTACCGCAGTGGCTGGGTTCTCGATGTCGAGCCCGATGTCTTCAGTCTTCTTCGGCCACTTTTTCTGAGCCTTGAAGAGCTGCTTCCATATATCTTCGTGCGTGGTGCCGAAGAAGCGCTTCAGGGTCCATGACTCCTCCGGATTGAACTTCCACATGGGGGAGGCTCGAAGCTGGCGGGGAAGGATGCGGCGGAAGAGCATCACTTGAATCACATTAGTTAGACTGGTGTTCTCACCCAACATGTCGGAGATGCGTTTCTGGAGCATCTTCACCTGCAATTTGGACCCCCAATCAAGGCCCTTGGCGGTACATGATGTGAGCCTCGTGGGGGGTCCGGATCTGAAGTCAGGCGTGGCCGCCCAGGTGGCGTCGCATGGTTTGGTGATGTAGAACCACTCCTACTGCCATACCTTGACTGTCTCTACAAAGGCCCCTTTGGGCCAGACGGCGTTGGGGAGCTTGCTTACCGTAGCTCCGCCGCAGTCCGCATGTTGTCCATCGACCACCTTCGGCTTCAGATTGAAAACCTTGAGCAACAAGCCAAAGCATGGCAGGATGCGGAGAAGAACCTCACACACGACTATAAAAGCCGATATGTGGAGGAAGGAATTTGGGGCTAGGTCATGGAAATCTAGCCCATAGAAAAACAGAAGACCCCACACGAAGGGGTGGAGGGGAAATCCTAGCCCCCGAAGGAAGTGAGGGATGAACACAACCCTTTCACCAGGCCTTGGAGTAGGAATGACCTGATCTTTGTCTAGAATCCTATGCGCGATGTCCCCAGACAGATAGCCCGCGCTACGGAGATCCTTGACGTCCTTTTTGGTGAGGGAGGAGGCCTCCCACTTTCCCTTGGAGCCGGACCCGGCATGGCTGGGGAGGTTGGCAGCAGTGGAGGAGATCGGAGTTGTGGGCGCTGGCGTTGGTGTCAAAACCGGCGGATCTCGGGTAGGGGGGCCCAAGTTGTGCGTCTAGGGATAGATGGTAATAGGGGAACAAGGGACACAATGTTTACCCAGGTTCGGGCCCTCTTAAAGCAGGTAAAACCCTACTCTTGCTTGGTTATATTTGAAGAGTATCGCGATTAAAAGAGTTGATCTACCTCGAGATCGTGATGGCTGAACCCTAGATTTCTAGCCAATGAATATTCCGATGACGGTAATGAGGATAGCCTCTACGGATTAAGCCCTCCAGTTTATATACACACTGGAGGGTCCTAGGGTTTGTACAAGGTCAATTCATCAGGGAAGGAAATGATACACCCGGACTCCAATCTCGCCGTTCACGTATGGAGAAGTCCCACCCGGACACGTTGGAAGGTGTTCAGCTTGATCTTGTACGACCCATCCAACCCGGCCCATACTCCTGGGCCGGACACTTGAGGACCCCTGAATCCAGGACTCCCTCAGTAGCCCCCGAACCTGCCTTCAATGACGATGTAGTATGCAGATATAAGTCTTCGGCTTTGCAAGGCGGGTTCTCCACCATACTCCGGATTGACGATAGTCCAGCATCAGCTTCTATGTCTAGTCTTTATGATTCCTTCCTGCCATCGCCTCGATTTCCGCCCGAGCAAATGCGAATGGTCCATTATCTTTTTATCTCTTAACCCCTTTAATAGGCACGGTCGGCGTTTATATAATGAGGTTAGATCCCCGAACACCATCTCACATCGCCCAAAGAGCAATAGAGCAAACCACGAAAAACTCAAACCATGGCTAGAGCCCCTGGCTCCTCCTCGGATCCTCATGGTCCTCAAGAGGGGGATTGACAAAGCTGTTCTGTATCCCAGCTTCAGCTCAATCGTCTCCAATATCTTCCCCCACGGATCAAGTCTCCGTACGGGCAGGATTAACTTCTATGGACAATGGTGTATTGGTAGAGAATTTCCCCAACCCCAGCCAAGGGGAGAGGGTGTGCTTGATACGTCTCCAACGTATATATAATTTATGAAGTATTCATGATGTTATGTTATCATTCTTGGATGTTTTACAATCATTTTATAGCAACTTTATATCATTTTCTGGGAATAACCTACTGACCCAGTGCCCAGTGCCAGTTGCTTTATTTTGCTTGTTTTTTACATCGCAGGAAATCAATATCAAACGGATTCCAAACACCGCAAAACTTTTTGACAATCTTTTATGGACCAGAACGTACTTCCAATGGGCCAGAGCAGCACCTAGGGGTGCCCCGAGGGGGGCACAACCCACCAGGGCGCGCCTAGGGGCCCAGGCGCGCCCAGGTGGGTTGTGCCCACCTCGGTGGCCTCCGACACCCCCTCTTTACACTATAAATCACCAAATATTCCAAAACCCTCGGGGGTTAACCTATATCAGAAGTTCCGCCACCACAAGGCTCTGTAGCCACCGAAAACCAATCTAGACCCTGTTCTGGCACCCTGCCGGAGGGGGAAATCATCTCCGGTGGCCACCTTCATCATCCCTGCGGCCACCACGGTGAGGAGCGAGTGGTCCACCCTCGGGGCTGAGGGTTTGTACCAGTAACTATGTGTTTAATCTCTCTCTCTCTCTCGTGTTCTTGAGATGCACAATCTTGATGTATCGCGAGCTCTGTTAATATAGTCGGATCATATGGTGTTTTCCCCTCTCTGTCTTGTTGTGATGAATTGAGTTTTCCCTTTGAGATTTCATTTTTATCGGATTGAATACTTTTATGGATTTGAGAACACTTGATATATGTCTTGCAATTGAATACTCGTGGTGACAATGGGGGTATCGTATTGATTCACTTGATATATGTTTTGGCACTCAACTCGCGGATTCCTGAGGTGACATTGGGGTAATCTATGCATAGGGGTTGATACACGTTCTTGTCTTTGTTTCTCCGATGGAAATCTTGGGGCACTCTTTGAAGTTCTTTGTGTTGGATTGATTATGAATATGAATTTTCTTTGGTGTGATTTTAGTACGAACTCTAGGATAGATCAAATGAAAAGAATAGCTTTGTGTTATTTTAGTACGAACTCTTGAATAGATCGAACGGAAAGAATAGCTTTGAGGTGGTTTCGTACCCTACAAACAATTTATTCTTATGTTCTCCGCTAGATAGGAACTTTGGGGTGATTCTTCGTTGCACTTTGAGGGGTTGTTATATGATCAAATTATATTAGCATTGTTGAGAGGTTGCACTAGCGAAAGTACGGACCCTAGGCCTAATTTTCAAGCATTGCAATACCGTTTTTGTGCCCGTTTACTATTTGCCAACTTGCTGTTTTTATTTATTCAGATTATAAAAATATATTTCTACCATCAATATTACACTTTTATCACCATCTCTTCACCGAACTAGTGCACCTATACAATTTGCCATTGTATTGGGTGTGTTGGGGACACAAGAGATTTCTTGTATTTGATTGCAGGGTTGTTTGAGAGAGACCATCTTCATCCTACACCTCTCACGGATTGATAAACCATAGGTCATCCACTTGAGGGAAAAATTCTACTGTCCTACAAAGCTCTGCGCTTGGAGGCCCAACACGTGTCTACAAGAATAAAGTTGCATAGTAGACATCAAGCTCTTTTCTGCCGCCGTTGCCAGGGAGGTGAGTGCATGAAGGTATATCTTTAGATCTTGCAATCGAAGCTTTTAGTTTCTTGTTTTATCACTAGTTTGGTTTATAAAACAAAACTACAAAAAAATGGAGTTGAGGTTGCATCATATTATTGATCATCTTTATAATATATTTCTTGAAAATGGTGGATCAGAAAATTGTGCTCAATTGTTAGAAGAAGAAGTCAAGAAAATGTTTGGCATGAAATATTTGAATGATGAGCATGATTGCAATGTTGTTGGTATGAACTCTTTGAATATCCATGATGCTAATGATATGCAAAGCTACAAGCTTGGGGATGCTATGTTTGATGAAGATGATATTTTCCCCCAAGTTTTGATGTGGAAATTTGTTATAATGAAAGCATGCCTCCTATTTATTATGATTATATTGATGAGAGTGGATTTTGAGAGGTCATGAATTTATTTAATGATGAATCCGCTATTTTGGAAGAGGTTGCTATTGATTATGACAACAAAGTTCCTATCTATGATGATGGCATGTATGCTATAAAGAATAATGATAACCATGAAACTTGTCATCATGATTTTAATTTTCAATCTCATGATAGTTATTTTGTTGAGTTTACTCCCGCAACTATTGATGAGAATAAATTTGCTTATGTGGAGAGTAATAAAATCTCTGTGCTTATGCATCATGAAAAGAATGCTTTATGTGATAGTTATATTGTTGAATTCATTCATGATGCTACTTAAAATTATTACGAGAGAGGAACATATTCTTTTACATATTGCAATAAAATCAAGTTCACTCTCTATGTGTTGAAAGTTTTGAAGTTGCACTTGTTTTGCCTTCCTATGCTAGTTGATTCTTGCTCCCATAAATTATTTGATCACACAATCCCTATGCATAGGAAGTGGGTTAGGCTTAAATGTTCTTGCCATGTGTTTCATGATGCTCTTGTTATGTTTCAATTCGTATCTTTTATGCGAGCATCATTGAAATCATCATGCCTAGCTAAAAGGCATTAAAGAAAAGCGCTTGTTGGGAGATAACCCAACACTTTTACCTACTATTTTTGAGTGTTTACATGATTAAGCTAGTGTATTGATCTTGTTTTATTGATTTTGTTTCAATAAAGTGCCAAGTAAAGCCTTTGGGATCATGTTGGGTGATAGTTGATTTGATCTTACTGAAAAATGGTAACTTTTGCGCTCATGGGCTCAAACAGAAACTTTTGAGCTCCGGGGCGGCTCAAGGGCTTTTGCGATCCAATACCTGAGCCAGAGTCCGGAGGACATTAGGTCCCGTCTGAAGGAAGAGTATCTGGCTCAGGGGTTTCGGAGACCCGAACATACTTGGTCTTCAATACAGGAAGGGAAGTGTCTTCGACTGGTTCCTCAACGACCTCTACGAGGTGGGTGATCGGCGGGTAATTAATTTCCCTCTACTCAGGCTTGAGCCTGATCCGATCATAGTCCGTTGAGACCCCCTGGGCGGCGATGTGGTCCAGCAGTTCGTTTAAATACAAGACATCTGCCGAATCAATCTTTTCAGAGTACTCAAGGCTGATGCAAAGATGGTGTTCGGCGGCTGTAGGGGGTGCTGCGGGCTTGACGGCTGTACAAGCTCCTACGGTGAAACCACCGAGATGGAGGGTCTGCCCCGAAGGCAGGCTCCTTCCAGAAGTGATATTATCGTTGATGACTAGGCGAGCCATAGACCTCTTTTGTAGACAGCATGACATAGCTCTCAATGAAAGCACCAATGTCGGTGTCAAAACTGGCCGATCTCCGGTAGGGGGCCTAATAACCCACAAGTATAGGGGATCACAACAGTTTTCGAGGGTAGATTATTCAACCCAAATTTATTGATTCGACACAAGGGGAGCCAAAGAATATTCTCAAGTATTAGAAGTTGAGTTGTCACCTGGGTAACTTAGTATCTGCAGCAAAGTGTTTAGTAGCAAAGTAATATGATAGTAGTGGTAACGGTAACAAAAGTAGCGGAAGAAAAAAGTAATATTTTTGGTGTTTTGTAGTGATTGTAACAGTAGCAGTGGAAAATTAAATAAGCGAAGAACAATATGTGAAAAGCTCGTAGGCATTGGATCGGTGATGGAGAATTATGCTGGATGCGGTTCATCATGTAACTGTCATAACATAGGGTGACACAGAACTAGCTCCAATTCATCAATGTAATGTAGGCATGTATTCCGAATATAGTCATACATGCTTATGGAAAAGAACTTGCATGACATCTTTTGTCCTACCCTCCCATGGCAGCGGGGTCCTAGCATTAACACATCATTATAATAGAGTACCGGAATAAAGCATTAACACATAGTGAATACATGAACTCCTCAAACTATGGTCATCACCGGGAGTGGTCCCGATTATTGTCACTTCGGGGTTGCCGGATCATAACACATAGTAGGTGACTATAGACTTGAAAGATAGGATCAAGAACTCACATATATTCATGAAAACATAATAGGTTCAGATCTGAAATCATGGCATTCGGGCCTAGTGACAAGCATTAAGCATAGCAAAGTCATAGCAACATCAATCTCAGAACATAGTGGATACTAGGGATCAAACACTAACAAAACTAACTCAATTACATGATAGATCTCATCCAACCCATCACCGTCCAGCAAGCCTACGATGGAATTACTCACGCACGGCGGTGAGCATCATGAAATTGGTGATGGACGATGGTTGATGATGATGATGGCGACGAATCCCCCTCTCCGGAGTCCCCAACGGACTCCAGATCAGCCCTCCCGAGAGGTTTTAGGGCTTGGCGGCGGCTCCGTATCGTAAAACGCGATGAATCCTTCTCCTTGATTTTTTTTCTCCCCAAAAGTGAATATATGGAGTTGGAGTTGAGGTCGGTGGAGCGTCAGGGGGCCCACGAGGTAGGGGGGCGCGCCCTCTGCCCTCGTGGACAGGGTGTGGGCCCCCTGACGTGGATTTTTCTTCCGGTATTTTTCTTATTTTCCAATAGATGTTCTGTGGAGTTTCAGGTCATTCCGAGAACTTTTGTTTCTGCACATAAATAACACCATGGAAAGTCTGCTGAAAACAGCGTCAGTCCGGGTTAGTTCCATTCAATCATGCAAGTTAGAGTCCAAAACAAGGGAAAAAGTGTTTGGAAAAGTAGATACGACGGAGACGTATCAGGGCCCAAGCTATGCGTCTAGGGATCGATGGTAACAAGGGACCAAGGGACACAATGTATACCCAGGCTTGGGCCCTCTTAATGGAGGTAAAACCCTACTCCTGCTTGATTATATTTGAAGAGTATAGTGATTACAAGAGTTGATCTACCTCGAGATCGTGACGGCTAAACCCTAGATGTCTAGCCTATGAATATTCCGATCACGATAGTGAGGATAGCCTCTACGGACTAACCCCTCCAGCTTATACACACTTGAGGGCCTCGGGTTTGTACAAGGTCGGTTCATCAGGGAAGGAAACGATACACCAGGACTCCAATCTCGCCGTTCACGTATGGAGAAGTCCCACACGGGCACTTTGGACGGTCTTCAGCTTGATCTTGTACGGGCCATCCAACCCGACCCATACTCCTGGGCCGGACACCTAAGGACCCCTGAATCCAGGACTCCCTTAGTTGGAGCTTGGAGGTTGGGAGATAGAGACTAGAGGAAGGCGTGAGGAAAAAGGAGGGATCTTTATCCTTTTATAGATGGTGAAAATGCCAAACGTCCCCCTCTGTAGCCATAAAACTCGCTTGTTCCCAACGAGATCGTGCGCATGGTGCGGTTGGATTACCCAAATCATATTAATGAGAATCCCGTAATGGGCGGGAATGATCTCTATTTCGATAAGACGTGCCAATGGAGATTAGACCTCAAAACGTGAAACGAGAAGCATGAGAACGCGAACTACAAAAGTGTTAAAAAGCCAAGTGTGACGCTTCACCGAAAAGTTGTCAGTAAAGGCACTGTTCCTATTTGTACGTCCTACCTTCTTGGCTAAGGGTTGTATTGATTATGTAGAGCCGGACACTATCCCCTTAATGTAGGAAGCCAACTTAAAGTATCCAGAAGAAGGAACCCGCCTTGCAATGCCGAAGACAATTCACATGCCAAACACCTCATCATCGAAGACTGGTTTAGGGGCTACTGAGGGAGTCCTGGACTATGGGGTCCTCGAGTGTACAGGCTATTCGATATGGGCCGGACTGATGGGCCGTTAAGACAAAGCAGAAGATTATCTCCCTTGTCCGGGTAGGACTCCTACGTGTGTAGAACGACAAGTTTGGTGTCCGGATGTAATATTTCCTTCCTCTACAAGCCAACTCTGTACAACCCTAGGCCCCTCCGGTGTGTATTTAAACCGGAGGGTTTAGACCGTAGAGGCGATCAGACTAATCAAAGGCCAGACAGCTAGGGTTTAGCCAATACGATCTCGAGGTAGATCAACTCTTGTACCCCCTATACTCTTCGAATACAATCAACCAGGACATATGGTTTTACCTCCTTTAAGAGGGCTCGAACCTGGGTAAACATCGTGTCCCTACTGTCCCTTGTTACTATCAATCCATAGACACACAGCTGGGGACCCCCTACCCGAGATCTGCCGGTTTTGATAGCGACACGCGTACCTTGTGAATCACCTTCAGACATCCGGAGTTGTACAACCACTCATTACAACGTGGTTGCGGATGTGGCCATGTCTTCAATCCTAAAGCATCCACCACACGCTTGCTTATGATGTTGGTGTAGCTTCCTCCACCAATTATCAACTTGCAACACTTGTTGTTGATTCGACATTGTGACTGAAATTTTTTCCACCGCTGTCCTGAGCTTGGAATTTGATCCTCTTTAGCTCGTTGCACCATGATGCATGGAAGATCATAATCTAAAGGATAGCACTTGATAGGATTAGATTCACTTTCCCCTTCCTTGGGCTCATCAGACTCTGAGTCAGTTTTGACTTCGGAAACATATCCATCATTAACAAGGAGCACTCTTTTCTTGTTCGGACAATCAATGCGTTTGTGTCCCCTACCTCCACATGTGTAACAAACAATCTCACTAGTATGCATAGAAGAATACGCACTTGAATCAGCCCTTGAAGCCACTTTATTCGCAGCCATAGATTCCTTGCTCATCTCCTTGTGGTCGATAGCAGCTGACCTATAGGATGAAACTAGCTTGACATTATCGTTGTCATGCGAATAGGAACATCGCCCCATGCTCAAATTGGTGTGGCCTTTGGGAGCTTGCTTTGCTTTGACCCACTGTTCGGCACGCTCTACTTGATGGAGAAGCTCTTGCATATCATTATACTGCATCAAATCAACACGGTCGCATATATCCTCGTTCGGCCCCTCAAATAAACATGTGATTGTTGGATCATCAGACTCAGGCACATTAGTTCTGATCATCAGAACTTGCATCCGTTGCTAATACTCATCCACCATCATGGCTCCTTGAGCAAGATGTCGAAGCTTTTTGTGTTGCTCCTTCTGGAAATAAGATGGCACAAAGCAAGCACGCATTGTATGCTTCCTCTCACGCTACAATTCTGGTCATGCGTCATTGCGGTTGAATTGATCCCACCAAATTAACACATAACTTGAAAATTTAAGAGAAGCAAAACGAATCTTCCGCTCCTCGGAGTAATGGTGGTTATCAAAAATTTGCTCCACACGCATCTCCCGCTCAAGATACTCCTCAGGATCGGCCTTGCCTGTGAACGGAGGTATAGTAATTTTTATTCTACCAATACCTCTGCCCTTGTCCTCATCGTGGCGCCGCGTTGGTACATCATCATGGGGACGAGAATCCTGCCGTGGTCGGGAAGGCAAGTCACCGAGAGCATTAGAACCATCCTCAGACTCAGCATCATCGTCTTCGTTGACAACGTCCGCGTCACGTACATGTAGAGATGCTCGCTGCTGCAGGGCATGTTGTACCCTCGCTGGAGCAGCCGTGCCGGTTGCCCTTGTCTCTAGGCGACGGAGGGCTTCCTGCATGGCCTGGAACCCGTCGGTCACCGACTGGTTGAGGGCCTTCATGCGATTGTCAAAGTGCTGGTATGTAGCCTTGAACATAGCTCGGACACTTGGGTCTAGATCGGGACCATATTGTGGCGGCCCGTCATCCTCCCGCACCTCATCCTCGTCACGCTTGCTTGCAGTTGACATCGCATGAAGTGATAAACCTGGCGCTCTCTGATACCAACTGATACGACTGAAGTTGCATTGAGATGATTTTGGGTTGTCCTCATCTTTCACAACGCGCCAACAATTGTACTGGCAGAAGCAATGTTGCAGGAAAAAAGAAACACAATGGATCTTGTTGAATTCGGAATAGATTGTGGATGTGTGCATGAAGGAGACTAGTAGCAGACTAGATGGATGGATGGATTGTGGAGATGAACAGCCACTGGAAGATGTACGTGCTAGTAGTAGTACTAGTATAGATGCAGGGGATTAAGCTAATGGCGATTAGCGGCGGCGATTGTGATAGAGTAATTAGCAGATGGATAATAAGCACTAGTAGAAGTATATGGAGAAGAACAGGAGGCTAGATCGATCCTTGTAGATGGAAAACATGAGGACTCCTCACCGGTATTCTTGATCTACAAGGATCAATCTAGCTTCCTGTTCTTCTCCATATACTTCTACTAGTGCTTATTATCCTACTCCGTTCGTACCGGTACCGGTGCATAATCCCAAAACTTGTTCCATTTTTGTCCTGAAAAAAGAAATCAGCCAATAGGAGTCCTGCGCAACCCCAGGAATTTGGAGCGACTGGGTACAAATAATTGCGGTTGATTATATCAGCAGTTAGATAATACGTAAACTTCCGCTTCAATTGGCATTCTCTTCTCTGCATACCCATAAATGTCCACCATCTTTATCGTCCCCGGCAGGCCACGCTACACTCTTGCACACACTTTGCAATCTCGCTTTCTTGCGGTTTTTATACGACCACAACCATGTCGAGCGACAGCGAGGACGACAATTCGGCCAGCAGTCTGGCGCCCGATGATAGGTCAACATCGGAATCATCTCGCTCGTCTTCCATGAGTCGGGCGTCGATCCCAAACCTCGATTATATCAGGATCATGGAAGGGACGCCACCTTCGGAGCCGTCAGATGACAACCAGATGGACGAGGAGCCGTTAGAGGACGAAGAAGAAGACGACGATGATGAGGAGGAGGAATGGTCGAACGAGGAGGACGACGACGACGACAGCAACGACGTTGATGACGGTGGCTGCGATGAAAAGCCAACGGTCAGCGGCAAGAAGCATCCTCGCCAAGACGATGTCGCGGCGCCATCCAACAACAACAACAACAACAACAATAACAAGGAATATATTAAGCAGGCTGTATATATCTTTGTTTCCGTTCACTCAAATTAATTTGTTATCTCTGTTTATCCTGTCCATCTCATCGCAGACGGTTAGTAATACATATTCGACAGATATCTTCTACATTATGGCCCATAGGTTGGTTTGTTGAACTGTGTGCCCTGACGAACATACAATTCACAAAAAACGACCATATGGGCTGTCTATAATGATCGCACACAATTCTGATTACCGACTTGTTTGTCGGGTATCACATGAAGGAAATATGCCCTAGAGGCAATAATAAAGTTATTATTTATTTCCTTATATCATGATAAATGTTTATTATTCATGCTATAATTGTATTAACCGGAAACATAATACATGTGTGAATACATAGACAAACAGAGTGTCACTAGTATGCCTCTACTTGACTAGCTCGTTAATCAAAGATGGTTAAGTTTCCTAACCATAAACAATGTGTTGTTATTTGATTAACGAGGTCACATCATTAGTTGAATGATCTGATTGACATGACCCATTTCATTAGCTTAGCACCCGATCGTTTAGTATGTTGCTATTGCTTTCTTCATGACTTATACATGTTCCTATGACTATGAGATTATGCAACTCCCGTTTGCCGGAGGAACACTTTGGGTACTACCAAACGTCACAACGTAACTGGGTGATTATAAAGGAGTACTACAGGTGTCTCCAATGGTAGATGTTGGGTTGGCGTATTTCGAGATTAGGGTTTGTCACTCCGATTGTCGGAGAGGTATCTCTGGGCCCTCTCGGTAATACACATCACATAAGCCTTGCAAGCATTATAACTAAGATGTTAGTCGTGAGATGATGTATTACGGAACAAGTAAAGAGACTTGCCAGTAACGAGATTGAACTAGGTATTGGATACTGACGATCGAATCTCGGGCAAGTAACATACCGATGACAAAGGGAACAACGTATGTTGTTATGCGGTCTGACCGATAAAGATCTTCGTAGAATATGTAGGAGCCAATATAGGCATCCAGGTCCCGCTATTGGTTATTGACCGGAGACGTTTCTCGGTCATGTCTACATTGTTCTCGAACCGTAGGGTCCGCACGCTTACCGTTACGATGACAATTGTTATGAGTTTATGCATTTTTATGTACCGAAGGTTGTTCGGAGTCCCGGATGTGATCACGGACATGACGAGGAGTCTCGAAATGGTCGAGACATAAAGGTTGATATATTGGAAGCCTATGTTTGGACATCGGAAGTGTTCCGGGTGAAATCGGGATTTTACCGGAATACCGGGAGGGTTACCGGAACCCCCCGGGAGCTAAATGGGCCATAATGGGCCTTAGTGGAAAAGAGAAGGGGCTGCCCTAGATGGGCTGCGCGCCTCCCCCTTCCCCTAGTCCTATTAGGACTAGGAAAGGGTGGCCGGCCACCTCCTCCTCTTTTCCCCTCCGAGGAATCCTAGTTGGACTAGGATTGGAGGGGGAATCCTACTCCCAGTGGGAGTAGGACTCTCCTGCGCCTCCCCGCTTGGCCGGCCAGCCCATCCCCCTTGGATCCTTTATATACGGGGGCAGGGGGAACCTCTAGACACACAAGTTGATCCTTGAGATCGTTCCTTAGCCGTGTGCGGTGCCCCCTGCCACCAAATTCCACCTTAATCATACCGTTGTTGTGCTTAGGCGAAGCCCTGCGTCGATAGAACATCAAGATCGTCACCACGCCGTCGTGCTGACGGAACTCTTCCTCGATGCTTTGCTGGATCGGAGCCCGAGGATCATCATCGAGCTGAACGTGTGCTAAGAACTCGGAGGTGCCGGAGTAACGGTGCTTGGATCGGTCGGATCGGGAAGAAGACATACGACTACTTCCTCTACGTTGTGTCAATGCTTCCGTTGCGATCTACAAGGGTACGTAGATCAGACTCTCCCCCTTGTTGCTATGCATCACCATGATCTTGCATGCGCGTAGGAAATTTTTTAAAATTACTATGTTCCCCAACAGTGGTATCAGAGCCTAGGTTTTATGGTTTGATGTTATTTGCACGAGTAGAACACAAGTGAGTTGTGGGCGATACAAGTCATACTGCCTACCAGCATGTCATACTTTGGTTTGGCGGTATTGTTGGATGAGACGACCCGGACCAACCTTACGCGTACGCTTACGCGAGACCGGTTCCCTCGACGTGCTTTGCACATAGATGGCTTGTGGGCGACTGTCTCTCCAACTTTAGTTGAACCGACTGTGGCTACGCCCGGTCCTTGAGAAGGTTAAAACGGAGTCTATTTGACAAACTATCGTTGTGGTTTTGATGCATAGGAGAGATGAGTTCTTGCTTAAGCCCGTAGCAGCCACGTAAAACTTGCAACAACAAAGTAGAGGACATCTAACTTGTTTTTGCAGGGCATGTTGTGATGTGATATGGTCAAGGCATGATGCTGATTTTATTGTATGAGATGATCATGTTTTGTAACCAAGTTATCGGCAACTGGCAGGAGCCATATGGTTGTCGCTTTATTGCATGCAATGCAATCGCGATGTAATGCTTTACTTTATTGCTAAGCGGTAGTGATAGTCATGGAAGCATAAGATTGGCGAGACGATAATGATGCTACGATGGAGATCAAGGTGTCGCGCCGGTGACGATGGTGATCATGACGGTGCTTCGGAGATGGAGATCACAAGCACAAGATGATGATGGCCATATCATATCACTTATATTGATTGCATGTGATGTTTATCTTTTATGCATCTTATCTTGCTTTGATTGACGGTAGCATTATAAGATGATCTCTCACTAAATTATCAAGAAGTGTTCTCCCTGAGTATGCACCGTTGCGAAAGTTCTTCGTGCTGAGACACCACGTGATGATCGGGTGTGATAGGCTCTACGTTCAAATACAACGGGTGCAAAACAGTTGCACACGCGGAATACTCAGGTTATACTTGACGAGCCAAGCATATACAGATATGGCCTCGGAACACGGAGACCGAAAGGTCGAGCGTGAATCATATAGTAGATATGATCAACATAATGATGTTCACCGATGAAACTACTCCATCTCACGTGATGATCGGACATGGTTTAGTTGATTTGGATCACGTGATCACTTAGAGGATTAGAGGGATGTCTATCTAAGTGGGAGTTCTTAAGTAATATGATTAATTGAACTTAAATTTATCATGAACTTAGTACCTGATAGTATCTTGCTTGTTTATGTTGATTGTAGATAGATGGCTCGTGCTGTTGTTCCATTTAATTTTAATGCGTTCCTTGAGAAAGCAAAGTTGAAAGATGATGGTAGCAATTACACGGACTGGGTCCGTAACTTGAGGATTATCCTCATTGCTGCACAGAAGAATTACGTCCTGGAAGCACCGCTGGATGCCAGGCCTGCTGCTGGAGCAACACCAGATGTTATGAACGTCTGGCAGAGCAAAGCTGATGACTACTCGATAGTTCAGTGTGCCATGCTTTACGGCTTAGAATCGGGACTTCAACGACGTTTTGAATGTCATGGAGCATATGAGATGTTCCAGGAGTTGAAGTTAATATTTCAAGCAAATGCCTGGATTGAGAGATATGAAGTCTCCAATAAGTTCTATAGCTGCAAGATGGAGGAGAATAGTTCTGTCAGTGAGCATATACTCAAAATGTCTGGGTATAACAATCACTTGATTCAGATGGGAGTTAATCTTCCAGATGATTGCGTCATTGACAGAATTCTCCAATCACTGCCACCAAGCTACAAGAGCTTCGTGATGAACTATAATATGCAAGGGATGAACAAGACTATTCCCGAGCTCTTCGCAATGCTGAAAGCTGCGGAGGTAGAAATCAAGAAGGAGCATCAAGTGTTGATGGTTAACAAAACCACTAGTTTCAAGAAAAAGGGCAAAGGGAAGAAGAAGGGGAACTTCAAGAAGAACGGCAAGCAAGTTGCTGCTCAGGAGAAGAAACCCAAGTCTGGACCTAAGCCTGAAACTGAGTGCTTCTACTGCAAGCAGACTGGTCACTGGAAGCGGAACTGCCCCAAGTATTTGGCGGATAAGAAGGATGGCAAGGTGAACAAAGGTATATGTGATATACATGTTATTGATGTGTACCTTACTAATGCACGCAGTAGCACCTGGGTATTTGATACTGGTTCTGTTGCTAATATTTGCAACTCGAAACAGGGACTACGAATTAAGCGAAGATTAGCTAAGGACGAGGTGACGATGCGCGTGGGAAACGGTTCCAAAGTCGATGTGATCGCGGTCGGCACGCTACCTCTACATCTACCTTCGGGATTAATATTAGACCTAAATAATTGTTATTTGGTGCCAGCGTTGAGCATGAACATTATATCTGGATCTTGTTTAATGCGAGACGGTTATTCATTTAAATCGGAGAATAATGGTTGTTCTATTTATATGAGTAATATCTTTTATGGTCATCCACCCTTGAAGAGTGGTCTATTCTGGTTAAATGTCGATAGTAGTGATACACATATTCCTAATGTAGAAGCCAAAAGATGCAGAGTTGATAATGACAGTGCAACTTATTTGTGGCACTGCCGTTTAGGTCATATCGGTATAAAGCGCATGAAGAAACTCCCATACTGATGGACTTTTGGAACCACTTGATTATGAATCACTTGGTGCTTGCGAACCATGCCTTATGGGCAAGATGACTAAAGACTCCGTTCTTCGGAACAATGGAGCGAGCAACTGACTTATTGGAAATAATACATACTGATGTATGCGATCCGATGAGTGTTGAAGCTCACGGCGGGTATCGTTATTTTCTGACCTTCACACATTATTTGAGCAGATATGGGTATATCTACTTGATGAAACACAAGTCTGAAACATTTGAAAAGTTCAAGGAATTTCAGAGTGAAGTTGAAAATCATCGTAACAAGAAAATAAAGTTTCTACGATCTGATCGTGGAGGAGAATATTTGAGTTACGAGTTTGGCATACATTTGAAAAATTGTGGAATAGTTTCGCAACTCACGCCACCCGGAACACCACAGCGTAATGGTGTGTCCGAACATCGTAATCGTACTTTACTAGATATGGTGCGATCTATGGTGTCTCTTACTGATTTACCGCTATTGTTTTGGGGATACGCTTTAGAGACGGCCGCATTCACGTTAAATAGGGCACCATCAAAATCCGTTGAGACGACGCCTTATGAACTGTGGTTTGGCAAGAAACCAAAGTTGTTGTTTCTTAAAGTTTGGGGTTGCGATGCTTATGTGAAAAAGCTTCAACCTGATAAGCTCGAACCCAAATCGGAGAAATGTGTCTTCATAGGATATCCAAAGGAAACTATTGGATACACCTTCTATCACAGATCCGAAGGCAAGACTTTTGTTGCTAAATTCGGAAACTTTCTTGAGAAGGAGTTTCTCTCGAAAGAAGTGAGTGGGAGGAAAGTAGAACTTGACGAGGTAACTGTACCCGGTCCCTTATTAGAAAGTAGTACATCACAGAAAACTGTTTCTGCGACACCTACACCAATAAGTGAGGAAGTTGATGATAATGATCATGAAACTTCAGAACAAGATACTACTGAACCTCGTAGATCAACCAGAGCAAGATCCGCGCCAGACTGGTACAGTAATCCAGTTCTGGAAATCATGCTACTAGATCATGATGAACCTACGAACTATGAAGAAGCGATGGTGAGCCCAGATTCCGCAAAGTGGCTTGAGGCCATGAAATCTGAGATGGGATCCATGTATGAGAACAAAGTATGGACTTTGGTTGACTTGCCCGATGATCGGCAAGCAATTGAGAATAAACGGATCTTCAAGAAAAAGACTGACGCTGCCGGTAATGTTACTGTCTATAAAGCTCGACTTGTTGCAAAAGGTTTTCGACAAGTTCAAGGGGTTGACTACGATGAGACATTCTCACCCGTAGCGATGCTTAAGTCTGTCAGAATCATGTTAGCAATTGCCACATTTAATGATTATGAAATTTGGCAGATGGATGTCAAAACTGCATTCCTGAATGGATTTCTGGAAGAAGAGTTGTATATGATGCAACCGGAAGGTTTTGTCGATCCAAAGGGAGCTAACAAAGTGTGCAAACTCCAGCGATCCATTTATGGACTGGTGCAAGCATCTCGGAGTTGGAATAAACGCTTTGATAGTGTGATCAAAGCATTTGGCTTTATACAGACTTTTGGAGAAGCCTGTATTTACAAGAAAGTGAGTGGGAGCTCTGTAGCATTTCTGATATTATATGTGGATGACATATTGCTGATTGGAAATGATATAGAATTTCTGGATAGCATAAAGGTAGGGATGATAACGGAGCGGAAACAGACGAAACTGGGTGCTACCATATTTGTTTTCATATTTTTTGCAGAAGCGGAAATGAATATGGAAACCCCGGAAATGAATACGGAAACAAATACTACCGGAAACAGATACGGAGCGAATACAGAGCGGACACGAAAACAAAAGGGTGTGTTGACCGGAACTTAAAACCCCCTTGAATCATAGAGAAATACACACAAAAAACAAAGAAATTTAAGAAATTTTTAACGTGGCTACATGATAATATGGTTGTGTTGGTAACATAGGGTAGTATTTTAATAGTACATGACAATTCCGTATTGTGTCTAGTTGAGAATGTGTGTGGAAGTAAAAGTTGGTCCTCAAATGATCCAGTCTGCTCATTGTGTCATTGTGTGTTGTTTGGTAATTGTGCTACAAAGCAGCCATGGGCCTATAGTAGAAACGGAAATTCCATATTCACGGAAACGGAAAGTTCCGTTTCCACGCCTGTTCCACCGGAAAACACCGTTCCGTTTTTGTTTCTGTTTCCGCATAAAAAATTCCACTTCCATTTCCATTTTGCAAATTTCCGTTTCCGTTTTCATATTTCCTCTCCATTTTCATTTTTCCTCCGGAAAAGCGGAAACTTTCCACTCCATTTTCATCCCTACATAAAGGGATACTTGAATAAGAGTTTTTCAATGAAAGACCTCGGTGAAGCTGCTTACATATTTGGCATTAAGATCTATAGAGATAGATCAAGACGCTTAATTGGACTTTCACAAAGCACATACCTTGACAAGATTTTGAAGAAGTTCAAAATGGATCAAGCAAAGAAAGGGTTCTTGCCTGTGTTACAAGGTGTGAAGTTGAGTCAGACTCAATGCCCGACCACTGCAGAAGATAGAGAGAAAATGAAAGATGTTCCCTATGCTTCAGCCATAGGCTCTATCATGTATGCAATGTTGTGTACCAGACCTGATGTGTGCCTTGATATAAGTTTAGCAGGGAGGTACCAAAGTAATCCAGGAGTGGATCACTAGACAGCGGTCAAGAACATCCTGAAATACCTGAAAAGGACTAAGGATATGTTTCTCGTATATGGAGGTGACAAAGAGCTCACCGTAAGAGGTTACGTTGATGCAAGCTTTGACACTGATCCGGACGATTCTAAATCGCAAACCGGATACATGTTTACTTTAAACGGTGGAGCTGTCAGTTGGTGCAGTTCTAAACAAAGCGTCGTAGCAGGATCTACATGTGAAGCGGAGTACATAGCTGCTTCGGAAGCAGCGAACGAAGGAGTCTGGATGAAGGAGTTCATATCCAATCTAGGTGTCATACCTAGTGCATCGGGTCCAATGAAAATCTTTTGTGACAATATTGGTGCAATTGCTTTGGCAAAGGAATCCAGATTTCACAAAAGGACACATCAAGAGACGCTTCAACTCCATCCGGGATCTAGTCCAGGTGGGACACATAGAGATTTGCAAGATACATACAGATCTGAATGTTGCAGACCCGTTGACTAAGCCTCTTCCACGAGCAAAACATGATCAGCACCAAGGCTCCATGGGTGTTAGAATCATTACTATGTAATCTAGATTATTGACTCTAGTGCAAGTGGGAGACTCAAGGAAATATGCCCTAGAGGCAACAATAAAGTTATTATTTATTTCCTTATATCATGATAAATGTTTATTATTCATGCTAGAATTGTATTAACCGCAAACATAATACATGTGTGAATACATAGACAAACAGAGTGTCACTAGTATGCCTCTACTTGACTAGCTCGTTAATCAAAGATGGTTAAGTTTCCTAACCATAAACAATGTGTTGTTATTTGATTAACGAGGTCACATCATTAGTTGAATGATCTGATTGACATGACCCATTTCATTAGCTTAGCACCCGATTGTTTAGTATGTTGCTATTGCTTTCTTCATGACTTATACATGTTCCTATGACTATGAGATTATGCAACTCCCGTTTGCCGGAGGAACACTTTGGGTACTACCAAACGTCACAACGTAACTGGGTGATTATAAAGGAGTACTACAGGTGTCTCCAATGGTAGATGTTGGGTTGGCGTATTTCGAGATTAGGGTTTGTCACTCCGATTGTCGGAGAGGTATCTCTGGGCCCTCTCGGTAATACACATCACATAAGCCTTGCAAGCATTATAACTAAGATGTTAGTTGTGAGATGATGTATTACGGAACGAGTAAAGAGACTTTCCAGTAACGAGATTGAACTAGGTATTGGATACCGACGATCGAATCTCGGGCAAGTAACATACCGATGACAAAGGGAACAACGTATGTTGTTATGCGGTCTGACCGATAAAGATCTTCGTAGAATATGTAGGAGCCAATATGGGCATCCAGGTCCCGCTATTGGTTATTGACCGGAGATGACGAGGAGTCTCGAAATTGTCGAGACATAAAGATTGATATATTGGAAGCCTATGTTGGGACATCGAAAGTGTTCCGGGTGAAATCAGGATTTTATCGGAATACCGGGAGGGTTACCGGAACCCCCCGGGAGCTAAATGGGCCATAATGGGCCTTAGTGGAAAAGAGAAGGGGCTGCCCTAGATGGGCTGCGCGCCTCCCCCTTCCCCTAGTCCTATTAGGACTAGGAAAGGGTGGCTGGCCACCTCCTCCTCTTTTCCCCTCCGAGGAATCCTAGTTGGACTAGGATTGGAGGGGGAATCCTACTCCCAGTGGGAGTAGGACTCTCCTGCGCCTCCCCCCTTGGCCGGCCAGCCCATCCCCCTTGGATCCTTTATATACGGGGGCAGGGGGCACCTCTAGACACACAAGTTGATCCTTGAGATCGTTCCTTAGCCGTGTGCGGTGCCCCCTGCCACCAAATTCCACCTCAATCATACCGTTGTAGTGCTTAGGCGAAGCCCTGCGTCGGTAGAACATCAAGATCGTCACCACGCCGTCGTGCTGACGGAACTCTTCCTCGACGCTTTGCTAGATCGGAGCCCGAGGATCGTCATCGAGCTGAACGTGTGCTAAGAACTCGGAGGTGCCGGAGTAACGGTGCTTGGATCGGTCGGATCAGGAAGAAGACGAACAACTACTTCCTCTACGTTGTGTCAACGCTTCCGTTGCGATCCACAAGGGTACATAGATCAGACTCTCCCCCTCGTTGCTATGCATCACCATGATCTTGCGTGTGCGTAGGAAATTTTTTGAAAATACTACGTTCCCCAACATCACACACATCTTGTTATGCCGAATCGTTTGTGTTCACCTCGATCATCGCAAACGGTTCATCGGAGCAAACTGTATGCCCTATATCGGACACACGTTGATCTGGCAGCCCATTTCTGTTGTTCTGTCTCATCGCAAACAGTTCGTATGGATCACATGTATGCCCCACATCGCAGACGCAACTAAAATCTAAACCGTGTTTGATGTATCATTCATCGCAAATGTTTTGCATCTTTTTGACGGTTTTTTACATCACCGTTTGTGATTAATGCATCGCACACAGTTTCATCAAAGGGTCTCTGATCATAGTGTCACGTTAGCAGCATCCTGCAGTAGTGACATAGCATGAATACTCCATAAATTATAGATACGTTGGAGATGTATCAGTATCCCTAAGATTAATTCCTACTCTCCCTCGAGTAGGTAAATGATAAAAGAAATAATTTATGAAGTGTGAATGCTAGCATAGTACATAAATTTGATCAATGATAGTTCCAAACACTTTTTCTAGCATCATTATATATCATAAACAGTAGCTCATCTCATAAAACTTCTCATGATCAAGTAACAATCTATTCACATGTTAAAGCATAGACCATAAACTTTCTTGAAAACTAACAAACTATGTTCTCAGTCATCAAACACTTGCAATTCATCTTATTTTCAGGAAGGGTCTATGTAAGAGCTTTGATTTAGCAAATTCCACATACTCAACTATCATATAGTCTTCCATGATTGGTGACACTCAAAGCATATTTTTAGAACAAATAGCATCCATCAAACATAAAGAAAGATAGGGTCTTAATGTTTCGCCTCCCAACTTATTTATCATATAGATAACTGTAAACAATAATAATTCATGATCAAATATATTTGCATGGCCATATATGCTTGGATCTTTCCCCACCACATGATACTTGCCACCTGGAGAATAATTGAGGTTGAAATGAGAAGGAATACTACTTACTCTTGCATAAAAGTAAAAGATAGGCCCTTCACAGAGGGAACCAGGGATTTGCAAAGGCGCCATAGCTTGAATTTTGTAAAAAAGAGATGGATATAATTTTGGAAGGTATGCTTTCATTGTCAACGTAGCGACCGAGAGTTTTTAACATCTTCCATCCTAGACACATTATAGGCTGTTTCAAAACAAAAACGTAAAGTATTACTCCACCTACACCAACAAACACAAGCCATGGCTAGCCGAATCCTCGGGTGCCTTCCATACCAACAACAATCCGGGGGTGTTTTGTTTTATTATTATATTTTGATTTGATCATAGGACTGGGCATCCAAATTACTAGCCACTTTCTCATGAATGACAAGCGAATAAACACTTATCATGAGAATAACCCACCTAGCATGAAAGGTGCTGACAACCCCCTTGTCGCTTCATGGGAGATTTGGGCATACAAAATAGATTATTATTTGAAGATTAGAGTTTGACACGTGCAAACTTACTTGGAACGGCAGGTAAATACCGCATATATGTAGGCAAGGTAGACTCATATGGAAAAACTTTGTGTCAGGGAAACGACACCTACGGGACCACGAGGATCCCTTCTACAGTTGGCGGGGCGCGAGGCTGTGCAAAGAGCAGGTCTGGTGAGTCAATACAAGGAGATTTTACCCAGGTTCGGGCCATGAAGATGCGTAATACCCTAGTTCTGCTTTGTGTGTATATTTGAGTGTTCTTGAGTTCTTGAACTAGCTGTGGTGCATGCCTAGCCCAAAAGTCTGAATCCTTCCTCAGTATGCCTTGGGCCTCCTTTTATAGGTCAAAGGGGTCGCCAAAGGGGCACACAGGAGGTGGAAAGTATATACAGTGTACAAGATTATCGCCTGACATCACAGGACAAACGCATTTAATGCACTACTTAGGTGTCCTCTTGCTTTATCGGGGACAGCAACGGAGCCCGTCCCTTTCGTCGCCGTCTCACCTTGCTTCGACATGCGTCCAGGCCAAAGAGGCATGCAATGCCATGTAGGCCGGCAGGCTAATGAGCTGGTGTAGTGGCGGGGTCTTCATGAAGATCCGCATGCCACCACGCAGGTGCCTGGCTAGCTGGCCTAGAAGCCACGTGCTACCATGTAGGCACTTGCTTAGTTGTTGGGTCGGCCGCTGAGCTGGGTCGGCGACGGGGCGGTGAAGCCTTGCCGCGGTCTTGCTGATATCCCCAGCAAGGGTCTCGCCGGGGCCTTGCGAGTGCCCTTGGCAAGGATCTTGCCGAGGCTTCGTGGGTGTATTCGGCAAGAGCCTTGTCGGGGCCTCGTGGGCGTCCTTGGCAAGGGGCCTTGCATGTGTTTTGTCTTCTGGTCCTCATCTAGGCTTCCCAGGCCTTTTGTCTTCACAAAGATCTGCACGCCACTATGTAGGCGCCTCCCGTGCCTTGGCACCAACATTGTCGATGGTGTTGGAACTCTCAGCCTCAAGGGTGGCGGCCTTGCTAGTGTTGGGTAAGTTGCACTGGCAATGCTCTTGTCGGGGCTACATAGGCTGCCCCGGCAAGGCTCTTGCCGAGGGAAGCCTATCTTGTCCCCTCGCTCTTCATGCCTCAGGCTTGAGCGCTGTCCTAGTAGTCTTGCATCTCTGCTTCCTCTGCCCTGCCAACCATGGCCGCAGGTGCGGCTACGACTGCCCGTGCACAAGTAACGGGGTACAAAATGGGCCCCTACTTTTGTACACCGACAGGAGCCCCCGGGCATGGGCCACACATAAGCGCGAAGTGTTGTTGGGCCAGGCCCACAACGGTGCCCGGGCACGCATGGCAGAGTTTTTACTGCGGTAACTCCTTCGCCTGTTGTGCTTCCCCACGACCCGCATTGAATGTGCGACGTGGGGGTCGTGCGTGGAGCGGTTGCTGCCCTCTTGCGTCATGTCATGGCGAGTAGTAAAGAGGCAGCCCGCGTCTTCCCCATAAAAGAGAGGAAGCCGCAGGGGTGCGGCTCATTTACACAGTGGGCTTGGGGCGTGGCCTTTATGGCGCCCGCGTCCCATGATCACGGGGCGGAAAACGGTCGCCCCACTTGTCTTCTTGATTCTGGCCTGCCCGCCACGTGTCACTCATGCCTCAGGGGGGTAGGTGGCGGATATGGAGGGCATGGGCCTTAACGCCGAGGCGGGAAACCAGGCGCCGCCGATTGGAGCAACGGGTCGGTCCTGATTCCCTGCACCCTTGGCGCCTAGATTGGCTGAGCGGGGCGGCCATGGCTAGGTCGGGGAGCCGAGCTTTGGCCTCGCTCCCCTATAAAAAGGGGAAAAGGGATGGCATGCCTCTGCATACATCTCCTTCCTGTTCAGCTTCTTTCCTCCAATCGACATGGTGAGAGGGCGCACCAGCGCTTCTGCGGCGGCGACTAGGGCTTCTGCTCGACAGCGAGTCCCCCCTCCTCCGGATCCTATGGTGGTGGAGCCCGCCGTGAGAGGAGGAGGGAGGGGGCGAGGCCGAGGTCACCGCGGCGCTCGGGGGAGAGGAGGATGGGGCGGCGCACCGGCCGTGCTTTCGCCAGCCGCTCCCCTCCTAATGGAGGGCCACATCCGAGACCAGCCCCATGAGTTCTTCATTAGGCTGTACAAGCCGGTGTGCGGTCACCTTCGCCTCCACACCCCGTTCGCTCGGAAAATGGAGATCGACCCGCCATAGGCCTTGAGGTTGCACATGCACTACTAGGGAAAAGCTTATACACAGAATCTTACCAGCAGCGCGCTTTAAAATCAGGAGCTGCTGCTAAGTAGCAGTAGCGCGGGTTTTTAACCCTCGCTACTACTAAGTTGATAGCAGTAGCGCTGGTTTTTTACCCTCGCTACTACTAAGCGGTCTCTACCGTGCCCCCCGGGACATGCCATAGTAGTAGCGCGGGTTTTTAACCCTCGCTACTACTAAGTTGATAGCAGTAGCGCTGGTTTTTACCCCTCGCTACTACTAAGCGGTCTCTACCGTGCCCCTGGGCCATGCCATAGTAGTAGCGAGGGTTATAAACCCGCGCTACTACTAAGTTTTTACCCCTCGCTACTACTAAGAGGTCTCAACCGTGCCCCTCCGGGACATGCCATAGTAGTAGCGAGGGGTAAAATCCCTCGCTACTACTAAAGGTCCCATTTTGAAACTCTGCCCCCCCCCCCCTGGTGGATCGCGTTTTCGGTTTTGTAAAAAGCAAAAGAAAATGATAAAAACTTCAAAAATTAAAATCCCATGAGATGTAGTTATGTTACTACATGTACTAGTTAGGAAAATTAAAAAGTTAAATTTGGACATGTTTTGCAAAAAGTGTAGGGAAAATGTAAAACGGCTATAACTTTTGCATACGATGTTAGAAAAAACGTATAATATATCAAAATGTTTCAAAAATGAATATCCTTCGAGATGTAGTTATGTTACTACATCTACTAGTTAGGAAAATTTAAAAACTTAAATTTGGACATGTTTTGCAAAAAGTGTAGGGAAAATGTAAAACGGCTATAACTTTTGCATACGATGTCAGGAAAAACGTATAATATATCAAAATGTTCAGCACGAAAATCCGCATACGATGGAGACGGCCTACAGCCTGTTTGCAAATTTTTAGAATCCTCAAATTCTAAAAGGAAAAAAGTTATGCTCAAATTTCAGTTTTTTTTAATTTTGGTCAAATCTGGTCAAAGTGTGGTCAAACTACTTATTCAAGAAGTATTAGTGTTACTAAATAATTATTCAAGAATATTAGTGTTACTAAATAATTATTTCAGTTTTTTGGAATTTTGGTCAAATCTGGTCAAACTGTGGTCAAATTTTGGTCAAAATGTGGTCAAACTCCTTATTTAAGAAATATTAGTGTTACTAAATAATTATTGTTTTTTAGAACAATAGTTTTAAACTCAAACAGCGAAATATGTGACTTCATGCTCAAGCTAAACTCCCGAGGGTTAATAGGATTGACATCTTACTATTGTCAGGAAAACAACAAGTGCAGACTTGGAATCAAGGGAGAATAGAACCCGGAAGTTAAGCATGCTCAGGCTGGAGTAGTGAGAGGATGGGTGACCGTCCGGGAAGTTAGATGATTTGGAATGATGAGGGGTGGTTAGAGATTAAATTGAGCAGCGATGAGGGTGATTAGAGATTAGAGGTTAAAATAATTCAGAAATTTGAAAATTCGCGCAAAAAATCGAAAAAAAATTCTGCGGGTTAGTAGTAGCGCGGGTTTTTACCCACGCTACTACGAACGGACGTAGTAGTAGCGCGGGTGGCACCCGCGGCGCTGCTATACGTTAGCTGTAGCGCCTTATTAGTAGCACCGGCCCCCGTGCTGCTAATAGGCCCAAAACCCGCGCTGCTGCTAGGCTTTTCCCTAGTAGTGATGAGGGGTTGCGGGAACGGTGGCATTCAGGTTGATGTTGACTTCCTCGCCCCCATGTCATGTATCTCCATCGCAGGTGGAAGACCTTCGCCCGTGCTCACAACTTGTCGGAGGGGCACATTCTCTAGTTCAAATTAACGGAGAACGGCCTGCTCTCCGTCAAGGTCTTCGGGCGCTCGGGAATCAGGTTAGGGTGCTGCGCGGAGAGCTCGACCGATGACGAAAGCTCCTCCTTGAGCGAGAGTGATGAGGAGGAGACCGATGGGCAGGACGACGGGGACAAGTCCGACTAGGCTTCGGACACACCGTCCTCGGGTGACGCCGGCGGCACCATCATCTGCACCTGGCTTTTCCCTCGGCAGAGCGATTTGCCGGGGGCGGGGGCCAGCTCCTTGAACTTCTCGGGGTCGCCTCCTTGGGCGGCTGGCGTTGGAAGGTCGGAGAAGACAAAGAAGGCGAGTGGCGGGCCGTCAAGTCAAAGTACGATCGCACCGACGTGATCGTCGTATATTGGCGGGCTGCTGGCAAATCTTTCGGCTCTTCTCCCGGCACCATCATCACCAGCCCTCTTCTGGACGGCTGCCAGGATGTTCTCTTGGTGTCTTCTGCAGCTCGTACCTCGCCTAGGCACTCCTTTTGACCTTCTGCCATCTTGGTTCACCTCCTGAGGAGAGGGACAAGAAAGGGATTATGGGCATCTCATCTTTTTTTGGTTTTTAAGCCTGTGGGCATTTGTCAGATTTAAACTTTGTAATCCCTTGCTCATGTTTACATTCCGTATGAATTGTACTTGTTAACAACGTATTAATGAAGAAAAGGGTGCTTGCCGGGTCCTTTTGTGCACGAGCAAGGCTCACACCAAGGAATGAGTTCTTGTTATCTTAAGATAAACATCGTCACCCGGCAACAAACCTTGCCGTCCTCCCACTTTGTAGCTCGACCACGCTCACACCCTTGGCGGAGGTAGGGGTAAAGGTAGGATTAGGCCCTTCGTCTCTTCCCTTGTCGCCGCAACTACAACCAAGTTCCGACCCAAAGAAGGGTCTTTGGGCTTAGGAAAGAGAGAGCACAGCGGCATAGGAATGGACAGAGTTTTGTACGTTCAAGTCCCATACGGAAGTGTAGAGTGGGGGATAAAGGACTTATCTGAATCTGCAGCCCCCGACAATCTTGGCTTGCCGTAGTTGGATATCTGAATCTGCAGCCCCTGGCAACCTTGGCTTGCCGAGGTTGGGGCGTCGGCCTGTTTCCTTTCCTCCAGACAGCTCAACAGAAATGCATGTGCATCCTGTGAACCAAAAAAGGACTAGAAGGGACAGAGAGACGCACGCTCGACCTCTATGCTAGGGGTTAGTCACTGCTAAGCACTATCAACCCTAACAAAGAGAGAGAGGGACTCAACCTAGCATGCATGCTAAACTTAGGGCGCCATCGCTTCATTTATTTATCGGTTGCTCAGGGTCTGCGCCTGGCTTTGTACAAATGCTTACATGCCTTGCTGGCAAGGCTTGTACAAAAAGTGGTCTGCCGGGGGAAACTTGCGAAGATGTTCGATGTTCCAGGAATTGCTCACTGGAATACCATCTTTGGTCTCCACGCGGACTGCGCCGAGCCTGGTGACTCGTATTACCCGATAAGGCTCTTCCCACTTTGGCGTCAACTTGTTGGAATTCTAGGCCGACTAAACGCGCCGAAGAACAAGGTCGCCTGCCTCAAAGCTCCGGGCATGAACCTTGCGGCTATGGTAGTGGCGCAAGGCTTGCTGGTAGCATGCAGCTCGCATAGCCGCCCAGAGACAATCTTCCTCAAGGAGCTTTGCGTCATCTTGCCGCAACTGCTCTTGCTCAAGCTCATCATAAGCGAGCACTTGAGGTGACCCGTATGTGAGTTCCGTGGGGAGAACTGCTTCTGCCCTGTACATGAGTGAGAAGGGTGTTTGTGTTGGGGAACGTAGTAATTTCAAAAAAATTCCTACGCACACGCAAGATCATGGTCATGCATAGCAACGAGAGGGGAGAGTGTGTCCACGTACCCTCATAGACCGAAAGCGGAAGCATTAGCACAACGCAGTTGATGTAGTCGTACGTCTTCACGATCCGACCGATCAAGTACCGAACGCACGGCACCTCCGAGTTCTGCACACCTTCAACTCGATGACGTCCCTCGAACTCCGATCCAGTGAGCGTTGAGGAAGAGTTCCGTCAGCACGACGGCATGGTGACGATGATGATGTTCTACGGACGCAGGGCTTCGCCTAAGCACCGCTACGATATGACCGAGGTGGATTATGGTGTAGGAGAGCACCGCACACGGCTAAGAGATCCAAATGTTCAATTGTTGTGTCTCCAAGGGGTGCCCCCCTCCGCATATATAAAGGAGTGGAGGAGGGGGAGGTCCGACCCTCTCTATGGCGCGCCCTAGGAGGAGTCCTACTCCCACCGGGAGTAGGATTCCCCCCCTTCCAAGTAGTAGGAGTAGGAGTTAAGGAAAGGGGAGAGAGAAGAGAAGGAAGGAGGGGGCGCAGCCCCTCCCCCTAGTCCAATTCAGACTAGGCCTTGGGGGGGCGCCCAACCTCTCCTCTCTCTTTACCCTAAAG
Source organism: Triticum monococcum (assembly GCA_034509565.1). Taxonomy (NCBI): domain Eukaryota; kingdom Viridiplantae; phylum Streptophyta; class Magnoliopsida; order Poales; family Poaceae; genus Triticum; species Triticum monococcum. The sequence continues at coordinate 51,550,022 of CM067842.1, forward strand.
CCCAATAGGGCCCATATACTCCCCGGCAAATTCCCGTGACTCTCCGGTACTCCGAAAAATACCCGAATCACTTGGAACCTTTCCGATGCCCGAATATAGTCGTCCAATATATCGATCTTTACGTCTCGACCATTTCGAGACTCCTCGTCATGTCCTCGATCTCATCCGGGTCTCCGAAATATCTTTGGTACATCAAAACACATAAACTCATAATATAACCGTCATCAAACTTTAAGCGTGCGGACCCTACGAGTTCGAGAACAATGTAGACATGACCGAGACACGTCTCCGGTCAATAACCAATAGTGGAACACGGATTCTCATATTGGCTCCCACATATTCTACAAAGATCTTTATCGGTCAAACCGCATAACAACATACGTTTTTCCCTTTATTATCGGTATGTTACTTACCCGAGATTCGGTCATCGGTATCTCAATACCTAGTTCAATCTCGTTACCGGCAAGTCTCTTTACTCGTTCCGTAATACATCATCCCGCAACTAACTCATTAGTTACAATGCTTGCAAGGCTTATAGTGATGTGCATTACTGAGTGGGCCCAGAGATACCTCTCCGACAATCGGAGTGACAAATCATAATCTCAAAATACGCCAACCCAACAAGTACTTTTGGAGACACCTGTAGAGCACCTTTATAATCACCCAGTTGCATTGTGACGTTTGGTAGCACACAAAGTATTCCTCCGGTAAACGGGATTTGCATAATCTCATAGTCGTAGGAACATGTATAAGTCATGAAGAAAGCAATAGCAGAATACTAAACGATCGTGTGCTAAGCTAACGGTGGGTCAAGTCAATCACATCATTCTCCTAATGATGTGATCCCGTTAATCAAATGACAACTCATGTCTATGGCTAGGAAACATAACCATCTTTAATCAACGAGCTAGTCAAGTAGAGGCATACTAGTGACACTATGTTTGTCTATGTATTCACACATGTATTATGTTTCCAGTTAATACAATTCTAGCATGAATAATAAAAATTTATCATGAGAATAAGGAAATAAATAATAACTTTATTAGTGCCTCTAGGGCATATTTCCTTCAGCCTCCCACTTGCACTAGAGTAAATAATCTAGTTCACATTGCTATGTGATTTAACACCAATAGTTCACATCACCATGTGATTAACACCCATAGTTCACATAGTCATGTGACTAACACCCAAAAGGGTTTACTAGAGTCAATAATCTAGTTCACATCGCCATGTGATTAACACCCAAAGAGTACTAAGGTATGATCATGTTTTGCTTGTGAGAGAAATTTATTTAACGGGTCTGCCAAATTCAGATCCGTATGTATTATGCAAATTTCTATGTCAACAATGCTCTGCACGGAGCTACTCTAGCTAATTGCTCCCACTTTCTATATGTATCTAGATCGAGACTTAGAGTCATCCAGATCTGTGTCAAAGCTTGCATCGACATAACTCTTTACGACGAACCTTTTGTCACCTCCATAATCAAGAAACATATCCTTATTCCACTAAGGATAATTTTGACCGATGTTCAGTGATCTACTCCTAGATCACTATTGTACTCCCTCGCTAAACTCAGTGTAGGGTATACAATAGATCTGGTACACAGCATGGCATGCTTTATAGAACCTATGCTTAGGCATATTGAATGACTTTAATTCTCTTTATATCGTCTGCCGTGGTCGGGCTGTGAGTCTTACTCAATTTCACACCTTGTAACATAGGCAAGAACTCTTTCTTTGACTGTTCCATTTTGAACTATTTCAAAATCTTGTCAAGGTATGTATTCATTGAAAAAACTTATCAAGTGTCTTCATCTATCTCTATAGATCTTGATACTCAATATGTAAGCAACTTCACCGAGGTCCTTCTTTGATAAACTCCTTTCAAATACTCCTTTATGCTTTGCAGAATAATTCTACATTATTTCTTATCAACAATATGTCATTCACATATACTTATCGGAAATGATGTAGTGCTCCCACTCACTTTCTTGTAAATGCAGGCTTCACCGCAAGTCTGTATAAAACTATATGCTTTGATTAATTTATCAAAGCGTATATTCCAACTCCGAGATGCTTGCACTAGTCCATAGATGGACCGTTGGAGCTTGCATATTTTGTTAGCACCTTTAGGATTGACAAAACCTTCTAGTTGCATCATATACAACTCTTCTTTAATAAATCCATTAAGGAATGCAGTTTTGTTTATCCATTTGCCAGATTTCATAAAATGCGGCTGTTGCTAACATGATTCAGACACACTTAAGCATAGATACGAGTGAGTAACTCTCATCGTAGTCAACACCTTGAACTTGTCGAAAACCTTTTGCGACAATTTTAGCTTTGTAGATAGTAACACTACTATCAGCGTCCGTCTTCCTCTTGAAGATCCATTTAATTTCAATGGCTCGTTGATCATTGGGCAAGTCAATCAAAGTCCATACTTTGTTCTCATACATGGATCCTATCTCAGATTTCATGGCCTCAAGCCTTTTTGCGGAATCTGGGCTCATCATCGCTTCCTCATAGTTCATAGGTTCATCATGGTCAAGTAACATGACCTCCAGAACAGGATTACCGTACCACTCTGGTGCAGATTTCATTCTGGTTGACCTACGAGGTTCGGTAGTAACTTGATCTGAAGTTACAGATCATCATCATTAGCTTCCTCACTAATTGGTGTCAGAATCACATGAACAGATTTCTGTGATGAACTACTTTCCAATAAGGGAGCAGGTACAGTTACCTCATCAAGTTCTACTTTCCTCCCACTCACTTCTTTCGAGAGAAACTCCTTCTCTAGAAAGGATCCATTCTTAGCAACGAATGTCTTGCCTTTCGGATCTGTGATAGAAGGTGTACCCAATTGTCTCCTTTGGGTATCCTATGAAGACACATTTCTCCGATTTGGGTTTGAGCTTATCAGGATGAAACCTTTTCACATAAGCATCGTAGCCCCAAACTTTAAGAAACGACAACTTTGGTTTCTTGCCAAACCACAGTTCATAAGGCATCGTCTCAACGGATTTTGATGGCGCCCTATTTAACGTGAATGCAGTTGTCTCTAATGCATAACCCCAAAACAATAGTGGTAGATTGGTAAGAGACTTCATAGATCGCACCATATCTAATAAAGTACGGTTACGACATTCGGACATACCATTACACTGTGGTGTTCCAGGTGGCGTGAGTAGTGAAACTATTTCACATTGTTTTAACTGAAGACCAAACTCTTAACTCAAATATTTTACCTCTGCGATCATATCGTAGAAACTTTTATATTCTTGTTATGATGATTTTCTACTTCACTCTGAAATTCTTTTGAACTTTTCAAACATTTCAGACTCATGTTTTATCAAGTAGATATATCCATATCTGCTCAAATCATCTGTGAAGGTCAGAAAATAACGATACTTGCCGCGAGCCTTAACACTCATCGGACTGCATACATCAGTATGTAGTATTCCCAATAAGTCAGTTGCTTGCTCCATTGTTCCGGAGAACAGAGTCTTAGTCATCTTGCCCATGAGGCATGGTTCGCAAGCATCAAGTGATTCATAATCAAGTGATTCCAAAATCCCATCAGCATGGAGTTTCTTCATGCAGTGCCACAAATGAGTTGCACTATCATTATTAACTTTGCATCTTTTGGCTTCAATATTATGAATATGTGTATCACTACAATCGAGATCCAACAAACCATTTTCGTTGGGTGTATGACCATAGAAGGTTTTATTCATGTAAACAGAACAACAATTATTATCCAATTTAAATGAATAACCATATTGCAATAAACATGATCAAATCATATCCATGCTTAACGCAAACACCAAATAACACTTATTTAGGTTCAACACTAATCTCGAAAGTATAGGGAGTGTGTGACGATGATCATATCAATCTTGGAACTACTTCCAATACACATCGTCACCTCGCCCTTAACTAGTTTCTGTTCATTCTGCAACTCCCGTTTTGAGTTACTACTCTTAGCAACTGAACTAGTGTCAAATACCGAGGGGTTGCTATAAACACTAGTAAAGTACACATCAATAACATGTATATCAAATATACCTATGTTTACTTTTCCATCCTTCTTATCCACCAATTACTTGGGGTAGTTCCGCTTCCAGTGACTAGTCCCTTTGCAGTAGAAGCACTTAGTCTCAGGCTTAGGTCCAGACTTGGGCTTCTTCACTCGAGCAGCAAATTGCTTGCCATTCTTCTTGATGTCCCCCTTGTTACCTTTGCCCCTTTTCTTGAAACTAGTGGTCTTGTCAACCATCAACACTTGATGTTTTTCCTGATTTCTACCTTCGACGATTTCAGTATCACGAAGAGCTTGGGAATCATTTCCGTTATCCCTTGCATATTATAGTTCATCACGAAGCTCTACTAACTTGGTGATGGTGACTAGAGAATTCTGTCAATCACTATCTTATGTGGAAGATTAACTCCCACTTGATTCAAGCGATTGTAGTACCTAGACAATCTGAGCACATGCTCACTTCTTGAGCTATTCTCCTCCATCTTTTAGTTGTAGAACTTGTTGGAGACTTCATATCTCTCAACTCGGGTATTTGCTTGAAATATCAACTTCAACTCCTAGAACATCTCATATGGTCCATGACGTTCTAAACGTCTTTGAAGTCCCGATTCTAAGCCGTTAAGCATGGTGCACTAAACTATCAAGTAGTCATCATATTGAGCTAGCCAAACGTTCATAACGTCTACATCTGCTCCTGCAATCGGTCTGTCACCTAGCGGTGCATCAAGGACATAATTCTTCTGTGCAGCAATGAGGATAAACCTCAGATTACGGACCAAGTCCGCATCATTGCTACTAACATCTTTCAACATAGTTTTCTCTAGGAACATATCAAAATAAACAGGGGAGCTAAACATGAGCTATTGATCTACAACATAGATATGCTAATACTACCAGGACTTAAGAACTCCCACTTAGATAGACATCCATCTAATCCTCTAAGTGATCACGTGATCCAAATCAACTAAACCATGTCCGATCATCACGTGAGATGGAGTAGTTTCAATGGTGAACATCACTATGTTGATCATATCTACTATATGATTCACGCTCGACCTTTCGGTCTCTGTGTTCTGAGGCCATATCTGTTATATGCTAGGCTCGTCAAGTTTAACCTGAGTATTCCATGTGTGCAACTGTTTTGCACCCATTGTATTTGAACATAGAGCCTATCACACCCGATCATCATGTGGTGTCTCAGCACGAAGAACTTTCGCAACGGTGCATACTCAGGGAGAACACTTATACTTTGATAATTTAGTGAGGGATCATCTTATTATGCTATCATCAATCAAAGCAAGATAAGATGCATAAAAGATAAACATCACATGCAATCAATATAAGTGATATGATATGGCCATCATCATCTTGTGCTTGTGATCTCCATCTCTGAAGCACCATCATGATCACCATCATCACCGGCACGACACCTTGATCTCCATCATAGCATCGTTGTCATCTCGCCAATCTTATGCTTCTACGACTATCGCTACCGCTTAGTGATAAAGTAAAGCATTACAGGGCGATTGCATTGCATACAATAAAGCGACAACCTTATGGCTCCTGCCAGTTGCCGATAACTCGGTTACAAAACATGATCATCTCATACAATAAAATTTAGCATCATGTCTTGACCATATCAGATCACAACATGCCCTGCAAAAACAAGTTAGACATCCTCTACTTTGTTGCTGCAAATTTTACGTGGCTGCTACGGGCTTAGCAAGAACCGTTCTTACCTACGCATCAAAATCACAATGATAGTTTGTCAAGTTGGTGCTATTTTAACCTTTGCAAGGACCGGGCGTAGCCACACTCGATTCAACTAAAGTTGGAGAAACTGGCATCCGCCAGCCACCTGTGTGCAAAGCACGTCGGTAGAACCAGTCTCACATAAGCGCACGCGTAATGTCGGTCCGGGCCGCTTCATCCAACAATACCGCCGAACCAAAGTATGACATGCTGGTAAGCAGTATGACTTATATCGCCCACAACTCACTTGTGTTCTACTCGTGCATATGACATCTACGCATAAAACCTGGCTCGGATACCACTATTGGGGAACATAGTAATTTCAAAAAAATTCCTATGCACATGCAAGATCATGGTGATGCATAGCAACGAGAGGGGAGAGTGTGTCCACGTACCCTCGTACACCGAAAGCGGAAGCGTTAGCACAACGCGGTTGATGTAGTCGTACGTCTTCACGATCCGACCGATCAAGTACCAAACGCACGGCACGTCCGACTTCTGCACACGCTCAACTCGATGACGTCCCTCAAACTCTGATCCAACCGAGCTTTGAGGGAGAGTTTCGTCAGCACGACGGCATGGTGACGATGATGATGTTCTACCGACGCAGGGCTTCGCCTAAGCACCGCTACAATATGACCGAGGTGGATTATGGTGGAGGAGGGCACCGCACACGGCTAAGAGATCCAAACGATCAATTGTTGTGTCTCCAAGGGGTGCCCTAGGAGGAGTCCTACTCCCACCGGGAGTAGGATCCCCCCCTTCCAAGTAGTAGGAGTAGGAGTTAAGGAAAGGGGAGAGAGAAGAGAAGGAAGGAGGGGGCGCAGCCCCTCCTCCTAGTCCAATTCGGACTAGGCCTTGGGGTGGGGGGCTCCCAACCTCTCCTCTCTCTTTACCCTAAAGCCCAATAAGGCCCATATACTCCCCGGCGAATTCCCGTAACTCTCGAGTACTCTGAAGAATACCTGAGTCACTCGGAACCTTTCCGATGTCCAAATATAGTCGTCCAATATATCGATCTTTATGTATCGACCATTTCGAGACTCCTCATGTCTCCGATCTCATCCTGGACTCCGAACTATCTTTGGTACATCAAAACACATAAACTCATAATATAACTGTCATCGAACTTTAAGCGTGCGGACCCTACGGGTTTGAGAACAATGTAGACATGACCGAGACACGTCTCCGGTCAATAACCAATAGCGGAATCTGGATGCTCATAATGGCTCCCACATATTCTACGAAGATCTTTATCGGTCAAACCGCATAACAACATACGTTGTTCCCTTTGTCATCGGTATGTTACTTGCCCGAGATTCGATCATCGGTATCTCAATACCTAGTTCAATCTCGTTACCGGCAAGTCTCTTTACTCGTTCTTTAATACATCATCTCGCAACTAACTCATTAGTTACAATGCTTGCAAGGCTTATAGTGATGTGCATTACTGAGTGGGCCCAGAGATACCTCTCCGACAATCGGAGTGACAAATCCTAATCTCGAAATACGCCAACCCAACAAGTACTTTTGGAGACACATATAGAGCACCTTTATAATCACCCAGTTACATTGTGACATTTGGTAGCACACAAAGTGTTCCTCTGGTAAATGGGAGTTGCATAATCTCATAGTCGTAGGAACATGTATAAGTCATGAAGAAAGCAATAGCAGAATACTAAACGATCGTGTGCTAAGCTAACGGTGGGTCAAGTCAATCACATCATTATCCTAATGATGTGATCCCGTTAATCAAATGACAACTCATGTCTATGGCTAGGAAACATAACCATCTTTGATCAACGAGCTAGTCAAGTAGAGGCATACTAGTGACACTATGTTTGTCTATGTATTCACACATGTATTATGTTTCCGGTTAATACAATTCTAGCATGAATAATAAACATTTATCATGAGAATAAGGAAATAAATAATAACTTTATTATTGCCTCTAGGGCATATTTCCTTCAGTTTGGCCGGTGGCTTGATTTGGCGTTGTTCTGATCGACCAAAGAACCGCCGGCAATTCATCAATCCAGCGTCTTCCGCAATTGTGTAGCTTGTCAAAAGTCTTCGTTCGGAGGCCTCACGGTACTTTCGCATTTGCCCTCTCCGCCTATCCGTTGCTTCATGGATGTGCAACGGAAGCAAAACAGACCTTGCTGCCGAGGTCTTAGATGTACTGCATGAAGGTACAGCTTGTGAACTGCGTGACGTTGTCGGTGATGACCCTGTTTGGTACACCAAAATGGCAGACTAGCCCCTTGAAGAACTTGACGGGTGATTGTGCTGTCACCTTTCTCACTGCTTCCACTTCTGTCCACTTTGTGAACTTGTCAATTATGACGTACAAGTACTCAAAGCCCCCGACAACACGGGGAAAGGGGCCCAGCATATCGAGCCCCCAGACCGAAAATGGCCAGGAAAGAGGGATAGTTTGGAGAGCTTGAGCTGATTGATGAAGCTTCTTTGAATGAACCTGACACGCTTCACACTTGGTTACTAGTGTAGTTGCATCCTGGAGGGCAGTGGGCCAAAAGAAACCTTGCCGGAATGCCTTGCCGGCAAGGGCTCTTGACCCTATGTGGGAGCCACATATGCCTCCATGTATCTCTGCCAACAACTCCAGTCCGTCCTCCCGGGGAATGCACTTTAATTTCACACCATTCGGTCTTTTCCTGTAGAGGATGTCGTCCATGAACTGCTACATGGCAGACCGATGGGCTACTTTCTCTGCTTCTTCTTGCTCCTCAGGGAGTTCCCCTATTTGGAGAAATCAAACGGTGTGTTGCACCCATGCCGGAGCCTGAGGCTCGACAACAAGGACTAAAGGCATCTCTTCTACTGCGGGAGCAGTCGTCTCCATGGCAAGGGCATGGGGCCCTGCCAGAGCCTGTTGCTCCTCGGCAAGCTTAGTGTCCCCGGCAACATCCTTGCCGGCGGCTCCTGGGAGCTTGGCAGGAAAGTACTTGCCGGGACTCGACTTCCTTCGCTTATCCTGCCCTGCCGATGGTTCCACGGATGGCTGAGTTAGTTGGAGAACAAAGGTCCCTGGTTCCACAGGTAACTTTAAGGCAGCATGTTTTGACAGGTCGTCAGCAATGCTGTTCTCTGCTCGAGGAACATGCTCTGCTTGAAGACCATCAAAACGCTCCTCCAACTTCCTTACTTCATCTACTTAGGCCTCCATCAATGGGCTCTGATAATCCTTGTTGACTTGCTTGACGACAAGCTGTGAGTCACCTCTGACGATGAGCTTCCTGATTCCGTGGTCCGCCGCGATCCTGAGACCGGCAAGCAGCCCTTCGTACTCAGCAGTGTTGTTTGTTGATCTCTCCCTGGGAAAGTGCATTTGGACTACATACTTGAGGTGCTCTCCAGTGGGTGCGACAAGTAGCACACCAGCACCGGTGCCATGCAGCGAGAAAGCCCCATCAAAGTACATAACCTAGTTGCGACTTGTTTCCTTGCCGGGGAGAGTAGTCTCTTGAATTTGTTTGTCGGGTGTTGAGGTCCACTCCGCAATGAACTCTCCCAAGATTCTACTCTGAATTGTTGAAGTACTCTCAAACTTCAGACCAAAGCTCGACAGTTCCAATGCCCATTCCACAATCCTCCCGATTGCATCTGGGTTATGCAAGATCCGTTGCAAAGGGAGGCGGGTGACGACGGTGATCTCATGTGCTTGGAAATAATGACGCAGCTTCCTCAAGGCCATAAGGAGGCCGAAGAGCAATTTCTGCACACCGGAGTACCTCGATCTAGCCCCCTGCAAGAGGGAGCTGACAAAGTAAACTTGGTGCTGCATCATCTTCTTCTTCTACACCACTTCATTTGCTCATGCCGATCCTGCTCCACCAGCGTCAGATTCTGCCGGGGGTCCTACCTTGCCAGCGCCAGACCCTGTTGGGGGGAGCTCTGGCTCGCCATTCGTCAGCTCTGCCATTGCTACTGCCTCTTCATCGACCTCCCTCTATGCCACTAGTGTAGCACTAACCACTAGATTCATTGCCGCTAGATATAGCAGCAACGGCTCTTGCGGTTTAGGCGCAACTAGTATTGGTGTAGAGGAGAGGTATCTCTTCAAATCCTGCAGCGCTGCCTCGGCCTCCGGGTTCCGTTCCATCGGGCCCGCCTTTTTCAAGATCTTAAAAAAGGGAAGGGTGCGCTCAGCATATTTGGAGATGAACCTGCTCAAGGCAGCAACGCTGCCAGCAAGCCGATGCACATCCTTGACTCGCCTTGGCGCTTCAATCTTCTCAATTGCTTTGACCTTGTCGGGGTTCGCCTCGATCCCACGCTGTGATACAAAGAAACCGAGAAGCTTGCCGGACGGAACACCAAAGACACCCTTCTCATGGTTCAGCTTGAGGTTGATCCTACGCAAGTTTGCAAATGTTTCTTCTAAGTCTTGTATGAGTGTTGCCCTGTCCTTGGTTTTGACCACTATGTCATCCATATAAGCTTCCATATTTCTATGTAGCTGAGGCTCAAAACCAATTTGGACTACTCTTGCAAATGTTGAGCCAGCGCTCTTCAACCCTAAAGGCATTCGTATAAAACAATATGTAGCACATGGGGTGATAAACGCGGTCTTCTCTTGTCATGAAGATCTGGTGGTACCCTGAGTAGGCGCCAAGGAACGACAGCAAGTCGCACCCGGCAGTGGAGTCCACAATCTGGTCAATGCACGGCAAAGGGAAGGTATCCTTTGGACAAGCTTTACTGATGTCCGTGTAATCAATACATAGCCTCCATTTCCCATTTGCCTTGGGCACTACTACCGGATTGGCCAACCACGTTGGGTGGAGCACTCCTCTGACCAAGCCTGCCACTTCAAACTTCCTAATCTCCTCGGTGATGAACTCTTGTCGCTCCAAAGCTTGCTTCCTGACCTTCTGCTTGATGGTCCGTGCATGAGGACAGACAACAAGATGTTGTCAATCACCTCCCTGGGAATGCTGGGGATGTCGGATGCTTGCTATGCAAACACATCGACATTTGCCCGCAGGAAGGCGACGAGCGCGCTTTCCTATTTGCTGTCGAGGGTGGAGCTTATAGTGAAAGCTCCGCCTGTGCCATCCTCTTTGATGGGCACCTTCTTGGTGTCTGGTGGTGCAGCTCTAGATTTCTTGCTCTTGCCGGTGGAGATTTCTAGCACGTCCTCGATGGGAGCGTAGCACTCTGAAGAGGTGCGCTTGCCGGAGTGGGTGCAGGAGGTCTTGCCGGTCTTCTTTCCTCCCGGGGCTCCAGCGGCAGGAGCAAGTGCCTTGGCTACAGTTTCTGCAACCACCTCCTGGTAGAGTTGATCAGCGTAAATGAGTGCGTCTTTCTTGTTGGAGGGGACGGCGATGATGCTCATCGGCCCATGCATCTTCAACGTGTTGTAGGCATAGTGTGATGCCACCATAAACATGGCCAGCGCTGGGCGGCCAAGGATCCCATTATAGGGCAAGGGGATCTCGGCAACATAAAAAACGATCCTCCCTGTTCTATAGTTCAGCTCGCCTCCAAATGTAATAGGCAGCATGATTTTACCTTTCGGCTGACTCCTTCCCAGATTGACCCCATGAAACATGCCTGTCTCTTCGACGTCTCCATCGGGAATCTGTAGCCTTTTGATCACAACAAGCGAGATTAAGTTCGGACCGGCCCCGCCGTCAACTAGAACTTTTGTCACCTTGAGGTTGCATATTGTTGGTGAAACCAACAACGGCAAACACCCGACCGCGGTTGTGCAATAAGGGTGAACCTCGATGTCAAAAATGATAGGCGTGCTGGACCACTTTAGTGGCTTCTGGGCATCGAACGACGGCTCTGCCGCAGTAATCTCATGCGCCCACTGTCGGGTGGTAGGTGCGACATATGCCAACGGGTGGCTTATCATTGTGGGAGCCAATAAAACATCGCCGGTGCCTGGAAACGGGATAAGGCGAAGACATGCACGCCGGCGAATCTTACCCAGCTTCAGGGCTCTCCGGGGAGATAACACCCCTACTGCTGCTCTGCGGGGTCTCCACATGGTTACTAAATGAACAAGTAGCTACAATGCTCCTTGAGCTGTTTTGGGTGGAAGGAGGAAGAAGGGCTCAGCTAGCTTGCTTCCTCTCCTTGTATGGTGTCTAGGTCTAACTTGAGAGTCCAACCCTTTGCATGGGTGCACCGGGGGGTTTATATAGGCCTACCCCCCGGGGGTACAATGGTAATCAAGCTGGGCGCGGGGCCCAGGTGTCTGTGACTATGCTTGCCGACTTCTGCGCCGGCTACTGGGGCCCGCCGGCTGGTGGGTCCCGCCGGCTGCCATCTCCTTGGTCAACAGGCAGGCCCCACAGGCCAGGGCCTGGTCGGTGGCTGGTTACTGTTACTCCATGCAGTTGACACAGGCTTGGTCGGGGTAAGCGTGGCTACAGTACCGCCGCCCTGGCAGGCGATTACTGTAGCCCCGCCGTATCTCGTATCCTTAATGGGCGTCTCCTTCGAGGAAGGTGGCAGGCCGGCTATGGGAAGCCGGCCCTCTATCTTGCCGGCTTGAGAGGAGGTGCGGCCGCCTTCGGTATCTCTCTGCCCGAAGGGGCCCACCGCCTCGTGGGCCACGCTGGCGGCCCGTCGTGGACGGCGTCGGAGCCACCGTGGCAACAGTGCCGCGCTGGACGGGTCGTGGCCACCCGTATGGCGCACTGTACCAGGCGTGCTCCGGGTTTTGGGGGTGGCAGGCTCCACTGTAGCCACGCCCCGCTTCATCATCGCAGGGTGGACGCGTACATTGCGGGTACGGCTTTGACTGCTTTATGGGAGCCGGCCGTTCATAGCCGGCCTTGCTGTAGCCGGCTTCTCGTAGTCGGCCCTCCACAGCTTTCTTCATGAGGGTAAAGGGCGGGCCACCCCCGAAGCCGGCCAGGAAGATAGTCGGTAAGGGGGGAGGCGGCCCAGGTCTTGAGTCTTCTTGAGAGCCGGACGGGCTCGTAATTTTTTCTGAGGGGCCAGGGGAAGCCGGCTAGGCTACCCATGGCTATTTACTCCGACACCCACTTCTTGAGTTGGCGGTGAGAAGTGTGTAGCGAATCGCCACCGTCGACACACATGGCCTCCGTAGCTTTCTGGAACTCGTGCTCGCCGGACTCGTCGTCCTCATCATGATCGTCGTCTTCCTCCTGCTTATCACGGCCCCGAGCAGGCCTTTCTTGTTGATTATCTTTGCCGCGGCGACCACCTTGGCCGCCACGCTTCTTGCTGGACCCCTTGGCACAATCTTGGCCCTTCTCCTTGTCCCGCCTCTTGTACTCAGCTTTCTGCTTCTCTACAAGCTGCTCAACCTGTCGGCAGTTCTGGAGGTCATGGCCCTTAGTGCGATGGATCTTGTAGTACTGCTTGTCGGAGCTTCCTGGCTTGTCGGCAGCCGCCAAGGTTCGGCAGGCGGCGCACCCAGCAACTTCCTTGCCGGGGTCGCCAGCCTTGGCTTTCTTGGCGGCGCCGACATCGTCGGATCCCTGGACGGCAAGCACGGTCTTGCCCTTACGCTTTCTATTGCGACATTGGCCCTTCTTTGCCGGGGCAACGATGTCTTCATGTGTGGAGTCGGTTTCCGTACCGGCGTCTTCACCGGGGTACTTCCTCCCCTCTTCCCCTCTTCAGCCCGAGCGCATCTATCGGCCAGAACATAATTAAAGTTCTGTCACATCCTTAACCTTGTTCATCGCTAGCTCTTCATGCATCTTGCGGTTGTGCACATTCTGATGGAATGCACTGATGACAGCGGCAGGATGAACATCTGGGATGTTGTACTGCACCCGGCTGAACCTTTGTATGTACTTGCGTAGGTTTCCGCCATCCTTCTAGGGGATGACATGCAAATCTCTTGCCTGTCCATGAGCTTGGTGGCCTCCAGTAAAGGCGCCAACAAACTCGTGGCATAGATCCGACCAAGAAGAAATGGAATCCGCTAGCACGTGCATCAACCATGACATGACGTTGGGTTTAAGTGCCAACGGGAAGTAGTTAGCAAGCACCTTTTCGTCGCTAGCTCCGGCAGCTTGCATCGCGATGGTGTAGATGCTGAGGAACTGCGACGGGTGAGTCTTGCAATTGTACTTCTCGTCGACATCAGGCTTGAAGGTGTGGTGGGTGGGCCACTGGAACTGCCGCAACTCACAGGTAAAGGTTGGACAACCCACCTCATAAGGTAGTCCGCCAGGACCTCCCGGCGCTGGGCGGTCCACAATAGGCCCCGCACGCCTATCTGACTGATGGCATGCTTCCCGCCGCCGCTCGATAGTGGTCCGGGCGTCTTCCTGGGCTCACTCTCGAAGAACTTGACGTTGATCGTGGTGGGTTCGTGGGTCAGACAACGTTGTGGAAACGTTATTACAGGCGTCGACCCGACGAACCGGCGGCCGTGAGTGCTGGCGTGGAGGAGGAGAGTGCACTGTAGTCGTAGCGCCTCCGGTCCTTCCACCGCTGGCATGTGCTGGCTCGATGGAGCGCCGGCATGAGGGCCCCGCCATTCGCGGCTCATCTTTATTGGTGATGCTGATGAGGCTTCGGATGGTGGCTCTCCACTCGTCAAGCTTCTCTGCAACAGGAGGAGAGTCGAGGAGCAGTTGCACGCGCGCTAACGCTTCCGCTGGCATGGGTGGCGGCGAAAGCTGCATGGACCGTGACGCGCTCTGACATCTAACTACGTTAGAAGGAGCTCTATCACGGCCTCGCGACCATGTGCCGTTTTCGCCAGCGTCTCGGCATGCATGCTGGTCCGGGGCATCTCGTGAGTGGTGCAGAGGACTCTTCCCGGGGCGGCGCCCGGGGTCATAAACGTGGTGGCGCTGCTCACCATGCGTGACCTGGGAAGATCGCGGCGCGGGCACTGGCGTGGGTGTCTTGGAAGTCGCCGTGCCACCCGTAGGCAGCACGACTCTGCCCATGGAGGTCCCCCTCCACCTGCGGGCGGCACGGCTCCGTCCTTGGATTTGGCGGCATGCGGCTCGTCGTTGCTACCTCTTGAGCACCGCGTTGGATTTCCCCGAAGAGGAGAGGATGATGCAGCAAAGTAGCGTAAGTATTTCCCTCAGTTTTTGAGAACCAAGGTATCAATCCAGTAGGAGGCCATACACAAGTCCCTCGTACCTACACAAAACGATAGCTCAACGCAACCAACGTGATTAGGGGTTGTCAAGTAGAATGCATGCTCACTAGCTGATTGTTGCACCCAGACATTAAGTGATTGTTGCACCCAGACATTCTGAGCACATGCTCACTAGCTGAGCTATTCTCCTCCATCTTGTTGGCAAAAGAACTTGTCAGAGGTCTCACACCTCCCAACACGGGCATGAGCCTGAACTCCCAATTTCAGCTCTTGGAACATCTCATATGTTCTATGGCGTTCAAAACGTTATTGGAATCCCGATTCTACCGTAAAGTATGGTGCACTAAACTATCAAGTAGTCATCAGGATGTGTCTGTCAGGTGTTCACAACATCCACAGACGACGTTGTAGGGGTTTGCACATCGAGCGGTGCATCAAAGACGTAAGCCTTCTGTGTAGCAGTGAGGACACTCCTCGGACTATGGACCTAGTCCGCATCATTGATTACAAAATCTTTCAACTTAATCTTTCTCTAGGAACGTATTGAAATAGGGAGCTACAACGTGAGCTATTTATCTACAACATATTCGCAAAGACAATTTAGACTATGTTCATGATAATTGAGTTCATATAATCAAATTATTTAATGAACTCCCACTCAGATAGACATCCCTCTAGTCATCTAAGTGAACCATGATCCGAATCGACTAGGTCGTGTCCGGTCATCACGTGAGACGGACTAGTCAACATCGGTGAACATCTTCATGTTGATCGTATCTTCTATACGACTCATGCTCGACCTTTCGGTCTTCCGTTTTCTGAGGCCATGTCTGTACATGCTAGGCTCGTCAAGTCAACCTAAGTGTTTTTGCTGTGTAAATCTGGCTTACACCCATTGTATTCGAACGTTAGAATCTATCACACCCGATCATCACATGGTGCTTCGAAACAATGAACGTTCGCAACGGTGTACAGTTAGGGGGGACACTTTCTTGAAATTATTACGAGGGATCATCTTATTTAAGCTACCGTCGTTCTAAGCAAATAAGATGTAAAACATGATAAACATCACATGTAATCAAATAGTGACATGATATGGCCAATATCATTTTGCTCCTTTTGATCTCCATCTTTGGGGTTCCATGATCATCGTTGTCACCGGCATGACACCATGATCTCCATCATCGTGTCTTCTTGAAGTTGTCTCATCATCTATTACTTCTACTACTATCGCTAACGCTTTAGCAATAAAGTAAACTAATTACATGACGTTTATGTTGACACGCAGGTCATAAATAAATTAAGACAACTCCTATGGCTCCTGCCAGTTGTCATACTCATCGACATGCAAGTCGTGATTCCTATTACAAGAACATGATCAATCTCATACATCACATATATCATTCATCACATCCTTTTGGCCATATCACATCACAAGGCATATGCTGCAAAAACAAGTTAGACATCCTCTAATTGTTGTTGCAAGTTTTTACGTGGCTGCTATAGGTTTCTAGCAAGAACGTTTCTTACCTACGTGAAAACCACAACGTGATATGCCAATTTCTATTTACCCTTAATAAGGACCCTTTTCATCGAATCCAATCCGACTAAAGTGGGAGAGACAGACA
Organism: Triticum monococcum; assembly: GCA_034509565.1. Taxonomy (NCBI): domain Eukaryota; kingdom Viridiplantae; phylum Streptophyta; class Magnoliopsida; order Poales; family Poaceae; genus Triticum; species Triticum monococcum. Next base: position 51,566,528 of record CM067842.1, read on the forward strand.
CCCGCTAGCCACCTTATGCAACTAGTGCATGTCAATCGGTGGAACCAGTCTCATGTAAGCGTACGTGTAAGGTCGGTCCGGGCCGCTTCATCCTACGATGCCGCCGAATCAAGATAAGACTAGTAACGGCAAGTAAATTGACAAAATTGACGCCCACAACTGCTTTGTGTTCTACTCGTGCATAGAAACTACGCATAGACCTAGCTCATGATGCCACTGTTGGGGATCGTAGCAGAAATTTAAAATTTTCTACGCATCACCAAGATCAATCTATGGAGTAATCTAGCAACGAGGGGAAGGAGAGTGCATCTACATACCCTTGTAGATCGCTAAGCGGAAGCGTTCAAGTGAACGGGGTTGATGGAGTCGTACTCGTCGTGATCCAAATCACCGATGATCCTAGTGCCGAATGGATGGCACCTCCGCGTTCAACACACATACAGCCCGGTGACGTCTCCTACGCCTTGATCCAGCAAGGGGAGAAGGAGAGGTTGGGAAAGACTCCATCCAGCAGCAGCACTATGTCGTGGTGGTGGTGGAGGAGCGCGGGACTCCAGCAGGGCTTCGCCAAGCACTACGAGAGACGAGGAGGGAGAGGGGTAGGGGTGCGCCAACAGTGGAGGAACTTCATTTTTGGGCTGCCCCTTTGCCTCCACTATATATAGGGGGAGAGGGAGGGCTGCGCCCCCACCTATGGTTTCCAACCTAGGGGTGGCGGCAGCCCCAATCCCCATCTGGGGTGGCGGCTAAGTGGGGGGAGAGGGAGGCGCACCAGGCATGGGCCTTAGGGCTCATCTGCCCTTAGGGTTTGCCCCCTCTTCCCCTTAGGCGCATGGGCCTTGGTGGGGAGGCGCCCCAGCCCACCTAGGGGCTGGTCCCTTCTCACACTTGGCCCATGTATGCCTCTGGGGCAGGTGGCCCCTCCCAGTGGACCCCCGGACCCCTCCGGTGGTCCCGGTACACTACCGATGATGCCCGGAACACTTCCGGTGGCCAAAACCATACTTCCTATATATCAATCTTTATCTCCGGACCATTCCGGAACTCCTCGTGATGTCCGAGATCTCATCCGGGACTCCGAACAACATTTGGTAACCACGTACATACTTTCCCTATAACCCTAGCGTCATCGAACCTTAAGTGTGCAGACCCTACGGGCTCGGGAACCATGCAGACATGACCGAGACAACTCTCCGGCCAATAACCAACAGCGGGATCTGGATACCCATGTTGGCTCCCACATGCTCCACGATGATCTCATCAGATGAACCATGATGTCAAGGATTAATCAATCTCGTATACAATTCCCTTTGTCTGGCGGTACGATACTTGCCCGAGATTCGATCGTCGGTATCCCGATACCTTGTTCAATCTCGTTACCGGCAAGTCTATTTACTCATTCTGTAACACATCATCCCGTCATCAACTCCTTGATCACATTGTGCACATTATGATGATGTCCTACCGAGTGGGCCCGGAGATACCTCTCCGTTTACACGGAGTGACAAATCCCAGTCTCAATTCGTGCCAACCCAACAGACACTTTCCGAGATACCTGTAGTGTACCTTTATAGCCACCCAGTTACGTTGTGATGCTTGGCACACCCAAAGCACTGCTACGGTATCCGGGAGTTGCACAATCTCATGGTCTAAGGAAATGATACTTGACATTAGAAAAGCTTTAGCATACGAACTACACGATCTTGTGCTAGGCTTAGGATTGGGTCTTGTCCATCACATCATTCTCCTAATGATGTGATCCCGTTATCAACGACATCCAATGCCCATGGTCAGGAAACCATAACCATCTATTGATCAACGAGCTAGTCAACTAGAGGCTTACTAGGGACATAGTGTTGTCTATGTATCCACACATGTATCTGAGTTTCCTATCAATACAATTCTAGCATGGATAATAAACGATTATCATGAACAAGGAAATATAATAATAACCAATTTATTATTGGCTCTAGGGCATATTTCCAACAGTCTCCCACTTGCACTAGAGTCAATCATCTAGTTCACATCGCCATCTGATTAACACTCACAGGTCACATCGCCATGTGACCAACATCCAAGAGTCTACTAGACTCAATGATCTAGTTCACATCACTATGTGATAAACACTCAAAGAGTTCTGGGTTTGATCATGCTATGCTTGTGAGAGAGGTTGTAGTCAACGGGTCTTGCCATATTTAGATCCCTATGTATTTCGCAAAACTTAATATCGTAGATGCTGCTACCACGTTCCACTTGGAGCTATTCCAAATTATTGCTTCATTATACGTATCCGGTATCTCTACTCAAATCTATGCGGATAGGTGTTAAGCTTGCATCGACGTGACTCTTTATGTCGAACTCTTTATCACCTCCATAACCGAGAAACATTTCATTATTCCTCTAAGGATAATTTTGACCCCTATCTGGTGATCCACTCCTAGATCACCCTTTGTACCCTCTTGCCAGACATGTGGCAAGGCACACATCAGGTGCGGTACTTAGCATGGCATACCGTATAGAGCCTATGACAAGAGCATATGGGACGACCTTCGTCCTTCCTCTTTCTTCTGCCGTGGTCAATCTTCGAGTCTTACTCAACTTCACACCTTACAACTCAGGTAAGAAGCCCTTCTTTGACTGATCTATTTTGAACTCCTTCAAAAACATGTCAAGGTGTGTGTTCTTTGAAAGTATCATCAGGCGTCTTGATCTATCTCTATAGATCTTGATGCCCAACATGTAAGCAGCTTTATCCAGGTCTTCCTTTGAAAATCACTCTTCAAACAACCATTTATGCTTTCCAGAAATTCTACATTATTTCGGATCAACAATATGTCATCCACATATACTTATCAGAAATGTTGTAGTGCTCCCACTCACTTTCTTTTAAATACAAGTTTCTAGCAAACATTGTATGAACCTAAAAGATTTGATCACTCCATCAAAGCATATATTCTGACTCCGAGATGCTTGCTCTAGTCCATAGAAGGATCGCTGGAGCCAGCATACCTTTTAGCATCCTTAGGATGGACAAAACCTTTTATTGTATCACATACAACTTTTTCTTATGAAAACTGGTAAGAAAACTTGTTTTGACATCCATCTGTTAGATTTCATAATCAAAAAATACAGCTAATGCTAACATGATTCTGACGGACTTAAGCATCACTACCGGTGAGACATTCTCATCGTAGTCAACTCCTTGAACTTGTGAAAAGACTCTTTCCCATAAGTCGAGCTTCATAGACGGTAACAATACCACCCACGTTCGTCTTCTTCCTAAAGATCCATTTATCTCAATGGCTTGCCGATCATCGGGCAAGTCCACCAAAGTCCATACTTTGTTCTGATACATGGATCCTATCTCGGATTTCATGGCTTCTAACCATTTGTCGGAATATGGGCCCACCATCGCTTCTCCACAGCTCGTAGGTTCATTGTTGTCTAATAACATGATATCTAAGACAGGATTACCATACCACTTAGGAGTAGTACATATCCTTGTCGACCTACGAGGTTCGATAGCAACTTGATCCGAAGTTTCATGATCACTATCATTAACTTCCTCTTCAACCGATGTAGGCGCCACAAAAAACATCTTTCTGTGTTGCATCACTCTCTGGTTGAAGTAAAGGTTCGACAACCTCATCAAGTTCTATCTTCCTCCCACTCAATTCTTTCGAGAGAAACTCCTTCACGAGAAAGGACCCGTTCTTTGCGACAAACAATTTGCCCTCGGATCCGAGATAGAAGGTGTACCCAACTGTCACCTTTGGGTATCCTATGAAGATGTGTTTGTCCACTTTGGGTTCGAGCTTCTCCGGCTGAAGCCTTAAGCATCGCAGCCCCAAAAATTACGAAACGACAACTTTGGTTTCTTGCCAAACCAATGTTCACATGATGTCGTCTCAATGGACTTAGATGGTGTCCTATCTAAAGTGAATGCAGCTGTCTTTAACGCGTAACAACAAAATGAAAACGGTAGATTGGTAAGAGACATCATAGATCACACCATATCTCATAAGGTTCGATTATGACGTCCGGACACACCATTACCCTGTGGTGTTCCAGGTGGCTTCAACTGTGCAACAGTTCCACAATGTCTTAAATGATTGCCAAACTCATAACTCAGAAATTCTCATCGATCAGATTCTAGGAATTTCATCTTCTTGTTATGATGGTTCTTAACTGCACTATGAAATCGCTTGAACTTTTCAAACGTTTCAGACTTGTGCTTCATTAAGTAGATATACCTATATCTACCCAAATTGTCAGTGAAGATGAGAAAATAGTGATATCCACTGGACGCTTCAATTCTCATTGGATCACACGCATCAGCATGCATGATTTCCAACAAGTCACTTGCCCGTTTCATTGTACCTGAAAACAGGGTCTTAGTCATCCTGCCCATGAGGCATGGCTCGCATGTGTTAAGTGATTCAACATCAAGTGACTCCAAACATCCATCAACATGGAGTTTCTTCATGCATCTTACGCCAATATGACCTAAGCGGCAGTGCCACAAGAAAGTGGTACTATCATTATTAACTCTACATCTTTTGGCGTGAACATGTGTATTACCACGACCGAGATTCAATGAACCATTCACATAGGGTGCATGACCATGAAAGGTATTATTCATGTAAACAGAATAACCATTATTCTCTAATTTAAATGAATAACCGTATTGCAATGAACATGATCTAATCATATTCATGCTCAACGTAGACACCTGATAACATTTATCTAGGTGCAATACTAATCCCGAAGGCAGATGCAGCGTGCGATGGTGATCTCATCAACTTTGGAAGCAATTCCAACACTCATCGTCACCTCGCCCTTAGCCAATCTCCGTTTAGTCCGTAGCTTTTGCTTCAAGTCACCAATAATAGCAACTGAACCGGTATCCAATACCCAGGTGCTACCAGGAGTACTAGTGAGGTACACATTAATAATACGTATATACTTTGTTGAAGCTGCAGGCTTCTTATCTACCATGCATTTGGGGTAATTCCGCTACCAGTGACCGTTCGCCTTACAATAGAAGCACTTAGTCTAGGGTTTGGGTTCAACCTTGGGTTCCTTCACTGGAGCGGCAACTGGTTTGCCATCCATGAAGTTTCCCTTCTAGCCCTTGCCCTTCTTGAAACCATGGTCTTGTCAAACCATCAACACTTGATGCTCCTTCTTGATTTCTACCTTTTGTGGTCTTAAGCACCGCGAACATCTCCGGGATCAACTCCATCCCTTGCATGTCATAGTTCATCACTAAGATCTAGTAGCTTAGTGATTGTGGCAAGAGAACTCTATCAATCACTATCTTATCTGGAAGTTTAACTCCCACTTGATTTAAGTGATTGTTGCACCCAGACATTCTGAGCACATGCTCACTAGCTGAGCTATTCTCCTCCATCTTGTTGGCAAAAGAACTTGTCAGATGTCTCACACCTCTCAACACGGGCATGAGCCTGAAATCCCAATTTCAGCTCTTGGAACATCTCATATGTTTTATGGTGTTCAAAACGTCATTGGAATCCCGATTCTAAGCCATAAAGTATGGTGCACTAAACTATCAAGTAGTCATCAGGATGTGTCTGTCAGGTGTTCACAACATCCGTAGACAACGTTGTAGGGATTTGCACATCAAGCAGTGCATCAAAGACGTAAGCCTTCTGTGCAGCAGTGAGGACACTCCTCGGACTACGGACCTAGTCCACATCATTGCTTACAATATATTTCAACTTAATCTTTCTCTAGGAACGTATTGAAACGGGGAGCTACAACATGAGCTATTTATCTACAACATATTTGCAAAGACAATTTAGACTATCTTCATGATAATTGAGTTCATCTAACCAAATTATTTAATGAACTCCCACTCAGATAGACATCCCTCTAGACATCTAAGTGAAACATGATCCGAATCGACTAGGCCGTGTCCGATCATCATGTGAGACGAACTAGTGAACATCGGTGAACATCTTCATGCTGATCGTATATTCTATACGACTCATGCTCGACCTTTCGGTCTTCCATGTTCCGAGGCCATGTCTATACATGCTAGGCTCGTCAAGTCAACCTAAGTGTTTTTGCTGTGTAAATCTAGCTTCACCCATTGTATTCGAACGTTAGAATCTATCACACCCGATCATCACGTGGTGCTTCGAAACAACAAACCTTCGCAACGGTGCACAGCTAGGAGGAACACTTTCTTGAAATTATTACGAGGGATCATCTTATTTAATCTACCGTCGTTCTAAGAAAATAAGATGTAAAACATGATAAAAATCACATGCAATCAAATAGTGACATGATATGGCCAATATCATTTTGCTCCTTTTGATCTCCAACTTCGGGGCTCCATGATCATCGTTGTCACCGGCATGACACCATGATCTCCATCATCGTGTCTTCTTGAAGTTGTCTCGTCTTCTATTACTTCTACTACTATGGCTAACGCTTGAGCAATAAAGTAAAGTAATTACATGACATTTATGTTGACACGCAGGTCATAAATAAATTAAGACAACTCCTATGGCTCCTACCGGTTGTCATACTCATCGACATGCAAGTCGTGATTCCTATTACAAGAGCATGATCAATCTCATACATCACATATATCATTCATCACATCCTTTTGGCCATATCACATCACAAGGCATATGCTGCAAAAACAAGTTAGCCGTCCTCTAATTGTTGTTGCAAGTTTTTACGTGGCTGCTACAGGTTTCTAGCAAGAACGTTTCTTACCTACGCGAAAACCACAACATGATATGCCAATTTCTATTTACCCTTCATAAGGACCCTTTTCATCGAATCCGATCCGACTAAAGTGGGAGAGACAGACACCCGCTAGCCACCTTATGCAACTAGTGCATGTCAATCGGTGGAACCAGTCTCATGTAAGCGTACGTGTAAGGTCGGTCCGGGCCGCTTCATCCCACGATGCCGCCGAATCAAGATAAGACTAGTAACGGCAAGTAAATTGACAAAATCGACGACCACAACTGCTTTGTGTTCTACTCGTGCATAGAAACTACGCATAGACCTAGCTCATGATGCCACTGTTGGGGATCGTAGCAGAAATTTAAAATTTTCTACGCATCACCAAGATCAATCTATGGAGTAATCTAGCAACGAGGGGAAGGAGAGTGCATCTACATACCCTTGTAGATCGCTAAGCGGAAGCGTTCAAGTGAACGGGGTTGATGGAGTCGTACTCGTCGTGATCCAAATCACCGATGATCCTAGTGCCGAACGGACGGCACCTCCGCGTTCAACACACATACAACCCGGTGACGTCTCCTACGCCTTGATCCAGCAAGGGGAGAAGGAGAGGTTGGGGAAGACTCCATCCAGCAGTAGCACTATGGCGTGGTGGTGGTGGAGGAGCGCGGGACTCCAGCAGGGCTTCGCCAAGCACTACGAGAGACGAGGAGGGAGAGGGGTAGGGCTGCGCCAACAGGGGAGGAACTTCATTTGTTGGGCTGCCCCTTTGCCTCCACTATATATAGGGGGAGAGGGAGGGCTGCGCCCCCACCTAGGGTTTCCAAACTAGGGGTGGCGGCAGCCCCAATCCCCATCTGGGGTGGCGGCCAAGTGGGGGGAGAGGGAGGCGCACCAGGCATGGGCCTTAGGGCCCATCTGCCCTTAGGGTTTGCCCCGTCTTCCCCTTAGGCGCATGGGCCTTGGTGGGGAGGCGCCCCAGCCCACCTAGGGGCTGGTCCCTTCTCACACTTGGCCCATGTATGCCTCTGGGGCAGGTGGCCCCTCCCAGTGGACCCCCGGACCCCTCCAGTGGTCCCGGTACACTACAGGTGACGCCCGGAACACTTCCGGTGGCCAAAACCATACTTCCTATATATCAATCTTTATCTCCGGACCATTCCGGAACTCCTCGTGATGTTCGAGATCTCATCCGGGACTCCGAACAACATTTGGTAACCACGTACATACTTTCCCTATAACCCTAGCGTCATCGAACCTTAAGTGTGTAGACCCTACGGGCTCGGGAACCATGCAGACATGACCGAGACAACTCTCCGGCCAATAACCAACAGCGGGATTTGGATACCCATGTTGGCTCCCACATGCTCCACGTGATCTCATCAGATGAACCACGATGTCAAGGATTAATCAATCTCGTATACAATTCCCTTTGTCTGGCGGTACGATACTTGCCCGAGATTCGATCGTCGGTATCCCGATACCTTGTTCAATCTCGTTACCGGCAAGTCTCTTTACTCATTCTGCAACACATCATCCCGTGATCAACTCCTTGATCACATTGTGCACATTATGATGATGTCCTACCGAGTGGGCCCGGAGATACCTCTCCGTTTACACGGAGTGACAAATCCCAGTCTCAATTCGTGCCAACCCAACAGACACTTTCCGAGATACCTGTAATGTACCTTTATAGCCACCCAGTTACGTTGTGACGCTTGGCACACCCAAAGCACTCCTACGGTATCCGGGAGTTGCACAATCTCATGGTCTAAGGAAATGATACTTGACATTAGAAAAGCTTTAGCATACGAACTACACGATCTTATGCTAGGCTTAGGATTGGGTCTTGTCCATCACATCATTCTCCTAATGATGTGATCCCGTTATCAACGACATCCAATGCCCATGGTCAGGAAACCATAACCATCTATTGATCAACGAGCTAGTCAACTAGAGGCTTACTAGGGACATCGTGTTGTCTATGTATCCACACATGTATCTGAGTTTCCTATCAATACAATTCTAGCATGGATAATAAACGATTACCATGAACAAGGAAATATAATAATAACCAATTTATTATTGGCTCTAGGGCATATTTCCAACAGTCTCCCACTTGCACTAGAGTCAATAATCTAGTTCACATCGCCATGTGATTAACACTCACAGGTCACATCGCCATGTGACCAACATCCAAGAGTCTACTAGACTCAATGATCTAATTCATATCACTATGTGATAAACACTCAAAGAGTTCTGGGTTTCATCATGTTATGCTTGTGAGAGAGGTTGTAGTCAATGGGTCTTGCCATATTTAGATCCCTATGTATTTCGCAAAACTTTATATCATAGATGCTGCTACCACGTTCCACTTGGAGCTATTCCAAATTATTGCTTCGTTATACGTATCCGGTATCTCTACTCAGAGCTATCTGGATAGGTGTTAAGGTTGCATCGACGTGACTCTTTATGTCGAACTCTTTATCACCTCCATAACCGAGACACATTTCATTATTCCTCTAAGGATAATTTTGACCGCTATCTGGTGATCCACTCCTAGATCACCCTTTGTACCCTATTGAAAGACGCGTGGCAAGGCACACATCAGGTGCGGTACTCAGCATGGCATACCGTATAGAGCCTATGACAAGAGCATAGGGGACGACCTTCGTCCTTCCTCTTTCTTCTGCCGTGGTCAATCTTCGAGTCTTACTCAACTTCACACCTTACAACTCAGGTAAGAACCCCTTCTTTGACTGATCTATTTTGAACTCCTTCAAAAACATGTCAAGGTGTGTGTTCTTTGAAAGTATCATCAGGCATCTTGATCTATCTCTATAGATCTTGATGCCCAACATGTAAGCAGCTTTATCCAGGTCTTCCTTTGAAAATCACTCTTCAAACAACCGTTTATGATTTCCAGAAATTCTACATTATTTCGGATCAACAATATGTCATCCGCATATACTTATCAGAAATGTTGTACTGCTCCCACTCACTTTCTTGTAAATACAAGTTTCTAGTATAATTGTATGAACCTAAAAGCTTTGATCACTCCATCAAAGCATATATTCCAACTCCGAGATGCTTGCTCTAGTCCATAGAAGGATCGCTGGAGCCAGCATACCTTTTAGCATCCTTAGGATCGACAAAACCTTTTATTGTATCACATACAACTTTTTCTTACGAAAACTGGTAAGAAAACTTGTTTTGACATCCATCTGTTAGATTTCATAATCGAAAAATACAGCTAATGCTAACATGATTCCGATGGACTTAAGCATCGCTACGGGTGAGAAATTCTCATCGTAGTCAACTCCTTGAACTTGTGAAAAGACTCTTTCCCATAAGTCGAGCTTCATAGACGGTAACAATACCGCCCACGTCCGTCTTCTTCTTAAAGATCCATTTATCTCAATGGCTTGCCGATCATCGGGCAAGTCCACCAAAGTCCATACTTTGTTCTGATACATGGATCCTATCTCGGATTTCATGGCTTCTAACCATTTGTCGAAATACGGGCCCACCATTGCTTCTCCATAGCTCGTAGGTTCATTGTTGTCTAACAACATGATATCTAAGACAGGATTACCGTACCACTTAGGAGTAGTACATATCCTTGTCGACCTACGAGGTTCGATAGCAACTTGATCCGAAGCTTCATGATCACTATCATTAACTTCCTCTTCAACAGACGTAGGCGCCACAGAAAACATCTTTCTGTGTTGCATCACTCTCTGGTTGAAGTAAAGGTTAGACAACCTCATCAAGTTCTATCTTCCTCCCACTCAATTCTTTCGAGAGAAACTCCTTCTCCAGAAAGGACCCGTTCTTAGCGACAAACAATTTGCCCTTGGATCCGAGATAGAAGGTGTACCCAACTATCACCTTTGGGTATCCTATGAAGATGTGTTTGTCTGCTTTGGGTTCGAGCTTCTCCGGCTGAAGCCTTAAGCATCGCAGCCCCAAACATTACAAAACGACAACTTTGGTTTCTTGCCAAACCAATGTTCACACGATGTCGTCTCAACGGACTTAGATGGTGTCCTATCTAAAGTGAATGCAGCTATCTTTAACGCATAACCTCAAAATGAAAACGGTAGATCGGTAAGAGACATCATAGATCGCACCATATCTCATAAGGTTCGCTTACGACATCCGGACACACCATTACCCTGTTGTGTTCCAGGTGGCTTCAACTGTGAAACAATTCCACAATGTCTTAAGTGATTGCAAAACTCATAACTCAGAAATTCTCATTGATCAGATCGTGGGAATTTGATCTTCTTGTTATGATGGTTCTTAACTTCACTCTGAAATCGCTTGAACTTTTCAAACGTTTCAGACTTGTGCTTCATTAATTAGATATACCTATATCTACCCAAATTGTGAGTGAAGATGAGAAAATAGTGATATCCACCGCATGCTTCAAATCTCATTGGATCACACGCATCAGCATGCATGATTTCCAACAAATCACTTGCCCGTTTCATTGTACCTGAAAACAGGGTCTTAGTCATCCTTCCCATGAGGCATGGCTCGCATGTGTCAAGTGATTCAAAATCAAGTGACTCCAAACATCCATCGACATGGAGTTTCTTCATGCATCTTACGCCAATATGACCTAAGCGGCAGTGCCACAAGAAAGTGGTACTATCATTATTAACTCTACATCTTTTGGCGTGAACATGTGTATTACCACGACCGAGATTCAATGAACCATTCGCATAGGGTGCATGACCATGAAAGGTATTATTCATGTAAACAGAATAACCATTATTCTCTAATTTAAATGAATAACTGTATTGCAATGAACATGATCTAATCATATTCATGCTGAACGTGGACACCTGATAACATTTATCTAGGTGCAATACTAATCCCGAAGGCAGATGCAGCGTGCGATGGTGATCTCATCAACTTTGGAAACACTTCCAACACTCATCGTCACCTCGCCCTTAGCCAGTCTCCGTTTAGTCCGTAGCTTTTGCTTCAAGTCACCAATATCAACTGAACCGATATCCAATACCCTAGTGCTACCAGGAGTACTAGTGTGGTACACATTAATAACACGTATATACTTTATTGAAGCTGCCAGCCTTCTTATCTACCATGCATTTGGGGTAATTCCGCCACCAGTGACTATTCCCCTTACAATAGAAGCACTTAGTCTCGGGTTTGGGTTCAACCTTGGGTTCCTTCACTGGAGCGGCAACTGGTTTGCCATCCATGAAGTTTCCCTTCTAGCCCTTGCCCTTCTTGAAACCATGGTCTTGTCAAACCATCAACACTTGATGCTCCTTCTTGATTTCTACCTTTTGCGGTCTTAAGCACCGCGAACATCTCCGGGATCAACTCCATCCCTTGCATGTCATAGTTCATCACGAAGATCTAGTAGCTTAGTGATAGTGGCTAGAGAACTCTATCAATCACTATCTTATCTGGAAGTTTAACTCCCACTTGATTTAAGTGATTGTTGCACCCAGACATTCTAAGCACATGCTCACTAGCTAAGCTATTCTCCTCCATCTTGTTGGCAAAACAACTTGTCAGAGGTCTCACACCTCTCAACACGGGCATGAGCTTGAAATCCCAATTTCAGCTCCTGGAACATCTCATATGTTCTATGGCGTTCAAAACGTCATTGGAATCCTGATTCTAAGCCGTAAAGTATGGTGCACTAAATTATCATGTAGTCATCAGGATGTGTCTGTCAGGTGTTCACAACATCCACAGACGACGTTGTAGGGGTTTGCACATCGAGCGGTGCATCAAAGACGTAATCCTTCTGTGCAGCAGTGAGGACACTCCTCGGACTACGGACCTAGTCCGCATCATTGCTTACAATATCTTTCAACTTAATCTTTCTCTAGGAACGTATTGAAATGGGGAGCTATAGCGTGAGCTATTTATCTACAACATATGTGCAAAGACAATTTAGACTATGTTCATGATAATTGAGTTCATCTAATCAAATTATTTAATGAACTCCCACTCAGATAGACATCCCTCTAGTCATCTAAGTGAAACATGATCCGAATCGACTAGGCCGTGTCCGATCATCACGTGAGACGGACTAGTCAACATCGGTGAACATCTTCATGTTGATCGTATCTTCTATATGACTTATGCTTGACCTTTCGGTCTTCCGTGTTCCGAGGCCATGTCTGTACATGCTAGGCTCGTCAAGTCAGCCTAAGTGTTTTTGCTGTGTAAATCTGGCTTACACCCGTTGTATTCGAACGTTAGAATCTATCACACCCGATCATCACGTGGTGCCTCGAAACAACGAACCTTCGCAACAATGCACAGTTAGGGGGGACACTTTCTTGAAATTATTACAAGGGATCATCTTATTTAAGGTACCGTCGTTCTAAGCAAATAAGATGTAAAACATGATAAACATCACATGCAATCAAATAGTGACATGATATGGCCAATATCATTTTGCTGCTTTTGATCTCCATCTTCGGGGCTCCATGATCATCGTTGTCACCGGCATGACACCATGATCTCCATCATCATGATCTCCATCATCGTGTCTTCTTGAAGTTGTCTCGTCATCTATTACTTCTACTACTATGGCTACCGCTTTAGCAATAAAGTAAAGTAATTACATGATGTTTATGTTGACACACAGGTCATAAATAAATTAAGACAACTCCTATGGCTCCTGCCGGTTGTCATACTCATCGACATGCAAGTCGTGATTCCTATTACAAGAACATGATCAATATCATACATCACATATATCATTCATCACATCCTTTTGGCCATATCACATCACAAGGCATACGCTGCAAAAACAAGTTAGACGTCCTCTAATTGTTGTTGCAAGTTTTTACGTGGCTGTTATAGGTTTCTAGCAAGAACGTTTCTTACCTACGCGAAAACCACAACGTGATATCCCAATTTCTATTTACCCTTCATAAGGACATTTTTCATCGAATCCAATCCGACTAAAGTGGGAGAGACAGACACCCGCTAGCCACCTTATGCAACTAGTGCATGTCAGTCGGTGGAACCAGTCTCATGTAAGCTTACGTGTAAGGTCGGTCCGGGCCGCTTCATCCCACGATGCCGCCGAATCAAGATAAGACTAGTAACGGCAAGTAAATTGACAAAATCGACGCCCACAACTGCTTTGTGTTCCACTCGTGCATAGAAACTACGCATAGACCTACCTCATGATGCCACTATTGGGGATCGTAGCAGAAATTTAAAATTTTCTACGCATCACCAAGATCAATCTATTGAGTAATCTAGCAACGAGGGGAAGGAGAGTGCATCTACATACCCTTGTAGATCGCTAAGCGGAAGCGTTCAAGTGAACGGGGTTGATGGAGTCGTACTCGTCGTGATCCAAATCACCGATGATCCTAGTGCCGAATGGACGGCACCTCCGCGTTCAGCACACATACAGCCCGGTGAAGTCTCCTACGCCTTGATCCAGCAAGGGTAGAAGGAGAGGTTGGGGAAGAATCCATCCAGCAGCAGCACGACAGCGTGGTGGTGGTGGAGGAGCGCGGGACTCCAGCAGGGCTTCGCCAAGCACTACGAGAGACGAGGAGGGAGAGGGGTAGGTCTGCGCCAACAGGGGAGGAACTTCATCTGTTAGGCTGCCCCTTTGCCTCCACTATATATAGGGGGAGAGGGAGGGCTGCGCCCCCACCTAGGGTTTACACCCTAGGGGTGGCGGCAGCCCCAATCCCCATCTGGGGTGGCGGCCAAGTGGGGGGGAGTGGGAGGCGCACCAGGCATGGGCCTTAGGGCCCATCTGCCCTTAGGGTTTGCCCCCTCTTCCCCTTAGGCGCATGGGCCTTGGTGGGGAGGCGCCCCAGCCCACCTAGGGGCTGGTCCCTTCTCACACTTGGCCCATGTATGCCTCTGGGGCTGGTGGCCCCTCCCGGTGGACACCCGGACCCCTCTGGTGGTCCCGGTACACTACCGGTGACGCCCGGAACACTTCCGGTGGCCAAAACCATACTTCCTATATATCAATCTTTACCTCCGGATCATTCCGGAACTCCTCGTGACGTCCAGGATCTCATCCAGGACTCCGAACAACATTCGGTAACCGCGTACATACTTTCCCTATAACCCTAGCGTCATCGAACCTTAAGTGTGTAGACCCTACGGGCTCGGGAACCATGCAGACATGACCGAGACAACTCTCCGGCCAATAACCAACAGCGGGATCTGGATACCCATGTTGGCTCCCACATGCTCCACGATGATCTCATCGTGTGAACCACGATGTCAAGGATTAATCAATCCCGTATACAATTCCCTTTGTCTGGCGGTACGATACTTGCCCGAGATTCGATCGTCGGTATCCTGATACCTTGTTCAATCTCGTTACCGGCAAGTCTCTTTACTCGTTCTGTAACACATCATCCCGTGATCAACTCCTTGATCACATTGTGCACATTATGATGATGTCCTACCGAGTGGGCCCAGAGATACCTCTCCGTTTACACGGAGTGACAAATCCCAGTCTTGATTCGTGCCAACCCAACAGACACTTTCCGAGATACCTGTAGTGTACCTTTATAGCCACCCAGTTACGTTGTGACGTTTGGCACACCCAAAGCACTCCTACGGTATCCGGGATTTGCACAATCTCATGGTCTAAGGAAATGATACTTGACATTAGAAAAGCTTTAGCATACGAACTACACGGTCTTGTGCTAGGCTTAGGATTGGGTCTTGTCCATCACATCATTCTCCTAATGATGTGATCCTGTTATCAACGACATCCAATGCCCATGGTCAGGAAACCATAACCATTATTGATCAACGAGCTAGTCAACTAGAGGCTTACTAGGGACATAGTGTTGTCTATGTATCCACACATGTATCTGAGTTTCCTATCAATACAATTCTAGCATGGATAATAAACGATTATCATGAACAAGGAAATATAATAATAACTAATTTATTATTGCCTCTAGGGCATATTTCCAACATGTGGCACACTAACAAACAAAGACACAAATAATACAAGACGCTCCAAGCAAAACACATATCATGTGGTGAATAAAAATATAGCTCCAAGTAAAATTACCGATGGAAGTAGACGAAAGAGGGGATGCCTTTCAGGGCATCCCAAGCTTTGAATTTTTGGTGTCCTTGGATTATCTTGGGGGTGCCATGGGCATCCCCATGCTTACGCTCTTGCCACTCCTTGTTCCATAATCCATCAAAAGATTGCACCCAAAACTTCAAAACTTCACAACACAAAACTCAATAGAAATATCATGAGCTCTGTTAGAGAAAGAAAACAAAAGACCACTTCAAGGTGCTGTAATGAACTTATTCTTTATTTATATTGGTGTTAAACCTACTGTATTCCAACTTCTCTATGGATTATAAACTATTTTACTAGCCATAGATTCATCAAAATAAGCAAACAACACACGAAAAACAGAATCTGTCAAAAACAGAACAGTCTATAGTAATCTGTAACTAACGAAAATTCTTGAACTCCAAAAAATCTACCAAAATTAAACGGCCTAGAAAATTTGTTTATTGATCAGCAACAATTGGGATTAGTATTTTATCACGTTCTGGTGATTTTTAATATTTCGGGCACTGAGCGCAAAGTTTCTGGAAATTACAGCAAGATCAAATAACTATCATCCAAGAAGATCCAATAGGTCTAACTTGGCACAAACACTAATTAAAACACAAAACCACATCCAAACATAAGGTAGATGGGTTATTTATTCCAAAACAGAATAAAAAACTAAAAAACTAAAAATAAAATTGGGTTGCCTCCCAACAAGCGCTATCGTTTAACGCCCCTAGCTAGGCATAAAAGCGAGGATAGATCTAGGTATTGCCATCTTTGGTAGGCAATCCATAAGTGGCTCTCATGATAGTTTCATATGGCAATTTTATTTTCTTTCTAGGGAAGTGTTCCATGCCCTTTTTAATGGAAATTTAAATCTAATATTCCCTTCCTTCATATCAATAATCGCACCAACCGTTCTAAGGAAAGGTCTACCAAGAATAATAGGGCAAGAAGGATTGCAATCTATATCAAGAACGATAAAATCTACGGGCACATAATTCCTATTTGCAACAATAAGAACATCATTAATTCTTCCCATAGGTTTCTTAATAGTGGAATCCGCAAGATGCAAGTTTAGAGAGCAATCATCAAAATCACAGAAATCTAGCAAATCACACAAAGTTTTGGAAATAGTGAAGACACTAGCACCCAAATCACACAAAGCATAAAACTCATGATCTTTAATTTTAATTTTTATAGTTGGTTCCCACTCATCATAGAGTTTTCTAGGGATAGAAACTTTCAACTCAAGTTTTTCTTCATAAGATTGCATCAAGGCATCAACAATATGTTCGGTAAAGGCTTTCTTTTGACTATAAGCATGAGGAGAATTTAGCACGGATTGCAACAAGGAAATACAATCAATTAAAGAGCAACTTTCATAATTAAATTCCTTGAAATCCAATATAGTGGGTTTAGCAACATCTAGGGTTTTATTTCTTTCAATCCCACTTTCATCAGTTTCATCATAAAGATCTAAATACTCCGAATTTTTGGAACGCCTTCTAGGTCAAGGAAGATCATATTCAGTTTCATCAAGATTCATATTGCAAAACAAAGATTTTATAGGTGACACATCAATAACTTTTAGATCTTCGTCTTGATTTTCATATGAATTGGAAGAACACACTTTAATAAAGTCATCTTTCGTAGCACGCATCCTAGTGGTTCTTTCCTTGCACTCATCAATGGAAATTCTCATAGCTTTGAGAGACTCATTGATATCATGCTTAGGAGGAATAGATCTAAGCTTTAAAGAATCAACCTCAAGAGAAATTCTATCAACGTTCCTAGCCAAATCATCAAGTTTAAGCAGTTTCTCTTCAAGCAAAGCATTAAAATTCTTTTGTGAATACATAAACTCTTTAACACTATTCTCAAATTCAGAGGACATCTTATTAAAATTTCCATAAGAGTTGTTGTAGGAATTTCCATAATTATTAGAAGGATTACTAGGATAAGGCCTAGGATTAAAATTCCCTCTATGCGCATTGTTACCAAAATTATTCCTACCAACAAAATTCACATCCATAGAGTCATTATTATTCTCAATCAAATTAGACAAAGACATATCATTAGGATCAGAAGAAGCACTCTTAGTAGCAAATAATTTCATAAGTTCATCCATCTTTCCACTCAAAAAATTAATTTCTTCTATCACATGCACTTTTTTATTAGAAGATCTTTCAGTGTGCCATTGAGAATAATTAACCATAATATTATCTAGGAGTTTAGTAGCATCTCCTAAAGTGATTTCCATAAAAGTGCCTCCCATGGCCGAATCTAAAAGATTTCTAGAAGCAAAATTCAATCCGGCATAAATATTTTGTATAATCATCCACAAATTCAAACCATGAGTAGGGCAATTACGTATCATTAGTTTCATTCTCTCAGAAGCTTGTGCAACATGTTCATGATCAAGTTGCTTAAAATTCATAATGTCATTTCTAAGAGAGATGATCTTAGCAGGAGGAAAATACTTAGAGATAAAAGCATCTTTGCACTTGGTCCAAGAATCAATACTATTTTTAGGCAAAGACGAAAACCAAGCTTTAGCACGATCTCTAAGTGAAAAAGGAAATAGCTTCAATTTAACGACATCATTATCGACATCTTTTTTCTTTTGCATATCACATAAATCAACGAAGCTATTCAGATGAGTAGCGGCAGCTTCACTAGGAAGGCCGGCGAATTGATCTTTCATAACAAGATTCAACAAGGCAGTATTGATTTCACAAGATTCGGTATTGGCAAGAGGAGCAATCGAAGTGCTAAGGAAATCATTATTGTTGGTATTGGTGAAATCACACAATTTGGTAGTATCTTGAGCCATCGCAACAAACAAGCAATCCAACACACGAGCAAACAAAAGGCAAGCGAGAAAAAGGAAAACGGAGAAAGAGAAGGAGAAGGAGATTGGGAAAGAGAGGGCGAATAAAACGGCAAGGGTGAAGTGGGGGAGAGGAAAACGAGAGGCAAATGGCAACTAATGTAATGCAGGAGATAGGGATTGTGATGGGTACTTGGTATGTTGACTTTTGTGCAGACTCCCCGGCAACGGCGCCAGAAATTCTTCTTGCTACCTCTTGAGCACTGCGTTGGATTTCCCCGAAGAGGAGAGGATGATGCAGCAAAGTAGCGTAAGTATTTCCCTCAGTTTTTGAGAACCAAGGTATCAATCTAGTAGGAGGCCACACGCAAGTCCCTCATACCTACACAAAATGATAGCTCAACGCAACCAACGCGATTAGGGGTTGTCAATCCCTTCACGGTCACTTACGAGAGTGACATCTGATAGAGATGATAGATAATATTTTTGGTATTTTTGATATAGAGATGCAAAACAAAAAGTAAAAGGCAAAGTAAAAAAGCAAAGCAAGATTAAAGTGATGGAGATTGATATGATGAGAATAGACCCGGGGGCCATAGGTTTCACTAGTGGCTTCTCTCAAGAGCATAAGTATTCTACGGTGGGTGAACAAATTACTATTGAGCAATTGACAGAATTGAGCATAGTTATGAGAATATCTAGGTATGATCATGTATATAGGCGTCACGTCCGAGACAAGTAGACCGACTCCTACCTGCATCTACTACTATTACTCCACTCATCGACCGCTATCCAGCATGCATCGAGAGTATTAAGTTAAAAACAGAGTAAGCCTTAAGCAAGATGACATGATGTAGAGAGATAAATTCATGCAATATGAAATAAACCCCATCTTGTTATCCTCGATGGCAACGATACAATACGTGCCTTGCTGCCCCTTCTGTCACTGGGAAAGGACACCGCAAGATCGAACCCAAAGCTAAGCACTTCTCCCATGGCAAGAAAAACCAATCTAGTAGGCCAAACCAAACTGATAATTCCAAGAGACTTGCAAAGATAACCAATCATACATAAAAGAATTCAGAGAAGATTCAAATATTATTCATAGATAGACTTGATTATAAACCCACAATTCATCGGTCTCAACAAACACACCGCAAAAAGAAGATTACATCGAATAGATCTCCACAAGAGAGGGGGAGAACATTGTATTGAGATCCAAAAAGAGAGAAGAAGCCATCTAGCTGCTAACTATGGACCCGAAGGTCTGAGGTAAACTACTCACACTTCATCGGAGGGGCTATGATGATGTAGAAGCCCTCCGTGATGACGGCCCTCTCCGGGGAAGCTCCGGAACAGGCCCCAAGATGGGATCTCGTGGATACATAAAGTTTCGGCGGTGGAATTAGGTTTTTGGCTCCATATTTGATCGTTTGGGGGTATGTAGGTATATATAGGAGGAAGGAGTACGTCGGTGGAGCTCCGAGGGGCCCACGAGGCAGGGGGCGCGCCCTAAGGGGGCGCGCCCCCCACCCTCGTGACCGCCTCGGGACTCCCTTGGAGTAGGGTCCAAGTCTCCTGGATCATGTTCGGTGAGAAAATCATGTTCCCGAAGGTTTTATTCCGTTTGGACTCCGTTTGATATTCTGTTTCTTCGAAACACTGAAATAGGCAAAAAACAGCAATTCTGGGTTGGGCCTCCGGTTAATAGGTTAGTCCCAAAAAATAATATAAAAGTGGAAAATAAAGCCCAATATAGTCCAAAACAGTAGATAATATAGCATGGAGCAAAGAGCGGGTCTGGTGAGTCAATACAAGAATATCGTCAAGCGCTCCCGAGGCTGTGCAAGGAGCGGGTCTGGTGAGTCAATACAAGGAGATTTTACCCAGATTCGGGCCGCGAAGATGTGCAATACCCTAGTCCTGCTTTGTTTGTATATTTGAGTACTGTTCTTGAGTTCTTGAACTAGCTGCGGTGCATGCCTAGCCCAAAAGTCTGAATCCTTCCTCAGTACGCCTCGAGCCTCCTTTTATAGGTCAAGGGGGTCGCCAAAGTGGCACACAGGAGGTGGAAAGTATATACAGTGTACAAGCTTATCGCCTGACATCACAGGACAAATGCATTTAATGTGCTACTTAGGTGTCCTCTGTCTTTATTGGGGACGGCTACGGAGCCCGTCCCGTCCGTCGCCGCTTCTCCTTGCTTCAACACACGTCCAGGCCAACGAGGCATGCAATGCCATGTAGGCTGGCAAGCTGTTGAGCTGGTGCGGTGGCGGGGTCTTCATGAAGATCCGCATGCCACCATGCAGGTGCCTGACTAGCTGGCCTAGAAGCCACGTGCTGCCACATTGGCACTTGCTTAGTTGGTGGGTCGGCCGCTGAGCTGGGTCAGCAATGGGCCGGCAAAGCCTTGCCGTGGTCTTGCTAATATCCCTGGCAAGGGTCTTGCCGGGGTCTTGCGAGCGCCCTCGGCAAGGATCTTGCCGGGGCTTCATGGGTGTCTTCGGCAGGAGCCTTGTCGGGGCCTCGTGGGTGCCCTTGGCAAGGGGCCTTGCCAGTGTTTTGTGTTCTGGTCCTCATCTAGGCTTCGCAAGCCTTTTATCTTCACAAAGATCTACACGCCACTATGCAGGCGCCTCCCGTGCCTTGGCTCCAACATTGTCGACGGTATCGGAACTCTCAGGCTCAAGGGTGGCGGCCTTGCTGGTGTTGGGTAAGTTGCCCCAGCAAGGCTCTTGCCGGGACTACGTAGGCCACCCCAGCAAGGCTCTTGTCGGGGGAAGCCTATCTTGTCCCCTCGCTCTTCATGCCTCAGGCTTGAGCGCTGTCCTGGTAGTCTTGCATCTCTGCTTCCTCTTCCCTGCCAGGCATGGCTGCAGGTGCGGCTACGACTGCCCGTGCACAAGTAAAGGGGTACAAAAAGGGCCCATGCTTTTGTACACCGACACTTTGGGTTTCAGGATTTGGATGCACAAGATCCTAGGCAAGCACCACATGTTGGACGATCTATAACAATATAACTTCTATACAAAAATACCCAAACATAACTCATTACGTTGTCTTCCTTGTCCAACTTCAACTAATTTTCTCAAGTTTGAAAATAATTAATGGGGCTCACGATCATAGAAGATGTCCAAGATAGTATATTTATATGTGAAATCTCTCTTCCTTCAATATTCTTTCATGAATTGTTCAAGTGACTAATGATGTGTTTGCTAACTTTCAATAAATTTTACCACCTATACTTCTTATATGTGAAGTCATTACTCCCCATGGGATAAGCATATGAAACGTATATAATTTCAGATTTATGATATTCAACTCACTCAACCATTTACTCATATATATATATATATATATATATATATATATATATAAGTGAAGCACGAGAGTAATTGGCAAACTACTCCAAAAAGATACAAGTGAAGATCAATTAGTAGTCAAATAATTAAGTAGCTATGTGAAGACTCTATCTCATAAAAAATAGATCTTAAGTATCTTATTCAAATATAAAGCAAAACAAAATGAAATGACATTCCAAGGATAGCACATATCATGTGAAGAAGCAAAAACTTAGGCTCAACCAAAACTAACCGGTCATTGTTGAAGAAGAAATGTGGGATGCCAACCGGGGAATCCCCAACCTTAGATGCTTGAGACTTCTTGAAATATTAACTAGGGGTGCCTTGGGCATCCCCAAGCTTGAGCTCTTGTGTCTCCTTAATTCCTCTCATAGCACGGTTTCCCTAATTTTTAAAATCTTCATCCACACAAAACTCAACAAGAACTCGTGAGATAAGTTAGTATAAATCAATGCAAAACTTTATCATTCTCTACTACAGAAAATCACTGAAATTATAATTTGACATTTCATACTAAATGCATCTACATATTTAATAATCCTATCCTCAAATAGAATCATTAAACAAGCAAACACATGCGAAAAATGCAATCATAACAACAATCTGTCTAAAGAGAACAATTTGTAAAGGATTAAGGAAGATACATACTTATTTAACTCAAAATATTATGAGACTTTACCGTACTGTAGAAAATTTATCATAGCTCATTCTGTCAAAATTTCATTATTTTATCAAATTCTAAATTTTCTAGAGAATTTACGCAATAGTGTGCAACTTTCTGTATTGAAACAGCAACTCATGTACTTGCAAACTAAGCATGGTGAAGGCTATCCTTGACATTTTTATTGAAATAAAAGATACAGAACCTCATTATAAATAAAATCAAGAAAATATCAACAAAATAAAATTACACTCCAAGCAAAACACATATCATGTGACGAATAAAAATATAGCTCCAAGTAAGGTTACCGATAATGTTGGAGACGAAAGAGGGGATGCCTTCTGGGGCATCCCCAAGCTTAGTTGCTTGGGTATTCCTTTAATATTACCTTGGGGTGCCCTGGGCATCCCCAAGCTTAGGGTATTTCCACTCCTTAATCTCCTCATGTTGATATCTCACCCAAAACTTGAAAACATCAATCACACAACACTTAACGGAACTTCGTGAGATAGGTTAGTATGATAAACAAATCATTCACTTGGGTACTGACAAAGACAAGATTCATAATTTTTCTCACACAATTTCTACTGTACCTTATTATTTCCACAATTTATATTGCTTAATATAAGCTATGGAAATACTAAAACAAGCAAACTATGCATTGAAAACAGAATCCATCAAAAACACAACAGTCTGTAATGATCTAAATAATCACCATACTGATACAACTCTTAAAATTTTGAGAAATTAGGAAAACATAGGAAATTTGTATCTTAAAATGTGTAAAAAATGCATATCAAAATCATGTTCCACTGAATTTCAGAAATTATTGGACTGGCCGCAAAATTTTCTGTCTTTGCACAGAATCAAGTCAACTATCATCCACACTATCCCAAAGGCTTTACTTGGAACTTTATTGAACAAAAAGCTATAAAACATAATTAATATAGTTGATTAATCATGTGAACACACAAAAACGTAGGTAGGAATATTGGGTTGTCTCCCAACAAGAGCTTTTCTTTAATGCCTTTTTAGCTAGGCACGATGATTTCAATGATGCTCACATAAAAATAAAGAATTCAAACATAAGGGAGCATCATGAAGAATATCAGTAGCACATTTAAGCCTAACAAACTTCCTATTCATAGGGATTTTGTGAGCAAAACAACTTATGGAACAAGAATCAACAAGCATAGGAAGGCAACACAAGAATGACTTCAAAACTTTCAACACATATAGGATAGCACTATTCTGATCCCGGGATCAGAATAGTTATTTAGATCACGGTGCACTCTATAAGGGGCAATCAGTTGTTCTTGAGATTCAACCGAACCGGCACAAATACAATGGAGGAAAAAAGAAAAAGAAAAACGATCTCCCACCCACACCCGACCCACTCACGCACTCCCCCCTCCCCACGATCCCCACCGGCCCACCCCCCGCCCGATCCCCACCTTCCCCGCAGGAAGCAGCACTGCCGGCCACCGGAACCGCAGCCCACACCCACGCACGCTGCCATACGCCGGTCGCCGCCGTCCCACGATTCCCTTGCGCCGCCGGGCCCTGGATCCACGAACGCCGCTGCCAAGCAGTGGAGCCAGCGCGCCGCCGCCATGCCCGGCAAGCCTCCTACCGCCGCCGCCGCTTGGATCCAGCCACCTCAGCACCTCGGAACCCCCGCGTGTTGTTCGCCGGGCCATGGATTCCGAGCGCTGCCGCCGCCGGGGTGCTGGCTCCCCTACTCCATCACCACTATGAACTCTGCTCCCCCGTGCGCCTCCAGGACTCCCGCACCCCCACACACCGCCACAAACTCCACCACCCCATGCCCGAGCCTCCCCTCTTTCCCGAGCGGCCCTGCCACCGAGCCACACCTCACTAGAATGCGGGTGCATGCCACAACACCTCCCCTCCCCCAAGTCCGTGCGCCCCTATGCGAGCTCCTCCCACATCGACGGCCAACTGCCCTGCCACTGCCGCTTGACAGTTCTGCGTAGCTCCTCTGAGCCTCCGTCCCTTCCTAGTCTTTCCGGAGCAGTTGCTCTCGAACCGGCCGGCGGCCGCCATTCTTTTCCCCCTCGGCTTTCTTTGCCATGGATGTGTGCATGCATGCTATGTGCGTGAGTGCGCTACAGCAATTTCTGTAAAAGAAGCATTTTCAATTGGGCAAAATTAGTTGATGGTTGTTGAAGTTCAGACATTTGTACTGGTGACGTTCAGTAATTATAGATTGAGAAGTAGTGCGTGCCGTCTGGTGCCCACAAGGTGTTTGTGTTTGTGTGCCACTGGCTGCTACACACCCTGTGTTGTTGCTGCTGCTTTAACTTTTACATTTTTTCAGTGACTTGCAAAAAAAATTCCTTCGGATATATGCGATCCAGTACACTTGTTCTACTAAGTAGCAGGGTAGGTGCTTCTTAGCGGCCACGCATGTGAAATCTGTTTGCTGATTTCACTTGATGGCATGTACAGAAGTTCAAAAAGAAAAAACGAGATATCACTAGGGAAAAAAAATGAGAGATCACTTAGGGTTGGAGTTAAAAAAGCATCAAATTTCTTTTGAAATCCCCACCAGCTCAAAGAAAACAACCAAAAGTGTGGTCTCTTGTTAGAAAGGGATGATAGTACCTTTCAGTTATCTCACCATGGTTTTCAATTACACTCCTTCAAGAATGACAAACAGAAATGTTGAAGTTCAATTAAAACAAGTGAGCATTTTCTAAAAGTCAAAGTTTGTACAAATTATTTTTCCCAAGGATCAGAACAGAAACAAATAATGTTAGTGCGACGCTACATATGTATGTTGGTACCAAGCTTTATGATGTATTGGTGTGCTATACTTGATGATGTATTGTTTGTGCATGTAGCACACGAAGTGTATTTGTATTGTTCTGTGGAGTTTGCTTGAATTTCAATAGCCTGTGAAGTTCATGTTTCCGAAATTCCTAAGTTCACGTGTACCATATACTGAAGAAATTCATAAACAAAAAATAGAGACCGCCTAGGCCATTTCACCAACAGCAAAAAAAGCCTAAAAATGTCGCGAGACAAAAAAAATTCACAAGATATAACATAGTAAGTTCATAGAAAGTGGAAAAACATAAATTTGTTTTGTAAGTTTAACCATTTCTAAAAAATACTTGAAGTTCAAATTTAATAATCAGGTTGTTCAATGTTTATCACAAACTTGTGATTTCCCCCGTTACTGTAGAATAAAACAAGAAGTAAAATAAAAATAAAAAAGGAGATGTCCGAAAAGTTTATAAAAAAGGGTGTTTCTACATTTTACTAAAAAATGGAGAAGTTCAAATTTAATAAACAAAGAAGTTCAAAATGTTTATTCCAAAACCAAGAAGGTCAAATTAAAAAAACCGAGCAGTTTAAAAAGTTTGTAAACATGGATTTACCCCTGTTTTTTTAAGATCTAGAAGTTCAATTTTAAAGAAGTGAGCGGTTCGTTGTTTATTACACAACTAGGACTTTTCCCTTTACTAGTGAATAACACCAAGAAGTCCTAATTAAAAAAATGAAGTTGTTTTGATGTTTATAAAAATCTAATATTTTCCTCCATACTAAAGATTAAAACCAAGAAGTTCAATTTTAAAAAAATTAAGTAGTACAATGCACATTAAAAACTCAGTTTTTTCTTGTTACTAAATAATAATACCAAGAAGTTCAATTTTTAAAAGCACAGCAGTTTGATATTTATTTGAAAACTCAATTTTTTCCGGTAACTAAAGAATAAGACCAAGAAGTTCTGTCTGAAATAATGAAGAAGTTCTATTAAAATAAACCTAGAACTTCAAATTTAAAAACGGAGCGGCTCGATGTCTATCATAAGGTATGATTTTTTCGTTACTAAAAGAAATAAAACCAGGAAGTCCATACTAAAAAGATGGAGAAGTTCGATGATTATAGAAAACTCAGATTTTCCTAGTTATTAAAGAATGGAAGCCAGTTCAAAAATAAAATAACAAGAAGTTCAACTTTTAAAAAATAAAGCGCTTCAAAATTTCATAAAAAGATTAAGAAAATAAAACCAGGAAGTCCATATTAAAAAGATGGAGAAGTTTGATAATTATAGAAAACTCAGATTTTCCTCATTATTAAAGAATGGAAACAAGAAGTTCAAAAACAAAATACCAAGAAGTTCCACTTTTAAAAAATAGAGCGCTTCAAAATTTCATAAAAAAGATTAAGAAATAGAACCAGGAAGTCCATATTAAAAAGATGAAGATGTTGGATGATTATAAAAAACTCAGATTTTTCTCATTATTAAAGTATGGAAACAAGAAGTTCAAAAATAAAATAACAAGAAGGTCAACTTTTAAAAAATAGAGCACTTCAAAATTTCATAAAAAGGGATTGAGAAAATAAGATTAAACATTTATAAAAAAACTCTGATATTTTCACGTAACCGAGAGAATTGATAACTGCGAGAAGTTCACGTACTACACGGTGTGCATTTTGTATTAAAAAAATAAAAAAGGAATGTCTAAAAGTTTTGTTGTAATAAGTTCAACTCCTCCGTCGGAGAAAGTTTTAAAAATTTTATTGTGAGAGAGGTTTGCACAAAAAGAATATCATTTATGTAACACGGACGAACGTATAAGAAAATTACAAAAAAAATACAAAAAGAATGGAAACAAGAAGTTCAAAAATAAAATAACAAGAAGTTCAACTTTTAAAAATAGCGTGCTTCAAAATTTCATAAAAAGGGATTGAGAAAATCAGATTAAAAAATCATAAAAAAACTCAGATATTTTCACGTAACCGAGAGAAGTTCAGATTGATAACTGCAAGAAGTTCACGTACTACACGGTGTGCATTTTGTATTAAAAAAGAATAAAAAAGCAAAGTCTAAAAGTTTTGTTGTTATAAGTTCAACTCCTCCATCGGAGAAAGTAAAAAAAATTGTGAGAGACGTTTGTACAAAAGGAATATCATTTGTGTAACATGGATGAATGGATAAGAAAATTACAAACAAAAATACATCACAGAAGTTCAACGTGAAAACAGCAGGAAGTTCGACTACTATAGTGAATGAATTTCAGATGAAAAACAATTAAAATCGTCGGGAGTATGAAAAAACGATCAACACGGGAAAGTTGTGTGTTTACATCAGCTTTCCACCGGTATATTACTTCCTCAATTCCGGTGAGTATTCCGGTGAGTAGATGGAGAGCTACGGGAAAAAAAGCACGTGAAAAACAGAGTGAAGTTCAAGTAGACACGCCGAGAAGTTCAAGTTCTTCACGCGATGCATTTTCGATGAATATGTTTCGCGATAAAGGCAGAACGAATGATCTTGGCATTTTGGAAATTACTTGAAAACAGCTAGGAATCAGAGAAAACCGTCAACATGAAAAAGGTTCGCATTTACCGTAGCTTTTTAACGGTATATTATTTGCCTCATTCCGATAAAGTTTGTAGAAATTATAGCGAAAATACGTTTTTTGCCATTTTCGAAATTGAATTAAAACCGTAAAGAATTCGGAGAAACAATACATACCAAAAAGTTTTGCATTTGTTCAAGCTTTCCAACGCCATATCATTTGCTGCATTCGGACGTACTGTTAAAAAATGAGCTTGAAAATACGAACTCGGTAGGACTTGTACCGTTTTCTAAATTACTCTTAAACCGTTCAAAATTGGAAAAATGTTTCAACATGAAAATGTAGCGCATTTTCATAAGCTTTCCAATGCCATATCATTTGTCTCAATTGGATTAGCCGTTTATAAATGACATCGAAAATACGAACTCGGCTGTTCGGTTTGTGAAATTTTACATTTTTCCAAATTACTCTTTAACCATACGGAATTAGAGAAAACTTTCAACATGTGGAAGGAGCGTTTTTGCAGCAGCTTTCCAAGGCCATATTATTTGCCTCATTTCGATAAACGATTTAGAAATGCGATCGAAAATACGATTCATGTTTTTTGTGTGAAGAAAAAACGATTTTCAAAACTGCTCTTAAACCACTTACATTTTGACAAAAATTTAAGTTGGGTCATGATATTGGTGTCCATAGCTTTCTAACGGTATATTGCAAGCCCCGTTTTGGGCAATGTTGGCGGAAGTTCAACCTAGTTCAGAGGAAAGTTCAGCCTACTACTAGCGGGCAGGTCAGGTTGTGATCAGAATATTATTCTCATCCCGTGATCAGAATAGTGTTTATGTGTATATGTATATGTGTATATATCTAATTGGATGTAAGTTAGAATGAGTTATTATTGTTGATATTACCCTTGAGGTAAAAGGTTGGGAGGCGAAACTATAAGCCCCTATATCTTTCTCTGTGTCTGTAACTACAAGTATTGCGTGCGTGTTAGCAATTGTGAAAGACTAAATGATAGTTGAGTATGTGGACTTGCTGAAAAGCTCTGACATAGACTCTTTCTAATGTTATGATAAATTGTAATTGCTTCAATGACTGAGATTATAGTTTGTTGGTTCTCAATAGAGTTTCTGATTCATACTTTGCATTGTGAATGGATTATTACTTGAGCATAAGAGATCATATGACAATATCCATAAATGTTGCTGTTATGAGAATGATCATGATGCCCTCACATCCGTATTTTATTTTATCGACACCTCTATCTCTAAACATGTGGACATATTTATCGTTATCGGCTTCCGCTTGAGGACAAGAGTTGATACGTCCATTTTGCATCATGCTTTTATATCGATATTTATTGCATTATGGGTTGTTATTACACATTATGTCACAATACTTATACATATTCTCTCTTATTTTACAAGGATTACATAAGGAGGGAGAATGCCGACAGCTGGAATTCTGGGCTGGAAAAGGAGCAAATATTAGAGACCTATTTTGCACAACTCCAAAAGTCCGGAAACTCCACGAAAGTTATTTTTGGAAATAATAAAAAATACTGAGTGGAAGAAATACCATAGGGGGCCCACACCCTCGCCACGAGGGTGGGGGCGCGCCCTGAAGGAAATATGCCCTAGAGGCAATAATAAAGTTATTATTTATTTCCTTATATCATGATAAAAGTTTATTATTCATGCTAGAATTGTATTAACCGGAAACATAATACATGTGTGAATACATAGACAAACAGAGTGTCACTAGTATGCCTCTACTTGACTAGCTCGTTAATCAAAGATGGTTATGTTTCCTAACCATGGACAAAGAGTTGTCATTTGATTAACGGGATCACATCATTAGTTGAATGATCTGATTGACATGACCCATTCCGTTAGCTTAGCACCCGATCATTTAGTATGTTGCCATTGCTTTCTTCATGACTTATACATGTTCCTATGACTATGAGATTATGTAACTCCCGTGTGCCGGAGGAACACTTTGTGTGCAACCAAACGTCACAATGTAACTGGGTGATTATAAAGGTGCTCTACAGGTGTCTCCAAAGGTACATGTTGGGTTGACGTATTTCGAGATTAGGATTTGTCACTCTGATCGTCGGAGAGGTATCTCAGGGCCTCTCGGTAATGCACATCACTTAAGCCTTGCAAGCATTGCAACTAATGAGTTAGTTGCGGGATGATGTATTACGAAACGAGTAAAGAGACTTGCCGGTAACGAGATTGAACTAGGTATTGGATACCGACGATCGAATCTCGGGCAAGTAACATACCAATGACAAAGGGAACAACGTATGTTGTTATGCGGTCTGACCGATAAAGATCTTCGTAGAATATGTAGGAGCCAATATGGGCATCCAGGTCCCGCTATTGGTTATTGACCGGAGACGTATCTCGGTCATGTCTACATTGTTCTCGAACCCGTAGGGTCTGCACGCTTAAGGTTTTGATGACAGTTATATTATGAGTTTATATGTTTTGATGTACCGAAGGTTGTTTGGAGTCCCGGATGAGATCACGGACATGACGAGGAGTCTCGTAATGGTCGAGACATAAAGATTGATATATTGGAAGCCTATGTTTGGATATCGGAAGTGTTGCGGGTGAAATCGGGATTTTACCGGAGTGCCGGGAGGTTACCGGAACCCCCCGGGAGCTATATGGGCCTTAGTGGGCCTTAGTGGAAGAAGAGGAGAGGCGGCCAGGGCTGGGCCGCGTGCCCCTCCCCCCTAGTCCGAATAGGACAAGGAGAGAGGTGGCCGGCGCCCCCCTCCTTCTCTCTCTCTCTTTTCCACCTCGCGAATCCTATTCCAACTAGGATTGGGGGAGAAGTCCTACTCCCGGAGGGAGTAGGACTCTTCCTGGCGCGCCCTATGATGGCCGGCCGGCCTCCCCCTCTTGAACCTTTATATACAGAGGTAGGGGCACCCCAGAGACACACAAGTTGATCCACGTGATCATATTCTTAGCCGTGTGCGGCGCCCCCTTCCACCATAGTCCTCGATAATATTGTAGCGATGCTTAGGCGAAGCCCTGTGACGGTAGTACATCAAGATCGTCACCACGCCGTCGTGCTGACGGAACTCTTCCCCGACACTTTGCTGGATCGAAGTCCGGGGATCATCATCGAGTTGAACGTGTGCTAGAACTCGAAGGTGCCGTAGTTTTGGTGCTTGATCGGTCGTGCCGTGGAGACGTACGACTACATCAACCAAACACTTCTGTTGTCGATCTACAAGGGTACGTAGATCACACTCTCCCCTCTCGTTGCTATGCATCACCATGATCTTGCGTGTGCGTAGGAAATTTTTGAAATTACTACGTTCCCCAATAGTGGTATCAGAGCCTAGGTTTTATGTGTTGATGTTATATGCACGAGTAGAACACAAGTGAGTTGTGGGCGATATAAGTCATACTGCTTACCAGCATGTCATATATTGGTTCGGCGGTATTGTTGGACGAAGCGGCCCGGACCGACATTGCGCGTACGCTTACGCGAGACCGGTTCTCCCGACGTGCTTTGCACATAGGTGGCTTGCGGGTGACAGTTTCTCCAACTTTAGTTGAACCAAGTGTGGCTACGCGCGGTCCTTGCGAAGGTTAAAACAACACCAACTTGACAAACTATTGTTGTGGTTTTGATGCGTAGGTAAGATTGTTTCTTGCTTAAGGCCGTAGCAGCCACGTAAAACTTGCAACAACAAAGTAGAGGACGTATAACTTGTTTTTGCAGGTCATGTTGTGATGTGATATGGTCAAGACATGATGCTAAATTTTATTGTATGAGATGATCATGTTTTGTAACCGAGTTATCGGCAACTGGCAGGAGCCATATGGTTGTCGCTTTATTGTATGTAGTGCAATCGCGTTGTAATGCTTCACTTTATCACTAAGCGGTAGCGATAGTCGTGGAAGCATAAGATTGGCGAGACGACAACGATGCTACGATGGAGATCAAGGTTTCGCGCCGGTGACAATGGTGATCATGACGGTGCTTCGGAGATGGAGATCACAGGCACAAGATGATGATGGCCATATCATATCACTTATATTGATTGCATGTGATGCTTATCTTTTATCCATCTTATATTGCTTTGATTGACGGTAGCATTATAAGATGATCTCTCACTAAAATTATCAAGAAGTGTTCTCCCTAAGTATGCACCGTTGCAAAAGTTCTTCGTGCTGAGACACCATGTGATGATCTGGTGTGATAGGCTCTACGTTCAAATACAACGAGTGCAAAATAGTTGCACACACGGAATACTCAGGTTATACTTGACGAGCCAAGCATATGCAGATATGGCCTCGGAACACGAAGACTGAAAGGTCGATCGTGAATCATATAGTAGATATGATCAACATAGTGATTTTCACCAATGAAACTACTCCATCTCACGTGATGATCGGACATGGTTTAGTTGATTTGGATCACGTGATCACTTAGAGGATTAGAGGGATGTCTATCTAAGTGGGAGTTCTTTAAGTAACTTGATTAATTGAACTAAAATTTATCATGAACTTAGTACCTGATAGTATCTTGCTTATGTATGTTTGATTGTAGATAGATGGCCCGTGCTGTTGTTCCGTTGAATTTTAATGCGTTCCTTGAGAAAGCAAAGTTGAAAGATGATGGTAGCAATTACACGGACTGGGTCCGTAACTTGAGGATTATCCTCATTGCTGCATAGAAGAATTACGTCCTGGAAGCACCGCTGGGTGCCAGGCCTGCTGCTGGAGCAACACCAGATGTTATGAATGTCTGGCAGAGCAAAGCTGATGACTACTCGATAGTTCAGTGTGCCATGCTTTACGGCTTAGAATCGGGACTTCAACGACGTTTTGAACGTCATGGAGCATATGAGATGTTCCAGGAGTTGAAGTTAATATTTCAAGCAAATGCCCGAATTGAGAGATATGAAGTCTCCAATAAGTTCTATAGCTGCAAGATGGAGGAGAACAGTTCTGTCAGTGAGCATATACTCAAAATGTCTGGGTATAATAATCACTTGATTCAGATGGGAGTTAATCTTCCAGATGATTGCGTCATTGACAGAATTCTCCAATCACTGCCACCAAGCTACAAGAGCTTCGTGATGAACTATAATATGCAAGGGATGAATACGACTATTCCTGAGCTCTTCGCAATGCTGAAAGCTGCGGAGGTAGAAATCAAAAAGGAGCATCAAGTGTTGATGGTTAACAAGACCACTAGTTTCAAGAAAAAGGGCAAAGGGAAGAAGAAGGGGAACTTCAAGAAGAACAGCAAGCAAGTTGCTGCTCAAGAGAAGAAACCCAAGTTTGGACCTAAGCCTGAAACTGAGTGCTTCTACTGCAAGCAGACTGGTCACTGGAAGCGGAACTGCCCCAAGTATTTGGCGGATAAGAAGGATGGCAAGGTGAACAAAGGTATATGTGATATACACGTTATTGATGTGTACCTTACTAATGCTCGCAGTAGCACCTGGGTATTTGATACTGGTTCTGTTGCTAATATTTGCAACTCGAAATAGGGACTACGGATTAAGCGAAGATTGGCTAAGGACGAGGTGACGATGCGCGTGGGAAACGGTTCCAAAGTCGATGTGATCGCGGTCGGCACGCTACCTCTACATCTACCTTCAGGATTAGTATTAGACCTAAATAATTGTTATTTGGTGCCAGCATTGAGCATGAACATTATATTTGGATCTTGTTTAATGCGAGACGGTTATTCATTTAAATCAAAGAATAATGGTTGTTCTATTTATATGAGTAATATCTTTTATGGTCACGCACCCTTGAAGAGTGGTCTATTCTTATTGAATCTCGATAGTAGTGACACACATATTCATAATGTTGAAGCCAAAAGATGCAGAGTTGATAATGATGGTGCAACTTATTTGTGGCACTGCCGTTTAGGTCATATCGGTGTAAAGCGCATGAAGAAACTCCATACTGATGGACTTTTGGAACCACTTGATTATCAATCACTTGGTACTTGCGAACCGTGCCTCATGGGCAAGATGACTAAAACACCGTTCTCCGGTACTATGGAGAGAGCAACAGATTTGTTGGAAATCATACATACAGATGTATGTGGTCCGATGAATATTGAGGCTCGTGGCAGATATCATTATTTTCTCACCTTCACAGATGACTTAAGCAGATATGGGTATATCTACTTAATGAAACATAAGTCTGAAACATTTGAAAAGTTCAAAGAATTTCAGAGTGAAGTTGAAAACCATCATAACAAGAAAATAAAGTTTCTACGATCTGATCGTGGAGGAGAATATTTGAGTTACGAGTTTGGTGTACATTTGAAACAATGCGGAATAGTTTCGCAACTCACGCCACCCGGAACACCACAGCGTAATGGTGTGTCCGAATGTCGTAATCGTACTTTACTAGATATGGTGCGATCTATGATGTCTCTTACTGATTTACCGCTATCGTTTTGGGGTTATGCTTTAGAGACGGCCGCATTCACGTTAAATAGGAAACCATCAAAATCCGTTGAGACGACGCCTTATGAACTATGGTTTGGCAAGAAACCAAAGTTGTCGTTTCTGAAAGTTTGGGGCTGCGATGCTTATGTGAAAAAGCTTCAACCTGATAAGCTCGAACCCAAATGTAGCGACCCGACCCAAAATGGATCGAAGTCTCTGTGCTTAAGTGTCATCCCTGGATCGGTATGCTGACACACACACAGTACTCAAAGGAATTATAACAGAGTTCAATCACACTTTATTACATCGAGGTTCTCAAAAGAGTATTTATTACAATAATATGGCCAAAGGCCATCTAAAATAAAATAACTGCGGAAGCATCGAAGGTAAATGAGTCCATCCAACTCCACGGCAAACTGAGTGCAGAACAACGACCTATCGCACCTTTAATCTTCGTCGGAAAAGTCTGCAACATGAGACGTTGCAGCCGTGTAGGTCAGCACATGGAATATGCTGGCAATTTCACACCATAGAATAATAATAAATGAAAAGATTATCTCTATATGCAAATTTAGCTGCTGGAGGCTCTAAGTTTAATTTTTGCATAAAGGCAATTTTACCCTACAACAAAGGAATATTTTTTTTATTACTATTAAGTTAAAATGCCATTACTGAGAAAGTTTCCTCCAACTCAATCCCAAAAATTCCCAAGTTATTAGTAACCCAATAATTTCATTAAAAAGAGTGAAGAGATCAACCAATAATTCACTTCTAGATACTCAAGTTGTCCATAACCGGGGACACGGCTAATCATGATTAGTTTGTACACTCTGTAGAGGTTTGCGCACTTTTCCCCACAAGACTCGACCACCTCCATGATCGGAAGATCGAGACATAGCCTTTCAGAAGCGTTTCCCCTTAACCCTGGGTAGACCGGTACACCTACTTTCCCCTACATCAGCTAGTCTACCACGGAAAGAGGTCACACAACTTACTCAACTATGCCAGAGCCCATAATGGCTTGTGGCTGCACACGGAAGTTTCTAGGCATGAAATATCTTATGATCCCTGTGAGCCTGGGTGGCGGACCTAGGGTAATCACACGGGTACTCCGGGATTCCCCTTGGGCAAGCACTGGTTTCTCCAGGTGCCCCAAATAATCCACCCAGATGTGTATTAAAGTTGCCACCTTAGGTTATCCCAAAATTATTATCTCTCGCAACTTGCATGAATCACACATACCAATCCCCATCTACGAGCAGGGCTAAGCAATATATGATATAACGAATATTCCCGCGGTGATCAAAAGGTCATAGGTTCCTACCACATGAACTACATAGCATAACCACATGTTCCCAATCCTACTCATGCAATCTTTGAGGGTTAAACTAATGCATAGTAAAAACTGGGTATTAAAAATTATGATCAAGGTGTGAACTTGCCTTGCTGACGTTCGTTGAACTGTAAAGATTCGTAGTAGCAAGCTTCGCACTCCGGATGATCTAGCGTAAGTAAGCAATAACATACATAAGCATACAAGCAAATATCCAAAAAGTAAAAAAATGAAAGACTTCGAAAAACTCCAAAACAACTAAATAAAGTTTCTGTACAGAAGTAATTTTTATAGTAGCAAAAATATGTGTGTTTGGGTTTAACAGAAAGTACACGTTACGAGCTTCGATTTGCAAAAAGAATCACCTCAAACGGAGTTACGAAACTCGAGATATGGCCTAACAAAGTTTGAATTCGGATATGTTTGAATTCAAAAATTTAAAATTTTCAAAAATATTTTTCGTTTGGTTCTCTGGATAGAGGGGATTTTTATGAAACCGTAGGAAAAAGAATCAACTAATTCGGATCTATAGACTAAAAGATATACAAGAAACAAGAATTGGTATATTATCTGAGATTGAAAAAAATACTGGAAAAGGAGAAAAAATTAGCCTGGGTGTTCACCGGACTTGTCGCCAGAGACGAGGAAGAAGGCGGCTCCGATGTGCTTCGGCGAAGTATGCGTGCGGGACGGTGTAGAGGACGATGAGGTGAACCTCTTAAACAAGTTGTGGTGGTAGATTGCCTCCTGTACACACCGTGAAAGGTCGCCGGAATTCGCGAACTCCGGCGAGCAATTGGAGAGGTTAGAGAGAGGGAAAAACTCCAGAAGGAGAGGGCTTCGGACGAGGGGTGAGAGGGGCTGCCAGGGGTGCTTTATATAGGGCTTGGGGAGGTCTGAATTCAAGCAGACAATGGAGTATAATGGTGGCTGTTTCTCTGCCTCGTAATGGCCATTACAGGCGACTCCAAGGCACACTGAGGAGGGCAAAGGGACGAGGGAGGCGAGGGGATTCCGTTCAGAGCGGTTTTGGAGCGAGGGAGAGGAGGGCAGGGGGTGGGGCGTTGGGTGGGAGTGCTGCGTACGTGCTCTCTGTGAACGAACGAGGTAAGGAAGAAGATGACCAGGTTGGGTCGTTAGGAAGGATGGGCCTGCTGGGCTGCATTTTTTTTTAAACATTTTTTTTCTTTTTTATAGAAGCAATGAAACAACGAAAAAACAAATAAAAGTTAGCCTAAAAATCCCAAAAAATTCACATAGTTATATGGTCTTATATATGACCTAGTGAACTTTTATCTCGCTTAAAAATGCAAGTTTTCAAAAAAAAATCTATGCTAATAAAATAAATTGGAAATAAAACTCAACAAATATATTTTCGTTCCAAATTCAATTTCCAATATTTTCTTTTCCGATTTTGAAGAAGTCATTTTATCTTCTCTCTTTATATTTTTTTTATATATAATGGAAATGAATTTTTTTTGTGGAACCAAATTTGATCCAAACTCCCAACTTCGAAAAAAATTCAAAATTGGTTTTTAGGGAAACTTCCAACTCTCTCTTTTGGTCCTTGAGTTGCTCAAAGTTCCTTGGATCAAAAATCAAATAAAACAAATGGAGGAACAAAATGCATGAATCATGGATGCATATGAATGATCTATTTATAAACATCCAAATTGAAAATTGGGATGTTACACCAAATCGGAGAAATGTGTCTTCATAGGATATCCAAAGGAAACTATTGGATACACCTTCTATCACAGATCCGAAAGCAAGACTTTTGTTGCTAAGTTCGGAAACTTTCTGGAGAAGGAGTTTCTCTCGAAAGATGTGAGTGGGAGGAAAGTAGAACTTGACGAGGTAATTGTACCTGCTCCCTTATTGGAAAGTAGTACATCACAGAAACCTGTTTCTGCGACACCTACACCAATTAGTGAGGAAGCTAATGATAATGATCATGAAACTTCAGGACAAGATACTACTGAACCTCGTAGATCAACCAGAGTGAGATCCGCGCCAGAGTGGTACGGTAATCCTGTTCTGGAAGTCATGCTGCTAGATCATGAGGAACCTACGAACTATGAAGAAGCGATGGTGAGCCCAGATTCTGCAAAATGGCTTGAAGCCATGAAATCTAAGATAGGATCCATGTATGAGAACAAAGTATGGACTTTGGCTGACTTGCCCGATGATCGGCAAGCAATTGAGAATAAATGGATCTTCAAGAAGAAGACTGACGCTGATGGTAATATTACTGTCTACAAAGCTCGGCTTGTCGCAAAAGGGTTTCAGCAAGTTCAAGGGGTTGACTACGATGAGACCTTCTCACCCGTAGTGATGCTTAAGTCTGTCCGAATCATGTTAGCAATTGCCGCATTTTATGATTATGAAATTTGGCAGATGGATGTCAAAACTGCATTCCTGAATGGATTTCTGGAAGAAGAGTTGTATATGATGCAACCGGAAGGTTTTGTCGATCCAAAGGGAGCTAATAAAGTGTGCAAGCTTCAGTGATCCATTTATGGACTGGTGCAAGCCTCTCAGAGTTGGAATAAACTCTTTGATAGTGTGATCAAAGCATTTGGTTTTGTACAGACTTTCGGAGAAGCCTGTATTTACAAGAAAGTGAGTGGGAGCTCTGTAGCATTTCTGATATTATATGTGGATGACATATTACTGATTGGAAATAATATAGAATTTCTGGATAGCATAAAAGGATACTTGAATAAGAGTTTTTCAATGAAAGACCTCGGTGAAGCTGCTTACATATTAGGCATAAAGATCTATAGAGATAGATCAAGACGCTTAATTGGACTTTCGCAAAGCACATACCTTGACAAGATTTTGAAGAAGTTCAAAATGGATCAAGCAAAGAAAGGGTTCTTGCCTGTGTTACAAGGTGTGAAGTTGAGTCAGACTCAATGCCCGACCACTGCAGAAGATAGAGAGAAAATGAAAGATGTTCCCTATACTTCAGCCATAGGCTCTATCATGTATGCAATGCTGTGTGCCAGACCTGATGTGTGCCTTGCTATAAGTTTAGCAGGGAGGTACCAAAGTAATCCAAGAGTGGATCACTGGACAGCGGTCAAGAACATCATGAAGTACCTGAAAAGGACTAAGGATATGTTTCTCGTATATGGAGGTGACAAAGAGCTCATCGTAAACGGTTACGTTGATGCAAGCTTTGACACTGATCCGGACGATTCTAAATCGCAACCGGATACATGTTTACATTAAACGGTGGAGCTGTCAGTTGGTGCAGTTTTAACAAAGCGTCGTGGCGGGATCTACATGTGAAGCGGAGTACATAGCTGCTTCGGAAGCAGCAAACGAAGGAGTCTGGATGAAGGAGTTCATATCCGATCTAGGTGTCATACCTAGTGCATCGGGTCCAATGAAAATCTTTTGTGACAATACTAGTGCAATTGCCTTGGCAAAGGAATCCAGGTTTCACAAAAGGACCAAGCACATCAAAAGACGCTTCAATTCCATCCGGGATCTAGTCCAGGTGGGACACATAGATATTTGCAAGATACATACGGAGCTGAATGTAGCAGACCCGTTGACTAAGCCTCTTCCACGGGCAAAACATGATCAGCACCAAAGCTCCATGGGTGTTAGAATCATCACTGTGTAATCTAGATTATTGACTCTAGTGCAAGTGGGAGACTGAAGGAAATATGCCCTAGAGGCAATAATAAAGTTATTATTTATTTCCTTATATCATGATAAAAGTTTATTATTCATGCTAGAATTGTATTAACCGGAAACATAATACATGTGTGAATACATAGACAAACAGAGTGTCACTAGTATGCCTCTACTTGACTAGCTCGTTAATCAAAGATGGTTATGTTTCCTAACCATGGACAAAGAGTTGTCATTTGATTAACGGGATCACATCATTAGTTGAATGATCTGATTGACATGACCCATTCCATTAGCTTAGCACCCGATCGTTTAGTATGTTGCTATTGCTTTCTTCATGAATTATACATGTTCCTATGACTATGAGATTATGTAACTCCCGTGTGCCGGAGGAACACTTTGTGTGCAACCAAACGTCACAATGTAACTGGGTGATTATAAAGGTGCTCTACAGGTGTCTCCAAAGGTACATGTTGGATTGACGTATTTCGAGATTAGGATTTGTCACTCCGATCGTCGGAGAGCTATCTCAGGGCCCTCTTGGTAATGCACATCACTTAAGCCTTGCAAGCATTGCAACTAATGAGTTAGTTGCGGGATGATGTATTACGGAACGAGTAAAGAGACTTGCCGGTAACGAGATTGAACTAGGTATTGGATACCGACGATCGAATCTCGGGCAAGTAATATACCAATGACAAAGGGAACAACGTATGTTGTTATGCGGTCTGACCGATAAAGATCTTCGTAGAATATGTAGGAGCCAATATGGGCATCCAGGTCCCGCTATTGGTTATTGACCGGAGACGTATCTCGGTCATGTCTACATTGTTCTCGAACCCGTAGGGTCCGCACGCTTAAGGTTTCGATGACAGTTATATTATGAGTTTATACGTTTTGATGTACCAAAGGTTGTTTGGAGTCCCGGATGAGATCACGGACATGACGAGGAGTCTCGAAATGGTCAAGACATAAAGATTGATATATTGGAAGCCTATGTTTGGATATCGGAAGTGTTCCGGGTGAAATCGGGATTTTACCGGAGTACCGGGAGGTTACCGGACCCCCCCGGGAGCTATATGGGCCTTAGTGGGCCTTAGTGGAAGAAGAGGAGAGGCGGCCAGGGCTGGGCCACGCGCCCCTCCCCCCTAGTCCGAATAGGACAAGGAGAGAGGGGGCCGGCGCCCCCTCGTTCTCACTCTCTTTTCCACCTCGCGAATCCTATTCCAACCAGGATTGGGGGAGAAGTCCTACTCCCGGAGGGAGTAGGACTCCTCCTGGCACGCCCTATGATGGTCGGCCGGCCTCCCCCTCTTGAACCTTTATGTACGGAGGCAGGGGCACCCCAGAGACACACAAGTTGATCCACGTGATCATATTCTTAGCTGTGTGCGGCGCCCCCTTCCACCATAGTCCTCGATAATATTGTAGTGGTGCTTAGGCGAAGCCCTGCGACGGTAGTACATCAAGATCGTCACCACACCGTCGTGCTGATGGAACTCTTCCCCAACACTTTGCTGGATCGGAGTCTGGGGATCGTCATCGAGCTGAACATGTGCTAGAACTCGGAGGTGCCGTAGTTTCGGTGCTTGATCGGTCGGGCCATGGAGACGTACGACGACATCAACCAAACGCTTCCGTTGTCGATCTACAAGGGTACGTAGATCACACTCTCCCCTCTCGTTGCTATGCATCACCATGATCTTGCGTGTGCATAGGAAATTTTTGAAATTACTACGTCCCCCAATACGCCCTACCCCCCTGGTGCGCCCCCTGCTTCGTGGGCCCCTATTGGCCCTCCGGAGCCCATCTTCTGCTATATGAAGTCTTTCGTCCGAAGAAAAATCATAAGCAAGCTTTCGGGATGAGACTCTGCCGCCACGAGGTGGAACCTTGGCGGAACCAATCTAGGACTCCAGCAAAGCTGTTCTGCTGGGGACACTTCCCTCCGAGAGGGGGAAATCATCGCCATCGTCATCACCAATGCTCCTCTCATCGGGAGGGGGCCAATCTCCATCAACATCTTCACCAGCACCATCTCCTCTCAAACCCTAGTTCATCTCTTGTATCCAATTCTTGTCTCTAAGTCTGGGATTGGTACATGTAGGTTGCTAGTAGTGTTGATTACTCCTTGTAGTTGATGCTAGTTGGTTTATTTGGTGGAAGATCATATGTCCAGATCCTATATGCATATTAATACCCCTCTGATTATGAACATGAATATGCTTTGT
This sequence comes from Triticum monococcum, assembly GCA_034509565.1. Taxonomy (NCBI): domain Eukaryota; kingdom Viridiplantae; phylum Streptophyta; class Magnoliopsida; order Poales; family Poaceae; genus Triticum; species Triticum monococcum. The sequence continues at coordinate 51,608,188 of CM067842.1, forward strand.
GAGTAGTTACGTTTCTTCCTGAGGACATGGGAGAAGTCTTGCTATTAGTAGTCATGTGAATTTGGTATTCGTTCGATATTTTGATGAGATGTATGTTGTCTCTCCTCTAGTGGTGTTATGTGAAGGTCGACTACATAACACTTCACCATTATTTGTGCCTAGAGGAAGGCATTGGGAAGTAATAAGTAGATGATGAGTTGCTAGAGTGACAGAAGCTTAAACTTTAGTTTATGCGTTGCTTCGTAAGGGGCTGATTTGGATCCATATGTTTCATTCTATGGTTAGGTTTACCTTAATACTTCTTTTGTAGTTGCGGATGCTTGCAATAGGGGTTAATCATAAGTGGGATGCTTGTCCAAGTAAGGACAGCACCCAAGCACCGGTCCACCCACATATCAAATTATCAAAGTACCGAACGCGAATCATATGAATGTGATGAAAACTAGCTTGACAAGAATTCCCATGTGTCCTCGGGAGCGCTTTTCTCTATATAAGAGTTTGTCCAGCCTTGTCCTTTGCTACAAAAAGGATTGGGCCACCTTGCTGCACTTTATTTACTTTTGTTACTTGTTGCTTGTTACAAATTATCCTATCACAAAACTATCTGTTACCTATAATTTCAGTGCTTGCAGAGAATACCTTGCTGAAAACCGCTTATCATTTCCTTCTGCTCCTCGTTGGGTTTGACACTCTTACTTATCGAAAGGACTACGGTAGATCCCCTATACTTGTGGGTCATCACGCACCCCCTCTTTCGAAGGAGGTTGCTCGCCGGATTCCGAAGCCGCATTGGTCTCCGGAATCGTATCCGGCTGAGGGCCGAATTGAATATGGCCCTCCTCGCCCGTCTCCCTGGGGATCTATTCCCCCATGTGTCTGGCGGTAGAGGTCTCGCCCTCCAGCGCCTCCCTAACAGCGTCCTGAGCCTCTCCCCGGACTGGAGCGGCCCTTCGAGACAGCACCTCAGTGTCGTCCTTGGCCTTGGGAGAGTCAGCGGCCGGCGGAGACTCGCTGGCCATCCCCTTTGAATCCAACGAACCCCCTGATGAGGATCGCTGGGAGCTGTCGTGGGACGGACTGTAATAGCACAATTAACCATGTCAATACATTGAAGAGGAAAGGCTGGATATATGGGTATACGGAGTCATAGCACTTACGATGCAGCTTGAGGCTTAGTGCGGGGGCGTCACTTCGGACTGATGTTGACGTCCCACGTAGAGTTATCCGTGAGGGAGCCCTCCCTTTCTTGGACGTCCCCGCCTCCAGGTTCGTAGAGGCCGCCCTCTTTTTCCTTCCCTCATCAGGGGGAGGGTTGTTCTCCTCCTCCTCATCATCATCATCTTCGGCGACGGAGGAGCGGGTCTTGTCTTCGGACATCGCGTCTGAAGCGCCCTTGCGACAGGGGCCACTCCGGACCCCCTTGGCCTTCTTCTGCGGCGCCTTATAGGGCGCCGGCACCAGCATCTTCGCTAAACGTGGGATGACTGGTTCTTCAGGCAGCGGAGCCGGACACTGGATCCGCTTCGCCCTCTCCATCCAGTCCTGAAGAAGCAATAATAATAAAAGCTTAGATATCATCCTTGAAACAAGCAAGTAGGGGATGCGTTAAAATAACATACCTCGTTGGTGAGGTGGTTAATGTCGTGCCCACGGTCCGAATCTATGGCCGGCGGTTTCTCGTTGCCCTTAAAGAGCAACTTCTAGGCGTCTTCGTGAGTGGTTTCGAAGAGCCTCTTCAGAGTATGGTGCTTCTTCGGATTGAACTCCCATAGAGGGCGGCTTCGGCTTTGGCACGGGAGAATCCGGCGAACTAACATCGCCTGGATTACATCGACAAGTTTGACATCTTTGTCCACCATGCTTTGAACGCGCGTATGTAGCGCTATCAGCTCATCTGGCGAACACTAGTTCGGGCTCTTCTCGACCCAGTAGGTAAGTCGCATGGGAGCGCCGGAGTTGAATTCAGCAGCTGCAGCCCAGGTGGCGCCGCGGGGTTTCGTGATGTAGAAGCACTGTTTCTGCCATTCCTTTACCGGCTCCACGAAAGTGCCTTTTGGCCAGGAGACGTTGGCCAGCTTGCTCACCACCCCGTAATCCGTGTGCTGGCCATCCACCACCTTTGGCTTCACATTGAAGACCTTAAGCCATAGCCCGAAGTGGGGTTAGATGTGGAGGAAGGCCTCACACACGACGATGAATGTCGATATGTTGAGGAAGGAGTTCGGGGCCACATCATGGAAATCTAGCCCGTAATAATACATCAGTCAGCGGATGAAAGGGTGAAGTGGAAACCCTAGTCCATGGACGAAGTGAGGGAGGAAAACCACCCTCTCGGTAGGCTTCGGGGTGGGGACGACTTGCCCCTGGGCTGGAAGACGGTGGGCGATTTCCTTCGCCAAGTACCCGGCCGCCTGAAGCTCAGCAATGTCCTTCTCCTTGACGAAGGAGACCATCCACTTGCCTTGACCCCCGGATGAGGACATGGCCGGATACTTTCTGGAGATGTAGAAAGATGGGGACTTGGGCGCTGGAGCTCGAGGATGGAAGGGCACAAAGAGAGACGGTGTGGGTGAAGAAAGGGAATCCTTATCCCCTTATAAAGGCCATGAATATCAAGCGCCTCCCCACTCGCCTTAAACCTCGCCTATTCCCAAGGGCTGTGTAAACAGCACAGTTGGGTTACCCATACTCGTATTGATGAGAATCCCGCAATAAGCGGACACGATCTCTGCTTCGACAAGACGTGCCAATGGCGACCGCGTCTCGAAATGTGGAGCAGCAAGCGAAAAACGATTCGAAAATAATGACCGGGCAGACGTGATGTCGTGTTGCAAAATGTTGTCAGTGGATTGGACTTGTGGAATATTATACTCTCTGCGGTTGTGTGTACAGGTCCGGATACAATCATTACGTCCAAAGACAATCTTGGAGTTTGGAAAGGGGAACCCGCCTTGCAATGCTGAAGACAAATATGCGTGCCGGACTCCTCGTCATTGAAGCCAAGTGTGGCACCCCGGCTCAGAGAAACCGGAAACGCCCCGTATTCCAGCCTAGAGATCAAGGAGAAGTCTTCTGGAATACGGCACTGCTTAGCACAGAACAAATCAGCTCTTTATTGCAATCTATTGGGGTACAAGGGGATTACATCGGCATGGCGACACTACGCCTGCAACGGTTGCTCTATGCAAGCAGCAGAACAACACAACGCAGCGGAATGACTACTGACAGCGGAGAAGCGACGACGGTGGTGAACTCCACTCCGCAGGGACTCTGGCTGGAACGCTTATCCTAGCACGCAAACAAGGGATCCACGGCAAACAAGCAATCAAATCCGGCACAACCTGCAAACTGGCATGACACGCCAGGTCAGTACATTGAATGTACTTGCAAGCTCACAGCAACCAAAGCAATCAAGACAAACAATAGCATGGCAATTACAGGTTAACAAGGATTAACATGATACTATCAGATCAATCATAGCATGAACAAGATGATACAGCTAGAACAATACGAGCATGGCATAAACATATGAACATGATGATACTAGCATGCAACATGATGAAACAAGCATGCACCAACTTACTCTATTCGGGTTACCTCGTAACCATCACCTGTATCACTTACCATCACGGATATCACACAATCATCTCAGGATCCAATCAAGCTTGGTATTAACAATACCGTAGTAATCATTTATGACCACAAGGAGCTTGACTTTTACCCTTGACTCTTGCATAACATCCCCAAATATCCAACAAGTTGGTATTCACGATACCACAGTGGTCCTCTCACGATCACATAAATATCAACCAACTTCTTTCATCATCGAACCGGGGTTGTTATTAATCAAATTATTACTATTATTACTGTTGACCCATAGTGTGACCGACACGAACTGGGCCCTTATCCGCGGGCACGGCTATCGATAGATTAAACACACACTCTGCAGAGGTTAGCACACTGTACCCACACCACGGAACCTATGGTCTCGCACTCCCATACGTGCGGACACGGCATTCCGACAAAACCGATCTACTGCCATGACACTCTCCCGGCCACTCCGACCAACTCCCCTTTGGGCTAAGTCCTGGGTGGCCCTGTGCCTACCAAAGGCACCAATGGCCACCGTCGTGGCAAAACGGTCCGAAACGGGGACATCGGCTCAAAACCAAACATGGGCACACAAGGCTGATGCCGTCCTACCCGGCCAAGGTAGCGGCCGCGCCTAACCTTCCCTCACAGGAGGCACCGGCTAGAGGCATGACAATAGACCCAGTTAGGGCCTTCCCATAAGGCAAACGTGGTTGCACTGGTCAGCTCGATATGGTGGCACCATGACTCAGCCAACAGTTGTTCAAGTTCAATTTAATCCGGTTAAACTTGAATGCAATATGCTGAGCCATGATAAAATAACATGATGCAACTACAATGCATGAACATGATATCAAATAAGCATGGAGGTGCAACATAATCAACGAGCATAACAACAACATTTAATCATTTATCCAGATGAGCATGACATACTGACGAGCATGAATATCATAACTAGAACACTACTCATAGCATAACATGACCACTAACATCAACAATAAATATCATGCATAACGATAAACTACCATGCAAGCATTTAACCAACTGGGTGCAAAGGAACGTGCATAACAACGGTACTCGGAACAGACAATAGTCATGCACCGAAGACCATCACCGACATGTACTACTACCAAGCATGGCCAATATAATACTAGTATGAAGAACAAAATAACAGAGTGCAAGAAAACATAGCATCACGGTAAACACCGATCCATAAGCATAACCGAAATAACGACAGCAGTAGCAAAACAATCAAACAGTTATTAAAGATTCAAGTTGGAAACCAATGCTTCTGCATGGCTATCATGCGAATGGTGGTTGTGGCTTGCCTGGGGATGAAGAAGGCTCTGGGAAGAAGTGCGGAATGACCGCGGAAGGAATCGCCAGAAAGGGTACTCTCTCGGAGGGGGCTGATTGGGGCAAGGGCAAAATGGTCATTTCCAGTATGTCAAACCATAGTGAAAATGATACCAAAAGTTTGGGCTCGAAGATACGAAGAAGTGAGCGTTGGTTTCACCTCAATCGGAGTTACGTTTGCAGAGATATGAGGTGTGGAACACCAGGGACCAATCTGTGAATAAAACTTCCACAAACAAGTCCCTGGAGGCAAAAAATGAAAGCGCCTTCGGGCAGATTATACCTTATGAACAAGAAAACGTATTCACATCGAAGAACAACGAAAGTACGTTTCCTCAAAAGGTAAACGATTTACCGGAATACGCTTTCAGGAGAGAAAGGCGCCAAGGGGAAACGTGCCTCCACTTATCCACGTCAGCGGTGCGGCCTAGTCAAGGCGTGAGGCTGATGCGAGGGACCCACTGCCAGGGGGAGGGGCACGGGCGCTGTCCTCTTCCTCGCGCTGCCCCCCCCCCCCCCCCCCCCCCCGCACGGAACAGAGGAAGCAGGGGAGGGGCCGCGCTGCGGGCGGCCGTCTGGCCGGCTCCGGCCACCTCTCGCGGCGCTCGGCACACCGGCGAGCTCGGGGAAGAGAGGATCATCCATTCCTGGGGTGCACGGGCTCCGAGAGGGACCGAAACGGCGGCGGTGAGGGCTACGCCGGAGGAGGGCTTCGGGTGGAGATGGGGTTCTGGCCATAGTGGCTCCGGCGAGGGGAAGAGGGTCTGAGGAGGGTCGCCGGAGTAAGGGACTTCGGGTGGTGGTGGCTACAAGGAAAGGGAGGGCTCGACTCGCTCCAATTTAGGAGGAGGAGGCCGGCGGCCATGGCGACAGAGGGACGGCAGGAGAGCTTCTTGAGCTCGAGACAGAGGCTAGGCTGTTAGTCGGGAAACTTGGGAGAGACCAAAGTTTTTTTGTGCTGCTTACTACCTTGCAGCGTTTTCTTTCTTCCTCTTATTAACAGCAGAACTGAAAAACGGAAAAGGGGTTCGTGCCCGAGCTATTCGGCCGCGCCATCCCACGACCAACTCGCCACGCCCTCAATGCCGCCATGCACGTTTGGTTCGTGCTATCCCACAAAACGCGCACGGCCGCCTAAGCTACCTATCTGCTACTGAAGATTCGGTCAAGGCATAAACAGGCTCATGCACTTGTCGTTTTATTTGCTAAGCCTGAAGACTGAAACTAAAAAACCTACTAGCGACAGGATTACAAGGCCAACAATTATCCCCTTAATTCTGGCGCCCCAAAGAGACCTCCATGACACCGAGCTTCAGTCTCATTTCCAAGTACTTGACACGGCCCAGTGACTTGGTTAAAACGTCAGCAAGCTGGCCATCTGTGCTGATGTGCTCGATGTCTACCTTGCCGTCCTCAATGCATTCACGAATGAAGTGAAAACGAAGATCAATATGCTTACTCCGCTCGTGGTGCACTGAGTTCTTGGCCAGCTCGATTGCAGATCTGTTGTCCACAAGCAGTTTCACAGCCGCAGGTGGTTGTCCAAGTAATTCACCCAGCAATCTGCTTAGCCAGACTGCTTGACATGCAGCGTTGCAGGCTGTGATGTACTCTGCCTCGCAAGACGAGAGAGCAACCACAGCTTGCTTCTGTGAAGTCCAAGTGATGATGCTGGAGTCGAGGAAGAAAGCTACGCCCGTGGTGCTCTTCCTGTCGTTGACATCCCCAGCTAGATCGCTGTCACTGAAACCCACCAGCTTGGGCTCGCCACCGGAGCTCCCCTTGTATCTGCAGCCATACCCAACTGAGCCCTTGATGTAGCGCATAATCTGCCTCACCGCCGCCCAATGTGCCGCCGTGGGTGCCTGCATATACCTGCTCACCATCCCGACTGCGTGAGTGATGTCAGGACAAGTATTGCACAGGTAACGCAAACTTCCGACGATGCTCCGATAGCCTGTGGCATCCACCACATCGCCAGCTTCTCCCTTTCGCAGCTTCAGCCTATTTTCCATTGGCGTGTGACAGGGATTGCATTCATTCAGCCCTGCCGCCTCCAAGATCTTACGGGCGTACGCGCTCTGACAGATCGTGATCGTGCCCGCCTCCTGCTTGACCTCGACTCCCAGGTAGTAACTGAGAAGGCCGAGATCGCTCATAGCAAACAGGCTGTGCATCTGCTGCTTGAACGTGGCGATGTCGTTGGCGTCCGTGCCCATGATGATCAAGTCGTCCAGATAGACTCCGACGAGCAGCGCCGTTTTGCCCGTGCTCCTCCTGAACACAGCATGCTCCAGAGGACTTCGCTCGAAGCCGAGGGATGTCAAGTACGTGTCCAGCTTGGCATACCACGCTCGTGGAGCTTGATGCAGTCTGTACAGGGCCTTGCGCGGCCGGAGCACCTTGAGTTCCTCGCCGGAGACGATGTAGCCGGGCGATTTGTGCACGTAAACCTCCTCCTTGAGATCGCCGTTGAGGAACGCCGATTTGACGTCCATGTGGTGCACTTTCCACCCTTGGTGAGCGGCGAGTGCGAGCAGCAACCGCACGGTCTCCATGCGCGCCACCGGCGCGAAAACCTCGTCGTAATCTACGCCTTGACGTTGTGTGTATCCCTTCGCCACGAGTTGCGCCTTGTGCTTGATCACTTGTCCAGCAGGGTCCTTTTTTACCTTGAAAACCCACTTCAGCCCAATGATCTTGTGCCGGCGGGGAGCGCGGCGAGCTCCCACGTTTCGTTGTTGCAGATGGAGGCGAGCTCCACGTCCATCGCCTCCTTCCAACTTGGGTCGTTTAGAGCCGCGTCCGGTGATGCAGGCTCCTTTGCGGCCACCAGACACAGCTCGTCATCGACGAACTCCTCTGCATCGGCCGTCATCACGTAGTCATTGTAGATGGGGTTCGGCTTGACGATGTCGCCGCGTGCACGTGTGATCATCAGGTGCTGTGGCCGGCATGGTGGAGCAGCATCCTCCTCGTCGACGCCTACAGGGGTAGGGGAGAAGATCGGTGCGGAGCGTGGCGCCGTCCCTCCTGCATGTTGGAGTGGCGAGTGCACGCCGCTGCTCCTGGGCGTGGCGACGGCATCATGGGGCGTCTGCGTCGCTCCAGCAGCACTTTCAGGCGCCAGGTGCTGTCCAGTAGGGTTCTCTGCTGCACTCGTCGTGGTGTGGACGAACACCTCAACGTGAAACAGCCCCACATCCCTTTCTTCTTCGGCCTTGTCCCAGTCCCACCGCGCGCCCTCGTCGAACACAATGTCGCGGGAGACATGCACGCGGTTCCTGACGGGGTCGTAGACGCGGTACGCGGCTGAGCCCGGCTCGTAGCCGAGCAGCACCATGGGAATGCTCCGGTCCTCAAGTTTGGCCAGGTTCGGCTTCATCACCTTGACATGAGCTACACAGCCAAACACACGCAGATGACTCGCATCGGGCTTGTACCCATGCCATACCTCAAAAGGAGTCTGCCCATCGACGCTCTTTATGGGCGACCGATTTAGCAGGTACACTGCCGTGGTCACCGCTTCTCCCCAGAACCTCATAGGGACTCCCATCGACTTCATCAGGCTGCGCACGGTGGAGACGATCGTCTGGTTCCGGCGTTCCACAACGCCGTTCTGCTGTGGCGAGTACGGTGCCGTCAGTTGACGCCCGATGCCCTCGTCGGCGCAGTACATGGCGAAAGTGGCCACGGTGAACTCTCCGTCGCGGTCCGTCCGAAGCAGGCGTAGTTTTTGCCCGCTCTCCACCTCGGCTCCTGCCTTGAACCTCTTGATCGCATCAGCGGCTTGGTCCTTCGACTGCAGCAGCGTGAGCCACATGTACCGGCTCTTGTCGTCCACCAGCAGCAGGAAGTAACGCTTCCCTGCAGGTGTTGCTGGCGATATGGGGCCGCAGAGGTCACCATGCACAAGATCAAGCAGGCCCTCTGCCCGCCGCTTTGCCTGTAGTGGGAAGGATGCATGGCGCTGCTTTTCGACCAAGCAGCCGTCGTAGAGTTGCTCGACGTGCTCGATGCAAGGGAGACCGCGCACCATGCCGAGACGCCCAAGCTTCCGCAGTGCATCAAAGTTCACGTGACCGTACCGTGCGTGCCACCTCCAGGAGTCATCCGTGTGCACTGCTGCCAGGCACGCCGGCTTCGTGATGTCGAGGTCGACGACGTACAGCCGGTTGCGCGCCCGTGGCACCCTTGCAAGGAGACGTTGCTGTCTGTCGAACAGCTTCAAGACGCCATGGCCGATGTCGATCCGGCAGCCGTTCTCATCGAGCTGCCCCAGGCTGATGATGTTGCTGCAGAGACGGGGAATGTAGTACGCGTCGGTGAGCGCGCGGTGATCGCCGTTGTGGTAGGCGAACAAGATCGTCCCCCCCCCCTTGATTTCCACGACGGATCCATCCCCGAATTTCACCGTGCCTCCGATACTGGTGTCCAGGTCGGCGAAGACGTCACGCCGCCCAGTCATATGGTTGCTGGAGCCCGTGTCCAGGAACCAGGTGTCGTCGTCGTGGTCGGAGGAGGTGAGGAAGACACGTTCTTCTACAACATCGACGCGCGTCCCCGTCTGCGTGCCGGCGCTGGCAGTGGCGGCCATCATGAGCGCTGGCCCGTCATCGTCGCTGAGGGTGCACACGCGCGCCAGATGCAGCGTGGGCTGTTCTTCCTCTGCCGCGGCCAGGTGCACGTGCTGCTCCTTCTGCTTGCGTTCGCGGCGAGGCTCGGGGCAGTCCCGGGATATGTGTCCTGCATATTTATTGCAGTTGTAACACTTGATCCCGGACATGTCACGTTTGCCGTTGCCGCCGTTGGAGCCACGCCCGTGGTTGGCTCGGTTCTCCTGCTTGCCGCGGCCGCTTCCCTTGCCGCTGCCGCCGTTGGAGCAGGATCCTTGTCCCTGCTCCTTCTTCTTGGCCCGAGCCAGCCACTGCTCCTCCGTGAACAGCAACTGGGAGCCGGTCCCATCCGTGGTCCTGATCGCACACCTCTCCGCGGCCGACCGCAGCCGGCTGATCAGCTCTTCGACGGACATGCCGTTGAGCTCGAGGAGCATCTCGATCGAACACGCAATCTGCGAGTACTGCAGTGGCACTTCACGTAGAAACTTCTAAATGATCTTTACCTCATCAATGACGTCCCCAAGCGACCACAGGGTGTTGGCGAGGTTGGTGATGCGCATGCCGAAAGCGTCGAGTGTTTCGCCGTCCTTGAACGCGATCTGCTCGAACTCCTTTCGAAGCCGTTGTGCTGTCGCCTCGCGTGCACGATGCACGCCCATCCGCATCATCTTGATCGCCTCCCACGCTTCCGCGGATGTGTCCTTGACGGCTAGGACCGGCACCATCTCTCGTGGCACCGCACGAAGGAGTGCCGAGAGCGCCGCCATGTCCTTGCGATCGCCCGGCTCGCCCATGCCGGAGACGGCCTCCTAGAGACCTTGCGCGCGTAGGTTGATCTTCATGACCAATGCCCACTCGATGTAGTTCGTGGACGTGAGCGTGGGGTAGACGATGTTGCCGCCGCCGCGGCTCTCCTGGATGCCGCGCTCGTGGACGACGATCTCGTTGCCGCCCCTGCGCACCAGGCTTCGTCCGCGCTCCCACAGAGGCGGGGCACTCGTGTTGGCGTGCGCGCCGGGGATCTCGATGTGGCTCCCCTCTGCGCCTTGTCGCTGTCCTCCCCAGTCCTCTCGCCGCCTATCATGGCGGACTCACCGGATCCTTACAACGAGGCTCAAATGCCACTGTTAGTCGGGAAACTTGGGAGAGACCAGAGAGTTTTTTTGTGATGCTTACTACCTTGCAGAGTTTTCTTTCTTCCTCTTATTAACAGCAGAACTGAAAAACGGAAAAGGGGTTCGTGCCCGAGCTATTCGGCCGCGCCATCCCACGACCAACTCGCCACGCCCTCAATGCCGCCATGCACGTTTGGTTCGTGCCATCCCACAAAACGCGCACGGCCGCCTAAGCTACCTATCTGCTACTGAAGATTCGGTCAAGGCATAAACAGGCTCATGCACTTGCCGTTTTATTTGCTAAGCCTGAAGACTGAAACTAAAAAACCTACTGGCGACAGGATTACAAGGCCAACATAGGCAGGGCTCTGGGAGTGAGGTGAGGTGCGTGGTGTGCTCGGGAGGGGTCGGGGCTGGCTTAAATAGCCGTGGCAAGGCGGTTCGAGCTGGGTTGCCACCGCGGACGCGTGTGCTCATGGCCAAGCTCGAATGGCGACGAGGGGGAAGTGGACGATGGTCACGGAGACGAGAGGGGCTCGGGGACAAGAGAGGGAAGAAGCCACAGCGCCATTAATGCCTTGTCGGCACTGTGCTCCCGTGGACGCGCTCTGTTTCTCGACGGGGACGGGTCGTCGAGGAAGCAAACGGGGGGGGGCAAGAGCTCCATAGGGACGACGACGGCTCGGGGAGCACGCTGGACATGGCTAGGGTCCATGGGAACCAGCGCACAGAGAGGGAGAAGAAGACAGAGGAGCTGGAGCGCGCGGATGATATGCCAACACGGTGGTCACCACTGTGACCGGCAAGGAGAAGCTACCAAGGGCTGGCAAAGTTTGTCTGGAGGCTAGTCCTATCTCAAAAGTAAAATATAACGAGAAGGAGCCAAGGAGAGGAGTGTGGCATCGCTACAAGTTTGGTGTATCAGATTTGTCCAAGCACTGCTGATCAATAGAAACTTGATTGGGTCAAATGGAGTTGTCTGGGATGTTTAGGATAGGAAGGACTACGATCCTGTGAATTTTGGATGGAAATGGACCAATAATTAATATAGTTGCTTTACAACTAAGTAATCTGGTCCAGAATGAAGATCATGATGGTGCACTCAAATGGAGAAGCCACTTGAGCTGAAATTTGGCAAGGCAAGGTTATTTGATCATATGAAGATGCTGAAAAAGGTTTCATACCATTTGCATAAACCAAAATGGTACTTCCTTCACAAACATTTCCACTGACCAGAAACCTGCAAAAATTCTAGAGGGTAAATGGCTAAACAAATATTCCCAAATTTGGTGGATATAGGTTATATTGATAAGAGAAGGCCTAGGAAAATTTACAGCCATAATGGAGTAAGATAAAATATACTTGCTTCACTAACTGAAAATTTGGACAAAACAAAAGATTTGAAGTTGTGCTCTCATGGAGGCATGACATGAGCTCAACTTTGGTGGAGGGCTATGATATGATGATATTGAGGTCATGCATAAATTTCAACTCATTTGAATTAACCTAGCTAGTACTTCCTTCACAACCAATTCCCTTAGACAGGAACTTTGAAAAAATTGCTCAGTAATATTTACTAGGCAAATTAAGTTGAAATTTGTCATGAGGCAATTATTTGGACATGAAAAGATCTCCAGGAAGTTTGGTGTCAATTGGGCAAATATAAATGGCACTTGCTTCACAATCTGCCATTCAGGACACAATAGGAAAAGAATTATTTGAGGATGATGGGAAATATGGCCAACGAAATATTTTGCCATATTTGAGCAATATATGACCCAAATAATTTATGAGAATTATTTGGGTATTTTAGGAGTGATGGAAATATAGGTTGCTTCACAACCTGGGGCAATTAGGGTTATTCCTTTAATAAAAAGGAATATTCCCAATAAAAAGAATATTGGGATTTGGGCTAGGATGAAAATGAAAAGGTCTAGGGAAGGATTTGAGGTTGACAAGCCACTCTGATAGCAGAGAAGAGGTCACCTTCTTTAGTTTCCAGACCACAAAGCCATGGAAAAAGAAAACTCAAGCAAAAATCTCAGAAAAACAAAAGAAAAGTAAGGGCCAAAAATCAGGCTGTGACAAACCTTCCCCCCTTAAAGAAATCTCGTCCTCGATATTTGGTTTCTCAAGGAACAAGTATGAACATACTGCCTTAAGGAAACCGTTTCCAAGTCGGGTATCCTTTTTCCTTTGTTGATTGTTCCCATTAACTTCTTCATCTGACTTGCCGGACTAGCTCTGGGGCGGTTTGCTTCACTGTATCCATATCCTGGCAGATCTTACTTCCCATTTTCTTGCTTATACTGGCTCCAATTCTGCTCATATCTGCTGAATTATCTGAGATTTACCATGTCTGAAATATATTCCTGTCTCACAAATCTGAGAGTGATTTCTAATTGTTGTGTCTGTACTGAAAACTGTCCATGAATTGGTGATCAGATTTTCCTGATGAACACCCAAGCTCTGACTCCTTGCATTGGGTTTCTCCACTTAACTACAGGTCCTTCGGGTTCCAAATAGAGAGTTGAGACATAATGGTTTTCCTGATAGATTCTGACTTGTCACAGGAATTTCTGAATCATCATGACTGGCTCCACTGCCTTGAGTCTCAGCTTCATACTGAATATTTGATTGCCGCATGTCGTGGCCAGCATAAGGGGTATGACCTTATCTGATAATATCCTCATACTTAACTGACGGTTGTTCAAAATTGAGTAGACTCCTTAGGTGAATATCCTTGGCGGTCGATCCTGACTCAGACTGTCCGGGGTATCTGCACCATGTGAATCATGCAACAATTATCAGTCCAGCTCCTTCATTACTGTTTTCCTTGCCTGGATCCTTGGGTGAAGGAGCGGGGTCATATTGCTTCTTCGTGTGACCATAGGTTCTGTCGGTTGCAATATTCTGACAGGCGTACTTTTATTCTCATCTCCTGACATGGTAGCATCATTCCCATTGCAGGTTCATCATCTCATCAAGTTTTAACCGTAGGAAAATGATCATCCGAACCCTTGCAAGAAATCGGCAAATAAATCAGTTGCCACCAGAACGGTCTTTACAACTCAGATCTGGGACATTACTGAGATAACTCAACCACGGCTCAAGAAGGCTGAAAAGCAGCTCAGAGCATGAGACCGGATCGATAAGAAAGTGGCAGCTCCCTAAAATAGTAAAAAGTAGATATAGGGCTACCGTCACAAAAAGAAACTCAACAGATGTATGAGACGGCCGAAAAACAGCTCAGAACTCATGATAGTCGTTGAAGAGAGAAATATAAAGTCGGCATCCATCCTGGACGACCAAAAATGGCTCAAAACACAGGCGTGGTGCCGTTACCAGAGAAAAGAAGACAAGGGCTCATCAGGATCATATTCCAGGTTCACTGGTACTTGTCCAGAGCTTAGTGTTGTCGTCAATCTTCATAGTCCTTTGTCACACTGAGGTGTATATCTGGCTTCCTTCACATATATCTGAGAATCTGATTCCTGAGGCAGACTTGTGTTCTGACCGATTCTTGCTTTTGACCAACTATTACGGATCTGATTCTGACATCTGCTGTCAATTCACAATGTACAGTCTTACACCAGTGCCGTACTGAGGACGATTGGATGGCTTATGCTTTGACTGAAACTGCGTTGTTGGTCTTGCACATAGCTTATCTTATTGCTGAGTTGATCATTTCTGCCATGAAGAGTGCACACTGAGGTAGACCTGATTATCCATACTACTGTAAGGAGTGCACGCTAATGCAAACATGATACTGACCGTCCATCCAGGATTTCTTTTGCATTCAGACAAGATATTCCAATTTCACTGCAGTTTGCTGATAACTTCATTTCGTTTATCTGAGCTTCCAAATAATTGAATTCCTTACTTATGAAGGAAATATGCCCTAGAGGCAATAATAAAGTTATTATTTATTTCCTTGTATCATGATAAATGTTTATTATTCATGCTAGAATTGTATTAACCGGAAACATAATACATGTGTGAATACATAGACCAACAGAGTGTCACTAGTATGCCTCTACTAGACTAGCTCGTTAATCAAAGATGGTTATGTTTCCTAACCATGAACAAAGAGTTGTTATTTGATTAACGAGGTCACATCATTAGTTGAATGATCTGATTGACATGACCCATTCCATTAGCTTAGCACCCGATCGTTTAGTATGTTGCTATTGCTATCTTCATGACTTATACATGTTCCTATAACTATGAGATTATGCAACTCCCGTTTACCGGAGGAACACTTTGGGTACTACCAAACGTCACAACGTAACTGGGTGATTATAAAGGAGTACTACAGGTGTCTCCAATGGCAGATGTTGGGTTGGCGTATTTCGAGATTAGGGTTTGTCACTCCAATTGTCGGAGAGGTATCTCTGGGCCCTCTCGGTAATACACATCACATAAGCCTTGCAAGCACTGCAACTAAATAGTTAGTTGTGACATGATGTATTACGGAACGAGTAAAGAGACTTGCCGGTAACGAGATTGAACTAGGTATTGGATACCGACGATCGAATCTCGGGCAAGTAACATACCGATGACAAAGGGAACAACGTATGTTGTTATGCGGTCTGACCGATAAAAGATCTTCGTAGAATATGTAGGAGCCAATATGGGCATCCAGGTCCCGCTATTGGTTATTGACCGGAGACGTGTCTCGGTCATGTCTACATTGTTCTCGAACCGTAGGGTCCGCACGCTTAACGTTACAATGACAGTTATTATGAGTTTATGCATTTTGATGTACCGAAGGTTGTTCGGAGTCCCGGATGAGATTACGGACATGACGAGGAGTCTCGAAATGGTCGAGACGTAAAGATTGGTATATTGGAAGCCTATGTTTGGACACCGGAAGCGTTCCGGGTGAAATCGGGATTTTACCGGATTACCGGGAGGGTTACCGGAACCCCCCGGGAGGCTAATGGGCCTATTGGGCCTTAGTGGAAAAGAGAAAAGAGGAAGCCCTCTAGCTGGCCGGCGCCCCCTAGAGTCCTATTAGGAATAGGACAAGGGGCCGGCCCCCCTTCTCTCTCTTTCTCCCCTTGAGTCCTAATTAGAATAGGATTGGGGGGGGGGGGTCCTACTCCCGGTGGGAGTAGGACTCCTCCTGCGCCCTCTCCCCCTAGCCGGCCGAACCCCCTCCCCCTGGCCTTTATATACGGGGGCAGGGGGCACCCCAAGACACACAAGTTAATCGTTCCTTAGCCGTGTGCGGTGCCCCCTGCCACCAAATTCCACCTCGATCATACCGTTACAGTGCTTAGGCGAAGCCCTGCGTCGGTAGTACATCAAGATCGTCACCACGCCGTCGTGCTGACGGAACTCTTCCTCGACGCTTTGCTGGATCGGAGCCCGAGGAACGTCATCGAGCTGAACGTGTGCTAAGAACTCGGAGGTGCCGGAGTAACGGTGCTTGGATCGGTCGGATCGGGAAGAAGACGTACGACTACTTCCTCTACGTTGTGTGATCGCTTCCGCAGTCGGTCTGCGTTGGTACGTAGACAACACTCTCCCCTCTCGTTGTTGTGCATCACCATGATCTTGCGTGTGCGTAGGAAAATTTTTGAAATTACTGCGTTCCCCAACAGTGGCATCCGAGCCTAGGTTTTATGGTTTGATGTTATATGCACGAGTAGAACACAAGTGAGTTGTGGGCGATACAAGTCATACTGCCTACCAGCATGTCATACTTTGGTTCGGCGGTATTGTTGGTTGAGATGACCCGGACCAACCTTACGCATACTCTTATGCGAGACCGGTTCCCTCGACGTGCTTTGCACATAGATGGCTTGCGGAAGACTATCTCTCCAACTTTAGTTGAACCAAGTGTGACTACGCCCGGTCCTTGAGAAGGTTAAAACGGAGTCTATTTGACGAACTATCGTTGTGGTTTTGATGCGTAGGTGGGATGTGTTCTTACTTAAGCCCGTAGCAGCCACGTAAAACTTGCAACAACAAAGTAGAAGACGTCTAACTTGTTTTTGCAGGGCATGTTGTGATGTGATATGGTCAAGGCATGATGCTGATTTTATTGTATGAGATGATCATGTTTTGTAACCGAGTTATCGGCAACTGGCAGGAGCCATATGGTTGTCGCTTTATTGTATGCAATGCAATCGCGATGTAATGCTTTACTAGATTACTAAACGGTAGTAATAGTCGTGGAAGCATAAGATTGGCGAGACGACAACGTTGCTACGATGGAGATCAAGGTGGCGCGCCGGTGACGATGGTGATCATGACGATGCTTCGGAGATGGAGATCACAAAGCACAAGATGATGATGGCCATATCATATCACTTATATTTGATTGCATGTGATGTTTATCCTTTTATGCATCTTATCTTGCTTTGATTAACGGTAGCATTATAAGATGATCTCTCACTAAATTATCAAGGAGTGTTCTCCCTGAGTATGCACCGTTGCAAAAGTTCTTCGTGCTGAGACACCACGTGATGATCGGGTGTGATAGGCTCTACGTTCAAATACAACGGGTGCAAAACAGTTGCACACGCAGAATACTCAGGTTATACTTGACGAGCCAAGCATATACAGATATGGCCTCGGAACACGGAGACCGAAAGGTCGAGCGTGAATCATATAGTAGATATGATCAACATATTGATGTTCACCATTGAAAACTACTCCATCTCACGTGATGATCGGTTATGGTTTAGTTGATTTGGATCACGTAATCACTTAGAGGATTAGAGGGATGTCTGTCTAAGTGGGAGTTCTTAAGTAAATTAACTGAACTTAAAATTATCATGAACTTAGTACCTGATAGTATCTTGCTTGTTTATGTTGTAGATAGATGGCTCGTGCTGTTGTTCCGTTGAATTTTAATGCGTTCCTTGAGAAAGCTAAGTTGAAAGATGATGGTAGCAATTACACGGACTGGGTCCGTAACCTGAGGATTATCCTCATTGCTGCACAGAAGAATTACGTCCTGGAAGCACCGCTAAGTGCCAGGCCTGCTGCAAGAGCAACGCCAGAAGTTATGAACGTCTGGCAGAGCAAAGCTGATGACTACTCAATAGTTCAGTGTGCCATGCTTTACGGCTTAGAACCGGGACTTCAACGACGTTTTGAACGTCATGGAGCATATGAGATGTTCCAGGAGTTGAAGTTAATATTTCAAGCAAATGCCCGGATTGAGAGATATGAAGTCTCCAATAAGTTCTATAGCTGCAAGATGGAGGAGAACAGTTCTGTCAGTGAGCATATACTCAAAATGTCTGGGTATAATAATCACTTGATTCAATTGGGAGTTACACTTCCGGATGATTGCGTCATTGACAGAATTCTCCAATCACTGCCACCAAGCTACAAGAGCTTTGTGATGAACTATAATATGCAAGGGATGAACAAGACTATTCCCGAGCTCTTCGCTATGCTGAAAGCTGCGGAGGTAGAAATCAAAAAGGAGCATCAAGTGTTGATGGTTAACAAAACCACCAGTTTCAAGAAAAAGGGCAAAGGGAAAAAGAAAGGGAACTCCAAGAAGAACGGCAAGCAAGTTGCTGCTCAAGAGAAGAAACCCAAGCCTGGACCTAAGCCTGAAACTGAGTGCTTCTACTGCAAGCAGACTGGTCACTGGAAGCGGAACTGCCCCAAGTATTTGGCGGATAAGAAGGATGGCAAGGTGAACAAAGGTATATGTGATATACATGTTATTGATGTGTACCTTACTAATGCTCGCAGTAGCACCTGGGTATTTGATACTGGTTCTGTCGCTAATATTTGCAACTCGAAACAGGGACTACAGAATAAGCGGACACTAGCAAAGGACGAGGTGACGATGCGCGTGGGAAACGGTTCCAAAGTCGATGTGATCGCGGTCGGCACGCTACCTCTACATCTACCTTCGGGATTAATATTAGACCTAAATAATTGTTATTTGGTGCCAGCGTTGAGCATGAACATTATATCTGGATCTTGTTTGATGCGAGACGGTTATTCATTTAAATCAGAGAATAATGGTTGTTCTATTTATATGAGTAATATCTTTTATGGTCATGCACCCTTGAAAAGTGGTCTATTCTTATTAAATCTCGATAGTAGTAATACACATATTCATAATGTTGAAGCCAAAAGATGCAGAGTTGATAATGATAGTGCAACTTATTTGTGGCACTGCCGTTTAGGTTATATCGGTGTAAAGCACATGAAGAAACTCCATACTGATGGGCTTTTGGAACCACTTGATTATGAATCACTTGGTGTTTGCGAACCGTGCCTCATGGGCAAGATGACTAAAACACCGTTCTCCGGCACTATGGAGAGAGCAACAGATTTATTGGAAATCATACATACCGATGTATGTGGTCCGATGAATATTGAGGCTCGTGGCGGATATCGTTATTTTCTCACCTTCACAGATGATTTAAGCAGATATGGGTATATCTACTTAATGAAACATAAGTCTGAAACATTTGAAAAGTTCAAGGAATTTCAGAGTGAAGTTGAAAATCATCGTAACAAGAAAATAAAGTTCCTACGATCTGATCGTGGAGGAGAATATTTGAGTTACGAGTTTGGTGTACATTTGAAAAATTGTGGAATAGTTTCGCAACTCACGCCACCCGGAACACCACAACGTAATGGTGTGTCCGAACGTCGTAATCGTACTTTACTAGATATGGTGCGATCTATGATGTCTCTTACTGATTTACCGCTATCATTTTGGGGTTATGCTTTAGAGACGGCCGCATTCACGTTAAATAGGGCACCATCTAAATCCGTTGAGACGACGCCTTATGAACTATGGTTTGGCAAGAAACCAAAGTTGTCGTTTCTTAAAGTTTGGGGCTGCGATGCTTATGTGAAAAAGCTTCAACCTGATAAGCTCGAACCCAAATCGGAGAAGTGTGTCTTCATAGGATATCCAAAGGAAACTATTGGATACACCTTCTATCACAGATCCGAAGGCAAGACTTTTGTTGCTAAATTCGGAAACTTTCTTGAGAAGGAGTTTCTCTCGAAAGAAGTGAGTGGGAGGAAAGTAGAACTTGACGAGGTAACTATACCTACTCCATTATTGGGAAATAGTACATCACAGAAAACTGTTTCTGTGAGAACTACACCAATAAGAGAGGAAGTTAATGATGATGATCATGAAACTTTAGATCAAGATACTACTGTACCTCGTAGATCAACCAGAGCAAGATCCGCACCAGAGTGGTACGGTAATCCTGTTCTGGAAGTCATGCTACTAGATCATGATGAACCTACGAACTATGAAGAAGCGATGGTGAGCCCAGATTCCGCAAAGTGGCTTGAAGCCATGAAATCTGAGATGGGATCCATGTATGAGAACAAAGTATGGACTTTGGTTGACTTGCCCGATGATCGGCAAGCAATTGAGAATAAATGGATCTTTAAGAAAAAGACTGACGCTGATGGTAATGTTACTGTCTACAAAGCTCGACTTGTCGCAAAAGGTTTTCGACAAGTTCAAGGAGTTGACTACGATGAGACTTTCTCACCCGTAGCGATGCTTAAGTCTGTCAGAATCATGTTAGCAATTGCCGCATTTTATGATTATGAAATTTGGCAAATGGATGTAAAAACCGCATTCCTGAATGGATTTCTGGAAGAAGAGTTGTATATGATGCAACCAGAAGGTTTTGTCGATCCAAAGGGAACTAACAAAGTGTGCAAACTCCAGCGATCCATCTATGGACTGGTGCAAGCATCTCGGAGTTGGAATAAACGCTTTGATAGTGTGATCAAAGCATTTGGGTTTATACAGACTTTTGGAGAAGCCTGTATTTACAAGAAAGTGAGTGGGAGCTCTGTAGCATTTCTGATATTATATGTGGATGACATATTACTCATTGGAAATAATATAGAATTTCTGGATAGCATAAAGGGATACTTGAATAAAAGTTTTTCGATGAAAGACCTTGGGGAAGCTGCTTACATATTAGGCATAAAGATCTATAGAGATAGATCAAAACGCTTAATTGGACTTTCACAAAGCACATACCTTGACAAGATTTTGAAGAAGTTCAAAATGGATCAAGCAAAGAAAGGGTTCTTGCCTGTATTGCAAGGTGTGAAGTTGAGCCAGACTCAATGCCCGACCACTGCAGAAGATAGAGAGAATATGAAAGATGTTCCCTATGCTTCAGCCATAGGCTCTATCATGTATGCAATGCTGTGTACCAGACCTGATGTGTGCCTTGCCATAAGTTTAGCAGGGAGGTACCAAAGTAATCCAGGGGTGGATCACTGGACAGCGGTCAAGAACATCCTGAAATACCTGAAAAGGACTAAGGATATGTTTCTCGTATATGGAGGTGACAAAGAGCTCACCGTAAGAGGTTACGTTGATGCAAGCTTTGACACTGATCCGGACGATTCTAAATCGCAAACCGGATACGTGTTTACTTTAAACGGTGGAGCTGTCAGTTGGTGCAGTTCTAAACAAAGCGTCGTAGCGGGATCTACATGTGAAGCGGAGTACATAGCTGCTTCGGAAGCAGCAAACGAAGGAGTCTGGATGAAGGAGTTCATATCCGATCTAGGTGTCATACCTAGTGCATCGGGTCAAATGAAAATCTTCTGTGACAATACTGGTGCAATTGCCTTGGCAAAGGAATCCAGATTTCACAAAAGAACCAAGCACATCAAAAGATGCTTCAACTCCATCCGGGATTTAGTCCAGGTGGGAGACATAGAGATTTGCAAGATACATACGGATCTGAATGTTGCAGACCCGTTGACTAAGCCTCTTCCACGAGCAAAACATGATCAGCACCAAGGCTCCATGGGTGTTAGAATCATTACAGTGTAATCTAGATTATTGACTCTAGTGCAAGTGGGAGACTGAAGGAAATATGCCCTAGAGGCAATAATAAAGTTATTATTTATTTCCTTGTATCATGATAAATGTTTATTATTCATGCTAGAATTGTATTAACCGGAAACATAATACATGTGTGAATACATAGACCAACAGAGTGTCACTAGTATGCCTCTACTAGACTAGCTCGTTAATCAAAGATGGTTATGTTTCCTAACCATGAACAAAGAGTTGTTATTTGATTAACGAGGTCACATCATTAGTTGAATGATCTGATTGACATGACCCATTCCATTAGCTTAGCACCCGATCGTTTAGTATGTTGCTATTGCTATCTTCATGACTTATACATGTTCCTATAACTATGAGATTATGCAACTCCCGTTTACCGGAGGAACACTTTGGGTACTACCAAACGTCACAACGTAACTGGGTGATTATAAAGGAGTACTACAGGTGTCTCCAATGGCAGATGTTGGGTTGGCGTATTTCGAGATTAGGGTTTGTCACTCCAATTGTCGGAGAGGTATCTCTGGGCCCTCTCGGTAATACACATCACATAAGCCTTGCAAGCACTGCAACTAAATAGTTAGTTGTGACATGATGTATTACGGAACGAGTAAAGAGACTTGCCGGTAACGAGATTGAACTAGGTATTGGATACCGACGATCGAATCTCGGGCAAGTAACATACCGATGACAAAGGGAACAACGTATGTTGTTATGCGGTCTGACCGATAAAAGATCTTCTTAGAATATGTAGGAGCCAATATGGGCATCCAGGTCCCGCTATTGGTTATTGACCGGAGACGTGTCTCGGTCATGTCTACATTGTTCTCGAACCGTAGGGTCCGCACGCTTAACGTTACGATGACAGTTATTATGAGTTTATGCATTTTGATGTACCGAAGGTTGTTCGGAGTCCCGGATGAGATTACGGACATGACGAGGAGTCTCGAAATGGTCGAGACGTAAAGATTGGTATATTGGAAGCCTATGTTTGGACACCGGAAGCGTTCCGGGTGAAATCGGGATTTTACCGGATTACCGGGAGGGTTACCGGAACCCCCCGGGAGGCTAATGGGCCTATTGGGCCTTAGTGGAAAAGAGAAAAGAGGAAGCCCTCTAGCTGGCCGGCGCCCCCTAGAGTCCTATTAGGAATAGGACAAGGGGCCGGCCCCCCTTCTCTCTCTTTCTCCCCTTGAGTCCTAATTAGAATAGGATTGGGGGGGGGAGTCCTACTCCCGGTGGGAGTAGGACTCCTCCTGCGCCCTCTCCCCCTAGCCGGCCGAACCCCCTCCCCCTGGCCTTTATATACGGGGGCAGGGGGCACCCCAAGACACACAAGTTAATCGTTCCTTAGCCGTGTGCGGTGCCCCCTGCCACCAAATTCCACCTCGATCATACCGTTACAGTGCTTAGGCGAAGCCCTGCGTCGGTAGTACATCAAGATCGTCACCACGCCGTCGTGCTGACGGAACTCTTCCTCGACGCTTTGCTGGATCGGAGCCCGAGGAACGTCATCGAGCTGAACGTGTGCTAAGAACTCGGAGGTGCCGGAGTAACGGTGCTTGGATCGGTCGGATCGGGAAGAAGACGTACGACTACTTCCTCTACGTTGTGTGATCGCTTCCGCAGTCGGTCTGCGTTGGTACGTAGACAACACTCTCCCCTCTCGTTGCTGTGCATCACCATGATCTTGCGTGTGCGTAGGAAAATTTTTGAAATTACTGCGTTCCCCAACAACTTATTCTTCAAGTCCGGTGCCGGTTGACGAGCAATTTTAATAAGGGGAAAATTTTGTAACACCGAAGGCCCAAAGAAAGAAACAAAAGAAACAATGAAAACAAAAGCACACAAGCATACTAATAATATAAATAATCAAGCAACATCACATATTACTGCTACTCACAACAATAATATGCATGCATGCCTAAGCACACAATTGTCGCTAAAGCTCTGGTACTACGTCCTAATATGCTGTGGCGGTGTGCACGGAACAGAGGAAGCAGGGGAGGGGCCGCGCTGCGGGTGGCCGTCCGGCCGACTCCGGCCACCTCTCGCGGCGCTCGGCACACCGGCGAGCTCGGGGAAGAGAGGAGCATCCATTCCTGGGGTGCACGGGCTCCGAGAGGGACCGAAACGGAGGCGGTGAGGGTTGCGGCAGAGGAGGGCTTCGGGTGGAGATGGGGTTCTGGCCATAGTGGCTCTCGCGAGGGGAAGAGGGTCTGAGGAGGGTCGCCGGAGTGAGGGACTTCGGGTGGTGGTGGCTACTAGGAAAGGGAGGGCTCGGCTCACTCCAATTTAGGAGGAGGAGGCCGGCGGCCATGGCGACAGAGGGAGGGCAGGATAGCTTCTTGAGCTCGAGACAGAGGCTAGGCAGGGCTCTAGGAGTGAGGTGAGGTGCGTGGTGTGCTCGGGAGGGGTCGGGGCTGGCTTAAATAGCCGTGGCAAGGCGGTTCGAGCTCGGTTGCCACCGCGGACGCGTGTCCAGCACCGCTGACGCGTGTGCTTGCGGCCAAGCTCGAACAACGACGAGGGGAAAGTGGACGAGGGAAACGGAGACGAGAGGGGCTCGGGGACAAGAGAGGGAAGAAGCCACAACGCCATTAATGCCTTGTCGGCACTGTGCGCCCATGGACGCGCTCTGTTTCTCGACGGGGATGGGTCGCCAGGGAAGCAAACGGAGGGGGCAAGAGCTCCAAAGGGACAGCGACGGCTCAGGGAGCACGCTGGACATGGCTAGGCTCCAAGGGAACCAGCGCACATAGAGGGAGAAGAAGACAGAGGCGCTGGAGTGCACGGATGATATGCCAACACGGTGGTCACCACTGTGAACGGCAAGGAGAAGCTGCCAAGGGCTGGCAAAGTTTGTCTGGAGGCTAGTCCTTGATCCCCAAGGCATCTCAAAAGTAAAATACAACAAGAAGGATCCAAGGAGAGGAGTGTGGCATCGCTACAAGTTTGTTGTATCAGATTTGTCCAAGCACTGCTGATCAATAGGAACTTGATTGGGTCAAATGGAGTTGTCTGGGGTGTTTAGGATAGGAAGGACTACGATCTTGTGAATTTTGGATGGAAAAGGACCAATAATTAATATAGTTGCTTTACAACTAAGTAATCTGGTCCAGAATGAAGATCATGATGGTGCACTGGAGAAGCCACTTGAGCTGAAATTTGGCAAGGTAGGGTTATTTGATCATATGAAGATGCTGAAAAAGGTTTCATACCATTTGGATAAACCAAAATGGTACTTCCTTCACAAACATTTCCACTGACCAGAAACTTGCAAAATTTCTAGAGGGAAAATGGCTAAACAAAATATTCCCAAATTTGGTGGAGATAGGTTATGTGGATAAGAGAAGGCCTAGGAAAATTTATAGCCATAATGGAGCAAGATAAAATATACTTGCTTCACTAACTGAAAATTTGGATAGAACCAAAGACTTGAAGTTGTGCTCTCATGGAGGCATGAAATGAGCTCAACTTTGGTGGAGGGCTATGATATGATGATATTGAGGTCATGCATAAATTTCAACTCATTTGAATTAACCTAGCTAGTACTTCCTTCACAACCAATTCCCTCGGACAGGAACTTTGAAAAATTTCTCAGGAATATTCACTAGGCAAATTAAGTTGAAATTTGTCATGGGGAAATTATTTGGACATGAAAAGATGTCCAGGAAGTTTGGAGTCGATTGGGCAAAGATAAATGGCACTTGCTTCACAATCTCCCATTCAGGACAGAATAGGAAAAGAATTATTTGAGGATGATGGGAAATATGGCCAATGAAATATTTTGCCATATTTGAGAAAGGTATGACCCAAACAATTTATGAGAATTATTTGGGAATTTTAGGAGTGATGGAAATATAGGTTGCTTCACAACCTGGGGCAATTAGGGTTATTCCTTTAATAGAAAAGGAATATTCCCAATAAAAAGAATATTAGGATTTGGGCTAGGATGAAAATGGAAAGGTCTAGGGAAGGATTTGAGGTGGACAAGCCACTCTGGAAGCAAAGAAGAGGTCATCTTCTTCAGTTTCCAGACCACAAAGCCATGGAAAAAGAAAACTCAAGCAAAAATCTCAGAAAAACAAAAGAAAAAGAAAGGGCCAAAAATCAGGCTGTGACATCAGGTTCAGTGGCTACTGAGGGAGTCCTGGACTAAGGGGTCCTCGGGCGTCCGGCCTGTTAGCCATGGGCCGGACTGATGGGTTGTGAAGATACGAAGACCGAAGACTCTCCCCCATGTCCGGATGGGACTCTCCTTGGCGTGGAAGGCAAGCTTGGTGACCGATTATGTAGATTCCTTCTTCTGTAACTGACCTTATGTAACCCTAGATCTCTCAGGTGTCTATATAAACCGGAGAGCTTAGTCCGGAGGATATTCATTACCATAGTCATACCAGCTAGACTCCTAGGGTTTAGCCATTACGATCTCGTGGTAGATCAGCTCTTGTAATACTCATATTCATCAAGATCAATCAAGCAGGAAGTAGGGTATTGCCTCCATAGAGAGGGCCCGAACCTGGGTAAACATTGTGTCCCCTGTCTCCAGTTACCATCGACCTTAGACGCATAGTTCGAGACCCCCTACCCGAGATCCGCCGGTTTTGACACCAACACCCCCCTTTCTTGTGGGTGGGGCAAATTGGAAAAGGGGCCTCCCCATGGACGGCGCCCCAAGGGGGAACTCCCCCCCCCCCCCCCCCGCCCCTTGGTGGCCGCCCTCTCCTCCTCCTCCTCCAACCTATATATACTAGGGGTTTTTGCTCTATGTATACGCAGTTTTTGGAGCATCCTCTAGTTCTTCTAGTTCATGCTCTAGTTGGTCCTCGTTGACTAATTAGAGCGTGGCTAATCCACTTGTCCTCATAATTAGAAGCTCACTATCACTAGTAGAAAAAGGGTCAAATGTGAAGCACATTAGTGCCGGTTTGAATTTGAGCCGGCACTAATGTGTCCACTAGTGCTGGTTCCAATGGCTAGCCGGGGCGCTCTCATTAGTACCGGTTTATGGCGAACCTTTAGCACCGGTTCGTGACACGAACCGGTACTAATGAGAGTGGTGGCAGGATGTTGTCAGTCTGGGGCCCCTCCAGCACCTTTAGTACCGGTTCGTGTCACGAACCGGTACTAAAGGTCGTCCTACATAAACCCTTCGTCCACCCGAGCTCGCTCTGTTCTTCCCCTTTCCCCTCCCTCTCTGTTCTTCCCCTCTTCCTCTCGAGCTCATCACACATTTTGCCCAAAATTTGTCAAGATTTGAAGGTCCCCATCGATTCAAATGATCACAAAGGTTAGCAACTTTGTCCTTTCATCTCTTATTGCTAGATTAGCTCTTGCAATGCTTTATATAGTGTTTAATTTGTGAGTTTAGTAATTTGGGAGGAATTATATGTGCTAGTGTTTGATTTATATGCAATTTGAGGTCAAAAATAACACTTAGTCTGCATATGTAGGTGTGGTTTACTTAGTGCCTTCAAAATCTCCGCCGTAACCACCGTCGATCGCCCGCACCGTCCCGTCGCCGGCACCACCTTGTGGTGAGCCTCTTGTTCATGAAATTTTATATAAAAATTGATGTTTGTGTGATTTGGATATATAGTTACTCGTATAATTATCTTACCCATATGTTGTTTGTTATACATAGTGCCATGGTTTTGATATCCGTCCCCGTCGGCGCCCCTCTTCCTTGTTATGATTCGGATGTGGTATATATATTCTCTTTTAAAACTAGTTGCATTTCGTGTTTATGACAAATTATGCCCATCAAGTTGACATAGATATTTTTTCTAGGAGGTATTTGAACCGGAAATTCCAACCGACCCTATTGCCGAGAGGTTAAATTTAGTTGAAAGAGAAAACGAGTACTTGAAAGAAAAATTGAAAATAATTGAGGGGGAGAAGATGGAATTGGAGTTGCATGTTGTCGATGTTGTCGATGATCACAAGATCAAGATGGAGAAAATGCGCTTGAAGATTAGAAAGATTAGAAAATATGCCATCGATAGTGAGGCTTGGTATCATTATGCTGTTGGATCAATTGTTACCTTAGTTGCGATCTTGATCGCATTTGTTGTTGCATTTAAATACTTTGGCTAGAGAGTTATTTGTTTGTTGCATTTAAGTGTTGTATGAACTTGTATTAATTTGGTGTTTTTGGTGCTGTGTATTGAAGATGAGACGACAATGGATGTACGATGACCGATGCTCTCCCGAGTTCATTAATGGCATGCAAACTTTTCTGCTTGCGGCTGAGGCAAACAAGCGGGTGGATGGTTTTATGCCTTGTCCATGTGTTGTCTGTAAGAATGGTCTAAATTACTCTAAGTCAAGAACCATTCGCGTCCACCAGTTTATGTCCGGTTTTGTGCCCCACTATAATGTTTGGACCAAGCACGGAGAAAGAGGGGTTATGATGGAAGACAATGAAGAAGAAGAGGACGACGACAGCAATCCTGGCCATGGGTTCCCTGAATACCATAATACAACAATGGGGGAAGAAGCTGAGCCGGCAATGCGGGAAGAAGCTGAGCCGGCAATGCGGGAAGAAGCTGAAGAAGAGGCATCAGATGAGCCCGTTGATGATCTAGGTCGGGCCATTGCCGATGCAAAGAGAAACTCCGCAAGTGATTTGGAGAAGAAGTTGCAGCGCATGTTGGAGGATTACAAAAAATTGTTGTACCCGAATTGCATAGGTGACAAGAAAAAGCTGGGCACCACACTGGAATTGCTGCAATGGAAGGCAAAGAATGGTGTATCTGACAAGGGATTTGGAAAGTTGCTGGTAATGATAAAGGACATGCTTCCAAAGGACAACTAATTGCCCGAGAGTACATACGAAGCAAAGAAGGTTGTCTGCCCTCTAGGGTTAGAGGTGCAGAAGATACATGCATGCCCTAATGATTGCATCCTCTACCGCGGTGTGTATGAGGATTTAAACGCTTGCCCGGTATGCGGTGCATTGCGCTATAAGATCAGCCATGATGACCCTGGTGATGTCGAGGGCGAGCGCCCCAGGAAGAAGATTCCTGCCAAGGTGATGTGGTATGCTCCTATAATACCACGGTTGAAACGTTTGTTCCAAAACAAAGAGCATGCCAAGGCGATGCGATGGCACAGAGAAGACCGTAAGAAAGACGGAAAGTTGAGAGTACCCACTGATGAAGCTATGTACCTAGGGTAGGGTCATGGACCTGTCCCAACTGCCCTACCCAAGGACATCTCTAGAAGAAATCACCTTTCAATCGACTTGGAGGTTTTCCACTCGACAGACTCGAAGACACTCGACCAAGAAGCAATCACTCGACCAAGATCCAACCACTCGACGGCCAGGAGACCTAAAGGCACTCCGCATGCTAACAATCGGTTATTAAGTAGCTTTTATGGTCATCATAGCACTTTATTAGGGGCGTTACCAGTAACGCCCGACCTTAATGTATTTAAAACCCTGCACAACTGAGGGCCAGAGGGGTCCGGCGAACTCTATATAAGCCACCCCATCCTCAGTGTAAAGGGTTCGCACCCCTGTAATTCATACACGCATAATCCAGTCGACCGCCTCCGGGCTCCGAGACGTAGGGCTATTACTTCCTCCGAGAAGGGCCTGAACTCGTAAACCTCGTGTGCTTACAACTACTCCATAGCTAAGATCTTGCCTCTCCATACCTACCACGCTTACATTGCTGTCAGACATAGAACCATTACAGTTGGCGCCCACCGTGGGGCAGGTGTTTTAGCGATTTGTTGGAGGAGTTGCGATCTTTTCCGATCCAAATCATCATGGTTTCTGGCAGAGTTTTGGTGGAGGGCCGCGAGATTCGTCTCGGCGCGCTCACGTTCATCGTCGATGACTCCGCTTGGCTTCAAGAGGCTCCGCTCGACGTGGACACACTCCCTGTCCGCGGGGCAACACACTTTCGCGCGTGCGTCCGCGGCGTCCTCTTGCGGCAACCGTCGACCCATTATCGGTCGGTTCCTGTGTTGTCCTCTCTCCTTGTTTCCCGCCGGCGCAAGCGCTCCAGTCGGTCGAGGCTTCAGCGGTGGGTGAGACACGTGGTGGCATGCCAGTCGGCCACCCCTCAAGTCGCGGCGATCGAGCCCGACGAATCCCTCTACGGCCTGTTCGACTGGCTCCGCAGAGACCGCATCCGAGTGCAACAGCAGTGATCCGGCGGTGAAGGTTTTGATGGTCGATGGACCGCCCAATCCTCCCGGTTTTCCCCGCACCGACGGAGGCGCGGGTGGAGGCGACCCGTCGCGTCCCCATGAGGAATATCTCCCCGAGCCTCTCACGTCGCTGCAGACAGAAGAACTTCGTCGCTGGAACATGGATGCACTGCACACTCCTATCGTTGGAGAAACCCCCGAGGCTCGTGCCTTGGAGGACGCGCGCCTGGCAAACTTGGCCTAGCGCACTCGACTGAAGAACCTCCAGCGAGCACTCGACGAGCGTGCGCGACAACGGGTTCCAGAACCCAGTCGACGTCAGCTCTTTCCGCCCCCGCGGGTATATCGAACTCCGATTCAGAATTTAGCAGCTGCAGCCCATCTAGCAGAGTCGATTCAGCCTTCCCAGTTGGAGGCCGGCAGAGGCTTGTTGCAGATCAGAGTGTTACTTCGGGCAGCAGGAGACCAGAAATCTGCTGTTTCTCAGTCGCGGAACAGGATTCATAGCAGATCCATTGCTGCAAACATAGTCCAGTCGGCTCATAGCCCAAGATCGCCCCCGAGGCGTGAGGGACGTGGGGACCAGCGTAATCAGTATGGGAACCGTGAGCAGTATGATCACCGATTCGATCGTGACGATCGACGTCGAGTGCCCACCCCTCCCCCAAGGAAGCGGGTCGTATGTGCCTCGACAGCAGGATGACAGGCGCCCTCATAGTGTTGGGCGAAGGATTCCAATCAACCCAAGGGAACCAGGCTTTGATGCGAGATCCATTCTCGTTCAAGGTTTGGTCGACAGGAACAAAGCTCACCGAGAAGGTCACGACAGAGATGCACCTACCAGCAGCAGAGTACATGTTTCGGGGCCAGAGTGCTTTAGTAGAGCCATCAGGGCCGCTGTGATTCCTCCCAACTTCAGGTTGGCGACCGGAGTCAGTAAGTTCACTGGTGAGTCCAAGCCCGATACTTGGCTTGAAGACTACCGAG